>CM035844.1:329376876-330124376 GCA_020510985.1 Pholidichthys leucotaenia | reverse complement strand
GGAAACCACGCAAATAAAAGGTTTGGCCCAGATGACGCTGCAAGAAACAAGATGCAATAAGTCCCACAAAAACCAGGACTGCAAGAAAAGAATGATGCCATTTGAAGGGTTAAAATCTTTAGAAATTAATGAATGTTTGATATCAAAAATTAGGTCACATGTAGGTGAAAATAATTAGCTCAGTGAAAGTGGAATATAATATTAATGGCTAATTTTTTTTTAGCTACCTTATGAAAAGCACAGTGTTTTTATGCTGAGGGGTACAAGTGTGACTTAATATGTGAAGGGTCCCTGAGATTTAACCTCTGAAAAAAAATTGCAAATTTACAAGAAAAAAAATTGTAAATTGAGAAGAAAAAAAGTTGCTAATATTTGAAAAAAAGGCTGCAAATTTATAGGACAAAGTTACAAATATTGGAGAATAAAAGTAAAAAATTTACAAGAAGAAAATGCAAATTGAGGAGAAAAAAGTTGCAAATTTAAAGGAAAAAAAGTTGCAAATTTTTCAGAAAAAGGTTGCAGATTTATAGGCAGAAGTTGCAAATATTGAAAAAGGTTTTAAAAATTGTAAGGGAAAAAAATTCAGTTTTTGAGAAAAAAGTTACAAATGACATTCACTTATATAGTGGATTTTACTCATCTCTGGATGACCAAAGCATTTTACAGATCCTGCTATCCACCCATTCATGGTGGCGGAGCTGCCATGCACAGGTGCTGGCCTGACCCACCAGGAGCAACTGGGGGTTCAGTGTCTTGCTCCAGGACACTTTGACATGCAGACTGCAGACAGAATCAGACCCCTCACCGTTCAATCAGTAGTCACCCACACTACACCTGCGCCACAGCCACCCAAAGTTTACAAGAAAAAAATTGCAAATTGAGGAGAAAAAAGTTGCAAATTTACAGGAATAAAGTTAATTTTTGAGGAAAAAAGGCTGCAAATTTATAGGAATAAAGTTGCAAATATTGGAGAAAAACTTTTTTGAAAATTGCAAGAAAAAAATGCTAATTTTTGAGAAAAAAAGTTGCAAATTTACAAGAAAAAAATTGCAAATTGAGGAGAAAAAAGTTGTAAATAAATGTTTATCTTATCTTAAATTTACAGGAAAAAAGTTGCTAATATTTGAGAAAAAGGCTGCAAATTTATAGGAAAATGTTGCAAATATTGGAAAAAAAAGGAAAAAATTTAAAAGAAAAAAATTGCAAATGAGGAGAAAAAGTTGCAAATTTACAGGAAAAAAGTTGCTAATTTTTTCGAAAAAAAAAGGTTGCAGATTTATAGGAAAACGTTGCAAATGTTGGAGAAAAAGTTTTAAAAAATTGCTAATTTTTGAGAAAAAAGTAGCAAATTAACAGGAAAAAAAGTGGCTAATTTTTGAGAAGGAGGTTGCAAATTTATAGCAAAAATTTGCAAATATTGGAGAAAAAAGTTTTTTAAAAATGCAAGAAAAAAAAAAGCTAATTTCTGAGGAAAAAAGTTGCAAATTTAACCTCTTAAAATTCCAGTTTTCCTTCGGGGGGATGTTAAACTCTGTACTGCCATTCAGTGAAGAAAGATTTAGATTTTCTCTGTGCATGCTAAATTTACAGAAATTGGCTGGAATGCTACAGGGTTAAATCAACTTACTCCATATTTGTTACTGTGCACAAACAGAATGTTTTTGTAAGTAGCTAGCTGCTGGGTTAGATACGCTGCAATCACCTGTCGACGGTGCACAAAGACATTCTTTAATTTCTTTCATTGAGAGCAGGACTGAAAATTCCTCCACTGCAGGTGGCAAGCACAGCAAACCAAGCAGTCAATAGAAATATCTTCTGTTTTTACTGGGCATATAAAAGGCTGAGCTGCTATAGGAAACTATTAGCTTGTCAACAAAAATGCTAATGTCAACTTGATGAAAAAAATGTTTGTATTTAGAAGATCATCCAGATATTATTCAGGATTTGGTGAGGATTCAGACATTGTTTGAAGGGTTTGGTACTGGTTAAAGTAGAAGTATTGGTGGAGGTATGAACTCTGATCAGTTTTCTAGTTGTTTGTATCAGTTTTTTTTTTGGGTGGGGGGGAAGTGTTTTAGCTTTTAAAACTGACAGCATTTAAGCTCAAAAAGAGGAAGGAATGTCTAAATTGTGCTGATCCCTCGTCTGCCTGCCGACTCTCTGACTTCCGCTGAGTCTGGGCTCGACCTTCTGACGGTCGATGGGAGTCTAATGGATAAGGCATCGCTGCATCTCTCGCCGATGACATCATGGTTTCAGCTATTTTAAAACCAATTCCGGTGACCCTTAAAACGAGGAGGGGTTGCCCTATCCGCTCGTCTCCTCTCCCTCCCAGATGTCACCTTCACTGACATCCCCCGACCTTCTCTTTTATCCCGTCCGTCACTGCTGTGGCTTTTCTGACTCCTCTCTGCTGTCTTGGCCAGTAATGTTTCCTAATTACTTCAATTAGCTTTCCTGCTAATGAAGGCTGTCAGTCTTATTGTAAAAAGAGGCATTTTGAGCAATTTTTGGTTTAAAAAAAATGCAAGCTGCAAAATAAGGAGAAAAACAGCAGAGTAAAGAATTTAAGCAGTATAACAGTGGTATGCAAAAATTTGACCCCTCTTGACATATATCAGATTTTGGTGACTTTAATTAAGCATGCAGTGTATCCAGACACACTACAAATGCCACAGGTGTTTGTTTGATTCACTGTATTGAGATTTGAATCTGTTTGCAAACAAGTTTCAAGCCTTTTTACACTTTTTTTTTCTTGTAAATTTGTGTTTTTAGCTCATAAATTTGAGATTCTCAAGCGAGCGATTGGAGTGCGGGAAACTGCTCGATACCTCCTGAATGTAGCCGATGGGCTGATAATGTGAACATCTTATTGTGTGAACTCTTATATGCATTCCCACTATTGATGTTTGAGTCGACCATTTTTATTCTGAGATATTTTTTTTTAGTCAGTAACTCCTTCGGTGCTCTCTTCATTCTGGTATCATTTTGTTCAGCATTTTATGGACATTTTGTACATTTATCTACCTAATAACTTTGATGCTTGTCATAATATATAGAAAAAAAATGCAATAGAAATTCTTCATATACTCCATCTGTTTTTAAGGCTAAAAACCTCTGCATATTTTCATTTAGAAAAACAATTTAATTTTTAATACACTAAACTATTTCAGCTTTTATGCTAACATTTTCAGATTTAAGCTGTTTAGCATTTAAGCTAGCATTTTAAAGTTTTTAGTTAAGATTTTTAGGCAAGTTTTCTTCAACTTTAAGCTATTTCCGTTTTATGCTAACATTGTGTAAGATTAGGACATTTTAGCTTGTAAGCTAGTATTTTTAGGTTAAATTTTTTTAGACAAATTTTCTTCAACTTTAAAGCTGGGTTCACACTATAGCATTTGGACGGACTTTTACAGACATTTTGAAAAATCTGAGAAATTAGTCCAAACGTAGGTGAAATTACGTTCATGAGTGTTATGTCCATAGCTTAGGTTGACAATGAACCAGGCTGGAGATGCAGTGAATGTAACTTTATTATAACAACCACAAATGACAAGGTGCTCTGTACAGGCCAAGGGGTCGACAGCGAAAGAGACAGGGTCTCTACCGGCCGTGCCTTTTATGCCCCGTGTGATGGCGGAATCGGGAAGGCGGGGCCGTCACCCCCACTACACCCAGGGTACACCCAGCGCCATATTGCTACACTACATTTTCCCTCCCCTGTAGAAAAATGCAAAGCACACAAATTAGACCCTCCCAAATTTAAACCCAACTCACACGCTAATAACAGCAGTATATACAGGCCTATCCATTCATGCAACACAACTACCTAGAGGGGGACAGGTAGACTACTGACCCCCCACACACGGCTAGATGGGTTATTCTGCTGTCTGTGAAATTAAGGTCCATGAAAATAAAATGGCCGTTTTCCTAAAAAGTAAAGTAATCCCAGAACATAGTGTATATACAGTATACTGTACATAATCAAAACTCTCGTAACACTAAGAATCAATAACATTAACAATAATATATTCAGTAACAATTCAATAACAATTCAACACCAAAGCTGCTGTTCCCGTGTCTACCATCAACGGCACGTCCACACCGTCCAGCGAAACATAGCAGTAGATCCGTCCATCTGTGCTCAGGGAGACAGTCTGAACAACCGTAGAAGTTGCCGTGGGGGAGCCCACCTTATGTCTTCGGTCCCCTCGCTCTAAATTTTTGCAGGCCCTGGCGAAGTGATGCAGAAGACCACACTTGCCACAGCGTTTGCCCTTCGCCAGACACTCTCTTGCCTTATACTGGTGCCTGGTGGATCCACAGCCATAACATCTTGGTGTCCCTGGGGCGGACCTAATTTTAATAGCGGCAGCGTATTCCTCTTCGTCCACGCTGTCTTCGCAATCGGAGTCAACAGCCAAAAAGTGGTTCGGTGTGTTCCAGTGCGGTTCTCTCACTGAGATCCTTCGCTATTTTCTCCGCTGCCTCATCTCAATAGCTGTGGCTAACATCAGTTCACCCGAGAATGTCAGGAGCCTTGACCGTGCCGCCAAACAGAGTGTGTGCTCCGCCAGTTGATCACGGATCATTTCTTCCTCCAGGGCTCCAAATTGGCACTCCCCGCCAGCTGACGTAGGTCTGCAACGTAACGCTGCACCGACTCTCCTGTCCACTGGTGGCACTGCCGAAACTGGATTCTCCGGACTATGACATTTTCCGGAGCACAAAAGTACAGCGCCATTAGCCCAACCACGTCTTCAAAGCTATCAGCCCCTCTTAATGTGCCGAGGATTCGTTGACCCTCCATGCCAAGATTATGGACCAATATAGCTCTCGCATGCAGTTTCTCAAGCTCTCCAAGGTTAAGGGCCACCAGATAATTCTGGAAAGCCATGTACCACCTAGCCCAGGGGGCCGGTGGTTCGCCCGGAACCTCCACAAACGGCCGAAAAGTAGAAACAGCTCTCTCCATACCTTTCTCCTCATCGCAATGTTATGTCCATAACTTGGGTTGACAATAAACAAGGCTGGAGGTGCAGTGAAGGTAACTTTATTATAACAACCACAAACAACAAGGTCAAGGGGTCGACGGCGAAAGAGACAGGGTCTCTTCCGCTCATGCCTTTTATGCCCCGTGTGACAACGGAAACGGAAAGGTGGGGCCATCACCCCCACTACATCCAGGGTACACCCAGCACCATATTGCTACACTACAGTGAGCAGGTTTGTTTTTTTCAGCACACACCCACTTTTACAAATTTTTGCTAGCATTTGCCAGCGTTTCATTAAGCGTTGGGAAACGTTTGCCAGCTTAAGCTAGTGTATGTATAACTGTTGAAAACCTAGGCTAATTCAACCTCTTGCACTCCGTTGTACCACGGGCGGGCAAGTCTCTGCGTCCCAGAGCACACAAGGGTGCTCTCGTGCGCCCTCGTGCACTTTAGGACGCACGAGGGCGCTGCCTCCAAGCGCGCACTGAAAAAAAAAAAAAAGTTCTTCCACTACAGACACAGCCGCGAACAGATCAGATATGATTGACCTCTCATTCGACTAATAAGAGCCTTGAATTGGGTTTCTGAAATCTTGAAGAACCAATGACTGAAAACCTAGCAAGAAGGACCCGCCTACCAACGCTGTGAATGCAGCCAGCCAATTGAAGCACAGAAGTTCGGCCTGGGTGAAGAGAGACTGACTGCTGCAGCAGATGAAAAAAAGGACCCGCAGGAAGAACCTGCTACAGACCCAGCAGCACGGAGACCACCCACAAGTGCAACCTGCACTCATTCCAGCAGAATAGACGTTTAGGATTCTCTTCCATGGTCATCATAGACCAACGGAGGCCGACGACAAAGGTCATAAATCATTCGCCAAAACCGCAATAATGGAATTATGCTTTGACCGGGAACCACGAGCGGACCAGCGTCGCGTTCGTCTGACAATGAGGAAGAGAAGTTCGCCAGGACAATGCTGCTGTGAAGAGGTAAGTGTTATAAGCTAAATTATTCTTTATCCCTGAAAATTGTAATCAAAATGACTTTTGACCGATCGGTAAATTACAGCTGTGCGTCATCGCTGCATGACGGACCATGGCGCAACTGGCGATGTCCGTCCTCTGTAGCGAGGTGGGGGGGACAAACCCCCCCCCCACACACACACACACAGCCCTGAGTGTCAGCTTTCATTAGAGCCCAAGATGAAGCTTCTGTTTTGACTCATTCAAAAGTTACAGACATTTTTCCAAACTGTGCCATTTGGCACAATTTGGCACAGTTCAAAAACGCCTGGGAACTACCTGAGGAAAAAGCTGTGTAATATATTCACTTTTTGTGGTATTGTTACAAAATTTGGACCTCAGCTGGATAACACTTGGTTCTACATTTCTGTTGCATTTTCCAGCCCGGATCTGAAGCTGTGTGTTATTTGCAAGCATTTGTATCCGAAAAAACACCCAGGCCAAACTTATTTTCTTCAAGTTCACTATGTTCAGATGACTGTAACTCAGTGGCCAGAGCACTTAGAGAGATTATGACTGTTTTGCAAAAAAATTCAAAGTGTTTTCTTTTAAATGAGACCAACCCCATGAAGATGCTGCAAAGGGCTGAAGAACAGCTTTCGATTTACTTTGGGCACATTATTTTTTGGCGTTTTTAGGGAAATTGACCGGAGTGCAAGGGGTTAAGCAAATGAATACTCAGCGCAGGTCAGCTGACATCAGTGTCAGGCAACGCTTATATAAAGATCAGTGTTTGTGGAGGCTTCCTGCCATTCTGGACCTGCTTTTTTGGGTGGATTCACACTACAAGGTTTGGACCAACTTTTACTGACGTTTTGGCAAACTTTTGGCTTTGCTGGCAAAAGTTGATAAAAGTTAATGATAGTTGGTGTTTGTTGGCAAGCGATGGCGATAGTTGTGTTCCTTGAAAATTTTCAGCATGCTGAATACTCAGCACAGGCCAGCTGACATCACCGTCAGGCTCATGCTCATATAAAGATCAGTGTTTGTGGAGGCTTCCTGTCATTCTGGACCTGCTTTTATGGGACACAACTTTTGCTGGCAAAAGTTATGTTTTTTGAAAATTTTCAGTATGTTGAAAATTTACCAGCATTTGGAAATAAACGCTGGTGAAAGCTGTGCTCAGTTTGTAAAAGTTCCTGAGCACTGGGCTAAGTTATGCAGAGTTCGTCTAAGTCGACCTAAGTTAAGCTCCATTGGCAAACAACTGAAATGCCGGTGGAAGTAGATGTTTTTAAACCGAAACGCACTTCGGACATGCATGGAAGAAAGAGAAATGGAGAGAAAGGGGAATTTTAAAAAAGAAAAAAAAATATATATATTAGTGGTCGACCGATTATCGGCCGGGCCGATTATCGGGGCCGATATTTGGAATTTTGACGTATATCGGTATCGGCCTTTTTTTTAAATCCGACGGGCCGATATCAAGAAATCAATTTAAAACTGGGTTATTTTGGCTCAGATGCAGCCGCACCTCTCTCTCTCCTGCCACTTCTGTCTCCAGCCACCACCCACGGCGCCATCTGATTGGTTAAACAAGCCACAGCATGCGTAAGTGGCAGAGCCAATCTGAAGCGGAAGCTGTCCTCACACACACGGCGGAAAGTTTTTTCGTGTGGAGAACGTACGGAGAGCAAGCACACATGTCAAGGTAAACGCAGAAAACTCTCTCGAAATTGTAATAAACATCCCCGTGCTCTACATTTCACAACTATTACTAATGTTACAGTGAGCAGGAGAATAACGTAAGAGCGGAGTAAACATTAGCGGCAGCTCTGCTAGCTCGTAGTACCTCCCCATATGTCTGTGAATTACTTGAAACAATGCTGTTGGTATTTGACACTTACATTTCTGTGCAAATTTTGTTTAACTTTGTTTGCTATGCTTTATAAAACCTCTGGAAGCAAGTTTTATTTAACTTTACTAGAGACGCTGCTGAGCCTGAGAACTCCCTGCACTTTTTGTTTTTGTTTGAAGTCAAAACAATGATAAGTCATTTCAGTTATACTGAAATTTTACTTTGTTTACTGTGGAAAATTTCAGGGAGCTATTTAAGTTTTTATTTAACTTTACAAGAGTTGCTGCTGAGCTTGTTAACTCCCTGTACTTTTTGTTGTGTTTGAACTTAAAACAAAGATAAGTTATATTTAAATGTTACTTTATTTACTGTGGAAACATTTCAGGGAGCTATTTAAGTTTTTATTCAACTTCTGGAGCTATTTTTCTATTTGTTTGGTTAAATAAACATGCTTTAGGCAGTTAAACGAAGTTAAGTGTTTGTATTATTCAACATTTTTATGCCAATTTTTACACTTTTACTGCAAATGAATATTGGCTCCAAATATCGGTTATCGGCCTCCTTAACTACTAATAATTGGTATCGGTATCGGTCCTGAAAAACCCATATCGGTCGATCTCTAACATATATGTAATCTCCCAAAAATGTGACCGCTCAAAAGAAAAAAAAAAAATCATCACTGAGAAATTTACTGTTAATTTTATGCTTCATGTGTAATCATTCTCCAGGATTTATTGGTTCGGCTTCCATTGTGGGGAATCAAACAGTGCTGATGTGGTGTCAAAAAGTAAAAGACATTTAACAGGTTTTTATGTTATTTTAATGGAGAGAGTTGTAACAGAAAAATATAATCATCCGTTATTTTATTTATGATGATACAATACATAAATTTTTGATTCCATCCACATTCACATTTTAATTGCGGACTTACTGTTGGAGTCTATAGATAGGCATTATTGTATTATTTTTTTAGAGGAATGAATGAATGAATAAACAGGGGGAAAGGGCATGCAGTCTATAACTACATAGGAATATAAAACGAAAATAAATACTGAAACATATGCACAACGGAGATGTACTCACTCCAAAAGCAGGTCCAGAATGGCAGGAAGCCTCGACAAACCTGATCTTTATATGAGCGTTGCCTGACGCTGATGCCAGCTGACCTGGGCTGAGTATTCATTTGCTTAAGTTAACCTAACTTGGTAACAGCTACACATACGCTAGCCTAAATTGGCAAAAGCTTGCCAACGCTGAATGCAGAACTGGCAAATGCTAGCAAAAGTTCATAAAAGTTGGTGTGCGCTGGATTACAAAAAACACCTGCTCACGAATGTAATTTCACCGACATTTGGACTAATTTTTCTGATTTTTCAAAACATTTGTAAAAGTCGGTCCAAACGCTATAGGGTGATCCCAGCTTTAATTAGACTAACTTAGATAAACTCTGCATAACTTAGCCCAGCACTCAGGAACTTTTACAAACTAAGCACAGCTTTCACCAATATGTATTTCCAAACATCAGCAAGTTTTCAGCATGCTGAAAATTTTCAAAGAACACAACTTTCACCAGCGTTTGCCAACAAACACCAACTGTCATTAACTTTTGCCAGTAGAGCCAGACATTTGCCAAAACATCATTAAAAGTCAGTCAAAATGTTGTAGTGTGAATCCACCTTTAGCCATTTCACTTTTATGCTAACATTTTCAGCTTTAAGCCATTTTAGCTTTTAACCTAGCATTTTTCTAGTTTTTATTCAACATTTTAGGCAAATTTTCTTCAACTTTAAGCTATTTCACTTTTATGCCAACAATGTGTAAGGTTATGACATTTTAGCTTTTAAGCTTGCATTTTTAAGCTAATTTTCTTAATGTAAGTTATTTTCCATTATTGTTAATGTTAATCAAATCAAATCAACTTTTATTGTCATGTTGCTGTACATACAACTGTAGTGCAGGCAAGATGAAATTATGTTTCTCTAGGCATCCATATAAGTAAAAAGAACTTACATCCATTTAAGTCATTTTAGCATTCAAGCTAACATTTATCTGTGTTGGCTTAAAATGCTAAATAAGAGTTTAACTTTCATTTCAAGCTATTTATGGTTTTAAGCCAGCAGTGTCACTATCTTAGCTTTTAAGCTAACTTTAGTCTATTTTCATAACGTGTATCAGCTTTAAGCTACTTTACTTTTAAGCTGCAAATTTAAACTTTTTATGCTTTTCTGGAATGCATTTTCAGATTATAGCATTCACACTGCATTTCTTCAGGAATGCAAATGTCATCACTGTCATTATCACGTCTTTAGTGCTGAAGAAATTGGTCATTTTTTTCCAGAAAAGCAAAGGCACTGAATCAGAACAATTCTACTAATCAGTCAGTAAATACGTAAGTAAACCAGGAGTGAATATACTTGATGCAGATTCATGAGGTCAAAACAACTGACAACTTTTCTTATAACTGTGAAGTGTGTGTGTGTGTGTGTGTGTGTGTGTGTGTGTGTGTGGCTGGTCAGGCAGTAAGACCCTGGAGCCTTCCTCCTGACGCCCTCGGGGACCACAGCGGGATTGAATGACAATAAACTGGATGAGATACCGGATGTGCCGAATCTGACTCCAACGGAAAGACTGAAATAGACACTGCAGACCAGCAAGTCCAGGCGGGATGGGGGGGGGGGGCAGTGAATGAGTGAGGGATGGTGATGACAAAAAAAAACAAACAAAAGTGGTGAAGACCAGGTTGGTGGTGAGGTGGCTCCTCCATCCAAAATCGAATCAAATCAACTTTACTGTCAATTTTCTACACCATTCACATATACAGAGGAGCAAAATGTTGGACTGAGGTGCATAAAAGGTGCAAAAGTAAAATAAAACATTTAAACAAACAAAAAAAAGTTAAAATAGACTCTAAAGTAAAAAGAAAAAATTATCTACGTATGTGCATTATGGCATTATGCAGCCTCTAGTGGTCTGTCCAAAGAACTGCAGGCCTTACTTGCCTCACTTATTAAGGTCAGTGTTCATGACTCCACCATAAGAAAGAGACTGGGCAAAATGGCCTGCATGGCACAGTTCCAAGATGAAAACCACTGCTGAGAAAAAAGAACATAAGGCTCGTCTCAGTTTTGCCAGAAAACATCTTGATGTGATCCCCAAAACTTTTGGGAAAATACTCTGTGGACTGACGAGACAAAAGTTGAACTTTTTGGAAGGTGTGTGTCCCATTATATCCGGCGTTAAAGTAACACAGCATTTCAGAAAAGGAGCGTCATACCAAAAGTAAAATATGGTGGTGGTAGTGTGATGATCTGGGGCTGTTTTGCTGCTTCAGGACCTGGAAGACTTGCTGTGGTAAATGGAAGCATGAATTCTGCCGTCTACCAAAAAATCCTGAAGGAGAATGTCTGGCCATCTGTTTGTGACCTCAAGCTGAAGCGCACTTGGGTTCTGCAGCAGGACAATGATCCAAAACACACCAGCAAGTCCACCTCTGAATGGCTTAAGAAAAACAAAATGAAGACTTTGGAGTGGCCTAGTCAAAGTCCTGACCTGGATCTGATTGAGATGCTGTGGCATGACCTTAAAAAGGCGGTTCATGCTCAAAAACCCTCCAATGTGACTGAATTACAACAATTTTGCAAAGATGAGTGGGCCAAAATTCCTCCACAGCGCTGTAAAAGACTCAATGCCAGTTATTGCAAATGCTTGATTGCAGTTGTTGCTGCTATGGGTGGCCCAACCAGTTATTAGGTTTAGGGGGCAATCACTTTTTCACACAGGGCCGTGTAGGTTTGGATTTTTTTCCCCTTTAATAACAAACCCCTTCATTTAAAAACTGCATTTTGTGTTTACTTGTGTTATCTTTGTCTAATATTTAAATTTGTTTGATGATCTGAAACATTTAAGTGTGACAAACATACAAAAAAAATGAGAAATCAGGAAGGGGGCAAACATTTTTATACGCCACTGTATGTAGCTCTTTTGAATTGATAAAATGCAATTTCCTTACCTTTTTGCCTGAAATGTTTTTTGCTAAAAAAAAAAAAAAAGACCTGCTTTCAAATGTTGATTAAAAAAGCAGACTAAAGCTAGAATAAAATGTTTCTTGTGTATGAAAATATGATAAATATGATTTTAGGCCAGTTGAGGCATTTTTGATGAAAGGAGATTAATTGTAAAACTGTGAGAGACAGAGAGACAGACAGACAGACAGACAGACAGACAGACAGACAGACAGACAGACAGATAGATAGATAGATAGATAGATAGATAGATAGATAGATAGATAGATGTACATTATTAATCCCAAACTGGGAAATTACAGAAAATTACAAGAAATTACAGAAAAGTAAGTTGAATGACAGCAATGACCAAAAAAGGCAAGACTAGGTGATCAATATGATTCTGCAGGTTGAGGTAATATTAGTATGATCCACCCACCTCCATGCTTTAATTTAAACAGTTTAAAAACAGGGACACACTATATAAAAGTAGACATATAAATTTCACTTTTTCTGTGTTTTTGCACATGGATTTGGGTGTCTGCAGTGGCTATCAATGGAAAAAAAATCTGAAAAATCTTAACCCTGTCACTTTGTTGGAGTCTGCCTCGTTCTCGCTATATGCTTCATTGAGCCACTCAGATTTATCTCCAGTTGTGACGTAACAGCAGGTGCTTATTGGCATATCACCCACTTCCATTTTTAAATCCACTCATTTTAATAACTTGATGTGTCTCTGATAGCTCCCAATTTCACGCAAAGATAGTGCAGCTAGTCTAGTTAGCTTAGTATTAATCTTTGTTTATTCTACTAATCATACTAGACATTTGTGTTCCAGCTGGTTCATAAACCCCCATTCATTAACCCACCCTTGAATCCAGACATTATTCTTGGTTATTGTATTTAATTATATTTTAGAATCATCCAGTAATCACACCATTAGCCAAGTTAGCCTAGCTTGACATAAGTTGCGCACTCATCCAACACCCAAGATCCCAGCTGGATCATCTACCAACATTTGAATACACATTTCATTCGTAGATGTCATTTTAGCTTACTATAGCTTATTAGACAACCGTTTGTTCTGACCGAGCAATTTGATTGGACAGTAGGGGGATTCCAAGAGTTACTATATTCTTCGATAACAACACTCTGGCATTTCACCAAATGTTATCACTCCGCTTCATCTGTCTTCTAGTAACCATTACTACCAACTAGGGGTGGGCAATATGGCCTAAAAATGATATCCCAATATTTCTGTGAATTTTCACAATATTACAGAATACAGTTTATTTTTCTTTTAAATTTATGCAAAAAGGACAGTTTCACAGGCCAGCATTATTTGTCTTCAACATATTCAGAAAAAAAAAATCATTTCTCCAGCTTATAAACAGCAGCTCAGATTTAGTTTAAAATATTTTTTGTTCTGTATCAAATGTTAAAAGAAAATAATATAAACTGTTGCACTTTAACTGCACACAGATGTCGGGTTTTATGCTGAATCACTTTACCTTGATTATAACTCTGTTGTACAGAACTGAACTGATGTTTTTTTCCTCCTCTTCAGTTGGTTGAATAAAATCAAGATGAAGCAGTCAAAATGGAACAAAAATACAACTACAGACACTTGGACCGGTACATTGTCTGATGTTAACACCACTCCAGCGGTGTTGTTGCGGTGCGGAAAAAATGCAGGCAGATTATCCACATTGCTGCATCTTTTTTGTTGTTGTTGTTTTTTTAACATGGCAGCAGTCTGAAACAGAAAGTGAAACTTAAATATTTCCACTCAACTGGAGATGAAGCAGCAGCTTCCTGCACCATATGTGTTTTGCCATTTTATTGTAACGCGTAACTTCCATCGGCAGCATGATGGTGTGACGTCGTCATGCAGCATATCCCAAATATCGCGATATTTGTTTTTACACTGGTATCAAAATTTATACCGGTATTATCGTGAGCGATACAATATGGTACACCCTATTACTAACCATTATTTACTGTCAGCTCTATCAGTGGCTTTTCATATGTGAGAACTGTAATACTGTGTTGGATACCTTAATTTCCACAGTGGAGTGCTGTTTGAAAAGAAATCGTACCTCCATGACCAGGAAGTCCTACCCTTGTAAACGTCCGCAACATATTTTATATCTGTTTAAAAAAAACAGATAAGCTAGAGTTGGATTCATTGTCTCAATTCGCAAACCACAATACCTTTGTGGTGATGGACTCTATTTCATCTGAAAATGCCAAGAAAAAGCAGACAAAGAGTGCCAGAGCCAAACTGCTAGCATGTTAATTAGCCACTGGCGCGATGTCAAGGTGACCACAAACCCTACTTGACAGGTGACCAGTATGTATTCTAAACACTGTCTTCATGTCAATAATGAGTTTTTGTCAAATTCAAGGCTCAGTCACAGAGTTCCACAGGGCCTTGTGTTGGGTCCTATTCTTTTTAGTTTATATATGCTTCTGTTAGGTAACATTATTAGAAAGCATTGCATAAATTTCCATTGTTATGTGGATGACACACAATTACGTTTTTTAACGAGGCCAAATAACAATAATCAATTAACTAAATTAGAGGCATGTCTTAAGGAAATCAGAGCTTGGATGACTTGTAATTTCTTACCATTAAATTCAGATAAGACTGAAGTCATTTTGACAATATTCCTCCACTTTTCTATATTATGCTCATTGAGGTGCTTAGCAACAGTTAACTGGGTACATTTAGAAGGGACTACTTTTCTTGGTGGAGCAAAATAACGGGTTAAACAAACAAATATAATATTTTGTCCAGTGTTGCTCTCATTTAATAAACTGTGGAACTGTTGTATAATTTCACAGTTGACTGTGAAATTGTCAGTCCACCAGTCTACACGTGGACTGGTGCCTGTGGAACTGCCTCCAGATCAATGCGAGGAAAACTAAGGAACTGGTGGTGGACTGCTGCAGGCGAGGACAACCCCCCACAGCACCGGTAAGAATCCAGGGAACAGACATTGAGATGGTGACATCTTACAAGTACCTGACTGTTCACCTGAACAATAAACTGGACTGGTCACAAAACACCAACGCACTCTATATGAAGGGGCAGCGCAGGCTGTACCTCCTGAGGAGACTCAGGTCTTTTGGAGTGCAAGGGACACTCCTGAAGACCTTCTACGATTCGGTGGTGGCATCAGCCATCACATTTGGAGTGGTCTGCTGAGGCAGCGGCATCATGGCAGCTGACAGGAAGAGACTGAACAGGCTGATCAAAAAAGCTAGCTCTGTTCTGAGGCGACGCCTCGACCCAGTGGAGGAGATAGGAGAGAGGAGGACGATGGCTATCACCTCTGATGGAGTCTGAGTCCCACCCCATGCGGGACTCGCTGAACGCACTGAGGAGCTCATTTAGTGGTAGGCTGTGCCATCCTAAATGCACGAGGGAGAGGTTCCGCAGGTCCTTTCTACCTATGGCTGTCAGACTTTATAACCTAACCGGTGCTGCTTGTAGAGGTTGTATTAAATGCACTAAATGTAATAATTTTGCACAATAGAGATTGTCCCCTCCAATACATAACTAAGACAATTACAATTATTATTGAGGGTGGCAACAACACTGTTGATTCAAATGCGAAATATACTGTCTGGGTACATATCTATATTCTGCCGGGTAATTGAACAAACTGTAATGCTGCTGATACCCCACAAACATCCGACATTCCTTGGACCGCCAGATCAAGTTCAAATCGCGATTTGAACTTGATCTGGCGGTCCAAGGAATGTCGGATGTTTGTGGGGACCATCTAGCTGCAATGCTCCTGTACTGTGTATGTAACTGTGTACATATGCATATTTATTTACTGCTTTGCCTAACCAGTTCCTATCTTATTATCTTATTTACTATTGCTCTGAGTGCTGCTATCCCTTTGCTGCTGCAATCCTGGAATTTCCCCATTGTGGGACTAATAAAGGCTTATCTTATAAAAGTAATAATGCTTAATTACCCTCTGACTCGGAAGACTTCTCCACCAGTGGCAGTTAGCCACAGATAGCAGAGTTAGCCATTCACTCATTCAGACCCATTTGAGATGAGATGAGATGAGATTCAACTTTATTGTCATTACACATGTATGAATACAAGGTAACGAAACGTGACTTGGCATTTGGGCACGCTCTGCAGAGCGCATCCAAGGCCGGGGCAGCCGCTAGGCGCCAGTCATTTCTGGTTATTATCTCCCCAGAGTGGGTCCTATCAACCATTTAAACTACCTATCCCTGTCCCTGACAATGCTTTTGTTGGGCTTTTACTCTCTTACATTCACTACGTTTGTCCAACAACCAAAGCTAGCCAGCTAACATTAGCATTAGCCTCAACCACAGATCTCAGAAGTGACAAAAAAGGGAAGAAGAAAGAAAGACAAAGAAAATGAGGCATGTCAAGATAAAGAAGGGTGTTTATAATAATGGTGGGGAATTTTATTGCTATATTTAATCCTTGTAGTAGCTATTTGGACTAAAGCTCAGACAATTCATGAAGACCTCTGGGAACTGTGTCACCATGTGGGAAAAGGGTATAATACTGTATCTGCAGTAGGCAATTTATTATTTTTTAAACTAGGGGGATGGGGGTGTCCACCATCAGCATAAGGTACAAGATGATAAATGTAAATTGGGTGCAAATTTACAAGAATAAAGGTGCAAAGATATGATAAAAGATGCCAATTTAAAAATTTTAAAAAGTCACAAATTACAATTTAATTACAGAGCATAAAAATAAAACCAGCATTCAGATGAGTGTTGCAGATTTTTGAGGAAAAAGTTCAAATTTTATAAGAAAAAAGTTGTACATTTATGAGATAAAGTTGAAAATTTATAGGAAAAATTTGCAAATTTATGACAAAAAAAACTTTTTTAGGAAAAAACTGCAAATTTATGAAAAAAGTTGCAAATTTGGAAGAAAAAAATTTGCAAATCTATGAAAAAGTCACAAATTTTTAAGAAAAAAATTGCAAATTTATGAGAACAAAAGTCTCAAATTTTTGATAAAAAAATTGCAAAGCTACAAAGAAGAGATTGAAAATTTACAGGAAAAAGCTGCACATATACAAGAAAAAAAGCAAATTTAGGAGAAAAAAGTCAAATTTATGAGAAAAAGTTGCAGATTTTGGAGAAAAAAGTTGAAAATTTACAGGTAAAAAGATGCAAATCTACAAGGAAAAAAGTAGCAAATTTATGACAAAAAACATCACAAATTTATGGGAAAAAAGTTGCAAAGTTCTGAGAAGAAAGTTACAAATTTACAAGAAAAAAGTTGCAGATTTATGAGGAAAAAAGCTGCAAACTGACAAGAAAAACAATGTAAATTTATGAGGAAAAAAGTCACAAATTTTTAAGAAAAAAGTTGCAAATTTATGAGAACAAAAGTCACAAATTTTAATCAAAAGAGTTGCAAATCTACAAGAAAAATGTTGAAATGTACAGGAAGAGTTGCAAATTTACAAGAACAAAATGCCAGTTTATGAGGGAAAAAAGTTGCAAATCTATGAGGAAAAAAGTCACAAAATTTTAGCATCCCCCCTCAAATCACCTACTATGTGCACGTAAAAAAATGTAGACGCCATCATCTTCAAGGTGATATGTACTTTTCCTAGGTTAGAAACTCAAGATCTGTTTTTACTTATTAGTTGGAGGAGTTGTGGGAAGAAAAAGTAGTATTTTTAAACAGCAGCAGAATAATGGAGGCATGTTATGAAGGATCGTTGCTGAGGTGCATGTGGTGTGTGCTCTGAATGGATTTTTCCAGCACTTTTTTTTCAATGGCTTCTTCTGGATTTAGTCTCTTGCTAGTAGATGATTTCTAAAGGACTTCATGTGCAAACTCATTGGATTCATTAAACATTTTGTGCCTGTACACAATGGGTTGGGAAAATGTCCGAAGAAGCAGAAAAGGTGAGAAAAAAGCAAGATAGTAGCAGTAATGGTCATATCAAGTAACAATGCAGATCCAGACTAAATAAAGTGATAAGAACAGCCATTTGCCAAGTTTACTGTGAGAAGAGAAAATGTCTCAGGACTGTACCAACTCCTAGATAGCATTGGTGCGAAAGACTAAACAGTTAAATTCTGTATATTCATCATCTGATATCATGATGATCCCCATATTTGATTTGGCAAGGGTTTCATGCCAGATACCAGAGTTGCTAACTTTTCATAAAAGCTTGGGAGTGAGATTTAGAGGGAGTTGTGCACAAGGGAGACTGAGGGCTACGGGTAGAATGTGTGTGCATGCACACAATACCTATAAACAGTTTTCTTCAACAAATACACTACCTCAGAATAAGTTTTAGAACGTTCAATCTACTTTGCCTTGAAAGCGCTTATTGTGTAAAAATCTGAAGAAAGCCAACATGATATTGGTAGTATTTCCCTCATTATGGAGTGAGAAATGAAGTTTGTGGAGTGAGAAAGAGGGAAAAAGATTGAGCTCACTCCAAAAGAGTGAGAGTTGGCAATACTGCCAGATACCCTTCCTGACCTGGTCATAAACCCATGACCTTAGCTGCAGGGCAGATGTTCCACCACTAGATCACCTCTCCAGTATTGTGCAGTTAAATTTTAATCAGGACCTTTATTTATTTAGGCTGGTTCTTTAAGACTGCAACTATTTTGACTTTAAAGGTAAGACATGGAGCATCCACCCTGTAACTGGAGGGTTGGGGATTCATGACCAGATCATATCAAATCCTTGCCAAATCAAATGTGTGGACCATATAATGATAATACACTGTGGCGACCCCAAAAGGGAGCAGCCAAAAGATTTCAACTTTAGGTCTCCAACCTAATGCTGATGTCTAGCCAATGTCTTGCCAATGTGCAAGCATTGGCAAGACATTGACAAGACATATAAGATACAGTAATATTCCCAATGTAAACTTGGTGCGTTGGGCCAACGTCAGTGCCATATATGTGGGCTGTTGGGGAAAGACTGTTGCTGCTGCTTGTTGTTTTACGGTTTCAGTCTTTCTTTACAACCGCAATTCCAGTAAAGTCAGGACATTATATGAAATGTAAATAAAACAAAATATTTAAAAATCATTTTCAACCTATATTCAATTGAATACACTACAAAGACAACACATTTAGTGTTCTAACTGATAAAATTTATTGGTTTTTTTTTTTCAAATATTCATTTATTTTGAATTCGATACCTGCAACGCATTCCAAAAAAGCTGTGACATTGTCATGTTTACCACTGTGTTACATCACCTTTCCTTTAAACAACACTCAATAAGCATTTAGGAGCTGAGGACACTAAGTGAAGTTTTGTAGGTGGAATTCTTTTCCATTTTTCCTGGATGTACGACTTCAGTTGCTCAACAGTCTGAGGTCTCTGTTGCCGTATTTGGTGCTTCATAATGTGACACATTTTCAAAAGGAAACAGGTCTGGACTGCAGGCAGACCAGTCTAGTACCTGCACTCTTACTACAGAGCCACGCTGTTGTAGCACGTGCAGAATGTGGCTTGGCATTGTCCCACTGAAATAAGCAGGGACGTCCCTGAAAAAAATGTTGGTTGGACGGCAGCATGTGTTGCTCCAAAACCTGTATGTACCATTCAACATTAATGGTGCCTTCACAGATGTGCAAGTCACCCATGCCATGAGCACCAACACACCCCCATACCATCACAGATGCTGGCTTTTGACCCTTGCGCTGACAACAATCTGGATGGTTGTTTTCCTCTGTAGCCCAGAGGACACAATGTCAATGATACCCAAAAGCAATTTGAAATGTGGACTTGTCAGATCACAGCACACTTTTCCACTTTTCATCAGTCCATCTCAGATGAGCTCAGGCCCAGAGCAACCAGCAGTGTTTCTGGGTGTTGATATATGGCTTTTGCTTGGCATGGTAGAGTTTTAACTTGCACTGGTAGATGTAGTGACAAACTGTGTTAACTGACAATGGTTTTACAAAGTGTTCCTGAGCCCACGTGGTAATATCCTTTACCAAATTATGTCAGTTTTTAATGCAGTGTCGGCTAAGGGATTGAAGGTCATGGTCATTCAATGTTGGTTTTCAGCCTTTCCCTTACCTGCAGAAATTTCTCCAGATTCTCTGAATCCTTTGGCAATGTTATGGACTGTAGATGATAAAACCCCTAAATTCCTTGTAACTATGTGTTGAGAAATGTTGTCCATAAACTATTGGACTATTTGACGAAGCAGTTGTTCACAAAGTGGTGAACCTCACCCCATCTTTGCTTGTGAATGACTGAGGCTTTTCGGGGTGCACTTTTTAGACCCAATCATGACACTCACCTGTTTCAAATTAACCTGTTCACCTATGGAATGTTCTAAAAAGGTGTTTTTTGGGGGCATTCCTCAACTTTCACAGTCTTTTCTTTTCGCTTTCTCAACTTTTTTGGAACATGTTGCAGGCATCAAATTCAAAATGAATGAATATTTGCAAAAAAACATTAAAGTTTATCAATTTGATCATTAAATATTTTGCCTTTGTAGTGTATTCAATTGAATATAAGTTGAAGCGGATTTTTAAATGACTGTATTTTGTTTTTATTTACATTTTACACAATGTCCTAACTTCCCCAGAATTGGGGTTGTATGGCCTTACCGTACAAACTTGTAGTGTTACAGTTTTTATGTGAACTCTCACATTTCCAAGTTAATCCCATTCTTTTTTGTTAAAAAGGGAATTTGATTAAAGGAAAACATGGATGTAGAACTTTCCAAAGAAGGAGGGACAGAGATTGGCTCATCAAGCAACATGCCTTCTTATACAGTGAACTAGCACATTTTTTTCTATAAATACCTGTGATTAATCACTAAACTTGTAAAAAAGAATCAATCAAAAAGAAGTATGTTTTAACTTTCAAATGTGTTTTATTTGTTAAATATACCTGTGACTCTCATATTCAACAAAAATACTGCTAGAGCAGGAGTCCCCAATTAGTTTTCAAACTACCATTTTTAGACAGAAAGTCAGTGCTTCTACTTAAAGTAATTTTCTTAATACCTCAGCATATAAAAGTACCAACAAATGGAACAATTTTCCATTGATTTCCATAGAACATGTGTAATACGGACCTCAATGCTGAGTTAGATGCTTTTATTCATTTTATATATCAAAGTGAGTGGTCTGCTTGTGTTTTCCTCTGGTCCCTCTGACAGAAACTCTACCTCGTGTCATACTCTTGAGTGAACAGTCTCAATCAACGAACGCTACATGAGGTGTGTGCAAAGGGTGATATAGCACACTTCAGGTGCCCTGAGCACTGGAGGATCAGTTTAGTGTTGTGTAAACTTTGCAAATTTAAAATCTGAAAATGGTATGCATATGCATATGGCAGCAAAATCCAAATCTGGAAATGTGCAGCTGTTGGGAAACTCAGCAACAAGTGGTCCTGCGCTCACACTGTTTTTAGCACATCTGGGCCAAAGTAGCACTACAAAAGTCATCACGTACCAACACATGCATCTTCACGTTACTGGTAAGAGTTGTTGGTTTATGCGAAGCACAGTCTCAGAGACAACACTTGTAGGACAATACAGGGAACACTTTGACTTTACGGGTTTGTGGCTTTTTTGATGGTACAAGGGGTCACAGTGATCAAACCTCATATGCTTGTACATGAATAACTGAGTGAGAGTTGAAGCAGACCTCTCCAATCAAACAAAACCGAGGGTTTCGTGGCATGAAGTGAAAACACAATTCAAAAGGAGCAGCCCTTTATACTCGGCTGGGACAAACTTTAGAGCGTGACTATAACCTTTCAGCTGGCTGCTTAACCGTTTCTCTGGCTGTCCTTGCACTGTGGACCCATCATCCAAACAGAGCGTTCTGACTGATAGGAGAGGGACAGAAGCAGAGCAAGTGGCTGAAATGCTGGTAGACGAGGCAAACGAACATGCATGTAAATGTTGATTTATCAAGGAGATATATCAAGGTAGCAATTACAGTGACAGGCCTAGCGTATCTATCATCTATCAATGGTTCAACTCTCTGCTGTATTTTTCCACTTTACGCACTCCGTCCACTCCCTTCATCTATCCATCCATCCATCCATCCCAGGTCAATCCCTCCGCCCGGCACCACAAAGTCCTCCCTTCTCATTCACGTTCTCCCTCTCTCTCACTCCCCATCGGTCCATCCCATCATTTTCTCGTCTCCCCACCCCTCCAGTCCCACCCTAGCGGAGATGGGTATTGACATCCTGCATCTGACCTTGAGGACAATCAATCCCAATCCCACATGTCCCCAGCACAGCCCCCTACCACCCCCCCCACACACACATACAAACTGCTATTAAAGCACAGGAGACTGGTGTCAACATGGACTAGAATGATTTCAGCACCTCAAGAGTTCACTTAAAGTCACCAAACTTCAGAAGGCTAATTCCTGAATATTTAAATCAGTCTGTCCAGCGGGGATACAAAGAAGGTTAAACTCAGGTTTGCTCCTCAAGTGCCTCAACACAAAAGGCACTGGTTTTCTAAAAACTGGTTAAATTTGGGCAAAGGCGTGCCAGGATGAAACAGAGGTAAAAGGGAGAAGGACAGAGATGTACTTGAGTAAACTTCCAAGAACCTGACCATTGGATTTTTTCAAAGTACCCAATTCCTTGGTGTTAGTGAATAAGCTGCCACTGGTGCAATGTTTAGTCTTCCAAATCCAGCCAAGTGAGGTCCGACAAGAAATCGGCAAGATGATTTCAAGGCAAGCACGTATTCCTGAAAGGAGTGTCAATATTTATAACCTCAAAACTGAACCAAAACATCACATCATTGCATGAAAGTTCCAGTTCATCATTATCACATGCAACGCTTTGTAAGGAGTATCACCAGGTCTTCAAAACCACAATGCAGCTACTTTTACTGTTTATTTTAAGAAATTGGGGCACATAAACTGCACAATTCCAGCTTGAACCCCTTGTTCTCAAACAAGGGGTTCTACAAGGAGAACTTTGTCACTCCAAGGTCACGCTAATCATCAATAGTTTATCAGCAGATCAGATGGCGACCGGATGAATTTATGCTCACCTCTGATTGGTGGGTGATCCATTCTGCAGAGCGGTACCGGCGGCGTCCTGGGTTCCTTAAGATTGATGTTATTCTGGCAGTTTAAAAGCCCTAATGTAACTTTTTGGTACTTTTTATTTGTGAGAACCCTTTAGTTATCTTCCTCTGTGGTGATTTTCTCACACCCACCAAAGTCGTGTTGTGTTAAGGGTGTGTTGCTTGTGGGGTGGTGAGGATGATGATGCTGGGAGGATGCTGCTTGCTCTCTCTCTCTCTCTCTCTCTCTCTCTCTCTCTGGGACGCACCCTCCTCTTCCCGGAGCTCTCCCTCTGATCCCTGGGGGTGCTGCAAGTAGGAGCTCTCCACGGCTGTGAAAGACCTTCAAGTTGCAGCAGAGGCTTTGAGGTTTGACAGAAACGGTCCTTGGATGCAACAAGGTTGCTGTGGAATACTTGCAGCAGCTCAGTATCTTCAAGTGTAAAAAGCAGAACTATAGGTTTAAAAAAAAGAGAGAGAAAAGTTCAGTTCCGGAGGATGAAGTAAGTGGCTTCTTGAGTAAGAGACTGATTGCAGAACTCAAAAATCTAATCTTTTTTTATGAAACTGTTTTATTTCTTCCTTCTGCTGTAGTTCCCTCTGCTCTCTCCAAGAGATGAATGACAGAGCTGCATGCACTTTCTCCCTCTCCCTCTCTGTCACACATTTGCTCCAGTCACCCCTCCTCCCATCTCCTCCATGACTCCTCCCTCTGCTATCATTGAATTCAGTTTAATTCACTTCTGCTGTGTGAACATGACATGGCAGAAGCCTGCAGGTTAGGCGCCCAAACAAGGAAAGGGCCCTGTGCATTAGCAAAATAACTCAGACATTCGAATTTTTATGATTTATATTTCAAGCCCAAACCATTTTTTTAGGGTTGCCTGGGGGTTTTAGTGGGTTATGTTGGATTTTTGTGACATTATATGCTCTGCAAAATCAAACAGCTCAAAGTCCTCCTGCATAGGAGTCTAATGTGAGGTTGTCATGTTGTTACGTAATAGAGCTGATACAGACCTGCCTCCTAGATAGTCTGGTACAGTTTTTCAACCAGAGGGCTGTCATAGGAAACAGTCTAATTTTACTTAATTGGTCCAAAAATTGCAAATACTTTGCCTTTGTTGTGTGCCGATGCCTGTAGTGGCTCTTCCATGCCTGTGGATGGCAATATGAACGCAATCCTTCTTTTTCTTCTTCTTCTTCTTCTTGACAAAAAACACCCTGTGGAAGATGAAAGCAGGCGGGACAGCAGGCAGGACAGCAAGCTGGACGACACACAAACTTTATTTCACCTCCAACACAAGAATAACTCCAACACAGAATAACTTCTGGGGTCTCTGGGTGCTCACCTTTATACCTCTTTATTCCCACCTTTGAGACCCGGGGATAAAAGACATTATGCACAGTACACAAACCATGTCTGGCACATTAACATACAGGACACGAAGCCTTGCTTATCACCATCTCTCACACTCTGGCGAACTCCAGTGTGACTCCTGTCACCCTGGGGGTCAACTACTCCCTTCTGTTACCTCTAAGACCCCCCCCCCCCCCCCGGTGCCACAGTGCGTCTTCCTTCTTCCTCATTCAGTCCTTTTATCCATCTCCCCCACAACCTCCGGTTGTGGGTGGAGAAACCCCCTAAGTGCCACCACACAGCTCCCCCCCGCCCCGAACACCCAGAAAGGGGCCTAACCCCTCGGTTCTTTGGGCTTGAACCGGCGCCAATAACAGCTGTTGTGGAGGACCACCGGTCCGGTCGAAGCACCCTCCTGTCGAGGTGTGTGGGTGGGGATGTTGGTCTGTGGAGGGGGAGAGGGTGGGGAGGGAACAGGGTTAGTTTTGCGAGTGTAACGGACTCGAACTAGTCAGCTACATTAAAATAACAAAATAAAATAAATCTTGGCCGATGCAGAGAAGTAGACATCAGGCAGGGTCTCGATCAGTCAGTAGTCTGTTTATTTCTGAAACAGATTGGGGCAGACAATTTACACATGACACGGGAATGGGGACAAGTGCTGGCATTCCCCTTCCCAGGCTTCCAGCGTGTGAGACATAGCTTACAGCTACTTGGACTACATAACTTTAGATCGTATAGTTACAGTATACCACAAGCAAAGAAAAAGTTTAGCACCAAATACATGACAGCATTACATGACAGAGTTACATGACTGATCGTTTTTTCTATTTTTTACAACAGTACATTTAACATTTTAACATACCTGAAACAGATTGGGGCAGACAATTTACACATGACACGGGAATGGGGACAAGTGCTGGCATTCCTACAGAACAATGGACTCGTTAGCGCCTACTTAACTAGCCATCAATCATCGGTATTTATGACGCTACTTTGAATATTTTACATCGGTATTGCAAACGAAAATGTAACAGAAAATCTTACAATCAAAATTAGTACAATAACTTAAAGAAAACTACAGTAAATCAATCACATTAATCAATTTCGTTCCCTGAGGAATTACACACAACTTACCCCTTCCCAGGCTTCCAGCGTGTGAGGAAGTTCCCAGATGTGTCACACTAATTATCGCCCCATCAGAAACACTTGACATATTTACAACACGGACATTTTGGGAAGTTCATTACTGCAGGAACATATTTATTCTTAAGACTACTACATACTCCCCTCTGAACTTCACCAAAATACCACTACAAGTCAACCACCAAAAAACCACTGGATAAGTATATCCCACAGTATACTGCAACATGTATGTCACCCAATTCAAAGGGAAAGCAACTACGGAGGGCTGCGCAGACCCCCTCCATAGTGTACTTGCTACAGGAGTGCCGTATACACTACCCATATCATACCAGACTAAATACCACCAGTTGACTTCACATGAATTGGAGAAAAGGAAATAAAGAGAAGAAAAAACAAAGAAAAAGAACAAATCTGTCATTCTTCAACTGGACAGAAGGCCTATGTGGTGTGTGTGTGTGTCTTCCCCTACGGCATCAGTGCCCTAGCCAAACTAAGAACTGAACTGTTTGAGCGTTGAGTATACTGTTGGGCCATGTTCTGAATCAGCCGATTCACTGGTTTAACTACCCTCCCTAACCTGGTTCTCACTGCGCCCACTGTACTACTAGGGGAACTCCCAATGCTGGAAGGCGGCATGGACACTTCAGATCTTTGGTCACCACAAAAACTGGCAGATAGACAGGGCATTTCTGAAAGATCATTGGTCAACTGAACAGTCTCCGCTGTGTTCAACTGCACGGGCAGGTCAAAATCTTGTGTGCATGAAGCCTCTTGTAGCTGATTGGAGGCAGAGGCCCCTGCCACCCAACTGGCTGTCCAAGCAGTCCTGTCGATCTCTGATGCAGCAACATGTGAATCAAGATCATCACCTGACTCATACGACTCACTCAGGGTCACTTCATGAGCAGCACTGTCCATTTCAATTGGCAGAAAGTTGACCAAGAGAAGCAGATTGCGGTGAACAACCCTTTCTTGCCCATTGGTTGTGTTCCTGACACGGTAAGTATGGCACCTAGGGTCGGCAGAGACGACGACATACGGGGTGGACCCCCACTTGTCTGCTAATTTCCTGCGCCCCCCGTTCACCCTTGTTTGCCAACAAGACTCGATCACCTTCCACAATGTCACGTCCTTTAGTTCTCCTATTGTACAAGTCTGCTTGACGTTCCTGGCTTGAAAGAGCGTCGGCCTGAGCAGCTGACAGAGCCTCCTTCAGATCTTGTCTCATCCTAGCAACATACTGGTCATAGTCCACAGTGTCGCAGTCCCTTACAGCATTCTGAAACATGACATCCACCGGTAGACGTGGCACTCTGCCATACATTAAAAAGAATGGCGCGTAACCGGTGGATTCGTGTGCAGTGCAGTTGTAAGCAAACGCTAGAGTCTGTAGCATCTGCGGCCATTTCTGCTTTGCTCTAGGGGGAAGGGTTCTTATCATGCTGCCCAAAGTTCTATTGAACCGTTCAACGTTCCCATTCCCCATGGGGTGATAGGCAGTAGTTCGGGACTTTTTGACCCCAGCAACTTGCAACAATTCCCTGATCAGCTCACTTTCAAAACTGGCACCCTGGTCTGAGTGAATTCTGTCAGGGAACCCATACACACAAAAGTATTTGTCCCAGAGCTGGCGGGCAACTTGTTTTGCAGATTGGTCACGGCAGGGGTAGGCATGGGCCATTTTAGTAAAATGGTCAGTGACCACTAGCACATCCACACTTTTCCCACTGCTGTCCTCCGCGGACCAAAAATCAATGCACACAAGTTCTAATGGGCTCGTTGTCTTAATGCTTTCGAGGGGCGCTCTGGCTTCCGGTTCAGGAGTCTTACTGACCACACAACGCTTGCATGTTTTCACATATTCACGGACATCCCGTTCCATGTCAGTCCAGAAGAACCTCTGCCTTGCCAAGTATAAAGTTCTCTGCTGGCCCTGGTGGCCTGCGTCATCATGGATGCCTTGCAGCACTCGCTGAACCAATGAAGCTGGAACAACATACTGGTGTCTTTTCTTGCCAGTCAGTGGATCTTTGCTCACCCTGTACAGTAGCCCATCTAACATCTTGAGTTTGTCCCACTGCTTCAACATTCTCAAGACGCCATCTGTCTCGTGAGGCCTTTCTCTTCGCGACGGTCGTCTCCCGCGTGTCACAAAAGAGATGACTCTGGAGAGGCAGGCATCTTGCTGTTGCTGGCCTTGCAACTCCTGAATGGAAAACACAGGTAAGGGGTTCTGACCACAGGCAGCCAGCTGCTGCACGTCCTGGACAAGCCAACACGAGGCTCTCTCAGCTGATCCCATCTCCCACTCAGCATGACCCTCGAACACGGCCTTCACTGTTTCGCTGTCGAGTGAGGAACGCTCCAGCCTGGAGACTTGCGAGAGACAACTGACCCCCTGGTGGTTGGCACTCAGTCTAAAGACTTCCTGTATCATATTGTCCTTAATCAGCTGTGCTTCTTCCAGCAGCGCTCCGTATGGCTCAGACACAAGCCTCTTGCTGACACAGCCCTGAACGAAAGGCTGCCTGCTGAGGGCGTCCGCCACAATGTTTTTCTTGCCAGGAATATACTTGATACTGAAGTTGTACGGGGCTAACTTCGCAACCCATCTCTGTTCGCATGCGTCCAACTTCGGCTTAGTCAGTATATATGTCAATGGATTATTATCCGTCCAGACAGTGAACTCATGCCCTTTTAACCAATGACTAAATTTATCACAGACTGCCCACTTAAGGGCCAAGAACTCCAGACGATGCGCTGGGTACTTGGTCTGGGATTGCGTCAGAGACTTGCTTGCGAAAGCAATCGGACGGGCCTTGTTCTCCCCTTCCGGGACTTGAGAGATGACTGCCCCTAACCCATCTAATGACGCATCAGTGGACAGGATAAAGGGACGGCTGAAATCTGGATGAGCTAAGACGACTGACTCGAGTAGGGCCAACTTCAGTTGCTCAAAAGATTTCTGTTGGTCACTTGTCCAGTCACTCGGCTTGAGTTTCTTAAAAGCCACATGCCTTGTCTGGCCTTTACTCTTCTTTGGCGTTGCAGTGAGGGCAAAGAGAGGCTTAGCAATGCTAGAGCAATTCTGAATGAAGCGCTGATAATACATGACCATGCCCAAAAAGGACTTTATTTTTCTTGGGGATGGGGTCACGCCATCTTCATGCATTAGTGCTTGTTCAGTCATGGCAGCAATTGCTTGTACTTTCTCCGGATCAGTCGCTACTCCACTCTCGTCAACGACATGGCCCAGAAACTTCACACTGTGCTGAAGAAAATGGCACTTTTTGGGCGCAAGCTTTAATCCGTGCACACTTAGCCTGCTGAACACTACATCGAGCCGCTTCAGTGCCTCACCTTCGTTCGGCGCGAAAACCAAGAGGTCATCTAAATAACACAACAGAGTCAAAAAATTCTGGTCGCCAAAGATGTTTGTCATGAGGCGCATAAAGCTGGCTGGCCCATTACATAGCCCCTGAGGCATGCGATTGAACTCATGCAGCCCCATGGGCGTGGTAAAGGCAGTCAGTTTCTTATCCTCTTCACACATGGGGATATTGTAATATCCTGATGTTAAGTCCATGGTGCTGAAGAATGCACTCCCCCCAAGAGCAGCCAGGCAATCCGCCTGATGAGGCAATGGGTGGGCATCTTTGATAGTCCTGGAATTCAGCCATCTGTAATCCACACAAACCCTCAGATCACCGTTCTTCTTCCATACGAGTACCAGAGGTGACGCCCACTCACTGGAAGACTTACGGATGATTTCTTTTTCCTCCATCTCAGACAGCACCTGTCTCAGCTTTTGGTAATGACCAGGTGGGACACGTCGATACGGGAGTCTGAATGGCCGAGGATCAGTCAGGTGGATCCGATGAACAAAACCGGTGGCCTCACCGCAGTCCAACTTGTTCCTAGAAAATAGGCTCTCATATTTCCGTATCAAGTCGAACAACTGGCCTTTCCAATAATCTGTAACATCACATGAATCAATGTCGAGGTCACTCAATCCGAGTCGATTCAGAGCATCACTGAAATCAGGGGTAGAGGAGGATGAGTCAGCATCATGTAGGCTCTGGCTGTTCACCAGAAGGTCATTTGGGGGGGTTTTGGAAGTGGGTACATCCAGGTCTTCCAACGCAACACACGGGAACACATCAGCTAACTTAGTGTTTCGCTACAATGTAATTTGTTTGTCACTTGGATTGATCACTTTAATAGGTACCCATCTGTCCCCTGACATTGTAGCGACAGCCCTCCCCACCATGATACCCTTCTTGTGTGTGTTGGAACTTGGAGCGTCAACGAGAATAGCGCTCCCTGCTGAAACAGGTGAGTTGGCTGGGAGCCTACCCCACACAAGGTGTTCATGATGTGGCAGCAGTGTTACGGCTTGTGTCAGCTTGGCTGTACCATCATGTCATCATGTCAGGAATCACATTCCCCCTCCATCTGTTAATTCCAGATAACATGTTAAGAAAATGTTCAACCCCTGGGTCATTCGTTGATTCAGGCTTCTCAATCACTTTCCAGTAACTGGAGTTTTGTTTGAGGTGATGAATCAAGTGCTTTATCACGTTGGAGCCCAGGATCATTTCGTCACACTGACCTGGCACGACCAGTGTGGGAACACTCACATCCTGTCCATACACAGTCATCTCCAGCTGATAAATGCACTTCGGCTTCACTTGAACCCCACCACACCCCACCAGTACCATGCCTGTGTCTGCAGTAATGCTCTCAGCACATAAGCCCACACTACATAGTTTCTGTTCGGCCTCTTCATTCATTGTGCAGGCCATGGACCCACTGTCAATTAATGCATGCAACAAAACTTGGTTCTTCACTGAGACGTCAGTATAAAAGAGACTATCGGAATTTGCTAATTTGTGCACATTTTGATAAACAATCTTATTTCCAGCAGGAGCACACTTGCATTTTTCTTCATAAGTAGATTGCACATCATCTTCAAAACTGAGGGACTGACTAAATGCACCCACATCGTCCCCTCCCACATGTGGGTGGCCTAGTTTCCCTGAACAGGCGCAGTGGTATTGGGCATTGCTGTCCTGCGCTTGGAGCAGTCCTTTTTTTGATGTCCAGTTTCAAAGCAAGCAAGGCATCGCTTTTCTCTCATGCAGTGCGATCTTGTAGAGTGGGTGCTGTCGCCACAGACGCGGCAGGGAGTGACTCGAACCCACTGGGCTGGTTGCGCAACACCCGGTGCTGTGGCCTGGTTTGTCTTCTCCAGCACCCTCTCCAGCATACACAGGACACGCTCAAATGCACCCCCCTCCGCACTGGAGGACTCGCTGAATCTGGACAGGCTAGACGCACTAGGCTCACGAACACTCACTTCCTCCTTAACGTCTGGCATGGAGTAAGCGACAGCCGCAGTCACCTTAGATGGTTTAACTTCCACTGGCTTCCTCTTGGACAGGAACTCCCCCTGATACTCATCGATCGCTTCCTGCACCTCTGTCAAAGACCACTTGCTCATAGGTTTACTCTTAAATACACTGGACAGCTCAGGATCATTGCAGTTCCTAATAAACATCATGGATATTTCAGCATTCATGTTCTCCAATTTCCTGCCTTGCTTTTTCAGGAGACGATCTGCCTGCTCTGCTGCTGTATTCAAGCGCACCCAATAATCCACTGGATTCTCACCCACACTGGGCTGAGTGGCATAAAAATCAGCCAACGGTAAGCATGATGCAGGGGACTCACTGAAATACTTCCGCAGGATATCATAGATCATGTCTGGCTGGACTGCATGGTCTGGGGTTAAGCTACTCCTTATTCCCACTTTAACTATTTTCTTGGCCTTTCCCATCAGATGACTCAGGATCTCATCAACTTGATCTGAAGTGGGGAATTTCTTTTTGCGTAAATACATTTCCATCAGCTCTATCCATTCCTGTACTGAGCATTTATCAGACCCCTCCCCTCTGAACACAGCAGGCTCACGAACATCTGACTTGACTACCACATTGACATTGGTGAGATCAAGAGTGCCACTGATGTTACTAGATTGTTCATGCCTGTCTGGCGCCATTGGAGAGACTGGGTCACATGACTGTGTGACAGGCTGAGTAGAAGGTAACAGCCGACTGGCTATGGAATCTCCAATTCGATTCCCTAATTCAGTAATTAGATCACGCAGCTCAGCTGAGGGGTCATTGCTACCAGGAGGAAACATGGGCGTGGAGGATGCGGGCCCTACCTCACATGCCTGTGCTGGTAAATCCCCCTCCCCATCACTGATATGTGGCTGTGGTGTCTGTACAACATAAGTAGCCCCCACTGGGCGTGTATGCATAGTACCACCCTCTCTCACCATGTCAGTGAAAGTTAACTGTTTAACTCCCCCACCCCTCAACAAAAAAAGACCCCTGCATCTACCTGCCCCAGCTACAGGGGTGTGAGAATAAAGGCTATGAGACATATCACCATCCATTACTAAAAACTAGCTTAATTAATGGTAATAAACACAAAATAGAAATTTCAAAACAGGCTACTCTGATATAACACACATAAAATAAAATTCAAAGCCAAATAATACTGAATGAGCTTCTGTCAAAAACCTTAAGTAACTGAAGGATGCGTTGTGTTGATGAAGACTGAACTCTCCTTGCGAACCTCCACTCAGCAGGCAGCTGGACCCCGGAGATCAGCTGTGGCTGATCAGAAGAATCCTTGAAAGGTCACGGCACCAGTTTATGTAACGGACTCGAACTAGTCAGCTACATTAAAATAACAAAATAAAATAAATCTTGGCCGATGCAGAGAAGTAGACATCAGGCAGGGTCTCGATCAGTCAGTAGTCTGTTTATTTCTGAAACAGATTGGGGCAGACAATTTACACATGACACGGGAATGGGGACAAGTGCTGGCATTCCCCTTCCCAGGCTTCCAGCGTGTGAGACATAGCTTACAGCTACTTGGACTACATAACTTTAGATCGTATAGTTACAGTATACCACAAGCAAAGAAAAAGTTTAGCACCAAATACATGACAGCATTACATGACAGAGTTACATGACTGATCGTTTTTTCTATTTTTTACAACAGTACATTTAACATTTTAACATACCTGAAACAGATTGGGGCAGACAATTTACACATGACACGGGAATGGGGACAAGTGCTGGCATTCCTACAGAACAATGGACTCGTTAGCGCCTACTTAACTAGCCATCAATCATCGGTATTTATGACGCTACTTTGAATATTTTACATTGGTATTGCAAATGAAAATGTAACAGAAAATCTTACAATCAAAATTAGTACAATAACTTAAAGAAAACTACAGTAAATCAATCACATTAATCAATTTCGTTCCCTGAGGAATTACACACAACTTACCCCTTCCCAGGCTTCCAGCGTGTGAGGAAGTTCCCAGATGTGTCACACTAATTATCGCCCCATCAGAAACACTTGACATATTTACAACACGGACATTTTGGGAAGTTCATTACTGCAGGAACATATTTATTCTTAAGACTACTACACGAGCACAATTCTCTGCCAGGGGAACACCAACTTGCGGAACCACTGTAGGTGGGCGTCCGCGCTGGGGAGCTTGAGCCAACAGCACCTGTTCATCTGCCAACACATAAGCGGGCTTCAGCCTTTCAATGCAGATGGTTTCCTTATGCCCCCCCCCCCAAGTCTAACACAAAATGCTTTGCCCCAGTTTCCAGCATTCTAAACAGGCCATCATACTGGACGCAGCGGGGTTCTGTGTGCATCGTGCCTGACAATAACGAACTTGGTGCTCTGTAAGCTCTTTGGGACAAAGATGCGGGGAAAACAATGGTGCACCGGGCCCGGCACATTAGCAGCCCCTGTACTGTAAAAAAATAGCGCGGCCGGATTGTTCCCGGGTGCGGGGTTTTGCGGTAAAAATTCCCCAGGGATCCGCAACTGCTGAGAAAAAAACAGTTCTGCCGGGGAAGGTGGGGGGGCTGTTAGATCCTCCTTCGGTGTGGAGCACAGCCCTAATAAGACCCAGGGCAGGCGGTTGACTCAATTTGCATCTGTGAGTGAGGCTCTGAGCGCTGCTTTAAGCGACCTATGAAAACGTTTGCATAATCCGTTAGCCTGGTGGTTGTACGTGGTGGTGCGGTGGATTTTGACCCCAGGCTCTCGGCCATCGAAGACCAGAGTTCTGAAACGAATTGCGGACCCCTGTTAGAAGTGATGTCCGACGGGGATCCAAACTGTGCAACCCAAGCTGACAAAAAAACGTGAGCAACCTCACCGGATGTGGTGGAAGCCAGCGGAACCACTTCAGGCCAACGCGTGGTGCAGTCCACGATTGTCAAAAGGTGCGTGAAACCTTGCTACAGTGGAAGGGGGCCCACCAAATACACGTGGACGTGGTCGAACCTCCTGGCCGGAATTTGAAAGGGCTCGAGGGGGGCTTTGATGTGTTTGTGCACTTTGGCCCGCTGGCACGTGACGCACACTGCAGCCCATTCTTTCACATCCCTGTGTAGATGAGGCCAGACAAATTTCGCCTCCACCAGTTTAACCGAGGTGCGCACGCTGGGATGTGAAAGGGAGTGGACGGACTCAAAAATGCGGCAGTGCCAAGAGCTCGGATCCACTGGGCGTGGGCAACCATTGGGGATGTTGCAGAGCAAGGGGGGGCACCCTTCTTGCATCACTGTGCTCTCCAGTTTCAACCCAGTAGGCACAGACTAGAGTGCGCAAATGTCTGCGTCCCCGGCTTGCTCCATGGCCATGGCGAGGAAATCTATTCCCATGTAGACTGGGGAGACTAACGCGCGCGACAGGCAGTCAGCCATGACATTAAGCCTACCAGCTACGTGTTGAGTGTTGGTCGTGAATTCCAAGATCACGGCCAAATGCTGTTGCTGCCGAGCTGACCACGGTTCTGAGACTTTGGACATTGCGTATGTTAGTGGTTTATGATCAACGAACACGGTGAACTCACGCCCCTCCAGCCAAAACTGGAAATGGCGCATCGCCAGGTGGAGAGCCAATGACTCTCAGTCAAACGTATTGTATTTGCGTTCATTGTCACGCAAAGCATGGCTGAAGACCGCGAGTGGCTGCCACGAACCAGAGACGTACTGCTCTACTAGTGCCCCTATGGCAACGTCAGATGCATCTGTGGTGAGTGCTATCCGCACTGACAGGGTGGGGTGGGCTAGCAAAGTCGCGTTAGCGAGCGCTGTTTTGGCATTTGCGAAGGCCTGGACTCGCTCGGGGGTCCAGTCAATATTTTCCACGGGCTTCTTTTTTTTTGAGCGTGCCGTACAGCGGTTGCAGCAGCTGGGCTGCCCGGGGGAGGAAACAGTTGTAAAAATTGACCATTCCTAAAAATTCCTACAGCATCCTCATGGTCTGTGGACATGGGAAATCTGACACGGCGCGCACTTTATCTGGCAGTGGAATCGCACCCTCCAGCGAAATGCAGTGGCCCAAAAAATCAATCACCGACATCCCAAACTGGCATTTTGCCAGGTTAACAATAAGCCTGTGCACTTCCAGCTGGCTGGAAAACTTGTTTGAGATGGGTGAGGTGCTCCTCCTCTGATGTGCTATCCACCAAAATGCTGTCTAAGTAGACAAAAACGAAGGGCAAGTCGTGGAGCACTATGTCCATCATTCTCTGGAAGGTTTGCGACGCCCCCTTTAGCCCAAATGGCATGCAAAAAACTTGAAAAGGCCAAAAGGAGTTATTACCGCTGTTTTGGGAACGTCCTCTGTGCACACCAGGACCTGGTGGTAACCGCGGACCAGGTCTACCTTTGAAAAAACACGCATCCCGGCCAGATGCACAGAAAAATCCTGGATGTGCGGGATGATTACATGAACAGCTTCTTCCCCTCTGCCATCAGACTGCTGAACACTAAGTGACTTATTAGACTCTCGTGCACTACGTACAGCAGCTCAACCGGACTCATGACAATTATCACTGTTTTCTTTTGCACTACTGTCTGCACTATGTGGAACTCCACAATATCTGCTACTTGTTAATATATTTAATAATTGCATAGATTAGTATTACTCATTCATATTTTACATTTTATTGCATGCATAGTTTTTTTTATTTTAAAAATGTTTAATGTTTAATGTTACAGCATTGCACCGAGACAAATTCCTAGTTTGTGTACTACATGAACAATGGCAATAAATCTCATTCTGATTCTGATTCTGATGGGATACCGGTCATGTTCCATGGCATTATTCAAGCGCTGGAAATCGCCACACGGTCACCACGGCCCATCGGTCTTGGGCACCATATGTAGCGGAGATGCCCACGGGCTGTTGGAGTGCCTAACGATGCCTAGTCGCTCTAAGTTGGCAAATTCCTCGTGCGCACTGACTAGTCTAGCCACATTAAGGCGCCGAGGGCGCGCGAACACCGGCAGACCTTTCGTTGTTATGAAATGCTCGACCTCGTGTTTGGTTACCGAAGTAGAAAAAGTGAGAACCGTGAGTGCTGGGAACTGTGAAAGCAAATGCAAATGCTGGTACTTACCCCCTGGAGCTAAAACGTTAGCATGTGTTGTTGGACCAACTCCCCGAGCTGTGCAGGCAAGGAGGAAAAAGAGACAGCATCCACTAAACATCTGTCGGCAACATCAACTAACAATCCATAGGCATATAAAAAAATTAGCACTTAAAATGGGGACAGAACATGCAGCTACCACAAAGTCCCACTGGTAATTGTGTCAGTGTAAGCATACCGTCAATGTCCTTTCACCAAACATCCTGATGTTGGATCTGTTGGTGGCTGTAAGCTTGGGGCCGCTGCCTTCTGTGACCTTTCCACACTGACCAGCAGAATGAGGCTCTTCTGGGAGCCAGAGTCTACCAAGAAGCATCTCCCAGAACGTGTGTCCGTGATGAAAAGCAGCTTGTTCCTGTCGCCATTGGTCGCAGCTGCTACAGACTTCTTGCCATGCCGTTTCCCGGCTTCTTGAAATGGCACGGCAGCAGACAATGTTGGACAGTGATAGAAACAGAGCGTCCCATTCCTTCATGGATGCTGGTGTCGTTGCGTGTACGCTGAGGGCTCTGTTCATCAGGAAGATGCAGTTCGCTTCTTGCGCCAGTGCACGGTAGTTCTTGGTTGCCAGCAGCGGTGAGATGGTAAGGATCACCCTAGCTGTAGCTGGTAGGTTCCTGAGGAAGAGGTGGGTGAACAAGAAGGAGTCGTCGTCCTTCCCCATCAATGCTAACATGCTCTCCATCTGGATCACAGCTGATCTGTCACCCAACTCTGAGCCCGTGAGGAGTTTTTCTGCTCTCTCGCTGTCCGAAAGGGTGTAACATTGGAGTAGCATCTGCTTGAACGCGTCATATTTCCCCTGGGCTGGCGACTCCTGGAGCAGGCTCGTTACTTACTGTGTGGCGCGCACATCCAGAGCAGTGACCACATGATAATATTTAGTGTCGTCCATGGAGATCCCTCGGAGTGCGAACTGGGCTTCCACATGTAAAAACCAAGCGGTCGGACTGTGGAGCCAAAAGTCCAGGAGCTTGACTGTGACAGCTTACATCGCTCTGGTGGTCTCCCTCTGGGTTGCCTCCGCGGAGATGCTCAGCCTGTTCTCCATTGCACGTCTTAAGGTCACCACTGTGGAAGATGGAAGCAGGCGGGACAGCAAGCTGGACGACACACAAACTTTATTTCACCTCCAACACAGGAAACAGAATAACTCCCGGGGTCTCTGGGCGTCCACCTTTATACCTCTTTATTCCCACCTTTGAGACCCGGGGATAAAAGACATTACACACAGTACACAAAGCATGTCTGGGACATTAACATACAGGACACAAAGCCTTGCTTATCACCATCTTGCATGCTCTGGCAAACTCCAGTGTGACTCCTGTCACCCCGGGGGTCGACTACTCCCTTCTGTTACCTCTAAGACCCCCCGATGCCACAGTGCATCTTCCTTCTTCCTCATTCAGTCCTTTTATCCATCTCCACCCCCACCTCCACCCCCCGACCTCGGGTTCTGGGTGGAGAAACCCCCTACTAAGTGCCACCACAACCCCGCAGAGAGGCGGGGCCACTCCCATAATCTCTGCAGCTGCTCTGCATGCTCCATGGAAATCAAAAAAAAAAAAAAATGCTTCCATGTGTGAGCCCATAACACCATCTAGAGGGGCACACCAGCCAGGAAAATGTCACCACCTCCTCCAGAAACTGCATCCCAATGTCTGCTGCCCTCAGCACAAAACATGCAGTCATGGAGCTATACTGGCCCATCTGTCCATCTGCCCCTAGTAAGTCTCATTTTCAAACTAATTTGTTCTCCTGGTAATGGCAAAATATCAACACTGATTTGTATGTAATTGCACAGCATTTCACACACAGTATAAACAAAGTACAATGTGAGCACAGCAGGGCCGCCTCTGACTCAGTTTCCTGACAGCTGCACAATTCCAGAAAGTTTGGAATGATAAAGAAAAACTGTAATCCAAAGGTCCGGTGCGGGAGCATTTTGGACTGAAGCCAAATGAGCGATAAGAGCTCAGTAATGTCAATGAAGCCGGTATGTGGCCTAATATTTGAAAACAGTTGTAACGAAAACTGAAAAATTCATTAAAAACACAACCATCCCACTCCATTTTTCCAACTGGGGGCAAAACTGAGGTCAGACATGCAGAACAATTTATTGTCTGCCAAAATTTGTTATCATTGCAGGCTTAATTACAAGATGAGATTGTCATTAGATATGCCGTAATAGGCTCCAATGTGTCATTTTAGAACATTTTGGGTTGGTGTGGTGCTGTGGAGTTTTTTCATTCTAAGAAATGCTGTTTGGTCTGTTACATCCTCTCCTCAGAGAAGAGGAAGTTTCCAACTGCCTCGGGGCTCACAGACAGTGTAGTTAGTTTAGCTATCAAGCTAGAGGCCTAACCAAAGTTTTTAGAGCTCCTCTCGATTAGTTCTAGTCACCCCACCAGACATCCATGATCCCACTTCATTCATTAATCCACAATTGATAATATATTTCACATAATTTTGGTCTGTTTTGTTATTTTCTTTTCCTGGCAGGAAACGGGTACCAGAGCCACTAGCATGGTTTATTGATGCAAATCAGCAAGTCCAGGTAGTTTATGACTCTTTTTTGTAAATTGTTATCACCGTATTACACCAGCTTGTTCATTCATCCACAGTCTCATGCCAATCTGGCTTATTTTGGTTTTTTGTTTTTGTTTGTTTTTTTGGCTGTAATACCTGCATAGATTTGGCTTCTAGCATTAGCTGATATTGGCATTCAGGGTTGTTTCTGTGCTTACTACACTCCACGGATCAGTCACATCCTATTAACCACTCAAACCACACACCCCTGTCTCTGATAATGCTTTATTTGGGCTTTTAAACTCTTAACAGCCAATATTTGTTAGTATGTTAGTTAGTCCAACAACTGAAGTTCAAAGCTAAGGATAGCCACAAACATAAATGTTACATAAACCAAGAACCTTTACAAGTTATGTAAACCAAGGCTTTGTTTAACACAGTATGGTGGCTGGATGCAACATCTAATGGGAAAAGTCTACTCCGGACTCTGATGGCGCTGCCTCTGTCAGACCACCATTTGTAATGTTAGCTAAAAGCTAATATTGAAATGCTGCAGACCCTTTATTATGCATTTAAAACAGCCGTTAAACATTGTCATGATTTCGAAATTGGTTCAATTTGAAGTAGCCATGCTAGCACCTAAAATGGTAATGGTGGCTAAAACGCTAGCGCAGGGGTGTCAAATTCATTTTAGCTCGGGGGACACATACCGCCGGATTTAATGTCAAGTGGGCCAGACCAATAAAATAATAGCAAAACAACCTAATGGCAACTCCAACTTTAGTAAAAAGAAGTACGAGTACACTGTAAAATGTTTACATTTATTGAACCGTATGATCTTCTACAAAACATGAACAACCTGAATGAGTTGGAGTACTGACCCCAGTTACATGGCCTTTATCGGATTATTCTGTTTACATGGCCACTTGAATAATCAGATAACTGCAGAAATCCAATCATAACCGGTATATTAGTGTACATGTAAACATGATCACTGACCATGTTTACATGCACATGAATAAACCAGTTATAATTGGATTTCTGGAGTTACAATCCAGATTAAGATCCTTAATCAGTTTTTAGCAGGTGAAATACACAATTATTGCCCTTTGAGACTATTTCACAAGTGCGAGAGAGCAAATTAGAGTATTATATTCACAATTTAATCCTGAATCAAATAAAATCATTTTTAAAGCATGCACACTGTTTCAATCAACATTAAGACCCTTAATCAATTTTTGGCAGGTGAAATAACATATTTGTAAGCTAAAACAGCCCTTTGAGACTATTTACAAGTTGGACAGAACATGTTATAATCGTCTCAATTCAACCTTGAAGAACCAAATCAAGTAATTTTTTTTGGCATTTTTTTGGCATTTTTGGCAGATGAAGCATACGTTTTATGGATTCTACTTACAACCAGGGCTTGACATTAACACTAGCCAACTGGCCAATGCCTGGTAGATTTCAGCAGTGGCCAGTAAGACAGCCACACCTACTAGCCGCTTTGGCTAGTTGTAGTTTTCTCAAACAGCATCTAAAATAATAAACCCACTGCAATGTGAGACTGTGAGAATACAACTCCCATAAGTACTGTGTTTTTGTTTGTTTTTTCTAATCAGTTTTATTTTTCTCTCTCTTGTTTTTCCTGGTGAAAACAGGTAGTGTCCATTTAGGTCAGGGACGGGCAACTGGTGGCCCACGGGCCGCATGCGGCCCCCAACGTCATCCACTGTGGCCAGCCAGTCCATTTTCAAAAACCAATTATTTTTTTATATCCTGTTTGAACATATTTGGAACTGCATTCTTAAATGCAGTTATAAAGTACGCCAGCAGAGGACGCTCCAATCGAAACCTAAGTGCCACTCCATGAATGGTCCGGCAAGAGTGAGGGAGCCACAGATAGAGAGAGCAGTGTGCCCAGGAGTACATGGTGCATGGAGTAAATGGTGTAGTTGCTGAATACATGTTTTTTTTCTTTTCAGTAACCACTATTTTGTAACAGTTCAGCTAGAGATCGACTGTGGCAGGAAGTCATCCATGTGCTGTAAAAAAGTCGCACTGCCGCCTCTAGTGGCCTGGCATAGTTGTTTACAATACTATTTCCCCTGGCTTCACTGACATTAAAGGTGAGTTAAATTTGTGCTTATTTGGAAAACAAAGCCTTATTTCAGAATTCTGGCAAATTAAAAGTCGAGAAAATATGGCAATACAATTCTACAAGCCTTTAGTTCAACTTAATTTTGACCGAGCCAGCTGAAACAGAGAGGCGGACAGACAGACAGATAGAGAGAGAGAGAGAGAGAGAGAGAGAGACACACACACACACACACATATCCACAAACAGACGAATCGGGGTGGCACAGTGGTTAGCACAGTGGCAGCATGGTAAGAAGGTCACAGATCAATTCCACCCCTGACCATCATGGGTTCAATCCCACCCTCTTATCATCAATGACCCTTCTGTGTGGAGTTTGCATGTTTTCCCCATGTCTGCGTGGGTTTAACCCGGGTACTCCGATTTCCTCCCACAGGCCAAAAACATGCAAGTTAGGTTAACTGGAGACTCTAAAGTGGCCCTAGGTGTGTGTGAATGGTGAAGGGATGGCGCTGTAGCGGGGCTGCTTCATCCATCTAGGTGGATGCCTGAATTCCCTCTAGGGATCAATAAAGTACACAAAATAAAAACAAAATTTAAAAATTAACCGATTACCGTATACCTCCGTTTCACCGAGGCATAACAATAGCGCAACGCTAGCATTTGCCTCATAATGACAGACTTATGTTTGAACTTATGTTAAGAAGGAATACTGCACACTGCAATTAAAAACATTAACCACAAAGTTTTAGTGTAACTATTATTGTGTGTCAATATTTTTAAGACATGTTGACACCATAAGTGTGACTCTACAACAGAATATGTGACATCACAGGCATAATTGAATTTAGATTTCACTACACACCTTTGTAAACATACCAGTAGTGTCCCTGCAGTTGGGTACAACAAAGTCATCTCTTCCTATTTGTCTTGGTTTTAGAACTAAAGGATAATTATTTCAAATACAGGTTATATCCAGTGGGCGATGTATTATTTTTCAACAATGGGGATGATTGGTATTGACAAATTTAGCACAAGGTACAGATGGATAAATGTAAATTGGGCGCAAATTACCTCAGCTTCCTCAGCTACCTCATCTTCTGTGTGGACAAATCCGTTCCCACCAAGACTATACGGTGTTGCTCAAACAACAAATCCTGGATCAACCCTGAGATAAAAACACTTCTGAGAGAGAAGAAGAGGATCTTCAGGTCGGGGAACAGAGAGATGCTGAAGTCCGTACAGAGGGAGCTGAGGAGAAAGATCAGAGAAGGCAAGGACAGCTTCAGGAAGAAGATGGAGGACAAGCTGCAACAGAGCGACATCAGCAGGATCTGGAGAAACCTCAAAACCATCTCTGGGCTCCAGAATACCTCCCCCCAGGCCATGGGGGGCAGGGAGTGGGCGAACAACCTGAATCTGTTTTTCAATAGGTTTGACCAACCGCCCTCCCCCCTGACTGCACAACAACCACTGCTGCCTCTAAAGAAATCAAGTCCTGCTGCCCACTCCCCACTCCACCAACACCCCGCCACTCCCAACACACAGCCCCCCATCCTGACCCTGACCAGGACCCAGATGAGGACGGAGCTGAGGAAGATCAAGGCGAGGAAGGCGTCGGGACCAGACGGCATCAGCGCAAAGCTCCTCAATTCCTGTGCAGACCAGCTGTGTGGGATTGTGACGTACATCTTCAACCTGAGCCTGAAGCTGGGGAGGGTACCACAGCTGTGGAAAACATCTTGTGTGGTACCTGTACCAAAAACTTCCCACCCCAAAGACCTGAACAGCTACAGACCGGTAGCCTTGACGTCCCACTTGATGAAGACCCTGGAGAGACTGCTCCTTGCTCACCTCCGCCCCCTGGTGGAACCAGCGATGGATCCACTCCAGTTCGCCTACCAGCATGGCATTGGGGTGGAGGATGCGGTGATCTTCCTCCTTCACCGTTCTCTGTCCCACCTGGAGAAGCCCGGGAATATGGTGAGGATCATGTTCTTTGACTTCTCCAGTGCTTTCAACACCATCCAACCGATGATCCTGAAGGACAAGCTGCTGCGCGCAGGGGTGGACCAGCACCTGTCATCATGGATCCTGGACTACCTCACGAACCGGCCTCAGTTTGTGAGAACCCGGGACTGTGTGTCCGACACGATCATCGGTAGCACGGGGGCCCCCCAGGGAACGGTGCTGGCTCCCTTCCTGTTCACTCTTTATACTGCGGACTTCTCACACAACACAACACACTGCCATCTACAGAAGTTCTCTGATGACTCTGCAATCGTTGGCCTCATCTCCAATGGAGATGAAGCTGAGTACAGAGGGCTTATCCAGGACTTCGTGGACTGGTGCCATCGGAACTACCTCCAGATCAACGCGAGGAAAACTAAGGAGCTGGTGGTGGACTGCCGCAGGCATGGGCAACCCCTCACAGCACCAGTAAATATACAGGGAACAGACATCGAGATGGTGACATCCTATAAGTACCTGGGTGTTCATCTGAACAATAAACTAGACTGGTCACACAATACTGACGCACTTTACAAGAAGGGACAGCGCAGGCTGTTCCTGCTGAGGAGACTCAGGTCTTTTGGTGTACAAGGGGCGCTGCTGAAGACATTCTATGACACGGTGGTGGCATCAGCCATCACTTTTGGAGTGGTCTGCTGGGGCAGTGGCATTACTGCAGCCGATAGGAAGAGACTGAACAGACTGATCAAGAAAGCTAGCTCTGTCCTGGGGCAGCGCCTTGATCCGGTGGAGGAGATAGGAGAGAGAAGGATGATGGCTAAACTGTCATCTCTGCTGGAGTCCGAGTTCCACCCTATGCAGGACATACTGAATGCACTGAGGAGCTCATTTAGCAGCAGACTACATCATCCCAGGTGCACAACCGAGAGGTTTCGCAGGTCCTTCCTACCAACGGCTGTCAGACTGTACAACCTAAGCAGGGCTGCTCGCAGAGATAGCAAAAAGACGTAACAAACTAATAGATTTTTGAATGCAAAAGATGCAATAGACTTACACAATGGTCCCCTCCGGCATACAACTAGGAAAATACCGGTTGCTATGGAGGGTGAGAATATGTATGGACACATAATCATACCATGTAGGATAACTAAGTAGACGGTTATGCTGTTTCATCCCATCTAGCAACAATGCTCTGCACTGTGTGTGTTTATATATTTACATATTTATTCCATCTAGCTACAGTGCTCCACACTGGGTGTGTTTATATTTATATATCTATATATTTATTCCATCTAGCTACAAATGCTCCGCACTGTGTTTATATATCTACATATTATTCCATCTAGCTACATTGCTCCGCACTGTGTGTGTTTATATATTTACATATTTATTCCACCTAGCTGCAATGCTCCGTACTGTGGGTGTTTATATATCTACATATTTATTCCATCTAGCTACAATGCTCCGCACTGTGTGTTTATATATTCATATATTTATTCCATCCAGCTACAATGCTCTGCACTGTGTGTCTGTGTGTGTATATATATATTTTATAGTAATATGTACATATGTATATTAGCTGCTCTTGCTTGCTTGCTTTTTTTCTTGCCTTGTGATTGTTGCTCTGAGTGTTGCTATCCCTGTGCTGTTGCAATCCTGGAATTTCCCCGTTGTGGGACTAATAAAGGCTTATCTTATCTTAAATTTGTAAGAATAAAGGTGCAAACATATGATAAAAGATGCCAAATTAAAAATTCAAAACATCATAAATTACAGTTTAATTGCACAGACTAAAAACTTAACCAGCTTCCAAATGAGTGTTTTAAATTTATAAGAAAAAAGCTGAAAATTTACAAGAGAAAACTCACAAATTTATGAGAACAGTTGCAAATTTACAAGAAAAAAGTTTCAAATCTATAACAAAAATGTTTCAAATCTACAAGTTTCAAATTTACATGAAAAACGTTGCATTTTTGAAAAAATTTTGAAAATTTGAGAAAAAGTTGCAAATCTACAAAAAAAGCAATTTTATAAGAAAAAAGTTGCATATTTTTGAGAAAAAGTTGGAAATTTACAAGAGAAAAATCACAAATTCATGAGAAAAGTTGCAAATTTTCAAGAAAAAAGTTTCAAATTTACAACAAAAAAGTTTTAAATCTACAAGGAAAAAATGTCAAATTTACAGAAAAAAGTTGCAAATTTTTTGACAAAAACGTCGCAATTTTATGAGTAAAAAGTTGCAAATCTACAAGAAAAAATGCACGTGTAGGAAAAAAGTTGCAAATTTTTGAAGAAATAGTTGCACGCTTTTGAAAAAAAATTGGGGATTTATAGGGGAAAAAGTTGAAATTTGAGAAAGAAGTTGAAAATGTTTCCATGTTTTTGCATTTCTGTTTAGAATTGGTACTTCAAATTTATTTTATGCAGTTCTGTAATAGGATTAAAAACAAAGGATTATGATTTAATTGTAAAACTCCTTACACGGTTTCAAAAGTGGCAGTGCTAAACAACTGTTTCTGCCATTGAAACGAGATGACAAACCTGCTGTGTTTTGACAGTAACACATTCTCCTGAAGAAAAGAACAGAACAGAACTTTAATTCATTCATTTGTTTCAGGAGGAGGATGAGTGACATCACTGAGAAAACGCTGCATGACTGTAATATGAAGCTCGTCTTTTGTGTGGGTTTGTGTGAGTCGGAGGATGCTCGTGTTTATGTATCTGTGCATGTGCTTTTTTTTGTCTGTGCCCTTACTCAGCAAGAACTGGGCTGTAGCGAGATGCACTACACTGGCTTAGAGGCGTGCACGTACACAGGCGTGCACATTAAGGTAACCGGACACTGGTCCCTAATGAGGGGATGGTGGTGGTGGTGGTGGGGGGCTCTGTTTCCTGTTGAGAAAAGTATCTGAGATGAAACAAACTGATGATAGCAAGACACTGGGGGGTGGGGGTGGGGGGGATGCGCTGCGAAAATGTAAAAGAATCCGAAACTACCTTCTGTTCTACAAGTTTTCCTGAATGCACATTTACACAAAGAAATATAAACCTCATTAGTAAAGCTTTTAAAGGTCATAATTTGAGTGCTAGTAACTGTCAGACAAAAACTGGTCCAAATGGTTAAGTCCAAAATTCAACATATTTTATTGAATACTTTTGATCAGGGGTATCAAACTCATTTTAGCTCGGAGGCCACATACCGCTGGATTTAATGTCAAGTGGGCCGGAGCAGTAAAATAATAGCAAAACAACCTAATGGCAACTCCAAATTTAGTACATAGAAGTACAAGTACATCTGTTTACTGTTGCCATTAAAGTACATGGGCAGCGTGGTGGCGGAGTGGTTAGCACTGCGGCAGCACAGCAACTCACCCTTGGCCGGGGAATTCTGGGTTTGATCCCAGCCCCCGACCAACAGTGATCTGTGTGGAGTTTGCATGTTCTCTCCGTGTCTGCGTGGGTTCACTCCGGGATTTCTCCGGTTTCCTCCCACATGCCAAAAACATGCAAGTTAGGTTAACTGGTATCAACTGGGATTCTAAATTGTCCTTAGGTAGGTTGTCTGTCTCTCTGCGTTGGCCCTGCAATGGACTGGCGATCTGTCCAGGGTGTACCCTGCCTCTCGCCCAGAGATGCTGAGATAGGCTCCAGCCCCACCCCCCTTCCGCAACCCAAAAAAGATTAAACGGAAGAAGATGGATTGATAGAAGTACAAGTACATTATGAAATGTTTACGTTTCTTGAACCACTGATCTTTGTCATGACAGCAAGATGGCCGCGCCACCTGTGTTTCTGGCTGCTGGTCGTCTCCGCTTGTTTGTCCTGTTTTTGATTGTGTTATTGTGTCTGGATTATGTGCAATCAGCCATTGTTTATGATCGCCAAGTGCTGCTGGATATTTGATCTTCCATGGTGGAGTTTGGCTGTCATAATCAGGAGGGAAGATTCTTCCATCGGTCTCTGTGTTTGCAACTTCCCGTTAGTACCTGGGATCCCCGCTGTGGTTATACCGGCAGAAAGCGATCCAAACCTCGGGGAAGACGTGCAGGTGCTGCAGTGAAATCCAGAAGGCTTGCTCGGCTTCGCTGTCTTGCTCGCTCCACCTCATCTTTGACATAATGTCCGGCTCAGGAAACACGCATGCAGGCTCAGAGAAGATTCAATAGCTTTATTCAACAAGCAGGTGTGAATGGGTGAATGTATGAGATATGTATATGTGATGTGGGTGAACGCCGATGCACAGGAAACAGAGCAGGACACCGTACAGCCAGGCAACCCTATGGAGAGAGCAGAGGACAAGGGTAAAGGGCACCACACCAAGACAGGTATAATGAGCAGACTGCTGCTTACTTGTAGGTGACGGGTGGCTGGCGTTGACCAAGGGAGAAGCCCGGGAGACAGCGTCCTGCTGAGCCAGTGACGACGATGGGGGAAGGATGGCGATGACGGGATATCTGCCACCAAGGAATCCACCTGTGCACGGGGGAGAAGACTTGCAAAAGGTAGGATGATGCTTACGTGAAAGCGTAGCTTAGCTGTCGTAGGGAGACGATCCAGCTGCGAAGAAGTGCCGATGCGAACAGACGGCTCCAGACCGCTGCACTGGGCTGAGTGGGTTAAATAGCCCGTGGCTGACGAGGCGCAGGTGTGCGCGCAGCTGAGGCAGATGATGAGCGGCGAGTCGCGGCGAGTCGTGACAGTACTCCCCCCCTAGCAGCACCTCCTGGCGCTGGTTTGTCCGGGTGCGCCCAGTGGAACTCCGTGATGAGACTCCTGTCCAACACCAAGGAAGAGCGCACCCAAGACCTCCACTCAGGACCGAATCCCTCCCAGTCCACCAAGTACTGCAGCCCGCGACCTCGGCGCCGGGAGTCCATGATGGAGACGACTCTCCAGACCGGATGGCCGTCGCGGGCGGCGCCGCGGGCGGGGGACAGGGAGGATCGGAGACCACGGGCTTGATCTTTGACACGTGGAAGGTGGGACATATGCGGAGGGAGGGGGGGAGGGCCAAACGCACAGCCACCGAGTTGATGATTTTTGAGATGGTAAAAGGGCCAATGAAGCGTGGGGCCAGCTTCCTCTTCTCAGCCTTGAGGTTAATGTCATGAGAGGATAACCAGACTCGTTGGCCCACCTGGTAGGCAGGGGCCGGTCTCCTGTGGCGGTTCGCCGTGGAGCTGTTGCGCGCCGCCGTGCGTAAAAGCGCATCGCGCGCTCTGGTCCACAGACTCCGACAGCATCTCAGATGCGCCTGGATGGAGGGAACGGCCAGCTCGCCCTCCTGCTCCGGGAACAAAGGTGGGTCGTACCCCAAGGACGCCTTAAAGGGGGACATCCCCGTGGAAGAAGACCGTGCCGTGTTGTGGGCATACTCCACCCAGGCCAGGGGCGTGCTCCAGGACGACGGGTTGGAGGAGGTGACACAGCGCAGGGCAGCTTCCAGTTCCTGGTTGGCACGCTCACACTGCCCGTTGCACTGCAGGTGGTGGCCGGAGGAGAGGCTTACCGTGGCCCCCAGAGCATTGCAAAAACACCTCCATACCTCAGAGACAAATTGGGGCCCCCGATCAGAGACGACGTCCACCGGTATCCCATGCAGCCTGACTACGTGCTGGACAAGGAGGTCCGCTGTCTCCCGCGCCGTAGGGAGGCCCCGGAGTGGCACGAAGTGGGCAGCCTTGGAGAACCGATCCACGATGGTCAGCACAGCGTCGTATGTGTTAGAGACCGGAAGGCCAGTGACAAAGTCGAGGGCTATGTGGGACCAGGGCCTGCCTGGGACCGGCAGGGGCTGGAGCAGACCCGCGGGGGGAGAATTACCTGACTTGCCGGTAGCACACACAGGGCACGCCCGGAGGTAGTTGGCGGCGTCCTTCTGGAGACCCGGCCACCAAAAGGAACGCTGGAGGAGGTCCACTAGCCGGGAGACACCAGGGTGACAGGCGAGTTTGGAGGTGTGAACCCAATGGATGACCTCCCCCCGGACAGTCGATGGAACAAACAGCTTCCCTTCCGGTCCGCCGCCAGGGTCCGGTTCGGTCTCCTGCCCCCTCCGGATCTTGTCCCTGATGGACCAGGAAATCACCCCCACAACACACCAGCTAGGCAAGATGGTATGACCCGGCTCCTCCGAAGTCTCAGGGGTAAACTGCCTGGACAGGTCATCGGGCAGGCCATTCTTAGAACCAGGGCAGTAGGTGATGGTAAAACGGAACCGGGCGAAGAACAAGGACCAGTGCGCCTGGCGGGCATTCAGTCGTCTGGCAGATCTTAGATATTCCAGGTTCTCGTGGTCCGTTAACACCACGAACAGCAGGGCAGCCCCCTCCAACCAGTGGCGCCACTCCTGCAGTGCGAGCTTGATGGCGAGAAGCTCCCTGTCCCCGACGTCGTAGTTGCGCTCAGCCGGAGACAGGTGCCGTGAGAAGAAGGCGCAGGGTCGCTTGACCCCATCGGTGGGTGATCGCTGGGACAGCACCGCCCCCACTCCCGTATCAGACGCGTCGACTTCTACCAAGCACTGCAGCGCGGGGTCAACCTGGGTCAGGACCCGGGAGGAGGAGAACTCCGTCTTCAATGCCTCAAAAGCCGCTGCAACCTCTTCGGTCCACCGGAAGGGCTTCTTGGGGCAAGTGAGGCGGGTCAAAGGGGCAACGATGGCATCGAAATTGGGCACAAAGCGGCGGTAAAAGTTGGCAAACCCAATAAACTGCTGCACCTGCTTTTTGGAGGTCGGCGTGGGCCACTCGACCACCGCTTTAACTTTCGCGGGGTTGGGGAGGACTTGATTGTGCAAGATTACGAACCCTAGGAAGGAGGTGGTCTTGGCGTAAAACTCACACTTTTCCGCCTTGACATACAGCCTGTTCTCCAGTAGCCGCTGTAGGACCCGCCTCACGTGGACCTGGTGTTCCTCCCATGACCTGGAGAAGATGAGAATGTCATCCAGGTACACAAACACGAAGAGGCCCAGGAAATCACGTAGGACGTCGTTTATAAGGCGTTGAAACACAGCAGGGGCGTTGGTCAGCCCAAACGGCATTACCAGGTACTCGAAGTGACCACTAGGCGTATGAAAGGCCGTCTTCCACTCATCCCCTTCCCGGATCCGGACGAGGTGATAAGCACTGCGGAGATCCAGCTTAGTGAACCAGGTCGCCCCCTGGAGGGAGTGGAAGGCAGTGTCCATTAATGGCAAGGTGTAGCGGTCCTTCTCCGTGATGTCATTCAGGGCCCGAAAATCAATACAGGGGCGGAGTGACCCATCCTTCTTCGAGACGAAGAAAAACCCTGTGCCGAGCGGAGACGAAGAAGGGCGGATGATTCCTGCGTTGAGCAACTCCTTGATGTAGCTGTCCATGGCCTCCTGCTCCGGCGCTGACAGGCTGTAGAGGCGTCCGGATGGCAAGGGAGCCCCCGGGCGGATGTTGATGGCGCAGTCGTAGGGCTGGTGAGGAGGAGAGACATTGCCCTGGATTTACTGAACACAAGGTCCAGATCATGGAACTCCGAGGGCACCAGGGTGAGATCCGGAGGCGCGGCGTCCGAGGCCGGAGGAGGGGAGGACGGGGTGCAGGCTGCGGACTGGAGGCAGGTGCCCATACAAAAGTAGCTCCAGACGGCGATTCTTCCTTTCTGCCAATCCAGCACTGGGTTGTGTAGGCGCAACCAGGGGTAGCCTAGGATGACAGGTGGCATGGAAGAAGATAGGATATACAAGGTGAGATCCTCCCGGTGGTTACCTGAGATTATTACAGGGACCGGCTGGGTGCGATGAGTCACTTGTCCAAGGGGCGCACGGGAGAGGGTGACCAGGCTGAGAGGAGCGGCCAGAGGGTGGCAAGGGATGCCCAATTGGGTTGCCAGGCTCTTAGAAATGAAGCTCTGCTCTGCTCCTGAGTCCACCAGTGCGTGTGTGAGGTGCCCTGTGGAATTATGACAGAAACGTATGGGCAGTGACAAACTTGTGAGGGGACTCAACCGGTTAGAGTCCGCGAGGGCCCCTATTGTGACTCGCGGAACTCCCCGTTTAGGCTTCACTGGACAGCGCTCCACGGTATGCTGATCGCCTCCGCAATACATGCAGAGGCCCAGCCCCCGTCGGCGCTGTCTCTCCGCTAGGAGGAGCCCTGACCGGCCTACTACCATTGCCTCCGACTCCTCGGAGGACTCTGGAGTGGGTAACGCCAGGGGGCGAGACTGGGGCATGCGGATGGAACCTACACGCAGCCAACTTCCGCTCGGTGGCCCGTTCGCGCAGCCTGTTGTCTACGCTAATAGCTAGGGAGATTAGCTCCGACAGGCGTTCCGGGAGATCTCGACCGGCCAACTCATCCCGCAGACCAGAGTTGAGGCTGCGGAGGAAGATGCTACAGAGTGACGCCTCACCCCAGCCTACCTCCTCCGCTGCAACCTGGAAGTCAATAGCGTAATCCGCCGCTGACCGAGCTCCCTGTTGGAGACCAAGGAGTCGGTCAGCGAGGATGCTATCATGTCGGGAATGATCGAACACATCAAGGAAACTCCGCACGAACTGGTCATAGGAGAGGTTTGCATAGCTGGGCTTCGACATGACAGTGTAAGCCCAAGCTAGTGGTCGCCCCTCCAGGAGATTAGCGATGTAACCAGTTCAGCTATGGTCTGAGGGAAAATCCCCGGGAACGCGCAGAAACACCGACTCGCACTGCAAGATGAACCCCCGGGCTCCGCCGAGCTTACCGCTGAAGCGGGCGGGGGTTGGAATCGGCGTGAGCTGGGTTGGCGTTCCCGTGGCAGGCTGGCCAGCCGCGGAAGCGGCCGGAGCTGCTCCTCCCTGACGAGTAGGAGAAAATACCTGCTGGGGGTCCACACGGTCTAACCGGTGAGTAATGTTTATTAATTGATTTAAAATCACCTGCTGTTGGTAGGCTATTGAATCCACCCGAGCCTCGAGGGTGGAAAAACGGCGTGCGAGCCCGCTGTTTGCTGAGCCGCTTTGCTGGAGCTGTACTGATATAATGTCCGGCTCAGGAAACACGCACGCAGGCTCAGAGAAGATTCAATAGCTTTATTCAACAAGCAGGTGTGAATGGGTGAATGTATGAGATATGTATATGTGATGTGGGTGAACGCCGATGCACAGGAAACAGAGCAGAACACCGTACAGCCAGGCAACCCTATGGAGAAAGCAGAGGACAAGAGTAAAGGGCACCACACCAAGACAGGTATAATGAGCAGACTGCTGCTTACTTGTAGGTGATGGGTGGCTGGCGTTGACCAAGGGAGAAGCCCGGAAGACAACGTCCTGCTGAGCCAGTGACGACGATGGGGGAAGGATGGCGATGACGGGATATCCGCCGCCAAGGAATCCACCTGTGCACAGGGGAGAAGACTTGCAGTGGTTTAGCACTGTGGCAGCACAGTTTACCCTCGGCTGGGGAATCGCGGGGATCATGAGATCGTGGGTTCGATCCCAGCCCCCGACCAACAGTGAGCTTTGTGGAGTTTGCATGTTCTCCCCGTGTTGCGTGGGTTTACTCCGGGATTTCTCCGGTTTCCTCCCGCATACCAAAAACATGTAGGTTTAGGGCGCTCGCGCACGCAGCGACCGGCAGCTGGTGGCTTGTCACCAGACTGCAAACCAAATCTACCTACGGGTACAAATAAGTAACAAAAAAAAAAAAAAAAAGGTAGGATGATGCTTACGTGAAAGCGTAGCTTAGCTGTCGTAGGGAGACGATCCAGCTGCGAAGAAGTGCCGATGCAAACAGACGGCTCCAGACCGCTGCACTGGGCTGAGTGGGTTAAATAGCCCGTGGCTGACGAGGCGCAGGTGTGCGCGCAGCTGAGGCAGATGATGAGCGGCGAGTTGTGACAATCTTCTCCTAATGCTGCAGCTGTCCTCTTTCCTTGATCCTGGCCCTCGGGTGTGCCCGGAGTGAGGCCATCATTTCTCCGGCCTGTTTTTCCTGCTCTACCGTGTCAACCGGCCTTCTCCCTGCTCCGAGCCAGCAAATCCCCTGCAGGTAGCGGATGCCTACGTCAACTTTCACCGGCCCCCATTCCTGGCAAGACTGCTGCTGTTACAGAGCCCATCCAGCTGGCGTTGCTTAACGCACGTTCCATCACAAATAAATCATTCTTTTTGAATGATTTATTCATTACTGCAGGGCTGGACTTTTTATTTCTTGTCGAGACTTGGCAGAGAAGTGAGGAATTTACCTCCTTAATTGAACTTTGTCCACCAGATTGTACCTTCTCCTGTGCTCCGAGATTGACAGGCCGCAACGGTGGTCTGGCCATTGTGAACCGGCGCTGCTTCGTTACACGGACGGTGAGCCATGAAACTTTTTCATCGTTTGAACTGATGATTTTAAAAATTGGCTCCTCAAACCCATTTTATTGTGTTTTAATTTACCGCCCTCCAGGAGTTTATGCCTCTTTTTTATCTGACTTTAGTGATTTTTTAACTTCTGTTATTAAATTTGAGTGGATTTTATTACTTGGAGATTTTAATTTGCATATTAATGATCCCAATGACAGTTTTGCAGTTAATTTCTTGGGTATGATTGAATCATTTAATTTTGTTTTGTGTCTATCTGGCACTACGCATATAAAAGGAAATACTGTGGGCACCCAGCACACGTGTGGGCACTCAGCACAATGCAGACTGATAATATTCACGCTCAGCAGGGATTTGCATACAAACAGAGAGCCCCTTGGGGGACAACCAGTTAACCACGCGATTGATATGTATGGACTGATATCAATATGTAAATGTGCCATGCATTCTCTGTCTGTATCACTGTATAAAAGAGCTGACTTTGTATGCCTCACTAACGCACTCACTCAGAACGCACTGAGAGCTCACACTCGGCACACAGCGCTGCTGTGTATCTCAATGATGATGGAGGAATAAAACTTGAACCTTCAGCTTGCCGTGTCCGCCTGCACTTATTTATACCTCCACACTGGTGACCCTTGATGAAGAAGGAACACGAGGCGAACACCCCGGAGATGACCCGGACGGGAAGCCTCAGAATGCATCACGGTGTGTCCCTCGCCTGATTTTTTACCTCCACACTGGGGACCTGACGATGGAGAATGACCGTCTGCTGCCTCTCATCGCGCTGTGGATTCCAGAGGACCAGAGATCGCCTACATCCTTCGCACCCACACGGGAGTGCGCGCGCCTTGTCCTCTCTCCACGATGGCGACCTCCAGGGCCAAGAGCGCAGTGCTGAGACCGAGACGCACGCAATCTTCTGATCAGTGACACGAGCAAGCGCACAGAAACAGCCTGAACAGGGAAGACCATTGGCGCCGACTGCGTTGATTTCCATCAAGCTCCCTGACCCTGATTTCAACTCTCGACAATGGACCTTCTGCGCAACTTTCAGCTATGTGGTCACTGCGCCAAGCGCGTGCCAAACACGGGACAAAACCGGCTCCACAGACTGTTACAGCGTCCTCCGCCGCTGCACAGGCCCGAGTTAAACAGCCGATCGCCACCCTCGGAACCTTCAGGGCTGCTCGTGCACCTGGAGTGGACGCACAGCCAGCACACAGGACTTTGTATGAGTTTTTCAGCCACGGCGCACAAGGGGAATTTAGCTGATTGCTTTCCCCGATGACTTTAGGACTGTTTCCCACACCTAAAGCCAAACTGCCGAGTCCCTGACACAGCTTCAGTTTATCACAGCCATTGGGGAATTTGGCCACTCGCCTTCCCCACATCCTCGCTGGACCAAAACACGAGAGGGGTCAGAGATATAATTTTTTTCACAGCCACTGTGGATCTCCGCCACGTTTAACAGGAAAAGTTCCTCACCATCGTGGATCCACACGCAATTTTTGCGCGGCCCGGACACCACGTGCCGGGCCGGCACTCGCTTATTCCCACCCCCTCAACCTCCTCCTGCACAGAGCTTTTCCCGCACCTCTGGAACTCGGAGCGGAGCACACTGCCCTTTCCACCCCGACCCCGACCCCCTCACGGACTGACATGCCCTTCGACAGTTCTACCGGAGCTGGAGCCAAACAACGGGGGTGGGGGTCACAACCCCTTCTGACCGTTCTAGGGGGAGCGGTGTGGGCACCCAGCACATGTGTGGGCACCCAGCACAATGCAGACTGATAATATTCACGCTCAGCAGGGATTTGCATATGACCAAAAGAACCACAGAAGACAGTCAGACAGGACTGAATGCATGCATCTTTTGTGCCAACCAATGTCATGCTAATCATGTGTATTGACCGATGTGTATTGGATGGCATTTGATATGCTAATGTGTCATGCATTCTCTGTCTCTATCACTGTATAAAAGAGCTGACTTTATATGCCTCACTAACGCACTCACTCAGAACGCACTGAGAGCTCACACTCGGCACACAGCGCCGCTGTGTATCTCAATGATGATGGAGGAATAAAACTTGAACCTTCAGCTTGCCGTGTCCGCCTGCACTTATTTATACCTCCACAATACACTTGATCTTGTTTTTACACTTAGTCTTAATGTGAATAATGTTCAAACTAAGGAGCTTCATGTGTCAGACCATTTTTGTGTTCTTTTTAATTTATCAGTTAAATCAGTCTGTTACACTGGAAAGCGGGTAAAATGCTCTCGTGTCATTGACCAGTTTTCAGCTGTGAAATTTTCTGCTGCCTTTGACAGCAGTGTGGTTTTATCCTCTGATGACGACACTGAGAGCCTGGTCTGCTCTTTTAACTCACACTGTTCAAGCGTTTTAGATGTAGTTGCTCCCTTTAAAACCAGGACTGTCCATGCTGTTAATTCATCCCCCTGGTTAAATGATGATCTCTGTTGTTTTAGACGTAAATGTCGGAGGGTGGAAAGACTGTGGAAGTCCACTAAACTTGAGGTGCATCGATTGTACCTTAAGGAACTGTTAATTGAATTTAACAATATGATTAAAATGGCAAGAACTTCTTATTTTTCCAACATTATCTCCTCCAATAGTAACAATTCAAAAATCCTCTTCAGCACAATAGACAGTATAGTTAATCCTGTCAGTTCTGCTCCCCCTGTTTATTCAATTAATGACTGTAACAAGTTTCTTTCCTTCTTTGTTGACAAGGTCACTGCTGTCAGGGCTGGTTTTACTCATTCCTTTCCCCTAATCCTTGATTGCCCTAACAGACAGGCCTTTTTAAGTGATTTTACCACAATTTCTTATGAGGATTTATTAGTGTTGGTGAGCTCCATGAAATCCTCCTCCTACGATTTGGATATTTTGCCTTCCTCAATGTTAAAAGAGGTAATTGGCTCAGTGGGTACATCTTTGGTTAATATCATTAACAGTTCACTTGAATCTGGTTGTGCACCCTCGTATTTTAAACATGCAGTTGTGCAGCCACTTTTAAAAAACCTAGCCTTGATCCATCTATCTGTTTCTAAAAACTTCAGGCCAATTTCTAAGCTTCCTTTTATTTCTAAGCTTTTAGAAAAAGTTGTTGCCAAGCAGCTCACTGACTTTCTCATTGAACACAATATTTTTGACAAATTTCAGTCAGGTTTTTGTCAGAAACACTCAACAGAGACCGCTCTTCTTAGGGTGTCGAATGATATTTTAATGTCATCAGACTCAGGCAAATGCTCTGTTTTAGTGTTATTAGATCTTACAGCAGCATTTGATACTATTGATCATTGTATTTTGTTACAAAGGCTTAGAAATTGAGTAGGTATTTCTGGAAAAGCTCTGGATTGGTTTTTCTCCTACCTTTCTGGTAGGAGTTTTTCCGTGGCTGTTGGCTCTTATTCATCTGATTCTGCTCCTTTAACCTGTGGGGTGCCTCAGGGTTCTATTCTGGGTCCACTTTTATTTGCCCTATATATGCTGCCACTTGGTTCTATTATCAGCATATTTAAAGGTGTGTCTTACCACTGCTACGCTGACGATTTACAGCTACTTTTCTTTTTTAAACCTGACCATGTTGACAATTTAAAAATTATTCATGATTGTCTGTCCGCAATTAAGGACTGGATGTCTAGTAACTTTTTGCAACTTAATGCTGATAAAACTGAAGTCCTTATTGTAGCACCTGATAATCTAATTTCTAAGATGGTTAATAGCATTGGTTCATTAAGCTCTAATGTACGGTCTAATCTAAAAAATCTTGGTGTCATTTTCACCAGCCCAGCAGGTCTCTCGGGTGTTCTCATCAGAATCTATTGGTAGTCCCTAGCACTAGGCTCAGAACCAAAAGTGATAGAGCCTTTGCTGCTGTTGCTCCAAGACTTTGGAACTCCTTACCTTTTGAACTTAGATCAGCACCTTCCATTGATGTTTTTAAGAAGCAACTAAAGACCCACCTTTTTAGCCTGGCTTTTTAATTATTACCTCCGCCAGGCCGAAAAGGCCAGGAGGAGGTAATGTTTTTGCCGGGGTTTGTCTGTGTGTTTGTCTGTTTGTCTGTCTGTCTGTCTGTCTGTTTGTCTGTTGGTTAGCAAGATAACTCAAAAAGTCTTGGACGGATTTCCATGAAACTTTCAGGCGTTGTTGGAAATGGTACAAGGAAGAACTGATTAAATTTTGGGGATGATCCGGATCACCGTCTGGATACAGGAATTTTTTAAAGCATTCTTTAACACTGTGACATACAGCTATTTTCAACATGTGCGCAGGCGCAATGGAGGGCGCTGGTCATCGTGTCTGACCAACATAAACTCCGCGTTCTTCAACGTTTTAGCCACAAAAGCACGCGGAAAACACTGGTGGGCTGGGCCCGCCACCGTGCCTGTGTTTGCGCGATGCTGCAAAAGCTGAGACGGGCAGCTGTCCGCCGCCGGATTATTTGGCAGAAATTCCCCGGTCAGCCATAGGCGCTGCGCAAAAACGAGCTGCTCGGCAGCGTGCTGTGTGCCTGTGTTTGCGCAACGCTGCAAAAGTTCAGACAGCCAGCTGTCCGCCGCTGGATTATTTGGCAGAAATTCCCCGGTCAGCCATAGAAGCTCCGCAAAAAGAAGCTCTCTGCCGGGGAAGTTTCCAAATCATCTTTGGCTGCGGAGCGCAACCCCAATAAAGATAAAGATTAGATGTAGTTTAACATCGCCACCAGTGTGGCGATGTTAAAATAAGACACGGCGTCTGGAGTTTTAATGAAGTTTATCGATCAAATCATCGCCATCACGGAGCTCACCCCAGCTGCTGTATAAGCATGCTGGGGATCGCTCTCAGGCTCTCATGAGCTGTAGTCAGAAGCAGTCAGAAGAAGAACAGAGAGTGAACATATGAATTCAGCCACTTAAATACCCAGCAACGGACAATACATCAAAGGCATTTTATCATCAAAGGAAATGCATTCAGACATGTGACATTTGTACCACAATGCGAGCAGGAAGCATGAATGTTTGCATTTGCGTCATACATATCCACAGGATGCTGGTGCCTGAACTAAGCACAGGAAGGCTGCCTATTGATCTCAACACACACATCTCACTGTCCTGTTAATTGCTCTAGTCGAGCGCTGTGTTTGTCCGTGGCTGCTGTGGGGGGGTACCCCATACACTCCCCCCCCAGAGGGCTTAGCGGGGAGCTGAGACCTCGGTAGTCCCGCTTTGGTGGCGAGCTGCGGGGAAAGTCTGTGCCGGGGAAGGGAGGAGGGTGGGGGTAGCAAGTGGCGGGGGATGTCCATGGCTGTTGGAAGAAAAGTTAGTCTCTGATTCCTCTCGCGATTCAGTCCGGCAATGAAGAAAAACAGGAGCTGAAGCTATGTGAGGGACTTGGCGTTTAGGCTTTAGGTGCGTTCGCGGCCCTAAAGCCCTCGGGGACAGCTGACGGCTGGATTCCCGTCGTGCGCCGTGGCTGAGACTTACACCAAATCCTGTGTGTAAAGTATCCAAATCAATTGCAATATTACACAGAGTGAAAAATTTGCTGAATCAACCCACACTATACACCTTGTATCATTCATTAATACTCCCATACATGACATATTGTAATGAAGTATGGGGAAATACATATAAAACAAACATATATCCACTCTTTATGCTTCAAAAGAGAGCTATTAGAATAATCAACAAAGCAGCTTACAGGGAACCAACAAACCCACTTTTTCTTAAACAAAAAACTCTCAAGTTGAAAGATCTGATCGACTTTAAAACCGCAATAATAATGTTCAAAGTGAAGAATCTATCACTGCCCGCAAATATCCAAAAGTTGTTCCAAACAAGGGAGAAACGATATCACTTCAGAGGAACATGTATATTTCAAAAGCCTACAGTGAGAACAACTACCAAGCAACACTGTATTTCAGTGCAAGGTGTCAGATTATGGAACGATTTTGGACCTGAATTAAAATCATGTACAAAGCTTGGACAATTTAAACAAAAACTAAAGGAAGAAATACTCCAAACATATTTACAAGACGACATGTAAACTCACATAAGGATTGACATTTCCAGCCTGTGTTGTGTTATAGCTTAGTTTTTCTTTTTTCTCTGTGACACTATGTCTTAGATTTGTTTTTGAATAGTAACCGCTTAACTTAGACTAGCTCAGTTTTCTTTTTCTCTCAGTCATATTTTGTCTTAGCCTTGTTTTAAATTGTAATCGCTCTTGTCTTGTTTTCTCTTTTTTCTCCTTTGAATTCTTGGATGGAATATGGGTGGGCAATATAAGCTGCGGCTTCAGCCATCACCCATTTCGGATAACTCACGTGGAATTGTATAGTAGAAGGAGTCTTTGTCTAATTTGACCTTGTTGTTATATTATACAGTTTCTTTTAACCTGTAATGTACTATCCGAAATAAATTCATTCATTCATTCATTCATTCATTCATTCATGTATGAATGAATCATTCATTCATTCATGTATGAATGAGAGAAAAAGAAAATGAAATGAAAAAGAAATGAATGAGAGAAAAAGAAAACTGAGCTAGTCTAAGTTAAGCGGTTACCATGTACCACGAAGGTCGAGTGCAAGCAAGATGTTTGTGTCTGTGAACATTCCGTCTTTTGGCGAGTTGATACGTAACAATGTTTACAGTTTGATGAGAAGGTTGCTGCCATGTAACAATCATCTTATATCAGCAATTGTCAACTCGTCACTCACACTTCACTCCAGCATTTGGAAGTGGTGGCGTTCCATTTTATACTGAGTCCAATATTGTATGTTATTGTTGTTACAAGACCGCCGACTGTCTGCTGATCTGTATATACTTTTATTTATTTATTTATTTATTTTCTACTCCTTTTAGTTCTGCATTTAATATGAACCCTGACTTTGAAATAAACGTTTGAATTTTGAATAAAACCCACGCCAACCCGTCTACCTAATTGGCATCCGTCAGTGAAGCCCTCAGTGCTGCTTTCAGTGATCTAAAACGCTCATATAACCCATTGGCCTGTGGGTTGTACGCAGTTGTGTCATGACTTCATTTGTTTTTTCTTTTGAATTCTTGGATGGAACATGGGTGGGCAATATAAGCTGCGGATTCAGCCATCACATATTTCGGATAACTTATGTTTAATTGTATAATCAGAGGAGCTATTGTCTAATTTCACCTTGTTGGATTTTATTACCCCCTTTGTTATATTATTCACTTTCTTTTAACCTGTACTCTTAATCTATTCGAAATAAAGATTAATTCATTCATTCATTCAATTGCAACGCCCCCAGCCTGGGAGTTTGCAGATGCAGGACATGGACACAACACCAACACTTCAGTTTATTACCTCTGCCAAGGAGGTAATGCTTTTACTACTGAACCACTAATCCTATCATTGTGAATCCAACTGCTACTCAGATGTTCTCATGGTCAAGGAATCTGACAACGTACACACAAACACTGTATGGGGGGAACTGTGGCGCTTGGCGGAGGTCTGCGCTCTCCGAGTGCTTTTCTAGTTAACTATGTGTTGATTGTATTTTTATGTGCTTTTACTGTTTACTTTGTTTTTATTTTTTACTGTTTTATGTGCCTGTGTTTTTATTTTGTTTTTTACCATGTTAAGCACTTTGTGACTCTGTCTGTGAAAAGTGCTCTATAAATAAACTTATTATTATTACAAAACATGAACAACCTGAATGATGAATCTTCAAAGTATGAACAACCTGATTTTTTTTTTCTTTTCTGCTCTGTTTTGAACTGAAGCTGTTGATCAACAATGTCTTAATCCGATAAAAACAGATGCCATTTAAGGAACCAGATATCATATCACTGCCATCTACTGTTTAGTCCTGGAACTTGTTTATATTTTGAACAATGACCCCGGTTACATGGTCACAAATAAACCCATTACTGGCAATAAACTGATAATGCCAATAATCGGTTTTCTTGTGTTTACATGCACTGAATAAACAGATTACTGGAGGGTAAATCACTTCAGTTATTGACCCTGTTTGTGGTCATGAGGACTGGAGTAAACTGATAAAGGTAATAAACAGCTTATGGTGTTAACATGCACTGGGTAAATGGTTTATTGGGCAAATGAACTAGCTGTGTTAATCAGTTTCCTCATAAACCAATAACAGCCTTTAACTGATAAAGGTGATTGGATTACTCTGTTTATATGGCAGTTTGAATAATCAGATAACTCCAGAAAGCTGATTATAATCCATTTACTCATGACCATGTAAACATGGTCAGTGACCCCAGTTACATGGCTTTTATCAGATTATTCTGTTTACATGGCCACTTGAATAATCAGATAACTGCAGAAATCCAATCATAACCGATTTATTATTTATTTAATGAATAAACTGGTTATTTGCGGCGGATGATAAAATAAGGCAGCGATGCTGAGGTTTTAAGGAAGTTTATTATATCATACCGCCGTCACGAGCTCCTCTCCCGGCGCCGTGCGTGCGCGCCGGGAGCGAGCCCACGGCTCTCAGAGAAGGAGGACACAATGTTGTGTCCAGCAGCTGTAGTTGCAGAGGTAAAATTGAGAGGCAGATTTACAGCACAGTGCAGCTTATATACTCAACTCAAACAATAGATCAAAGACATTCACAGCAGTTAATCTGGGCATTTGCATATCAGAGGTACAGACAGGATGCATGAACACAATGCATGGATGACAATTTAACCTCACGGCTGTAAACGCAGCATGCAGCGGAAAAAACCCAGGAGTGCGAGCTGACTGTCTCTGTGTTCTGTCTGTGTGTTGTGGGGGTTGAATCAAACCGCTACATATTCATTATTATTGGATTTCTGCAGTTTCAATACAGATAAAGACCCTTAATCAATTTTTGGCAGGCAAAATGCAGAATTATTGTCCTTTGAGACTATTATATTATACTATTATAGCAAGTTACTATTATAGCAAGTTACAGCATTATAGTCGCAATTTGACCCTGAACCAAATAAAGTCATTTTTAAAGCATGCAAACTGTTTCAATCAACATTAAGACCTTTAATCAATTTTTGGTAGGTGAAATAACATATTTAAAAGGTATAACAGCCCTTTGAGAATATTTACAAGAATGACAGAGCAACTTACAGTATTATATTCACAATTCAACCCTTAACAACCAAAGCAAGTTCTTTTTAAAGAATGAAAACTGTTTCAATCAACATTAAATCCCTTAATCAATTTTTGGCAGGTGAAATAATATATTTATAAGGTATAACTGTCCGTTGAGACTATTCCCAGGTTGGACAGAGCAAGTTATATTATACAATGGTGTGAAAAAGTGTTTGTCCCCTTCCTGATTTCTCATTTTTTCAATGTTTGTCACACTTACATGTTTCAGATCGTCAAACAAATTTAAATATTAGACAAGTAAACACAAAATGCAGTTTTTAAATGAAGATGTTTATAATTAAGGGGGAAAAATCCAAACCTACATGGCCCTATGTGAAAAAGTGATTGCCCCCTAAACCTAATAACTGGTTAGGCCAGTGTTTTTCAACCTTTTTTAAGCCACGGCACATTTTTTACATTGACAAAATCCTGGGGCACACCACCAACCAGAATGACACAAAATGACACTCTATAGCCTAAAATAATAAAATATAGTTAGCAATACAGTTTCTGAATGTATTTATACTCACTCAGTGTGAACCCTGGGCCTGTTTAGATGAACACAAAGCTGATATCCTGGCAGGAATGGAAGAAAGACACACACGGAGCTCTTCCTCAACAGCTCTCAGTCTCTCTCTGTTTTTAGTTTTTATCACAGTCAAGCTTGAAAAGCTCAGCTCACACAGATATGTCGTGGGAAATGGGAGCAATGTTGAAATAAGCTTTGTTGGCCAGAATGGGGAACTCCTTGACAGCAGTCAACCAAAAACTGACCAAAGGAAGATCAGCAAAGTGATCTTGTTTCAGTTCAATGAGTTCCTCTTGCTCCTGTAAAGTCATGTCGTTTCCTACAACTGATGCTGAGCTGTATGGGTTCCTAATCCAGTCAAGGCTTTGTGTGAAGTCTGAAGAGAAATAAAATAACAGCTTCTCCTCAAGAGTCAAATGTGTGCCAATCACCTGGCACAGTGCAGCAGTGTTAACATCATGCCGTTTCTCGGTGAGTGGGAACATTTCAAGGTTGCCACGCTGCACATGTTGTTGTTTATTTATAAATTTTACTGTTTACATGGATCCTGAAAAAGCTGATCTGATTAGGACGTGCCTTTTCATGTGTCACAGGTTTGAACGGAATAAATCATTTTGACATGCGCAGGTCGACATTTCGACATTCAAAAACTAGTAGAAGAAGCAACTTCCGGTGTTAGCGAGCCCCGCTTCGTGTCGAAATTGACCTGTATCGTGTTATTCAGACTGTACTTTTGCTTCTGCTGGTCTCCGTAATGAAGCTACAAGTACATGCTTCTGCATATGACGAAAAGCGGGAGACAGCAGGACGATACAGACCAGTTTTGTTTTACTCCCGCTATGTTTTCGGCTAGCTGCTGCTAAGGCGGAAATACGTCACGTCGACGTGCGGCTGGTGTACAGACATGCGCAGTAAACATATTTTCTGCCCTGTGTTCGGAATAAGTGTTTTCATGCGCACCATTCGGATTAACAATCAGCATAACCCACCCCTCTCAATCAGAATGAAATTTTGATCCGAATGAGCGTGATCGGGTTAGAATATTCAGATTACCATGTTTACATGAAACATTTTTATTCTGATCAGGCTTTTAATCCGGTTACTTGTGTCCATGTAAACATAGCCACTCACTCGAGTAATTAATTTAAATTGGATAATTTCCCACGGCACACCTAATGATCTCTCACGGCACACTAGTGTGCCGCGGCACATAGGTTGAAAATCACTGGGTTAGGCCACCCTTAGCAGCAACAACTGTAATAAAGCATTTGCGACAACTGGCAATGAGTCTTTTACAGCGCTGTGGAGGAATTTTGGCCCAGTCATCTTTGCAGAATTGTAATTCAGCCACATTAGAGGGTTTTCAAGCATGAATCGCCTTTTTAAGGTCGTGCCACAGAATCTCAGTCGGATTCAGGTCAGGACTTTGACTAGGAAACTCCAGTCTTCATTTTGTTTTTCCTTTAGCCATTCTGAGGTGGACTTGCTGGTGTGTTTTGGATCATTGTCCTGCTGCAGAACCCAAGTGTGCTTCAGCTTGAGGTCACGAACAGATGGCTGGACATTCTCCTTCAGGATTTTTTGGTAGACAGCAGAATTCATGGTTCCATTTACCACAGCAAGTCTTCCAGGTCCTGAAGCAGCAAAACAGCTCCAGACCATCACATTACCACCACCATATTTTACTGTTGGTATGATGTTCCTTTGCTGAAATGATGTTACTTTTACGCTGGATGTAATGGGACACACGCATTCCAAAAAGTTCAACTTTTGTCTCATCAGTACACAGAGTATTTTTCCCAAAAGTCTTGGGGATCATCAAGATGTTTTCTGACAAAACTGAGACGAGCCTTTATGTTTTTTGGTGTTTTTTTTGCTCAGCAGTGGGTTTCATCTTGGAACTCTACCATGCAGGCCATTTTTGCCCAGTCTCTTTCTTATGGTGGAGTCATGAACACTGACCTTAAGTGAGGCCTGCAGTTCTTTGAATGTGGTTGTGGGGTCTTTTGTGACCTCTTGGATGAGTTGTCGCTGTGCTCTTGGGGTAATTTTGGTCAGCCGACCACTCTTGGGAAGGTTTACCACTATTCCATGTTTTTGCCATTTGTGGATAATGGCTCTCACTGTGGTTCGCTGGAGTCCCAAAGCTTTAGAAATGGCTTTATTGTAGAGGGTGAAAGGGAAGGATGTGGAGGCGAGGCACGATCATAGGTCAACACAGTTTCTTTATTTAACCCTCTAACATAAATGTATAGCCTATGACCCCAGCGTGGACGCTGGGGCCGTGTGTCTGGCAAAGCCTGAAGCCAGTCAGCCTTCCCCCAGTTTCTCTGCGTTCTCTTATATAGCTTTATTGACCTGCGCATAGGAACTGGGGGCTGGAGCATGTTATATGGGGTTTGACAAAGGCCATGTGTGGCACGATTATCATAACACGTTACATACAAAGGCAGTGTGTGGCGCTATTATCACATGTTACCTTCATAACAATATATTCACCTCCCTGTGCTGCAGCTTAGAGCAGCAGGAGGCAAAGGTGCCTTAAAGTCTGATCTAATTACCCCTGTGGGGGGCTACCCATCTCAGTCCATTGTTCATCCCCTCTGTCTGCTTCTGGGTGTGAGATAATGTCCACCTGCAGTGTCTAGTGTCACCACACAGCCCCCCCCCCCGAACACCCAGAAGGGACTGTGACCCCCCTGTCGTTTGGGCTCAAGTCAACGCCCGTGGAGGCTGCAGCGGGGGGCTGCTGCTCCTGTCGAACTGTCCTGCTGGTGAGGAGTGTCGGAGGGCATGTAAGTCCGTAGGGAGGAAAGGGGAAGGGGTGAAAAACACTATGTGCTCCGCTCCAAGTTCCAACACGTGACGGCCGTGGTTTGTGGGCGCACGGGGTCCAGTGCGCGTCATGCGTAATAGAACAAAGCTTACAATCGGCAGACTTTTGGGATGGAGGTGTGGGCGTAGCAATGTGGAGAACGAGGGGGAGGTGGGTGGGAAGCAATGGACTGCCGGCCCAGAGCATCAAAAGTGTGCGGGCCGTGCAAAAATTGCGTGCAGATCAGCCTTGGGTGAGGGACTTTCCTGGTAAACCTTACGGTGATCCGCAGCGGTTGTGAAAAAAAAAATTGAAGTCTCTGACTCCTCCTTGTGTAGGCTCGGTCCAGTGAGGATCTGTAGAAGGCGATCGGCCCAATTTCCCAAGGATGCGTAGCGGCTGTGAAAAAAAAAAAACTGAAGCTGTGTCAGGGAACGTGGCAATCTTACTTTAGGTGTGGGAGCAGCCCTAAAGGCATCAGGGAAAGCAATCGGCTAAATTCCCGTTGTACGCAGCGGCTGAGAAACAAACACATGTCCTGTGTGCGAGGCTGCACGTCTGCTTTAGGTGCGAGGGCAGCCCTAAAGGTTCCAAGGATGGCAATTGGCCATGTTCCCCAGGCATGCGCAGCGGCAGAGGACAATGTATAAGTCTGTGGAGCCGGTTTGTCCCTGGTGCGTGGCGCGGGCTCTGGCGCAGTGACCACATAGCTGGAAGTTGCGCTGTCCTCGTAATCCTGCGGTGTGCGCATGGGGCTTCTGTGCACTGAAGCCCCGCTGTCTGGAGGTGAAGTCAGGGTCGGGGCTTGGTGGGAATCAATGCAGGCAGCCCCATTCAGGCTGTTTCTGTGCGGTGCTCGTCTCGCTGATCCTCGTGCATCTCGGTCCCCGCGCCGCACTCTCTCTCCGGCTGTTGAGGTCGCCATCGTGGAGAGAGGAACAGGTGCGCGTGCTCCAGTGTGGATGAAGAGGATGCAGGCGCTCTCTGGTACTCCGGAGTCCACAGCGCAGTGAGAGGGAGTAGACGGTAATTCTCTCTCGTCAGGTCACCAATATGGAGAAAAAGGAGTCCACTGTGTGGCAAAAGGGAGAGATAGTCCATTTCACGTCAAGGGTCACCAATGTAGAGGGTGAAAGGGAAGGATGTGGAGGTGAGGCACGAGCGTAGGTTGACACAGATTCTTTATTTAACCCTCTGACATAAATGTACAGCCTATGACCCCAGTGTGGATGCTGGGGCCGTGTGTCTGGCAAAGCCTGAAGCCAGTCAGCCTTCCCCCAGTTTCTCTGCTTTCTCTTATATAGCTTTATTGACCTGCGCATAGGAACTGGGGGCTGGCACATATTACATGGGGTTTGACAAAGGCCATGTGTGGCACGATTATCATAACACATGTTACATACAAAGGTAATGTGTGGCACAATTATCATAACACATATTACCTTCATAACAATACATTCGCCTCCTTGCACTGCAGCTTAGAGCAGCAGGAGGCGAAGGCGCCTTAAAGTCTGGTCTAATTACCCCTGTGGGGGGCTACCCCTCTCAGTCCGTTGTTCATCCCCTCTGTCTGCTTCTGGGTGTGAGATAATGTCCACCCGCAGTATCTAGTGTCACCACATTATAACCTTTTCCAAACTGATAGATCTCAATTACTTTATTTCTCTCTTTTTTTTTTATTACTTATTTTGTACCCGTAGGTAGATTTGTTTTGCAGTCTGGTGACAAGCCAACAGCTGCCGGTCGCTGCGTGTGCAAGCGCCCCGTATCCCTAACCTGCATGTTTTTGGTATGTGGGAGGAAACCGAAGAAATCCCGGAGTAAACCCACGCAACACGGGGAGAACATGCAAACTCCACACAGATCACTGTTGGTCGGAGGCAGGGATCGAACCCATGATCTCATGATCCCCGCGATCCCCCGGCCGAGGGTAAACTGTGCTGCCACAGTGCTAACCACTGCGCCACAGTGCAGCCCTGAATTTCTGTTCCTGAATTTCTCTGGATCGCAGCATGATGTCTAGCTTTTGAGGATCTTTTGGTCTACTTCACTTTGTCAGGCAGGTCCAATTTAAGTGATTTCTTGATTGAGAACGGGTGTGGCAGTAATCAGATCTGGGTGTGTCTAGAGAAATTGAACTCAGCTTTCCAAAGATGTGATAAACTACAGTTAATTTATGTTTTAACGGTGGGGGGGGGGGGGGGGGTCACTTTTTCACATAGGGTCATGTAGGTTTGGATTTTTTTTTACTCTTAATAATAAACACCTTCATTTAAAAACTGTATTTTGTGTTGACTTGTGTTATCTTTGTCTAATATTTAAATTTGTTTGATGATCTACAACATTGAAATGTGACCAACATGCAAAAAAATGTGAAATCAGGATGGGGACAAACACTTTTTCACACCACTGTAATCTTCATAATTCAACCTTGGAGAACTAAATCAAGTAATTTTGGCAGATAAAATGTTTGAATCCAAATTGGGAGCCTTAATTAATTTTTGGCAGATGAAGCATACATTTTATGGATTCTACTGACAATAGATAACACAGGGTTACAAAAATATTTTTTTTGTAAGTTGTCTGTGTTTTTTCAACTGATTTAAGACAATTTTGCACCGCTGAATCCGAAAATGACATCCGTTTCTCTCAATGAGGTGCTAGGTAAAAACCTGTACTTACTTAGTACTGTGCATGTACTTACCTTTATATAAAGGTAAGTACATTTAAATTGATTGTTATGTCATCATTGTTCAAATTCAGAGAATTTCAAGACATAAAAAAGAATTTTGCATCATATAAAGGTAAAATACCCTTACATGTAAACAAAAACGTATAAAACAACATGTGGCCATAGTTCAAAAGGTTGACCTGATTGAGCAAAACCAATGTGATTTTTGGATTCAGCACATCAAAATTGTCCTAAATCAGCTAAAAAAAAACTTAGACAATAAATTTGGTGTTGACCAGTGTAATAATAGGAGGTAAATAATGTACAAACACTAGTATTCATGGGAAAGAAAAGCTTTATTGACTTTTACATCATTATACATGGATTTTGTTAATTTCAGCACACTTTTCTTAACATATAAGGCAAAACATATAAAGCTGCTACAGGATAAAATGTCATATCTGATTATTCTAACACAAAACTCATGAGTCTAAAATTATGATTGATCCCTCACCGTATTAAATATTCACAGACATACAGTGCATCCGGAAAGTATTCACAGTGCTTCACTTTTTAAACATTTTGTTATGTTCCAGCCTTATTCCAAAATGAACTAAATTCACTTTTTTCCTCAAAATTCTACACACAATACCCCATAATGACAATGGGAAAAAAGTTTTTTGAGATTTTTGCAAATTTATTAAAAATAAACTAAGAAATCACATGTACATAAGTATTCACAGCCTTTGCCATGAAGCTCAAAATTAAGCTCAGGTGCATCCCGTTTCCACTGATCATCTTTGAGATGTTTCTACAGCTTAATTGGAGTCCACCTGTGGTATATTCAGCTGATTGGACAGGATTTGGAAAGGCACACATCTGTCTATATAAGGTCCTACAGTTGACAGTGCACATCAGAGCACAAACCAAGCATGAAGTCAAAGGAACTGTCTGCAGACCTCCGAGACAGGATTGTCTCGAGGCACAGATCTGGGGAAGGGTACAGAAAAATTTCTGTTGCTTTGAAGGTCACAATGAGCACAGTGGCCTCCATCATCCATAAATGGAAGAAGTTCGGAACCACCAGGACTCCTCCTAGAGCTGGCCGGCCTTCTAAACTGAGCGATTGGGGAAGGAGGGCCTTGGTCAGGGAAGTGACCAAGAACCCGATGGTCACTCCGTCAGAGCTCCAGCATTCTCTGTGGAGCGAGCAGAACCTTCCAGAAGGACAGCCATCTCTTCAGCAGTCCACCAATCAGGCCTGTTTGGTAGAGTGGCCAGACAGAAGCCACTCCTTAGTAAAAGGCACATGGCAGCCCGCCTGGAGTTTGTCAAAAGGCACCTGAAGGACTCTCAGACCACGAGAAACAAAATTCTCTGGTCTGATGAGACAAAGATTGAACTCTCTGACGTGAATGCCAGGCGTCATTTTTGGCGGAAACCAGGCACCGCTCATCACCGGGCCAATAATGTCACGGGGTGACCCATGCCCTGTAAAATGTCTTTTGGGTTAGCCAACAGCACAGTGAAGATCCTTAATTTTCTTTGTACATCAAGCCAGCCAGTTGGGGGTTTAAGTGTTTATTTGTTGAGCTAATTGCTTTAAGATACTGGTGTAACACTTCTTCAATGCAACAATGAGAAATGTATGTGAATCATGAAGTGGTTGTTACTAATGATGTTACGCTCGACACCGTCCACTCGACAATGATTCAAGCAATATGAAGCAGAAGTGTCACGAGCAGTGCATCGAGCGCCGTTTCAGCACACCCACAGTCATGTGACTGTAGCAAGCGAAGCCTCGTTATATCGGTCACATCACGTGACTTGAGGGCTCGCAGGAAGTTTCAGAGGGAATTACAGTGATCCCTCACTTATCGCGGTTAATGGGTTCCAGAACCGACCGCGAAAAGTGAAAAACCGCGAAGTAGCGTCACCCCCCTTTGTGGAATTCCAGGCTGATCTCGTTAGTTTTTTGATACATAAAATAATGTATAAATAATATAAATAATACGTACGTTCATTCCCTCACTCTCTCTCTCTTGGGAGAGAGAAAGAGCGAGAGAATGAAAAGAATCTCGCGAGAGTGCATTTCTCGCGAGATTCCCGAGCCGAGTCAACACGAGAACAAAATCTAGAGTCGGGAGCGATCTCTTAGGGGGGAGATGCTGGCCAGCGAATCAGAGAGGTGAATTTTGAGTTGTGCGGGCTCTCCGTGTTGATACGTGATGTTCTAATGTATTTTTTCTCAATTTTGAATTTTTGATGAATATTTTTGAAAAATCCGCGATGCACTGAGGGTGCGAAAGGTGAAGCGCGAAGTAGCGAGGGATCACTGTAGGGGTGTTTTTGTTTGCTTTGTATTGTTTGTTCCTGGCATCCAATTCTGAATCAATCTCGGATGGCCAAATGCTCCAAAAAAAAAAAAATAATTGAGATTTTTTTCAGGTCTTGCACTCAGATGCATTGATGTTACGCTTGACACCATCCACTCGACACTGATTCGAGCAATATAAAGAGGAAGTGTCATAAGCAGTGCATCAACCGCCGTTTCAGCACGCCTACAGTCACGTGACCGTAGCAAGTGAGAACTTATGTCGGTCACATCACATGACTTGAGGGCTTGCGGAAAGTTTGAAAGGGAATTAGGTTTTTTTTTTGTTTTGTTTGCTTTGTATTGTTTGTTCCTGCCATCCAATTTTAAATAGACCTCAGATGCCCAAATGCTAAAAAAAAAGCACAGATTTTTTTCAGGTTTTCCACTCAGATGCAGTTCTGACAGTCAGTCACCAGATGGCAGTCTTTATTAGATTGTGGTGCACATATGTAGTTTCACGGGCTCACATGTATATGACTGTTCATATGCTCTCATGTATATTCCTGTGTGCTTATTTTGGCTTGACGTCTGAAGAGGAACAAAAGGTCTGGACCTCCTAGGGAGATGAGGAGGATGTGAGAGTTGGCCTTTTGATATGCAAAGAGATGGACATGAAGGATTTCCTGACCACCGAGGTTTGGGTGAAAGAGAGAGGAACTGCAGGGGGGATGCATTGTGTTTGGGATTTAAAGACAATGGGATTTTGTGCTTTCATGTCAGGGGTATAAGACTGGCAGACGTTGGGGGTTCTGCCTCTTTCTGTATTTGAATGTTGGAGAGTGTGTTGAGAATAAAATGGAACTTGAGAAATAACTCAGCCTCATCCTTTCCACACAATCTCCACACTGGTGACCTTAAGACGTATTATGGCCGGTGACGATTCTCCTGCACCGGACTCATCAGGAGCCAGCCAGGCTAATGCAGCTACCACAGTCCAGCTACCTGATTTCTGGCAGCATAGCCCGCGCTCCTGGTTTAACGCAGTCGAGGCACAGTTCCATCTTCGGAAGGTTTCGGCAGACGCCACGAAATTCTACCATGTGGTTGCAAAGCTGGACAGCCACACAGCCCAGCGAATGGGCTGTGTGGCTGTCGAATGGCGAATGGGCGAATGGCGAATGGGCTCAGCCTGATTAACCACCCGCCAGACGACGACAAGTATGGCACATTGAAGGCTGCTCTCATTCGTTTTTTCACCCCCTCGCTGGGAGAGCGAGCAGAGAAGCTGTTGGGGTTGACTGAGTGCGAGGTCGACAGACCTGCAGACCTGATGGCGAAGATGCTGAGTTTGAGAGACTCCAAAGATGATGGTTTTATCTTCACCCACCTGTTCCTCAGGACACTACCGTCAGCGGTGAGAGTTACCCTGGCCAGTTCACAGCTGCTGGCCCACCGGGACTACCACGAGCTGGGCCAGGAGGCGCAGCGACTCGTTGACGCCCATAGACGACACACGGCCACGACCGCAGCAGCGGAGCTGGGCACAACATCCGGAGATGGCAGGGGGTCAGAGGCTGCAGCACCAGACTCACCTACGACAGCAGCGACGGGGGCCAGGAGACGCGGAGCGGACGACGTCCTTTGCTTTTACCATCGCCGTTTCGCCAAGAGGGCACGCAAGTGCACTCCACCGTGCCAGTTCAAGCGCTCGGGAAACGCCAAGACTGGGAGTCGGTAGCAGCTGCGGCTCTCAGTGAAGAGAACAAGCTGCTCTACCTGAGGGACGCGCGATCGGGGAGGCACTTCCTCGTGGACACAGGCTCCCAGCTGAGTTTCATCACACCTTCCCACGTTGACCGGCTGGCGCCTTCCAGTGGCCTGGTGTCATCAGCAGTGAACGGCTCAGCGATTAAGACCTTCGGGGAGAAGACCCTGTCTCTCTCTTTCCACGGCCGTACATTCGAGTGGACTTTCGTCATAGCGGCAGTCAATTTCAACATGTTAGGTGCTGATTTTTTGTGCTCACATGGTTTGTTGGTCGATCTTGTTAACAGACGCCTGGTTAATGCACTCTCTTTTTCTTCTATTCCCTGTACAGTGCGAGTGACTCCGCCAACAGCACAAGCCAACGTCACAGCTGCAGGTGGTAAGTTTCACTCACTCCTCAATCAGTTTCCAGCACTCACGGTGCCAACGTTTTCAGCGACTGTGGCTAAACACGGAGTGGAGCATTTTATTACTACCACCGGGCCGCCCGTTTTTGCAAAAGCTCGGCGCTTGGATTCAGCTAAACTGGCCATTGCGCGCAAGGAATTCGCCAACCTAGAAAAATTGGGCATCATCAGACGTTCAAACAGCCCTTGGGCTTCACCGCTTCACATGGTCCCTAAAACTGATGGCTCGTGGCGGCCGTGCGGTGATTTTCGCAGGCTGAACAATGCTACAGCACACGACCGCTACCCAGTCCCACATATCCAGGATTTTTCAGTTCATTTGGCGGGGACGTGCATTTTTTCTAAGATAGACTTGGTGCGTGGTTATCATCAGGTCCCAGTACACGCTGAGGACATACCCAAAACAGCGGTAATAACTCCTTTTGGGCTTTTTGAGTTTTTGCACATGCCGTTTGGGCTTAAAGGCGCAGCACAGAATTTCCAACGCATGATGGACGCGGTGTTGCGCGATCTTCCTTTCGTGTTCGTCTACCTGGATGACATTTTAGTAGCCAGTGCGTCCGAAGACGAACACGAAAACCACCTCACGGCAGTTTTCCGGAGGTTGGCAGAGCACTGGCTAATAATTAACCCAGCGAAGTGTCAGTTCGGGGTGGCACAGATTGATGTTTTGGGGTATCGCGTCTCTCCCGAGGGTGCAGTTCCTCTGCCTGACAAGGTGCGCGCGGTGGCAAATTTTCCCCAGCCACAAACGGTCAAAGCGTTACAGGAGTTTTTGGGAATGGTGAATTTTAATAACCGTTTCCTTCCCCGCGTGGCGCAGCTCATGCAACCATTGTACGCTGCGCTTAAAAAACAAAAACCCGCAAATAAAATCGAATGGTCCCCCGAGCGGGAGCGCGCATTCTCTGAAGTCAAAACAGCCTTGGCAAACACTGCGTTGTTAGCACACCCAGTCCCAACGGCCCGCATGGCGCTCACTACTGACGCATCAGAGGTGGCCATAGGGGCGGTTGTCGAACAGTATGTGGCTGGAGCCTGGCAGCAGCTCGCGTTTTTCAGCAGGACTTTGCGCAATAGTGAGCGGAAATACAGCACATTTGACAGGGAGTTGTTAGCCCTCCATTTGGCTGTTTGTCACTTCCAGTTTTGGCTGGAGGGGCGCCGTTTCACCGCGTTCGTTGACCACAAGCCGCTGACTTTTGCGATGGCCAAGATTTCAGAACCTTGGTCGGGCCGGCAGCAAAGACAGCTGGCCGCAATTTCGGAGTTCACTACCGATATCCAGCATGTAGCAGGCAAACTTAATGTGGTGGCAGACTGCCTCTCGCGTGCCGTGGCTGCTCCAGCCCATGTAGAGGTAGATTTTGCAACTGTTGCCGCGGACCAGGGTAGCGATGCGGAAGCGCGCGCGGCCCCAGTCCACGTAGGGATAGATTACACAGCCATGGCCGCGGAGCAGGGTGGCGACGCGGACGTGCGCGCGCTCCAGTCTGGACCAACAGGGTTAAGGCTGGAGGACAGGGTGCTGCAAGACGGTATGCCCCCCCTAATCTGCGATGTTTCCACCGGGCGACCCCGTCCGGTGGTTCCGGCCTCGTGGCGCCGCCGCGTTTTTGACTTGGTTCATTCTCTGGCGCACCCAGGGGTGCGCGCTTCGATCAAAATGGTGGGGGAGAAATTTGTATGGCAGGGCCTGTGTAAGCAGGTTAGAGAGTGGGCGGCAGCCTGCATAGCTTGCCAGCGGTCCAAAGTGCATAGACACACGAGAGCTCCTTTGGAGCCGTTTCATATTCCAGCTAAAAGGTTTGATCATGTCCACGTGGACCTCGTAGGCCCCCTACCGCCCTCGCAGGGCTACACACATCTTCTGACAATGGTCGACCGCACCATGCGCTGGCCGGAAGTGGTTCCCCTGTCGTCAACTACAGCCGAGGAAGTGGCGCGCGCTTTTTTAACGGCATGGGTAGCGCATTTTGGAGTTCCGTCGGATATTACGTCCGACAGAGGCCAACAATTTGTTTCCGAACTTTGGTCAGCGATGGCCCGCAGCCTGGGGGCAACGATCCACCGCACGACCGAGTATCACCCGCAGGCTAACGGGTTATGCGAACGTTTTCACAGGTCGCTGAAGGTGGCTCTCAGAGCGTCGCTTACGGATGCAAATTGGGTTGACAAACTGTCATGGGTTTTATTGGGGTTGCGTTCTGCACCTAAAGAGGATTTAGACGCCTCCCCAGCGGAGCTAGTGTTTGCACAGCCACTTCGGCTGCCCGGAGAATTTCTCCTTGACAACCCAGCGCCCGAGTTCTCCTCGGCTCAGCGTTTGCAGAATAGCATGGGCCCGAGTGCCCTACCCGGCCCCGTTCACCACAGTTTTCCGCGTGTTTTTGTGCCTAAAGCTTTAAAAAATGCGGAGTTTGTTTTTGTCAGGCATGATGCCCACCGCACAGCTCTGCGACCGCTATACGATGGACCATTCAGGGTGCTGGAAACAGGTGATAAGCATTTTTTGCTAGATTTGGGGGGCAGAAAGGAGATGATTGGCATAGACAGACTCAAACCTGCTTTTGTGATGGCTGACAAAACTGTGCAGTTGGCGAGAGCCCCGCGACGGGGTAGACCCCCTAGGGAGCATTCCCCAGTACACCCACAGAGATTGACTAACAGTTTTAATCCCCAGACAGCAGCTCCACCGCAGGAGGACGCCGCGGAAGAGATTAAGCCCGCCTGCAGCAGATACGGCAGACGGTTGAGACCAAGACAGCATGTGGACTGATGTGTGGTGATTTTATTATGACATGCAATCTGTGTTTGGTTGTTCCCTCTTAGACGTTTGGGGGGGGGGGGGTTATATGTGGTGCACATATGTAGTTTCACGGGCTCACATGTATATGACTGTTCATATGCTCTCATGTATATTCCTGTTTGGCTTCACGTCTGAAGAGGAACAAAAGGTCTGGACCTCCTAGGGAGATGAGGAGGATGTGAGAGTTGGCCTTTTGATATGCGAAGAGATGGACATGAAGGATTTCCTGACCACCGAGGTTTGGGTGAAAGAGAGAGGAACTGCAGGGGGGATGCATTGTGTTTGGGATTTAAAGACAATGGGATTTTGTGCTTTCATGTCAGGGGTATAAGACTGGCAGACGTTGGGGGTTCTGCCTCTTTCTGTATTTGAATGTTGGAGAGTGTGTTGAGAATAAAATGGAACTTGAGAAATAACTCAGCCTCATCCTTTCCACACAATCTCCACAAGATGTTTCATAACACTGTGTCGCTCATGAAGCAATTGTCTCAAAGTTGCTCATTGTTTCATAAGCCCTCAGTTTCAACATCACTAGTTGTTACCTTTTTTGGGGGGATGTGGTGTGTGGGTTCCTCCATTTTGGTTTCCTTGTGGGTGTTTGGGCTGACAAACAGGAAGAGGAGGATTCCAATTCCTTTTATAGAAGGAGTTAATTGGGAGAACCTATGTTGTAGAGAAATGGGAGAATTTTTGTTTTTCCCCAATAAGCACTAGTTTAAACAGGATAAATGAATTAAATTTATTTGTATTGTTCTTATGAGTTCAATAGAAGCAATTGCAATTTATTTATGTTGTTTTGGGGTTAAAGTATCATTTGGTTAAGTTAATTGATCATCTTTATGTTTGGTTTATTCAGGAGGGAGGGGCTAAAGGTGTATAAGGTTGAGGAAAGGAGTCCTCTGTAAGAAAAAGAGAAAGAGTTGGACAGTCTGTCACGGCCTATTCAAACCAGAGCATGTGCTATATACTCAATAAGATAAGATAAGATACGCCTTTATTAGTCCCACAACGGGGAAATTCCAGGATTGCAACAGCACAGGGATAGCAACACTCAGAGCAACAATCAGAAGGCAAAAAAAAAACAAAAAACAAGAGCAGCGAGTATACATATGTACATATAAACATAAATATATAGACACAATGCGGAGCATTGCAGCTAGATGGAATAAATATATAGATATATAAACACACAGTGCGGAGCATTGTAGCTAGATGGAATAAATATATGAACATGTAAACACACACAGTGCGGAGCATTGTAGCTAGATGGAATAAATATGTAAATATATAAACACACAGTGCAGAGCACTGTAGCAAGATGGAATAAATATGTAAATATATAAACACACAGTGTGGAGCATTGTCGCTAGATGGAATAAATATATAAATATACAAACACACACGGTGCAGAGCATTGCAGCTAGATGGAATGAAACAGCATAACCGTCTACTTAGTTATCCTACATGGTATGATTATGTACCCATACATATTGTCACCCTCCGTAGCTATCAGTATTTTCCTAGTTGTATACCGGAGGGGACCATTGTGTAAGAATATTGCGTCTTTTGCATTCAATACTATTAGGTTGTCACGTCTTTTTGCTATCTCTGCGAGCAGCCCTGCTTAGGTTATACAGTCTGACAGCCGTTGGTAGGAAGGACCTGCGAAACCTCTCGGTTGTGCACCTAGGATGATGTAGTCTGCTGCTAAATGAGCTCCTTAGTGCATTCAGTGTGTCCTGCTTAGGGTGGAACTCAGACTCCAGCAGAGATGACAATTTAGCCACCATCCTTCTCTCTCCCATCTCCTCCACTGGGTCAAGGCGCTGCCCCAAGACAGAGCTAGCTTTCTTGATCAGTTTGTTCAGTCTCTTCCTATCGGCTGCTGTAATGCCACTGCCCCAGCAGACCACTCCAAAAGTGATGGCTGATGCCACCACCGTGTCGTAGAATGTCTTCAGCAGCGCCCCTTGTACACCAAAAGACCCGAGTCTCCTCAGCAGGAACAGCCTGCACTGTCCCTTCTTGTAGAGTGCGTCAGTATTGTGTGACCAGTCTAGTTTATTGTTCAGATGAACACCCAGGTACTTGTAGGATGTCACCATCTCAATGTCTGTTCCCTGGATGTTTACTGGTGCTGTGAAGGGTTGTCCTTGCCTGCGGCAGTCCACCACCAGCTCCTTAGTTTTCCTCGCATTGATCTGGAGGCAGTTCCGATGGCACCAGTCCACAAAGTCCTGGATAAGCCCTCTGTACTCAGCTTCATCTCCGTTGGAGATGAGGTCAATGATCGCAGAGTCATCAATAGCCATGGGCCTAGCTCCAACCATTTGGTTGTTAGGGGATTTCTCTTATGTTTTGTTTCTTTTGGATTTTAAAGACCAAAAGTCTGATGCTGCAGTATTTTTTAAAATGGACACTATAAATAAAAACTCCACTTGGTGAAGAAGATTCCTGGCTTCCTGTGCACTTTCTCCACCACACGGCCAGTCCTTACCATGTGGTGTCAGAAGAAAAGTTGAGGATGCCTCGTAAGAAACTCCTCCAACAGCAACAGCAAGTAGAGGATGATGTGAAGGAAGGTGCAGGTGCAGCAATTATGAAAGTGGATGCCCACTCTGGAGTCAGTTCAAGTATGACTATACAGAGCTCATTTACCTCATTAACCTTAATGTTTGAACACTTCATGGAGGGTCAAATGGAGAGGGATAAAACAAAGGAGAAGGAAGTTGCTCAGCAGGAGAGTAAACTCATGGCCCTTTCCCGTCAAGTAGCACAGCTTCAAAAGAAGATGGAAGCAACTTTGACCAGTCAACCACAGCCAACGCCAAGGGAGGCGCCTTCTAGAGAATCCAAACTGCAAAAGTTGGAGGGCACCAATGATGTTGAACAGTATCTCACAACCTTTGAAAGACTGACAGAGGTCTACAGTTGGCCTCGGCAGCAGTAAGATGTTTGACTGATTCCACTGTTGACTGGAAAAGCCAGAAGTGCCTTTGTGGCTATGGACCGTACAGATACAAAACATTACGAACTGTTAAAGGCTGCTATATTGAAAAAGTATGAGATTAACCGAGACACATACCAACAGAGGTTTCGTTCTTATGAGACACCAGGTGATGAGTCACCTAAGGAACTTTATCTTCACCGTAAGGCCTTGTTCTGTAAATGGGTTGCATATGACATTTGCACAAAGGAAGACACTATGGAGAAATTGGTTCTCGAGTAATATATTAGAGTGTGGGACACATATGCACAGATGTATGCGCAGATGTATATCACTTTATGCTTCATATGTATACCACTTTAGGCTTCACATCTTAGATTGAACAAAGGACTGAGTCTCCTTGGAGATGACAGGAGGATGTGAAAGTTTAGGCTTTGATATGTAGAGAGACGGCCTTGGGGGATTTTCCTGGCTGCCAGAGATTATGGGTGGAGGTGTTAAGATCCGGAAGAAGATGCATTGTTACTTGGGATTAAATACAATGTGACTGTGAGCTTTGATGTACTGGGGTATAAAAAGGACGAATATCTGGAATTCTGTCTCTTTCTGTTTTTGCTGATGTTGGAGAATGTGAATAAACCTGACTCGTGAGATAAACTCTGCCTCGTCACTTTCACATTTCCACACTGGTGACCCTAAGACGTATCATGAGTGAAAGGAATTCCCCCGAGCCAGACTCGTCAGGAGCCAGCCAAGCGAATGCAGCCACAGTCCAGCTACTGGACTTCTGGCAGAACAATCCGTGCTCCTGGTTTAATGCGGTTGAGGCGCAGTTCAACCTCCGGGGGATTTCGGTAGACGCCACAAAGTTCTACCATGTGGTTGCAAAACTGGACAACCACACAGCCCAGCATGTGGAGAGCCTGATCGACCAGCCGCCGGACAGCGACAAGTACGGCGCGTTGAAGGCTGCACTCATCCGGTACTTCACCCCCTCGGCGGAGGAGCGAGCAGAGGGACTCCTGGCGCTGACTGAATTTGAAAGCGACAGGCCCGCGGACCTGATGGAGAAGCTGTTGAGGTTGAAAGACTCCGACGATGATCACTTCATCTTCACCCACCTCTTCCTCAGGACCCTACCGTCAGCGGTGAGAGCGACCCTGACCAGTTCGCCACTGTTGGCCCAACGAGACTACCGCGCGCTGGGCCAGGAGGCGCAACGAATCGTCAATGCCACCAAATGGCGCGTGGCCATGGCCGCGGCAGCGGAGCTCAGCGCGACGTCCAGAGATGGCAGGGGGCCAGAGACAGCAGTACCAGACTCACCGACGATGGCGGCGGCAAGGGTCAAGAAACACGGATCAGACGACGTCCTTTGTTTCGACCATCGCTGCTTCGCATAGAGGGCACGCAAATGTGTACCACCGTGCCAGTTCGGGCGTTCGGGAAACGCCAAGACCGGGGGTCGGTAGCAGCTGCGGCCCTCGGGGAGGAGAGCAAGCTGCTCTACTTGTTGGACGCACGCTCGGGGAGGCATTTCCTCGTGGACACAGGCTCCCAGCTGAGTTTCATCACACCTTCCTACGCAGACAGGCTAGCAGGTTCCAAAGGTCCCCGGGTGGTAGCAGCGAACGGCTCGGAGATTAAGACTTTTGGTGAGAAGACTCTACTTCTGTCTCTGCAGGGCCGTACATTCGAGTGGACTTTTATCATAGCAGCAGTGAATTTCAATATGTTGGGGGCTGATTTTTTGTGCTCACATGGTTTGTTGGTTGATCTCACTAACAGGCGCTTGATTAATGCACTTTCTTTTTATTCTATTCCCTGTGCAGCCCGAGTGACCCTGCCCACAGCACAAGCCAACGTCGCAACGGCAAGCGGTAAGTTCCACACACTGCTCACTCAGTTCCCAGCACTCACAGTTCCCACATTTTCAGCAGCCGTCGCTAAACACGGAGTGGAACATTTTATTACTACCACCGGACCGCCCGTTTTTGCAAAAGCTCGGCGCTTGGATTCAGCTAAACTGACCATAGTGCGCGAGGAGTTCGCCAACCTGGAAAAGTTGGGCATCATCAGGCGTTCGAACAGCCCATGGGCTTCCCTGCTTCACATGGTCCCTAAAGCTGATGGCTCGTGGCGACCTTGCGGAGATTTCCGCAGGCTGAACAATGCTACGGCGCACGACCGCTACCCAATCCCGCATATCCAAGATTTTTCCGTTCATTTGGCGGGGGCGCGCGTTTTTTTCTAAGATAAACTTGGTCCACGGTTACCACCAAGTCCCAGTGCACGCTGAGGACATACCCAAAACAGCGGTAATAACTCCGTTTGGCCTATTCAAGTTTTTGCGCATGCCGTTTGGGCTTAAAGGCGCTGCGCAGACGTTCCAATGCATGATGGACGCGGTGTTGCACAATCTCCCCTTCGTGTTCGTCTACCTGGATGACATCTTAGTGGCCAGCGCGTCCGAAGACGAACACGAAAACCACCTCACGACAGTTTTCCGGAGGTTGGGAGAGCATGGGTTAATAATCAACCCAGCGAAGTGTCAGTTCGGGGTGACGCAGATTGATTTTTTGGGGCATCGCATCTCCCCAGAAGGAGCGGTTACGCTGCCTGACAAAGTGCGCGCGGTAACAAATTTTCCCCAGCCACAAACGGTCAAGGCGTTACAGGAGTTTTTGGGAATGGTGAATTTTTATAACCGTTTCCTCCCCCGCGCAGCGCAGCTCATGCAACCATTGTATGTCGCACTAAATAAACAAAAACCCGCAATTAAGATCGAATGGTCTCCGGAGTGAGAGCGGGCATTCTCGGAGGTCAAAACAGCCCTGGCAAACGCTGCATTGTTAGCACATCCACACCCAACGGCCCGCATAGCGCTCACTACTGACGTGTCAGATGTGGCCATAGGGGCGGTCATGGAGCAGCATGCAGCCGGGGCTTGGCAACCACTCGCCTTTTTCAGCAGGACTTTGCGCGATAGTGAGCGAAAATACAGCGCATTCGACAGGGAGTTGTTAGCTCTCCACTTGGCCATTCGCCACTTCCAGTTCTGGCTGGAGGGACGCAGTTTCACCGCGTTCGTTGACCACAAGCCGCTGACATTCGCGATGGCCAAGGTTTCAGAACCGTGGTCAGGCCGGCAGCAGAGGCAGCTGGCCGCAATCTCAGAGTTTACTACCGATATTCAGCACGTGGCAGGTAAACTGAATGTAGTGGCAGACTGTCTCTCGCGCACCGTGGCAGCCCCAGTCCGCATAGGGATAGATTATGCAGCCATGGCCGCGGATCAGGGTAGCGATGCGGACGTGCGCGCGCTCCAGTCTGGACCAACAGGGTTAAGGCTGGAGAACAGGATGCTGCAAGAAGGCATGCCCCCCCTAATCTGCGATGTCTCCAAGGGGCGACCGCGTCCTGTGGTACCGGCCGCATGGCGCCGCCACGTTTTTGACTCGATTCATTCTCTGGCGCACCCGGGAGTGCGCGCGTCGGTCAAAATGGTGGGAGAGAAATTTGTATGGCCGAGCCTGCGCAAACAAGTTAGAGAGCGGGCAGCAGCCTGCATGGCTTGTCAACAAGCCAAAGTACACAGACACACGAGAGCTCCCTTGGAGCCGTTTCACATCCCGGCTAAGAGGTTCGATCATGTTCACGTGGACCTCGTAGGCCCCCTCCCGCCGTCACAGGGGTGCACACACCTTCTGACAATAGTAGACTGCACCACGCGCTGGCCGGAAGTGGTCCCACTGTCATCAACCACAGCCGAGGAGGTGGCGCGTGCGTTTTTAATGGCATGGGTAGCGCGCTTTGGAGTCCTGTCGGACATTACGTCCGACAGAGGTCCTCAATTTGTTTCCGAACTTTGGTCAGCAATGGCCCGCAGCCTGGGGGTAACGATCCACCGCACAACCGCGTACAATCCGCAGGCTAATGGGTTATGCGAATGTTTTCATAGGTCATTGAAAGCGGCCCTCAGAGTGTCGCTTACGGATGCAAATTGGGTGGACAGGCTACCGTGGGTTTTATTGGGGTTGCGTTCTGCACCTAAAGAGGATTTAGAAGCCTCCCCGGCTGAGTTAGTTTTCACGCAGCCACTTCGGCTGCCTGGGGAATTTCTCCCAGATAATCCTGCGCCGGATTGCTCCCCGGCTCAGCGGTTGCAGAGTGGCACGGAATCGGGCACGCTGCCTGGCCCCGTTCACCACAGTTTTCCGCGCGTTTTTGTGCCTAGGGCTTTAAAAAATGCGGAGTTTGTTTTTGTCAGACACGATGCACATCGCCCACCATTGCGACCACCTTATGATGGACCATTTAGAGTGCTGGAAACAGGGGATAAGCATTTTTTGCTAGATTTGGGGGGCAGGAAAGAAAAGATTGGCATAAACGGTCTCAAACCCGCCTTTGTGCTGGCAGACGAGGATGTGCTGTTGGCCAGGGCTCCTCGGCGCGGCAGACCCCCTAGGGAACATTCCCCAGAACACCCACAGGGATTGACTAACAGTTCTCATCCTCAGACAGCAGCTCCCCAGCAGGATGGCGCTGTGGAAGTGGCAAAGCCCGCGTACAGCAGATATGGGAGGAGACTGAGGCCCAAGCAGCACATGGGCTGATGTATAATGGTGTTATCATGACATGCAGACTGTTATTTCGTTGTTCCATCTTAGACGTTTGGGGGGGGGGGGTCATGTGGGACACATATGCACAGATGTATGCACAGATGTATATCACTTTATGCTTCATATGTATACCACTTTAGGCTTCACATCTTAGATTGAACAAAGGACTGAGTCTCCTTGGAGATGACAGGAGGATGTGAAAGTTTAGGCTTTGATATGCAGAGAGACGGCCTTGGGGGATTTTCCTGGCTGCCAGAGATTATGGGTGGAGGTGTTAAGATCCGGAAGAAGATGCATTGTTACTTGGGATTAAATACAATGTGACTGTGAGCTTTGATGTACTGGGGTATAAAAAGGACGAATATCTGGAATTCTGTCTCTTTCTGTTTTTGCTGATGTTGGAGAATGTGAATAAACCTGACTTGTGAGATAAACTCTGCCTCGTCACTTTCCCATTTCCACAAGAGTACTTTTTCTGGAGATTAAAGTTTGGGTCAAGGAGCACAATCCAAAGACTGCTAAGGAGGTTGCTGGCTTGACTGATGCATATGTGATGGCACACAAGGGACCAGGAGTCTACTGCTATGCTGGCCAGCTCAGAGCAACAGGTGGTAAGTCTGAAGGGTTGAATAAAGGTGGTGGTTCTTATAACTATGCATCAGGTCATGCTAGCTCAGGAAAACAATTAACTGTAACTCCAAGCAGTCGTAAAGCTCAACTGGGCAGTAATGTTGTTATATGTCACAACTGTGGCAAAGTAGGTCACACTTGTCCCTTTTGTCCAGTTAAGAAATCCAAATCTATGAACCTGTGCTATGTCCCAAGACCTGAACAGTGTACTTCTCCAAATGAATCCTGTGTTACCCCATTAACTAGTATACTGGTAAATGGTACATTTCGTTGCTTCTCTGCTTTGTTGGATACTGGTTGTTCAGACTTTTGTACAAGCTAAATATATTGCAAGAGTTGTGTGATACCTTAGATACAATACCAATTGTGTGTATACATGGGCATAGTGTAGAAGTGCCAACTGCAGAGGTCTACTTGGAGGTGCATAACCAACCATATCTTATGAAAGTGGGGGTGGTGTCTGAGTTGCCATATCCTGTTTTGTTGGGGACTGATTTTCCCATTCTGCTGGATTTAATCCAAGAGGATAAAAGTAGGCTGTGTGGTGTTGTTACTAGGTCTAAAATAAACAGCACTGTTCCAACAGCAGTATTTAAACCATCAGAAATTATTGAGTCACTCTCCACATTAATAAGTCCTGTTGTATCTGACCCATCTATTCATGTTACCCCTGAGTCTACTTCGTCAGATGCTATCAACAGCAATGCACTTGAGTCTATGCCATTTTATAATGAAGAAGTAGATGGGGTATCCAGAGTTACACCTGAAAACAGGCTAGAGAACTGCAGATAACAGATTGGAGAGCTGTTAGTGCAGTCACAAGATCAGCCAGACCAAATTGTTGGGACTCCAGAGCTAACTGATAGTGATTTTTCTTTTTGTGGTAATATGTCATTACAGCAGCAGAATGATCCAACACTGACAATGTTTTGAGAAAGCTCATGCTGACTCTTATTTATTATCTGAGTATTTTTTTTAATGGAAAATGGCCTACTGTACAGACAGGCAGATGGTGGTAAACAGCTGGTTCTTCCTGACAGGTCCAGGGTAAAAGTGATGAAAGTGGGACATACCATTCCATGGGCAGGCCATTTGGGTTTTATGAAAACTTTCTCAGAATAATTAAACATTTTTATTGATCGGAAATGTATGGTCAAATAAAGGAATACTGTAAAACATGCCCTGATTGCCAGCTTACTGCAGGAAAGCATACAGCTGCAGTTCCCCTCATTCCACTCCCTGTTATTGACACACTATTTGAACGTATTGGTGTTGATATTGTAGGACCAGTTGAGTGTAGTCAGTCTGGAAATAAGTTCATTTTGGTTATTTTCGACTATGCCACACGGTATGCAGAGCCATACCCATTGTGGGAGGTTACAGCTAAACAAGTCGCTACAGTAATGTTACGGTTTTTCAGTCAAGTTGGTATCCCCAAGGAGGTTTTGACAGATCAGGGGCCCAATTTCATGAGTTTAACACTCAAACAAGTTTATCAGCTCTTAGGGATTAAAAGGGTAAGAACCACCCCATACCACCCTCAGACTGATGGTCTTGTTGAGTGTTTCAACAAAACTCTGATCTCTATGTTGAAGTTTGTTTCAGACACAGGAAAAGACTGGGACAAGTGGATGCCTTTCATCCTATTTGCTTATCATGAGGTTCCACAGAGTTTGACTGGATTTTCACCATTCGAGCTGATCTATGGTCATCAGGTTAGAGGCCCTCTGGATGTCCTTCAGGAGATGTGGGAGGACTCTGAATCATCAAAGAGTATGGATATAATCTCCTTTGTAATGAAGATGCATGACCACCTGATGAAGACCACAGCTATGGCCCAGGAGAACCTGTTGATGTCACAGGCCAAGCAGAAAATCTGGTATGATCATGCAGTTAGAAAGCAAACGTGAGCCTGGTGAGCAAGTATTGTTACTTTTGCCTACATCTGAGAACAAAGTGGCAGGGCCCTTACCAGGTGAAGAGGAAGATGGGGAAGGTGACATACCAGATTTATATGCCAGGAGGAAACAGTCACTCCAGACTTTTCATATTAACATGCTAAAGAAATGGCACCCCCGTGCCAATCAAGAACTGCAAGTGAGGCAGTCTCTTTTTGTTTGAGCTGTAGAAGAGGAGGAGGAAACAGATGAGCAGTTTCTTCCAATTGGTGAAGAACAGACCCAGCTGGATTTGGATCATCTGTCTGACGGAAGGAAAAAGGAGCCGCTTGAGATCTGTCCCCTTGAACTTTTCCGCCAGACACCTGGGATGACAGAGATCATGCATCACTACATTTCATTAAAAGAAACTGCTCCACTGCAACAGCCCATGTACAGGATCCCAGAATGGTTGTTGCCCATATTGAAGAAGGAACTAGAGATGATAAAAGAATGGAGTAGCCCAATCATTTTGGTTCCCAAGAAAGATGGCACACTGAGGTTTTGTTTGGATTTCAGGAAGATCAATGCTGTCAGCAGAATGGACTTGTATCCAATGCCCAGAGTGGATGACCTTGTGGAGCAACTCGGCAGTGCCACTTACATTAGCACATTGGACTTATGTAAGGGGTACTGGCAGGTCCCACTGATAGAGGGAAGTAAGGAAGTAACAGCTTTTCGGGCTGCATTTAGACACTTCCAATTCACTGTCCTTCCCTTTGGTCTTCATTGGGCCCCGGCAACTTTCCAGAAAATGATGGACAAATTGTTGGTTGATACAGAATCCTATGCTGCAGCTTATCTGGATGATGTTGTGATCTACAGCACCAGTTGGAGGGAGCACTTAGTCCACCTGAAAGAGGTGCTGCAGTGAATCAAAGATGCAGGCCTGACCATTCGCCCAGACAAGTGTGCCTTGGCTAAGCAGGAATCCCAATGCCTTGGTTATGTCCTGGGGAAAGGTGTCATTCAGCCTCAAGTGGGAAAGGTCGATGCCATCATGTCTGCTGAGAGGCCAAAAACAAAGCCCCAAGTCAAGTCTTTCCTGGGCCTGGTGGATTGTTACAGAACATTTATTTCAGGATTTTCTACACTTTCAGTTCCTCTTACCAACTAAACCAGGAAAAAACAGCCACATAAGATTCAATGGAGTGATGAATGTGAGGAGTCTTTTCAGGCCCTTAAAGCTGCTCTATGCAAGGAACCGATGCTTAAGAGCCCTGACTTCCAGCAGGCATTTGTGGTGCATGTAGAAGAGCTTGAAATGACGAGGCAATTTGATATATAAACCAAAGTTTATTTATCAGCTCTCCTAACAAGTCTCATTCAGTGCAGAGGTGGTAGAAGGAAAAGAGAGCGAATATCTCCGGCTCACTGACTTTATACTTGCACATAACAAAAGACATGCATAACAAAGGCTGACATCCCTCATTATCTTAATCCCCCCATTGTCTTGGTATTTTCTCTCCTCGCCCCAGGGGGTGAGGGTAGCTCCTCCGGTCTCCACCGCAGTGTCTGGGAACGTCTTTGTTCTTCACTTGGCGGTTGAGAGCCTTTGTCCTTTCAGAGGTGTGAAGTTGCTTTACATATGTAATTACCAAACATTTCCACATGCTTCAACATATGTAGGTTATGGAATATATGATTAATATAGACCACAGGCCCCCCAAACAACTAAGAAAGGACAATAGAAAGGTTCACAGTCTAAGATAATTACTATGACATACTAAGTGTTACATCTCTTGCCACAGAAGAAACTTTCCAGCAGCCATGCTCCTACGAGAGTTCAGTGGTAATCATAACAGCATAGTAAAATCATAAGTCAGTCCTAAACTGTTGCAGCACAATTAGTGAACAATTGTGGAGTGGTTTGCATCAGTCCCTGTGCTGTCTGGGTTTTAATCTTCTCCCAAAACTGCTGTAGGTTGGTTTAGGCGTCCTGCTGGGACCTTCTTGTGAGGAATCTGCAGCGTGGGAAGGAGAGTGGTTAATTGTTCCCTGCAGGGGGGCTGAGTCTTTTCTCTTGGGGGGTCTACCCCGCCGAGGTGCTCTCGCCAACTGTGCAGGCTCGTCTTTCAACAAGAAGGCAGGCTTAAGTCTGTCAATGCTGACTGTTTCTTTTCTATCCCCAAAATCAAGCACAAAGTGTTTATCACCATGTTCCAGCACTCTGAATGGCCCATCGTATGCTGGGCGGAAAGTTGGTTTTAAAGCTTCATGCCTAACAAAAACGAACTCAGCGTTTTTTAAAGCTTGAGGGACAAAAACCCGTGGGAAGGAGTGATGAGCTGGACCGGGGAGAGAGTCCGGTCCGTTGCTGCCTAAAAACCTTGGGACTGGAAGGTGCCCTGGCTCTGGGTTCTCTGGTAAAAATTCACCTGGGAGCCTGAGAGGTTGTGCAAAAACTAGTTCTGCAGGAGAGGCGTCTAGATCCTCTTTAGGTGCAGCACGCAACCCCAATAAAACCCAGGGAAGTTTATTTACCCAATTTGTATCCGTTAGTGAGGCTCTGAGGGCAGCCTTTAAAGACCTGTGAAAATGCTCGCATAACCCATTAGCCTGAGGGTGATAAGCGGTGGTGCGATGAATTGTTGCCCCTAAGCTGCTGGACATGGCTGACCAAAGCTCTGAGACAAATTGAGGCCCCCTATCTGACGTGATGTCCGATGGGACGCCGAACCGTGCCACCCAGTTTGTCAAAAAGACACGAGCGACTTCCTCCGCTGTGGTTGCCGCTAGAGGGACTGCCTCTGGCCAGCGTGTGGTGCGGTCTATCATTGTTAACAGGTGTATGAAACCCTGGGAGGAAGGTAGTGGTCCCACGAGGTCGACATGAACGTGGTCGAACCTTCTAGCAGGGATTGGAAAAGGCTCCAGAGGGGCTTTTGTGTGTCTGTGTATTTTGGCGCGCTGACAAGAAATGCAAGTTTTTGGCCATTCTTTTACGTTTTTGCTCAGGCCTGGCCACACAAACTTTTCGGCGACCATTTTAACCGAGGCGCGCACACCTGGGTGCGCGAGGGAGTGAATTGCGTCGAAAATACGGCGGCGCCATGTAGCTGGTACTAACGGGCGAGGTCGGCCGGTTGAAACATCGCATATTAGGGGGGGCACGCCGTCGCGTAGACCCTTTTTCTCCAGCCTTAACCCTGTTGGTCCAGACAGGAGTGCGCGCACGTCCGCGTCACTGCTTTGTTCCTCTGCCATGGCTGCATAATCTATCCCTGCATGGATAGGTGCTGCGTATGTGTCTGCGTTAGTGAAGAGTTCTGCTGCTGAGGCAGTATAATCTGTCTCCTCGCGCTCTGGTGATGTCACAGCGCGAGAGAGACAGTCTGCTACCACATTAAGTTTGCCTGCTACATGTCGAATGTCTGTGGTGAACTCTGAAATCACAGCCAGCTGTCTTTGTTGCCTGCCTGACCATGGTTCTGAAATTTTAGCCATAGCAAAGGTGAGCGGTTTATGGTCTACAAAAGCCGTGAAACTCCGCCCTTCTAACCAGAACTGGAAGTGGTGGATGGATAAATGAAGCACTAGCAGCTCCCTGTCAAAAGTGCTGTATTTACGCCCAGTTTGGTTTAGCGATTTGCTAAAGAATGCTAAAGGTTGCCAGATCCCGCTGACATGCTGTTCTACAACTGCCCCTATAGCCAGGTCCGAAGCGTCTGTGGTTAGCGCGATGCGGGCCGAGGGATCTGGGTGAAGTAACAATGTGGCGTTAGCTAGAGCGCTCTTTACTTCCGCGAAGGCGTGTTCGCGCTCCGGGGTCCATTCGACCGCGTTGGAAGCTTTCTTTTTTTTGAGCGCGTCATATAGTGGCTGCATGAGCTGAGCTGCGTGGGGGAGGAAACGGTTGTAAAAATTAACCATTCCTAAAAATTCTTGTAGCGATTTGACCGTCTGTGGCCGTGGGAAACTTTTTATCGCGTGAACTTTGTCTGGAAGTGGAACTGCCCCCTTCGGAGAGACTTTGTATCCTAAAAAATCAATTTGTGACACGCCGAATTTGCATTTGGCTGGATTGATTATTAGCCCGTGGTCTTCTAGCCTCTGAAAAAGCGTAGTGAGGTGCTGCTCGTGTTCTTCCTCAGACGAGCTGGCTACCAGCATGTCGTCGAGGTAGACGAAAACAAAAGGAAGGTCGCGTAATACTGCGTCCATCATTCGTTGAAAAGTTTGAGCAGCGCCTTTGAGGCCGAAAGGCATTCGCAGAAATTCAAAAAGACCGAAAGGGGTTATTACAGCTGTTTTAGGAATGTCCTCCGCTCGGACTGGGACTTGATGATAACCGCGGACTAAGTCTATTTTTGAAAAAATGCGCGCGCCCGCCAGATGTAGTGAAAAATCTTGAATGTGAGGAATTGGGTAGCGGTCATGCGCTGTAGCATTGTTTAATCTGCGGTAATCTCCGCACGGTCTCCAAGAACCATCGGATTTCGGAACCATGTGAAGCGGCGAGGCCCAAGGGCTCTTCGAGCGTCTAACAATGCCCAATTTTTCAAGGGCTGTAAACTCGTCCCGTGCTATGTTGAGCTTGGCCGCGTCTAAGCGGCGAGCTTTAGCAAATACGGGTGGGCCCGTTGTGGGAATAAAGTGTTCAACCCCGTGTTTAGCCACAGTGGCTGAGAATTTGGGAATTGTGAGTGCTGGAAATTGGATGAGGAGTTGCTCAAACTTACCTCCTGCCGTGGTGACATTAGCCTGCACAGGTGGTGGAGAAACTCGAGCTGAGCATGGAATAGAAGCAAAGGACAGTGCATTAACCAAGCGCCTATTTGCTAGATCCACTAATAACCCATGTGCACACAAAAAATCTGCGCCTAACAAGTTAAACCTCACCGCAGCTACAACAAATGTCCATCTGTAGTTGTGGCCGTGGATGTGGAGGTGCAGGCTCTTTTCGCCGAAAGTGTCGATGTTAGAGCCGTTGGCTGCCACCGCTCTGTTGCCCCGGGTGCCCATGGCTCGATCTGCGTGGGAGGGCGTGACGAAACTCAGCTGAGCTCCTGTGTCAATGAGGAACTGCTTGCGGGTGTGTCCATCCGTCACATACAACAGCTTATTCTTCTCGCCGAGAACCGCTGCCGTTAACGGCTCTCAGCTTTGGCGTTTAAATTTGCAGGGGGGAACACATTTGTGAGCCTTCTCGGCGAAACGGTGGTGATAATAACAGACATCGCTCCGTCTGTTAAGTTTTGGCTGTGTCGCTGTCACCACGGGCTGGATCTGCTTAGTGGGTTGTGGCTCTTCGTGGTTCTGGGCGTCAGCGTTGAGGTCTGCGGATGCTGCTGTGGGTGTCAGCTCCTTGCAGGTGTTGACGAGCCATTGAGCTTCGTTGGCGAGCACGCAGAAGTCTTGCTGGGTGCTGCATCTCATGTTGGCGAGTGTCCCTCTCATGTGTGGCGGCAGCGTGCTGAGGAATATGAATTGGAGGAGGAAGTTGTCATTGTCTTCTTCTTTAAGCTGCAGCAAATCCTCCATGAGGGCTTTAGGCTTGCACCCTCTGTGGCCGTAGACCGCCAGGATCTTCTCGGCTCTCTCTTCAGCTGAGGGGACGTAATTTGCCACGATGGTTGCTTTCAGTATTTCATACTTGTCTTGGGCCGGCGGCCGCTGGATCATGCTCCGCACACACCTCGAAGTGGCGGCGTCGAGTTTGGAGACGATATGATAGAATTTCGTATCGTCAGCCGTGATGCCCACCAGTGCAAACTGAGCTTCAGCTTGCTGAAACCACTTGGCGGGGTCTTCTTGCCAGAAGTCTGGCAGCTTGACAGCGACGGCATTCGTGTATACCATCACTGCTGTGTCCGCAGGGTGAGAATGCCTTGTTTCTGCTCTCACAGCGGTGCTGGTGCTCGGTTGAGCCCTCTCAATCCCTTCTGCCGGGGGGGAAAGACGTCCATCTGTTCCCCTGTCTGCGTGGGCGCTGGCATCTGCCGGGGTCGCCACGGATGAGTCGATTGCGGGGGAACGCCTCAGGTCCATACTTGCATCAGGGTCACCAGTGTAGAAGAGCTTGAAATGACGAGGCGATTTGATATATAAACCAAAGTTTATTTATCAGCTCTCCTAACAAGTCTCATTCAGTGCAGAGGTGGTAGAAGGAAAAGAGAGCGAATATCTCCGGCTCACTGACTTTATACTTGCACATAACAAAAGACATGCATAACAAAGGCTGACATCCCTCATTATCTTAATCCCCCCATTGTCTTGGTATTTCCTCTCCTCGCCCCAGGGGATGAGGGTAGCTCCTCCGGTCTCCACCGCAGTGTCTGGGAACGTCTTTGTTCTTCACTTGGCGGTTGAGAGCCTTTGTCCTTTCAGAGGTGTGAAGTTGCTTTACATATGTAATTACCAAACATTTCCACATGCTTCAACATATGTAGGTTATGGAATATATGATTAATATAGACCACAGTGCAGACTGATGCTTCCGAATTTGGTATTGGAGTGGCCTTGCTACAGGGTGAACCAGGACAGCTTCAATCCATGTTATACATCAGCAGGAAGTTGAACAAGCATGAAGTCAAATATTTGATTGTGGAGAAAGGATGTCTTGCCATAAAGTGGCCGTTGGACTCTCTTCGCTGTTATCTGTTTGGATGAAAGTTTATACTTGAGACGGATCATCGAGCATCAACATGGCTGAGGAACATGAAGGATTCCAACTCACGGATAACAAGGTGGTTTTTGGCCATGCAGCCATTTGACTTTGATGTTCTGTACAGGAGTGGAAATGAGAACTATGCAGCTGACTCCCTTTCCAAGACAGTACAAGTGCCGTCCTTAAGGGAGGGAGGGGGAAATGTCATGGGGTGACCTGTGCCCTGTAAAATGTCTTTTGGGTTAGCCAACAGCACACTGAAGATCTTTAATTTTCTTTGTACATCAAGCCGGCCAATTGGGGGTTTAAGTGTTTATTTGTTGAGCTAATTGCTTTAAGATATTGGTGTAACACTTCAGTGCAACAATGAGAAATGTATGGGAATCAAGAAGTGATCATTACCATTTTTTTTTAATTTTTTATTTTTTTTGGTTGTGGTGTGTAGGTTCCTCCATTTTGGTTTCCTTGTGAGTGTCTGGTCTGACAAACAGGAAGAGGAGGATCCTGTTTGATGCTGCAGTATTTTTAAAATGGACACTAAATAAAAACTCCACTTGGTGAAGAAGATTCCTGGCTTCCCATGCACTTCCCCCCACCACTCAGCAAGGCCATACAAATACCATCCCTACAGTGAAGCATGATGGTGGCAGCATCATGCTGTGGGGATGGTTTTCAGTTGAAGGAACTGGGAGAATAGTCAGGATAGAGGGAAAGATGAATGCAGTAATGTACAAAGATATCCTGGATGAAAACCTGCTCCAGAGCGCGCTTGACATCAGACTGGGACAATGACCCTAAGCACACAGCCAAGATATCAATGGAGTGGCTTCAGGACAACTCTGTGAATGTCCTTGAGTGGCCCAGCCAGAGTTCAGACTTGAATCCAATTAAACATTTCTGGAGAGATCTGAAAATGGCTGTGCACCGACGCTTTCCATCCAACCTGATGGAGTTTGAGATGTGCTGCAAAGAGGAATGGGAGAAACTGCCCAAAGATAGGTGTGCCAAGCTTGTGGCATCATATTCAAAAGGACTTGACACTTTAATTGCTGCCAAAGGTGCTTTCAAAAAGGTATTGAGCAAAGGTTGTGAATACTTATGTACAAGTGATTTGTTATTACCTCCGCCAAGGAGGTAATGTTTTTACCGGGGTCTGTCTGTCTGTCTGTCTGTCTGTCTGTCTGTTACCAACACGGCCTATTCAGAGTTTCTATCGGAATTTGCCGAATTTTTAGCTGATTTGGTGCTGAAAGCCGATAGAATAATTATTGTAGGGGACTTTAATATACATGTTGATGTTGAGAGTGACTGTCTTAATAAGGCTTTCAATTCAATTTTAGACTCAATGGGGTTTTCCCAACAAGTAAAAAATTCTACTCATTATTTCCACCATACATTGGACCTTGTTTTGGCATATGGTATAGATATCGAAAATCTGGTTGTGTCTCCTCATAATCCTGTGCTGTCTGACCATTGTCTGTTAATTTTTGATTTCATTATCTCTGATCACTTATTTCCTAAAGAAAAATACTACTACAGCAGATGTCTTTCTGATGACGTTGTTGCTAAATTTTTGCAGATTGTCTCCTCTATGCCATGGGTCAATACAACAGAAACACCTGAAATAAGTGATGGAGAGTCTGCTCCATTCGTGATTGATAGCATGGTTGATGGTGTTACTGCCTCTCTGCATCGGACTCTAGATTTGGTAGCCCCTTTAAAAAAGAAAAAGTCTAACCAGAGATTTCTTACTCCTTGGTTTAACTCAGAAACTCATGGCTTGAAACAGAAGGCTCGTCAACTGGAAAGAAAATGGCGTTCAACTATCCATCCATCCATCCATCTTCTACCACTTTTCCGGAGGTCCGGGTCGCAGAGGCAGCAGTTCAAGCAGAGAAGCCAAGACTTCCCTCTCCCCAGCCACCTGCTCCAGCTCTCCAGAGAGGATACCAAGGCGTTCCCAGACCAGCTGGGAGACATAGTCTCTCCACCGAGTCCTGGGTCTGCCCCAGGGTCTCCTCCCAGTGGGATGTGCCCAAAACACCTCAAGTGGGAGGCGTCCAGGAGGCATCCTAATCAGATGCCCATACCACCTCAACTGACTCCTTTCAATGTGGAGGAGCAGTGGTTCTACTCTGAGCCTCTCCCGGATGACTGAGCCCTCAACCTATCTCTGAGGGTGAGTCCAGCAATCCTACGGAGAAAGCTCATTTCAGCCACTTGTATCCGCGATCTTGTTCTTTCGGTCATTACCCAAAGCTCGTGACCATAGGTGAGAGTAGGAACATAGATTGACTGGTAAATCAACAGCCTTGCTTTAGAACTAAGCTCCCTCTTCACCACAACAGACCGGTACAACGTCCGCATCAGTGCAGATGCTGCTCCGATCCGTCTGTCAATCTCTCGCTCCATTTTCCCCTCACTCGTGAACAAGACCCCAAGATACTTGAACTCCTCCACTTGGGGCAGGAGCCTGTCCCCAACCCAGAGAGGACAATCCACCTTTTTCCAGCTTTTTCCGGCGTTCAACTAATTCAGATGAATTCTACTTGGCGTGGAGAAATCATCTCTTAATTTATAAAAAATCTCTTCGAAAAGCTAGATCAAGCTATTATTCTGCATTAATAGAAGCAAACAAGAATAACCCCAGGTTTCTCTTCAACACTGTAGCCAGGCTTACAAAGAGCCATGACTCGGTCAATCCTCGTATCCCCCCTGAGCTTTCTAGTCAGGACTTTAAAATTTTATCTATTAGAGATGAAATTAGTCAGATTCTTCCTACCGTAAACTCTAGTACATTAACTACTGCTGCTCCCTCAAGTGATATCTGCTTGGATAGATTTACTCCAATTGACCTCTTGGAGTTGGATAGGGTAGTTTTCTCTTCTAAGCCTTCATCTTGCCTTCTGGACCCTATTCCTTCCAGGTTATTTAAAATTATTTTCCCAATTATTAGTAGCCGTATTCTTCTTATCATTAATTCTTCTTTAACTCTGGGTTATGTTCCACTGGCTTTTAAAACTGCTATAATTAAACCTTTACTTAAAAAAACGACGCTCAATCCTGGAGTTTTGGCCAATTATTGACCAATCTCCAATTTGCCTTTCAATTCAAAAATCCTGGAAAGAGTTGTTGCTGTGCAATTATCTGACCATTTACAGGGAGTTGGTTTGTTTGAGGTGTTTCAATCTGGGTTCAGAGCTCATCACAGCACTGAAACTGCTTTAGTGAAGGTCTCTAATGACCTCCTGACTGCATCTGATAATGGGCTTGTCTCTGTTCTTGTTCTTTTAGATCTCAGTGCAGCCTTTGACACTATTGATCCTGCCATTCTACTTGATAGATTGGAACACTTTGTTGGACTCAGTGGAACTCCGTTGCAGTGGTTTAGATCTTATTTGTCTGATAGATTTCAGTTTGTCCATGTCAATGATGGATTTTCTTCCAGCTCTAAGCTCACTCACGGAGTTCCACAGGGATCTGTGTTGGGCCCTACTCTTTTTAGTCTATATATGCTCCCACTAGACAATATCATCAGAAAGCACTGTATACATTTTCATTGTTACGCTGATGACACACAACTATACCTGTCAATGAAGCCCGATGATTGTGATCAGTTGGCCAAGCTAGATTCCTGTCTTAAGGACATCAAAGCTTGGATGACTTGTAAATTTTACTATTGAACTCTGATAAGACTGAAGTCATTGTTGTTGGCCCAAAACATCTTAGAAATTCCTTTTCAGATTATGCCCTTAATTTAGATGCTGCCACTCTCACTCTGAACAGTTGTGTGAGGAACCTTGGAGTGATTTTTGACCAGGATTTGTCCTTTAATTCACATATTAAAACTGTTTCTAGGACCGCCTTATATCATCTGGGCAATATTGCTAAGATCAGGAGCATCTTGTCTCTGGGTGATGCTGAGAAACTGATTCACGCCTTTGTCAGTTCGCGATTATCCATCCATCCATCCATCTTCTACCGCTTTTCTGGAGGTCCGGGTCGCGGAGGCAGCAGTTCAAGCAGAGAAGCCAAGACTTCCCTCTCCCCAGCCACCTGCTCCAGCTCTTCAGAGGGGATACCAAGGCGTTCCCAGACCAGCTGGGAGACATAGTCTCTCCACCGAGTCCTGGATCTGCCCCGGGGTCTCCTCCCAGTGGGACGTGCCTGAAACACCTCAAGTGGGAGGCGTCCAGGAGGCATCCTAATCAGATGCCCATACCACCTCAACTGACTCCTTTCAATGTGGAGGAGCAGCGGTTCTACTCTGAGCCTCTCCCGGATGACTGAGCTCCTCACCCTATCTCTCAGGGTGAGTCCAGCAATCCTACGGAGAAAGCTCATTTCAGCCGCTTGTATCCGCAATCTCGTTCTTTCGGTCATTACCCAAAGCTCGTGACCATAGGTGAGAGTAGGAACGTAGATTGACTGGTAAATCGACAGCTTTGCCTTAGAACTAAGCTCCCTCTTCACCACAACAGACCGGTACAACGTCCGCATCACTGCAGATGCTGCTCCAATCCGTCTGTCGATCTCTCGCTCCATTTTCCCCTCACTCGCGAACAAGACCCCAAGATACTTAAACTCCTCCACCTGGGGCAGGAGCCTGTCCCCAACCCGGAGAGGACAATCCACCTTTTTCCGGCTGAGGACCATGGACTCGGACTTGGAGGTGCTGATTCTCATCCCAGCCGCTTCACACTCAGCGGCAAACCGTCCCAGCAAGAGCTGTAGGTCATTGCTGGATGAAGCCAACAGGACAACATCATCTGCAAACAACAGAGATGAGATCCTGTGGTCACCAAGCATGACACCCTCCATTCCCTGGCTGCGCCTAGAAATCCTGTCCATAAAAATTATGAACAGGATCGGTGACAAAGGGCAGCCCTGGCGGAGTCCAACTCTCACTGGGAATGACTCCGACCGAGTGTTGGCAATACGAACCAAACTCTCACAACGGTCGTACAGAGACCGAATAGCTTGTAACAACAAGCCCGATACCCCATACTCCCGAAGCACCCCCCACAAAAATCCACGAGGGACGTGGTCAAATGCCTTCTCCAAGTCCACAAAACACATGTAGACTGGTTGGGCAAACTCCCACGAACCCTCAAGAATTCTCGAGAGGGTAAAGAGCTGGTCCGATGTGCCACGGCCAGGACGAAAACCACATTGCTCCTCCTGAATCCGAGGTTCGACCAACGGCCGGACTCTCCTCTCCAGTACCTTGGCATAGACCTTCCCAGGGAGGCTGAGGAGTGTGATCCCTCTAAAGTTGGAGCACACCCTCCGGTCCCCTTTTTTGAAGAGAGGAACCACCACCCCGGTTTGCCATGCCAAAGGCACTGCCCCCGACCTCCACGCAATGTTGCAGAGGCGTGTCAACCATGACAACCCAACAACATCCAGGGCCTTGAGGTACTCAGGGCGAATCTCGTCCACCCCCGGGGCCCGGCCACCAAGGAGATTTTTAACCACCTTGGCGACCTCAGCCCCTGTGATAGGCGAGTCATCCCCCTCGTCCCCAAACCCTGCTTCCTCTGTGGAAGGCGTATCAGTGGGATTGAGGAGATCCTCGAAGTATTCCTTCCACCGCCCGACGATATCCCCAGTTGAAGTCAACAGTGTCCCATCCGCACCATACACAGTGTGGACGGGGAGCTGCTTTCCCCTCCTGAGCCGCCGAACAGTTTGCCAGAATCTCTTTGAAGCTGACCGAAAGTCTTGTTCCATGGCCTCACCAAACTCCTCCCATACCCGGGTTTTTGCTTCAGCAACCACCCGATCTGCACTCCGCTTGGCCTGCCGGTACACCTCAGCTGCTTCGGGAGTCCCACAAGCCAACCAAGCTTGATAGGACTCCTTCTTCAGCTTAATGGCCCCCCTCACCACTGGTGTCCATCACTTGGTTCGGGGGTTGCCACCACGAGATGCACCGACCACCTTGCGGCCGCAGCTCTGGGCCGCCGCTTCAACAACAGAGGTGGAGAACATGGCCCATTCAGACTCCATGTCTCCAGACTCCCTTGGAATGTGGTTGAAGTTCTTCCGGAGGTGGGAGTTGAAGACCTCCCGGACAGGGGCCTCAGCCAGACGCTCCCAGCACACCCTCACTATACGTTTGGGTCTACCAGGTCTGAATGGCTTCCTCCCCTGCCATCGGATCCAACTCACCACCAGGTGGTGATCAGTTGACAGCTCTGCACCTCTCTTTACTCGGGTGTCCAAGACATACGGTCGCAGGTCTGATGATACGATAACAAAATCGATCATCGACCTGCGACCTAGGGCATCCTGGTGCCAGGTGCACATATGGACACCCTTATGCTTGAACATGGTGTTTGTTATGGACAGACTGTGGTTAGCACAGAAGTCCAATAACTGAACACCACTCGGGTTCAGATCGGGCAGGCGTTCCTCCCAATCACCCCCCTCCAGGTTTCACTGTCATTGCCCACGTGCGCATTGAAGTCCCCCATTAGGACAATGGAGTCTCCAGGAGGAGCACCCTCCAGCACCCCAGTCACAGACTCCAAAAAGGGTGGGTACTCTGAAACATTTGGTGCATAGGCACAAATGATGGTCAGGACCCGTTTCCCAACCCAAAGGCGCAGGGAAGCAACCCTTTCGTCCACCGGGGAAAACTCCAATATAGAGGCAGCAAGGTGGGGCGATACAAGAATACCCACCCCTGCTCGTCGCCTCTCGCCCGGGGCAACTCCAGAAAAGGCCAAGCTCCAGCCCCTCCAGGAGACTGGTTCCGGAACCGGAGCTGTGTGTTGAGGTGAGGCCGACTATATCTAGCCGGTATCGCTCAACCTCGTACACCAGCTCAGGCTCCTTCCCCACCAGAGAGGTGACATTCCACATACCAAAAGCCAGTTTAGAAAGCTTGGGATCAGTCCGCCAAGGTCTCCGCCTTTGACCGCCACCTAATCCACATAGCACCGGACCCCCATGATCCCTCCTGCAGGTGGTGAACCCACTGGAGGGCGGACCCATGTAACTCCTTCGGGCTGAGCCCGGCCGGGTCCCATGGGTGGAAACCCGGCCACCAGACGCTAGCCTTCGAGCCCCTCCCCCAGGCCTGGCTCCAGGGTGGGGCCCCGGTAACCCCATACCGGGCGGGGTACACTGAATCCTTGATATGCAATTTATCATGAGAGTCTGTTGGATCGTTCTTAGTCTGGCCCTTCACCCAGGACCAGTCCGTCTTGGGAGACCCCATCAGAGGCAAATTGCCCCGGACAACATAGCTCCTGGGATCACTGGGGCACGCAAACCCCCCCACCACGATAACTAACTAACTAACTTACCTGCACTTATATAGCGCTAAGGTGACGATCCATGAGGGGGCAGTTTGCGATTAGATTATTGTAACTCGCCATTATCTGGTTGTCCTAGAGTATCTTTAAAAAGTCTTCAATTGATTCAAAATGCTGCTACTAGAGTTTTAACTGGTTCTAGAAAAAGAGATCATATTTCCCCGGTTCTGTCCTCCTTCCATTGGCTTCCCATTGAATTCAGAATCAAGTTTAAAATCCTTCTTCTTACTTTCAAAGCTCTTAACAATCTGGCTCCCCAATATATAAAAGATCTGATATTACCTTACCATCCTAACAGAGCATTACGCTCCCAAAATGCTGGCTTACTTGTGGTGCCCAGAATCTCCAAAAGTACGGTGGAAGGCAGAGCCTTCTGCTACCAAGCCCCTTCTCTCTGGAACCAGTTACCACTCTGGGTCCGGGAGTCAGACTCAGTCTTTGTCTTTAAGAACAGGGTAAAATCCTTCCTTTTTAATATAGCTTTCGTTTAAGGAGGGTAACCCCACTCTTGTTCTATTGTTATCTGATCCATACTGCTGGTTGATCTCCAATATTGTCAGAATCAGAATCAGAATCAGAATCAGGTTTATTGCCATTGTTCATGTGATACACAAACTAGGAATTTGTCTCGGTGCCATGCTGCAACATTAAAAACATAATGAGAAAAAGGGATAAACTAAAAAACTAAAGGACTAGAAACGTGCAATAAGTGTAGAAAAATAAGTAATAATAAGTAATAATAATAATAATACTAGTAATAATGAGTAGTACTGTACTGTAGTATTGTACTTGGCATCTTACTGCTATGTCTTTATGTCGGTCCTTTCCATCCTTCCTACCCCCTCATCCCCAGCCAGTCGCAGCAGACGACTGCCCCTCCCTGAGCCTGGTTCTGGTAGAGGTTATTTCCTTCCAAATGGGAGTTTTTCCTCTCCACTGTCGCCTAGTGCTTGCTCATAGGGGATCGTCTGATTGCTGGGTCTTTCTGTGACTGTGTGATTTTTTTATCTGCACTGTGGCGCCACGAGACGGCTTTTGTTGTGATGTGGCGCATTATAAATAAAGCTGAATTGAAAATTGAATTGAATAACTCAAAAAGTTATGAACGGATTTTGATTAAATTTTCAGGAAAGGTGTGTAATGGCATGGGGAACAGATGATTAGATTTTGGTGATGATCTGAGGGTGCATACCTCCACCAAGGCCTTTGTTTGTATTTGTGCAGCAGGATTACACAAAAACTACTGGATGGATTTGGATGAAATTTTCACCAGAGGTGGTTCTTGGGCTACAGAGGAACCCATTATATTTTGATGATGATCTGACAATGCAAACCTCAGCCAAGGCTTTTATCTTCTCACAGTGTGTTAGCAACAATACTCCAAAACTGATGGACAGACTTTGATGCAATTTTCACCACGAGTGGCTATAGGCCTACACACAAACCCATTACATTTTGGAGGTGATCCATGAGAAACGGAAGGAGCCTTTGCAGAGGTATGCGCTCTATGAGTGCTTTTCTAGTTTTTTTTTATTTTTAATAAATCTCAAAAAAACTTTTTGTTGTGTGTAGAATTTTGAGGAAAAAAATTAATCCATTTTGGAATAATGCTGTAACATAAAATGTGGAAACAGTGAAGCACTGTGAATGCTTTCCGGATGCACTGTAACAAAGAGAATTGCGTGGACCAAAAATTACATCGGCTTTGCTCAAAAGCAGCCATCAGCCTCAGAATCAGAAGAGAAACAGCTTTAGCCGAGTGAGGCACGCTCCTGCAGTGAGCTGATCAGTTTCTGGCAGCCCATCACTTTTCGACAAGACACCACAGCTTCTCTTGTTTTGAACATGTTCAAAAAATTTTGTGACAAGACAAACTGGTTCCAGCCGTAAAAACAAACTGGCAAAAGACAGCGAACTGATGCCCCCGGCACCCACAGAGCTGCGAGATACAAGGGTAAATGTATTTTTAAAGAATAGTTATTAAATACAGTAAATACCGTGACATTTCAGTGTGTGCTGGTTCCGGGATCCATAAAAAAAAAAAAAAATGGTTGCATATTTTTAGCAATCCGTTTGGAAAACTTTGCCTTGGAGTCTTTCTGGAAGGAATCCTGTTTTCTCGACCTGCATAACAGACTCCCTCAGTGTAAAGTGGGAATCACTTTTGTGTCTGTTACTCTTGTGCGACCCCAGTGGACAAATTGGGAATAGCAGTTACTTTATTGAAAAAGTGTTGCTCGTGTATTATACTATTTAATTTTCACACTTTGCAAATTGATTCCCGCAGGCCGGTTTTGGCCCGCGGGCCATATGTTTGACATCCCTGCTTTAGATTTTAACAGTGACAAGGTCCCAGCCAGCATGCCCAAGTGGGTCCCATGATGGGCTTAAATTGGGCTGTCTTAAGGATCCCATTTGGGTTTGTCCACAGGTTCCATGTTGGCGCCATCGGTCTTTGCCCATATGGACTTTACCTATGGTACAGCTAAGCAGGTAATGTTTACCTACTTTAAACCCAACTGGGCCCCACATGGGTTTAATGCAGGTGAGCAACTTTCAGTAACACTGGCGCCATAGGCAAAATTATGAGAAAAAAAGTCACAAATTTATGAGAAACAAATGAAAATTTACAAGAAAAAAAGGTGACATATTTACAAAAAATAGGAAATTCATGAGAAAAAAGTCACAAATTTAAGGTGTGTTCACACCAAACGTGAATGGGCAGCACAAATCCATACAAAGTGAATGGAAAGACATGAGTACATACAAATTTGCGTAGTCGCGCGTTCGTGTCCGCTAACTAGTAGCTAACTAGCTAGCTGCTAGCTTTGATATTCGGCAGTCACCGGAGTAAAATTATCACCATTGCAGAGTAAACTAGTTACCTCCGCCAGGCCGAAAAGGCCAGGAGGAGGTTATGTTTTTGCCAGGGTTTGTGTGTTTGTCTGTCTGTTTGTCTGTTGGTTAGCAAGATAACTCAAAAAGTCTTGGACGGATTTGCATGAAACTTTCAGGCGTTGTTGGAAATGGTACAAGGAAGAACTGATTAAATTTTGGGGGTGATCCGGTTCACCGTCTGGATACAGGAATTTTTTAAAGCATTTTTCCACACTGTGACATAGGGCCATTTTCAACATGTGCGCAGGCGCAATGGAGGCCACTGGGCGTCGTGTCTGACCAACACAAACTCCGCCTTCTTCAACGTTTTAGCCACAAAAGCATGCGGAAAACACTGCTGGCCTCGGACCCCCAGCGTGCCTGTGCCAGCCATAGGCGCTGCGCACATTGCGCTGGTTGTCGTGTCTGACCAACACAAACTCCGCGTTCTTCAACGTTTTAGGCACAAAAGCACGCGGAAAACACTGCTGCCCTGGGCACGCCAGCGTGACTGCTTTTGCGCCACGCTGCAAAACCTCACACGGCCACCTGTCTGCCGCCCCATTATTTGCCACAAATTCCCCGCCCAGCTATAGGCGCTGCGTAAAAACGACCTCTCTGCCGGGAAGACTCTAAATTCTGTTTTGCCGCGGAGCGCAACCCCAATATAATATAAAACCCACGGCAACCTGTCTAACCAATCTGCATCCGTCAGTGGAGGAGATGGACACACCAACACTTCAGTTTATTACCTCCGCCAAGGAGGCAATGCTTTTACAACCGTAAAACGGGGCTATAAGGGACGGCGGGGTAATATGGGACACTTTTCTAAATGTAATTCTGCTTTTTTAATTTTGCTTCCGCCTAGATTTGATGAAGGATTCATGGATATTTGACAATAACAACACAACTCAGCGTCCTGCTCAAAATAAAAAAAGCAGAATTACATTTAAAACATTTCCCACAAAAGTGTCCCTTATTAACCCACCGTCCCTTATAGCCCCATTTTACACTACTGAACCACTAATCCTATCACTATCACATTGATTGTCATTCATTAATTGCCTGTTTATTGCACTGTCCATGTCAAATAAACAAAATCATTGTGAATCCAATTGCTACTCATATCTTTTCATGCTCAGGGAATCTGAAAACGTACACACAAACACTCTATGGGGGGAACTGTGCCGCTTGGCGGAGGTCTGCGCTCTCCGAGTGCTTTTCTAGTTAGAAAATGAAACTCACTTACCAGGAGACAGGAGGACCGGGAACTCTTCAGCTGAATTGGGATTTTGGAGTTATTTACCCACGGTTTCCGGCCACGGACAAGCTAGCAATGTAAAAACCCATCATCTGTGAAGTTTTGGAGGCTTGAGACTGTAATGTTCTCCTGGAACATGTAATGACGAGGCGCACACACCGGGTGTCAGTTAGGACTTTTTACTTGTCACTTCAAGTGCAACTAACAACTAACCACACATTGGCACATGTACATCTCCTTTTATAGTCAGGTCATGGCCGGGGTCATACTGCCCTCTAGTGGTGACTCCATATGAACTTCACATATCATTACATCTCCCTTTTTTTTTCAAGTAAGGTCATGTCCAACTATAAACTTTTTCTCAAATTTCTATATACAAAATAAACTCCATTTCTATTTACATTTCTTTCACCTTTGTACACTGAATCACAAGTTCAATTTTTTCTCTGTTTACAATTCAACATCAACACATTTTTTCCTCTGTTTACAATTCAACATCAACACATTTTTTTTATTTTTTTTTTTTCTCATTCATCTCAGTACTCCTTACATTTCCTCAATCAATCTTTTCGGTTTCACAATTTGCCTTTGTGATCTTCTGATTTGTGTCACCTCAGTCTGTTCGTTATTGTCTGTCTCTAAGTTTTGGTTCTCAGTCATTTCTGGTTGTTCGGTTTGGCTGGAAATTAGCATGTCGCTTATTTCACTGTCTGTGACTCTCATTTTTGTCTGAGGCACTTTCAGTAAGTGACGTCTGTTTCGCCTCATTGTTTTTCCATGCTCTGTGATGACTTCATACGATCTGGGAGTTGTTTCTTTAACCACTTTTGCCAGCGGTCCCCATTCTCCATCACATCTCACTCGCACTATGTCCTCATGTGCAAGTGGTCTCAGAGGTCGTGCTGTTCTGTTGTACAGTTCAGTTTGCCTCTCATCACGCCTCACATCTCTCTTTTCCATCACCTGAGATGCTGATGGAAGTCGCGTTCTGAGTTTTCTGTTCATGAGCATTTCTGCTGGGGACAGTCCATTCTCCAGTGGTGATGCTCGGTAATTCAGGATCGCCAGATGTGGGTCTTCTGCATTGTCTGCAGCCTTTTTCAGTATGCGCTTCACAATTTGCACCCCTTTCTCTGCTAACCCATTTGACTGTGGGTACAGAGGGCTTGAGGTCACGTACTTGAACCCATATGTGTCTGCAAAGTCTTTGAAGCACTGACTCGTGAATTGTGGTCCGTTATCACTTACAACAGTCATTGGAATTCCATGGCGTGCGAACATTGTCTTTGTGTGTGCAATCACCTTTTCTGCTGTTGTGTCACTCAACCCTGCAAACTCTGGGTAGGTGGAATGATAGTCCATGACTAACAGATAGTCCTTGCCCTTAAGCTGAAATAGATCCATGCCCACTTTTCTCCATGGCCCTTGAGGCTTCTCATGGGGCCTCATAGGCTCCTTTGGCTGTTGATACCTGTGGCACTGGCAAATGTCACAGCGCTGCACATATGCCTCAATGTCCTTGTGCATATTGGGCCAATACAAAACATCACGTGCACGTCTTTTGCACTTTTCAATACCCAAATGCCCCTCATGCACTAATTTAACCATTTCTGATCTCATGGAGGTAGGTATGACTATCCTTGTACCTTTTAACAGAACCCCATCTAACACAGACAGTTCACCTTTAAAGTGTTGGTAAGGCTTGTCAATCATAACCTGTCCTGGCTGATGTATCTGTTCCATTACTCTTTTTAGTTTCTCATCCTTTTGTGTTTCTTTCACTATCTTCGTCCATTTTGCATCTGACACTGGCATGTGTGCCTTAATAGAGTCTACATGTATTTGCACAGCTTCCTCTGTTGTGCTGCTGGTGTTGCTCAAGCTAGCCCTACTCAGCGCATCGGCTACAATTAGTTGCTTGCCTGGTGTAAACTCAAATTTCAAGTCATATTTCTGTAATCTTAACATTAGACGCTGGATGCGCGGTGGTGCGTCACCCAGTGGCTTCTGTGAGATCGCAATCAGTGGTTCGTGGTCTGTTTCTAGTATTACTGACCGTCCATACACATATTCATGAAACTTCTCACATCCAAATACTGCACCTAGAGTCTCTTTCTCTATTTGCGCGTAATTTTTTTCTGCGCTTGTCATGGTGCGCGATGCGTATGCGACTGGATACCACTCTGTGTCATGTTTTTGCAATAGCACAGCTCCTAGGCCGGCTTTGGACGCATCTGTGGACACTTTTAGCAGTTTGTCCTGATCATAGAATTTTAACACTGGCTCCTTTATTAGACTGCTTTTGAGCCACTCCCATTCTCTGGCATGCTCTGCCATCCACTGCCACATTGTATTGGTCTCTAACAAGCTTCTAAGAGCTATTGTGTTAGCTGATAAATTTGGGATAAATTTTCCCATGTAATTGACTAGTCCTAGGGCTCTTTGCAAGTCATTTTTGTTCTGCGGTACTGGCAGCTCTGCTATGGCCCGCACTTTTTCCGGATCTGGTTGCACGCCTGCCCCAGATAATTTTTCTCCCAGGTATGTAATCTCCCGTACCCCGAACTGGCACTTACTCTTATTCAGTTTCATACCTGACTTTTGCGCCTGTGTGAGAACTCTAGCCAACCTTTCGTCGTGCTCCTCTTTTGTTTTTCCCCAGACTACCACATCATCAAGAAAAACTCCCACCCCTTCTATTCCGTCAAACAATTGCTGCACAGTTCTATGGAAAATTTCAGGGGCTGAGCTAATCCCAAACGGCATTCGTAGAAAGCAATGCCTTCCGAATGGCGTATTAAATGTGCACAATTTAGCGCTTTCCTCGTCGAGCACTATTTGGTAAAACCCAGATTTGGCATCTAATTTTGTGAAGTAATTTGCTCCACTCATTGTGCTGGTTATGTCAGATTTTGTTGGTAGCCTGTAATGCTCCCGCTGTATTACTTTATTTAGATCTTTTGGATCTATGCACAATCTCAAATCTCCATTTGGCTTCTCCACTATAACTAGTGAGTTAACCCATTCAGTTGGTTCTTCTATTTTTCTGACCACTCCGTCTGCTATCAGTGAGTCTAGTGTTTCTCTCAGCCTCTTTTTAAGAGCTATTGGCACTTTTCTTGCTGCATGTATGACTGGCTCTGCATTCTCTTTCAGCCTAATTTTTTGTTTGCCTGGTAGGCGGCCTATTCCTTTGAACACCTCTTTGTATTCTTTCACCCAGTCAGTGTGTTTGTGCTTACTTGTTGTAGCCTCTGTATTTTCTCGTGTTTTCACTTTGTCTGTATCAATGACATTCACCCTTTTGATCAGACCTAGCTGATCGCATGTTTTTAAACCCAAAATTGCTTGTCTATTTCCATCAACAAGTACAAACAATGCATTCACTGTTTTACCTTTGTTTGACAGTGTAACCCTGCACATTCCTTTAGTGGGTATTGGCTTATCGTCATATGTTCTCAGATTAATCTTTTTATCTCTTATTTTCGGTTTGTTTTTCAGTCTTTTAAAATCTTTCATTGGCAGGATGTTTACCTGCGCACCTGTGTCGAGCTTCAGTGACATGTCCGTGCCATTCATCTCCAGGCACACTATCCATTCGTCAGCGCTCGTCTCTCCCTCGATGGCGTCCACGTAAAACTGATCCTCCTCGCTGTCGCTCTTTTTCTCCACGAGTTGCACCCTCCTCTTTGAGAAGCAGGTCTTTGCAAAGTGATTTTTTCCGCCACACATGCGACATTCCTTCCCGAGTGCTGGACACTGTTTCAGCGCATGTTGCCTTCCACACCGCTCACAGTTCCCGCGCGCGCACTCTGGGTTTGCCTCCCTTTTTCTTGCCTGCAACGTTCCTTTCGGCTTCGCGCGCAGCACTGCACCGACCTCAGCAGTCTCTTTTTCCTTGCTGCTAAAAGTCTTTAATTGTGCCTTTATACTCTCAGACGCTTGGCAAATCTGTATCGCTTTCTCCAGCGTTAAGTTAGTCTCTTTGAGTAATTGCATCCGCAATTTGTTGTCTTGGACCCCAATTACAATTTGGTCCCGTATCATTGACTCACTTAATGTTCCAAAGTTGCATGACTGACATTTCAACCGTAGGTCTGTGACATACAGTTCGATCGATTCTGACTCTTTCTGAAGTCTTTTTCTGAACACATACCTCTCGTACGTTTCATTCTTTCTCGGTGTGCAATAATCGTCAAATTTCTTCATCACGGCGTCGAAGGTGCCTTTTTCTTCTTCCGTGAAGATGAATGTGTTAAACACATTTAGCGCCGCTCGCCCTGCTACTGTTAGCAGTAATGCTATTTTCCTCTCCTCGTCACGGAGACCGATAGCAAGCGAATAAAGTTCAAAACTCTGTTTGAATACTTTCCAGTTCTCGTTGACGTTACCGGTCAACTTTAACTCGTCCGGCTGTCGAAGAGCGTTCATCTTCGCCGTCGGTTCGTAGTTTTATATCCTGGTATCATGTAATTTACTCCTGGTACCATGTAATGTTCTCCTGGAACATGTAATGACGAGGCGCACACACCGGGTGTCAGTTAGGACTTTTTACTTGTCACTTCAAGTGCAACTAACAACTAACCACACATTGGCACATGTACATCTCCTTTTATAGTCAGGTCATGGCCGGGGTCATACTGCCCTCTAGTGGTGACTCCATATGAACTTCACATATCATTACAGAGACAACATTTTCAGGTGAGCCTCCGGTCAGATAATGTAAACCTAAGCATGACATTATTTTGGGAATTTCCACAGCAGGTTGAACACAGCTGCAGAAGTTTTAAAGACAACTTTGCCTGTCTGCATCTCACTGTTCATGTCTGTTGGCATGTTTACATTGATTACCTCCGCCAGGCCGCAGGCCAGAAGGTTATGTTTTTGCCGGGGTTTGTCTGTCTGTTGGTTAGCAAGAGAACTCAAAAAGTTTTGGACGGATTTCGCTGAAACTTTCAGGCGTTGTTGGAAATGGTACAAGGAAGAACTGATTAAATTTTGGGGATGATCCGGATCACCGTCTGGATCCAGGAATTTTTTAAAGGATTCTTTAACATTGTGAGATAGGGCCATTTTCAACATGTGTGCAGGCGCAATGGAGGGTGCTGGTCGTCGTGTCTGACGAACACGAACTCCGCGTTATTCAAAGTTTTAGGCACAAAAGCACGCGGAAAACAGTGGTGGGCCGGGCCCGGCAGCGTGCCTGTGTTTGCACTACGCTGCAAAAGCTGAGACGGGCAGCTGTCTGGCGCAGGATTATTTGGCAGAAATTCCCCGGGCAGCCATAGGGGCTGCGCAAAAACAAGCTCTCTGCCGGGGAAGCTTCCAAATCCTCTTTTGGCGCGGATCGCAACCCCAATAAAATCCACGGCAACCTGTCCACCCAATTTGCATCCGTCAGTGAAGCCCTGAGTGCTGCTTTCAGTGATCTATGAAAACGCTCGCATAACCCATTGGCCTGTGGGTTGTACGCGGTTGTGCAATGAATTGCAATGCCCGCAGCCTGGGAGTTTGGAGATGGAGGAGATGGACACAACAGCAAAACTTGAGTTTATTACCTCCGCCAAGGAGGTAATGCTTTTACTGGCATTTGTCTGTTTGTCTGTCTGTCTGTCTGTTACCAACATAACTCAAAAAGTTATGAACGGATTTTGACGACATTTTCAGGAAAGGTGTGTAATTTTTTTTTTTTTTCTGGTTCCGGTTCTGCCGGACCGGCGACGCCACACGAGTTGGCTGCCTTTTGCAACTGCCTTTTTTTTTTTAATCTTCCTTCTTCTTTCTACACCTTTCACTCTATATATATATCACGGACACACAGATCGCCCCAAAGGTCTCCCGAGTCGGCGGACGGAGCCTCTGTTTACAGCAGGAGACGATACAGCAGGGAAGAGCTAGCTAGCACAAAACCGCCACCTGGTGCTAACGGAGAAACTCGACATACCAAGGAACTGTAGCGGAAACGACGCGGGTGCCGGGCTGGAGTTTAGGCAGCGTGCAAGAAATATAAGACAGTGTAGCCACACTAGCCACACATGTGTCTTACTTAATGCCTTACAGTGTACTCCACATCTTAGATTGAACAGAGTGCAGAGTTCACTTGGAGATAACAGGAAGCTGTGAAAATGTAATCCTTTGCGTGCTGAGAGACTGCTTGGAAGAGCCTTTGTGGGCCAAAGTCTGTGAGGGGGAACGCTAAAGTATTTAAGAGGAAATTCAATTCAACTTTATTTATATAGCGCCATTTCACAACAACAGTGGGGGGCAATGGATCAGCGTTCTCGTCGCGCCCTCCGCCAGTACCTGGGCTCGCCTGGGGAAGCTAATGATCCTACCAGCAGACTAAATTCGAAGAGACGACGCCTCTGTGCCAAGTCAAAGAAGAATCCTAGTCACAGTCCTAAAGCCGAAAGCAAACAGCCCCAAGAGCACTTTGTGGTAGGATCGGCCCTTCGCATATTACAACTAAACGTTGAAGGCCTATCTGCAGCCAAGCGAAGCCTTATCGAAGTCCTTGCCTTCCAACATTCGATTGATGTAATCTGCCTCCAAGAGACTCATATTGGCACAGAGGAAGCTGGCCGCTTCACCATCAAAGGCTTTGACCTCCTGTGCTATGTTCTACATGCTAAACATGGACGTGCCACCTATGTGCGTTCTGACATAGTTGAAGCAAATCACCTGATAACAACACATTTCTCAGACACCATAATCATTGGTGGCTTCCATATTGTCAATGTGTACAAGCCCCCTAATGCCAACTGGGATCTGCAGGTCTTACCCACCCTACCCCACCCTGCCATCTATGTGGGGGACTTTAACAGCCATCACCCTGACTGGGGGTACCCAGCAGTGGACAGTGATGGGAAGGCACTTTCAGACTGGGCATCCAGAAATGACCTCGCTTTGATATACGACCCCAAACAAAGAGGAACCTTCCACTCTGCTAGGTGGAAGAAGGACTATTCTCCTGACCTGTGTTGGGTCAGCTCTTTGAATGGGGAGCCATATCCTACACAGATCCTCATTCTTGATGATTTTCCACACAGCCAACACCGGCCCCTGCTTGTACACATTGGCCTACAACTTCCAGTCATATACAGCCCAAGGAAGATGCGCTGGAACTTCCGCAAAGCCAACTGGAAGAAATTCAGTGAAACTCTGGACCGGAGCGTTGTTACCATCCCACTCCACACCATCACTGTAGATGAAGCATACAACCGCTTCTGCAGCGCAATCTTCAAGGCTGCCCATACTGCAATCCCACGAGGCTACCGACCCCTCTATGTCCCATGTTTGGACGGAGAAAGTGCTGCCCTCCTACAATCCTATCAAACATCAGGGGACCCAGAGATAGCAGACCATCTCATTGAATCGCTAAATACAGCTCAACGAAAGAAATGGGAGGAGACAGTTGCTGACCGGAGCTTTACCCACTCTAGCAGGAAATGTTGGAGCCTCATCCGTCGCCTAGGAGCTGCACAGAAGCCCCCTAGCCAAAGCCGAGCATCCGTCACACCCAACCAAGTTGCATCCCACCTACTGACTATCGCCAAAGCACCCCAAGACAAAGACACCAAAAGAGCAGTTACAACTGAGCTAAAAAAACACCAAAAAATGCCTGTAGAGGAAACGAACCCTGAACCCTTCGAGGCTGCTGAACTGGAGAAAGTCCTACAGAGCCTGAAATGTGGAAAGGCAGCAGGATACGATAACATCTTCCCAGAATTCATGAAAAATCTTGGCCCCCGAGCCCTAACCTGGTTGACACAATTCTACACAAGGATCACACAAACAAACTCGATCCCAAAGAAATGGCGGACAGCAAAGGTCATTGCCATCCCAAAACCTGGCAAAGACCACAAATTACCAGCAAGCTACCGCCCAATCTCCCTACTCAGCGTTCCTTACAAAATCATGGAGCGCCTAATTCTGCAACGCATTTCCCCAGAGGTAGAGGATATTCTAAGTGTGGATCAAGCAGGTTTCCGCAAGGACCGCAGTACAGGAGAACAAGTACTGGCCCTAACCACCTTCATCGAAAATGGCTTCGAGAGCAGACTGAAGACAGGGGCTGTGTTTCTCGACCTTACAGCCGCCTATGATACGGTCTGGCACAAAGGCCTCCTCCTGAAACTTATAAAGGCGATCCCTGCTTGGGCAACAGCAATTATAAAAACCCTGCTGACCAACCGAAGGTTCAGAGTCCACCTCAGTCAGAAGACAAGTGCATGGAGAATGCAGAAAAACGGACTCCCACAAGGCTCAGTTCTAGCTCCAACTCTGTTCAACCTCTACATAAACGACCTGCCTACTACAAAATCCCGCAAATTCACCTATGCAGACGACATCTGTTTGGCATTCCAAGCACCAGACTTTGAACCACTGGAACGGGTGCTCACGGAAGATCTTGCCAAACTGGACCAGTTCTGCAAAATCTAGCGCCTAAAACCAAGTCCAGCAAAAACCGTCTCCAGTGTATTTCATCTCCACAATGCAAAAGCTGCCAGAGAACTAAACATCCACCTGAGCGGACTCAAGCTTAAGCATGCCCCAAATCCAACTTATCTTGGAGTGACCCTTGATAGGACCTTATCCTTCAAGGAACATCTAAAGGGGACGGCTGCTAAGGTGAAGGTACGAAACAACCTGCTCTGCAAGCTCGCTGGTGCAAAATGGGGGGCGGCAGTCTCCACCCTGCGCACCTCAGCACTGGCCCTTTCATACTCTGTAGCAGAATATTGTGCCCCTGTCTGGTCCAGGTCATCTTACACACACCATGTAGACACCCAGCTCAACACAACCATGAGAACTATAACTGGAACAATCCGCTCAACACCACTCCCCTGGCTCTCTGTACTGTCAAACATAGCCCCTCCACACATCCGGCGAGCAGCATTAACTCAAAGGATGCTCCAAAAAGTTAAAGATTCTCCTCACTTACCAATCCATGCAGATATCTACACTCCACCCACTGCCCGACTTTCATCCAGACGGCCGATTTGGAAAAACCCTCCCCCAGCTGACTTTACCATCCAGACAGCTTGGCAAGAGGAATGGGAGACCAAGGAGGTCCCAAACAAACAGCTGGTGATAAACCCCAACCAACAGGTCCCGGGCACCAACCTCCCAAGGAGACAGTGGTCTACACTCAATCGCTTCAGGACTGGACATGGCCCCTGCTTGGCCAGCCTTTACAGATGGGGCAGTAGCCCTAGCCCACTGTGCGCATGTGGAGAGGAGCAAACAATGGAACACATCATAGAGGCTTGCCCGCTCCAAAGACTGGAAGGAGGATTACACACCCTCCATACAGCAAACCAGGAGGCAACTGCTTGGCTTAAGGACTTTGCATTCGCTAAATAAATAAACAACAACAGTCATCTCATAGCACTATCAACTGTAGGGGGGACCCCCACAGTTGCAGAAAGACCCCAGCAATCAGGCGATCCCCTGTGAGCAAGCACTTGGCGACGGTGGAGAGGAAAAACTCCCTTTTAACAGGAAGAAACCTCCAGCAGAACCAGGCTCAGGGAGGGGCAGTCATCTGCTGCGACTGGCTGGGGGGTAAGGGGATAGAGAAGAAGAAAAGAACAGACATGTAGAGAGCAAACAGCACGATGGGGACTCAATCTATGGATTGAGAATGCATAGATTGTGAATGCATCACAAATACTTGTGATGTAAATGAATGTGACTTGTGAACTGTGGGGGACTGGGGTATATATGGAACGAGTTTTTCTGAGTTGTTCTCTTTCTACTTTGAGATGTTGGTGAATGTGTAATAAAGCTGCTTTGAGACAAACCTGCCTCATCAATTGCACATTCCCACACTGGTGACCCAAGACGTAGCATGCAGCAAGAGGAGAATTCCCCTTGGCCAGCCTCATCAGGAGCCCCCAGCCAAGCGAATGCCGCTACGGTCCAGCTACCGGACTTTTGGCAGAACAATCCGCGCTCCTGGTTCCACTGGGTTGAGGCACAGTTCAACCTCCGGGGGATATCGGTAGATGACACAAAATTCTACCATGTGGTCGCAAAACTTGATAACCACACGACCCAGCATGTGGAGAGCCTTCTGGAGCAGCCGCCAGCCAGCGACAAATACGGCGCGTTGAAGGCTGCACTCATCCAGCACTTCACTCTCTTGGTTGAGGAGAGAGCAGAGAGACTCCTGGCGCTGACCGAGTTGGGAGATGACACGCCCGTTGACCTGATGGAGAAGACGTTGAGGTTGAAAGGCTTGGACGACAACCACTTCATCTTTACCCACCTCTTCCTCAGGACCCTACCGTCAGCGACGAGAGCGACCCTGGCCAGTTCGCCGTTGTTGGCCCAGCGGGACTACCGCGCACTAGCCCGGGAGGCGCAGCGAATTGTCAACGCCAGCAGACAGCGCGCGGCCACGGCTGCAGCAGCGGAACTCGGCGCAACGGCTGGAGATAGCAGGGGGCCAGGGGCAGCGGTAGCAGAACCACCGACGATGGCGGCGGCGGGGGCCAGGGAATGCGGAGGAGACACCCTTTGTTTCTACCACCGCCGTTTCGCAGAGAGGGCACGCAAATGTGTACCACCGTGCCAGTTCAAGCGTTCGGGAAACGCCAAGACCGGGGGTCGGTAGCAGCTGCGACCCTCGGGGAGGAGAACAAGCTGCTCTACTTGTTGGACGCACACTCGGGGAGGCATTTCCTCGTGGACACAGGCTCCCAGTTGAGTTTCATCACACCTTCCTACGCGGACAGGCTGGCAGGTTCCAGAGGTCCCGGGGTGGCAGCAGCGAACGGCTCGGAGATTAAGACCTTTGGTGAGAGGACGCTACTTCTGTCTCTACACGGCCGTACATTTGAGTGGACTTTTGTTATAGCAGCAGTGAATTTCAATATGTTGAAATTCACTGATGCTGAATATGCTGATTTTTTGTGCTCACATGATTTGTTGGTTGATCTCGCTAATAGGCGCCTGGTTAATGCACTTTCTTTTGATTCTATTCCCTGTACAGCACGAGTGGCCCCGCCAACAGCACAAGCCAACGTCACAGCTGCAAGCAGTAAGATCCACACACTGCTCACTCAGTTCCCAGCACTCACGGTTCCCACATTTTCGGCAACCGTCGCTAAACAAGGGGTGGAACATTTTATTACCACTACTGGACCGCCCGTTTTTGCAAAAGCTCGGCGCTTGGACGCAGCTAAACTGGCCATAGCGCGCGAGGAGTTCGCCAACCTGGAGAGGTTGGGCATCATCAGGCGTTCGAACAGGCGCTGCACAGAGGCGCTGCGCAGACGTTCCAACGCATGATGGACACGGTGTTGCGCGATCTCCCCTTCGTGTTCGTCTACCTGGACGACATCTTAGTGGCCAGCACGTCCAAAGACGAACACGAAAACTACCTAGCGACAGTTTTCCGGAGGTTGGGAGATCACGGCTTAATAATCAGCCCAGCGAAGTGTCAGTTCGGGGTGGCGCAGATCGATTTTTTAGGACACCGCGTCTCCCTCAAAGGAGCGGTTCTGCTTCCTGACAAAGTGCGCGCGGTAGCAAATTTCCCCCGGCCACAGACGGTCAGGGCGTTACAGGAGTTTTTGGGAATGGTGAATTTTTATAAACGTTTCCTCCCCCGCGCAGCGCAACTCATGCAACCGCTTTATGCCGCGCTCAAAAAACAGAAACCCGCGAATAAGGTCGAGTGGTCCCCGGAGCGGGAGCGAGCGTTCTCGGAGGTAAAAGCAGCCTTGGCAAATGCTGCATTGTTGGCACACCCAGACCCAACGGCCCGCATAGCGCTCACTACTGACGTGTCAGATGTGGCCATAGGGGTGGTCGTGGAGCAGCATGTAGCCGGGGTTTGGCAGCTCCTCGCCTTTTTCAGCAGGACTTTGCGTGATAGCGAACGTAAATACAGCGCGTTCGACAGGGAGCTGCTGGCTCTCCATTTGGCCATCCGCCACTTTCAGTTCTGGCTGGAAGGACGCTGTTTCACCGCATTCGTTGACCACAAGCCACTAACATTCGCGATGGCCAAGGTTTCTGAACCGTGGTCAGGCCGGCAGCAGAGACAGCTAGCCGCGATCTCAGAGTTTACCACTGATATTCAGCATGTGGCGGGCAAACTGAATGTAGTGGCAGATTGCCTCTCGCGCGCCCTGGCGGCCCCAGTCAGCATAGGAATAGATTACGCAGCCATGGCCGCGGAGCAGGTTAGTGACGCGGATGTGCGCGCGCTCCAGTCTGGACCAACAGGGTTAAGGCTGGAGAACAGGGTGCTGCAAGACAGTATGCCCCCCCTAATCTGCAATGACTCCACTGGACGACCGCGGCCGGTGGCGCTGCCGCGTTTTTGACTCGATTCATTCTTTGGCGCACCCGGGAGTGCGCGCGTCGGTCAAAATGGTAGGAGAGAAATTTGTGTGGCCAAACCTTCGCAAACAAGTTAAAGAGTGGGCAGCAGCCTGCATGGCGTGTCAACGAGCCAAGGTACAGAGGCACATGAGAGCTCCTTTGGAGCCGTTTCACATCTCGGCCAAGAGGTTCGATCACATTCATGTGGACCTCGTGGGCCCCCTTCCGCCGTCACAGGGGTGCACACACCTTCTGACAATGGTGGACCGCACCACACGCTGGCCGGAAGTGGTTCCGCTGGCGTCAACCACGGCCAAGGAGGTGGCGCGCGCGTTTTTAACAGCATGGGTGGCGCGTTTTGGAGTCCTGTCGGACATTACGTCCGACAGAGGCCCTCAATTTGTGTCCGAACTTTGGTTGACAATGGCCCGCAACCTGGGTGTCACAATTCACCGCACAACCGTGTACAATCCGCAGGCTAATGGGTTATGCGAACGTTTTCATAGGTCATTGAAAGCGGCTCTCAGGGTGTCACTGACGGATGGAAATTGGGTAGACAAGCTACCGTGGATTTTATTGGGGTTATGTTCTGCGCCTAAAGAGGACTTAGAAGCCTCCCCGGCTGAGCTCGTTTTTGCACAACCACTTCGGCTGCCCGGGGAGTTTCTCCCAGATAACCCTGCACCGGACAGCTCCCCGTCTCAGCTGTTGCAGAGTAGCATAGAATCAAGCATGCTGCCCGGCCCCGTTCACCACAGTTTTCCGCGCGTTTTTGTGCCTAAAACTTTGAAAAACGCAGAGTTTGTTTTTGTCAGATACGATGCACATCGACCCCCACTGCGACCACCTTAGGATGGACCGTTCAGAGTGTTGGAAACAGGGGACAAGCATTTTTTGCTAGATTTGGGGGGTAGGAAAGAAAAAGTTGGCATAAACAGACTCAAACCCGCTTTTGTGGTGGCGGATGAGCAAGTGCTGTTGGCGAGGGCCCCGTGGCGAGGAAGACCCCCACGGGGAGCTTCACAAAGTAATATTTCCCCAGAACACCCGCAGGGACTGACAAAAGGTTTTCACCCTCAGACAGCAGCTCCCCAGCATGACAGCGCCGCGGAGGCGTTGAATCCTGGTTGCCGCAGATACGGCAGGAGACTGAAGCCTAAGCAGCATGTGGACCGATGTGTATTGATTCTATCATGGCATGCATACTGTTATTCCCTTGTTCAATCTAAAATGTTTGGGGGGGGGGGGGTGTAGCCACACTAGCCACACATGTGTCTTACTTAATGCCTTACAGTGTACTCCACATCTTAGATTGAACAGACTGCAGAGTTCCCTTGGAGATAACAGGAAGCTGTGAAAATGTAATCCTTTGCGTGCTGAGAGACTGCTTGGAAGAGCCTTTGTGGGCCAAAGTCTGTGAGGGGGGACGCTAAAGGATTTAAGAGGAAATGCATTGTTACTTGTGATGTAAATGAATGTGACTTGTGAACTGTGGGGGACTGGGGTATATATGGAACGAGTTTTTCTGAGTTGTTCTCTTTCTACTTTGAGATGTTGGTGAATGTGTAATAAAGCTGCTTTGAGACAAACCTGCCTCATCAATTGCACATTCCCACAACAGAATAATAAAGAGCGATGGCAAGAACAAAGCAGACCGCCCGTAAAATCTACTGGAGGAAAAAGCCCCCCAGGAAGCAGCTAGCCACCAAGGCTGCTCGGAAAAAGCGCTCCGGCCACCGGCGGAGTGAAGAAGCCTCACCATTACAGGCCCGGTACCGTGGCTCTGAGAGAGATCCGTCGCTACCAGAAATCCACGGAGCTGCTCATCCGTAAGCTGCCCTTCCAGCGCCTGGTGAGGGAGATCGCTCAGGACTTCAAGACCGACCTGCGCTTCCAGAGCTCCGCCGTCATGGCTCTGCAGGAGGCCAGCGAGGCCTACCCGATGGGTCTCTTCGAGGACACCAACCTGTACGCCAACCACGCCAAGAAGGTTACCATCATGCCCAAAGACATCCAGCTGGCCCTTCGCATCCGCGGAGAGAGAGCTTAGACTTTCTGCTGCACATTCACCAACCACAATGCTCCGCACTGTGTGTCTATATATATATATATATATATATATATATATATATATATATATATATTAATATGTACGTATGTATACTAGCTGTTCTTGTTTTTTCTTGCCTTCTGATTGTTGCTCTGAGTGTTGCTATCCCTGTGCTGTTGTAATCCTGGAATTTCCCCATTGTGGGACTAATAAAGCCTTATCTTATCTTATCTTATCTTATCTTATCTTATCTTAATGGCACAGGGAACAGATGATTAGATTTTGGTGATGATCTGAGAGTGCATGCCTCCACCAAAGCCTCTGTTTGTATTTATGCAGCAGGATTACACAAAAACTACTGGATGATTTTGGATGAAATTTTCACCAGAGGTGGTTCTTGGCCTAGAGAGGAACCCATTACATTTTGGTGATGATCTGGGAATGCATACCTCAGCCAAGGCTCTTCTCACAGTGTGTCAGCCACAAAACTCCAAAACTAATGGACAGACTTGGATGCAATTTTCACCACAAGTGGCGATAGGCCTACAGACAAGCCCATTACATTTTGGAGGTGATCCATGAGAAACGGAAGGAGCCTTGGCGGAGGTATGCACTCTATGAGTGCTTTTCTAGTTTATAATGTAATTATGCTGCGCAAAAAAAATCGCCTGTTCACATTTGGTGTGAACGCACCTTTAGAAGAAAAAAGTCATAAATTTACAAGAAAAAAATTATAAAATTACTTGAAAGGAGTTACAAACTTGCAAGAAAAACTGAACAAATTTACAAGAAAAAGGTCATAAATTTATGAGGAAAAAATTAGAAAAGTTGCAAATTACCAAAAAAGTAGCAAATATATGAGTGAACAAGTTGGAAATTTATGAGAAAAAAGTCCCAAATTTATGAGAAAAAGTTGAAAGTTTACAGTAAAAAAAAAAAAAAAAAAGTTGAAAATTTTTAAGAAAGTTCGAAATTTACAAGAAAAATATTGCAAATTTATGGGAAAAAGTCACAAATTTACAAAAAAAATAGCCGATTTTCAAGGGGCAAAAGTAACAAATTTATGAGAAAGTGTTGCAAGACTACAGTAAAAAGTGGCAAATTTATGAGAAAGTTCCAAAATTGCAAGAAAAGGTTAGCAAATTTGCTAGAAAAAAAGTTTTACAAGAAAATGGGAAATTTACAAGAAAAACTAACAAATTTATAAGGAAAAAAGTTGCAAGTTTAGAAGAAAAAAAATACAAGAAAAAGTTGTAAGTTGACAGGAATAAAAGTTGCAAATTTATGATAAAGTTTCAAATTTTCAAGAAAAATGTATCAAATTGGGTGAAGAAAAGTCACAGATTTTCAAGAAAATAAATTTATGACAAAAGAAGTTGAAAACAGGCAAAGCCCATGTAGTCAAACACTGATGGGGCTAACATGGGGCCCCCTCTCCCACCTGGGTCTCTCTGATCACATCACCATCCTGTGAAGGTCTGCATACAGACCCAGAGTGAGAGCCATTAGACCAACTAAAAAGCAGGTACATGTGTGGCCAGAGAGGGCCTTGGATGCTCTGATAAACTGCTTTAGTACTACAGACTGGGACACTTTCAAGCATGCAGCCACTCACAATGAACACACAAATATAGAGTACACTGAGGTTGTTGTAGCATACATAGCTAAATGCACTGATGATGTCACTCACTGCAAAACCATCACTGTTCGTGCTAACCAGAAACCATGGAAGACAGCAGAGGTCCACAGGCTCCTGAGAGCTCAGGATGCAGCCTTCAGGGCCGGTGACACTGTAGGACTAACAACAGCTAGGGCCAACCTGTTCCGTGGTATCAAGGAAGCAAAACAATAGTACAGCAAAAAAAAAATCCAGCCACTTCAGCAACACCAGATATGCACGTTCTCTCTGGCGTGGCATACAGACCCTCACCAATTACAAACCTCCACCTCAGACCTGTGCAAGTGACATCACACTGCTTAACAATCGAAATGACTTCTTTGGCCGCTTTGAAGCACAAAACAGCACATCAGTACAGAAGACCACTCCTCCCCCAGACGAGCAGGCCATAAGTCTGGATCCAGCTAGCATGAAGAGGACCCTCTCCAGGATCAACCCACGCAAGGCAGCTGGATCAGACAGCACACCAGGTCGCATTCTGAAGGACTGTGTGGAGGAGCTCAAGAATGTCCTGGTCGACATCTTCAACATCTCCCTGAGTCAAGTTGTTGTCCCCACGTGTTTCAAAACTACTAGCATAATACCAGTCCCAAAGGAGCCCGTCCCATTCAGTTATAATGATTACCGGCCTGTAGCGCTGACCCTCATCAGAATGAAGTGCTTTGAGCGGCTGGTCGTGCAAAACATCAAGTCCACCCTCCCTCCCTCCCACGACCCATCTCAGTTTGCATACAGGTCAAACAGATCCACAGAAGATGCCTTCGCTGCTACTCTCTGTCCAGCCCTCACCCACCTGGACTCAAGAGAACTCCAATGTGCAAATTCTGTTCTTGGACTTCAGTTCAGCATTCAACACAATCATCCTCCAGCACCTAATACAAAAACTCAGACACTTAGGACTCAAAACCTCTCTCTGTAACTGGGTGCTGGACTTTCTCACAGCAAGGCCACAGAACGTGGGGTCGGCAACAACACTTCCAAGACCATCACACTGAGCACAGGGGCCCCACAAGGGTGCGTGCTCAGCCCGCTGCTCTTCACCCTGCTGACCCATGACTGCATACCAGCCTACAGCATCAACCACATTATCAAGTTTGTGAACAGCACGATGGTGGTGGGCCTCATCACCAACAACAAGGAGGCTAACTACAGAAACAAGGTGAGCCAGCTGGTCCAATGGTGTAAAGACAATAATCTCTTCCTGAACGTGGGAAAAACCAAGGAGATTGTGGTCGAATTTAGGAGGACACACACAGCATCCCCCTCTGATCATCGATGGAGCAGTTGTGGAGAGGGTGAGCAGCACCAAGTTCCTGGGGATGCACATCTTTGAGGACCTCTCCTGGTCTAACAACATCACACCACTAGCCAAGAAGGCTCAAACTCACCTCTATTTCCTCTGCAAACTGATGAGAGCACGAATCCCACCCCCCATCATGGGCTCATTCTACCGGGACACCATTGACAGCATCCTCACCAGCTGCATCACGGTATGGTATGGAAGCTACACCGCCTACTGCTGGAAGACTCTACAATGAACAGTGAAAGCAGCAAGCAAGGTTATCGGTGCCCCTCTGCCCCCACCCCCCGGATATCTACCTCACCCGCAGAGCCATCAACGTCGCAGGCGACACCTCCCACCCCTCACACTCCCTTTTAAGTCCCCTGCCCTTTGCTAAAAGGGACTGGAGCCTCCCGGCCCACTCCACAAGACTGCTAAACAGCTTTGTTCACCAGGCCATCAGGACCCTGAACTCTGCCCACTTCCTCCACTCCCCCATTCCTGGACTGTAACACACTCATGCACACAATCACTACCTCAGCTGTTTGCACAGAAGGACTGACACACCAACAGTAATACATTTGCTGCTGTATGCCTCTGCACCTTACTGCAGCCATTTGCACAAATGCCATACCTGCTGCTGTCTGTTATTGAAATACTGCTCATGTGCAGTCCAATCTGTCACTGTCTGCACCTCCACTGCCGCATCAAACTTGCAATTATGGGTATTGCGTATTAAATCTATTTTTTCTGTATATAGGATTGCTGGGTTTTATCTTTTATCTTTATTTGCACTACGGGTAGCATTACTGTACATACACTGCTGTTGTTGTTTTTCATCCTTTGTCCTTCTTCTTCTTTTAGATTTGATTGGCGGTTGCAACCAGCTTACAGGTGCATTACTGCCATGTACTTCACTCTATATCATCACTCTATCTGGTCAGGAGCTGTAGTCCTATCATCATTGGTGTGTCCAATTCAACCTCAACTCTATCTTCAGACATCACTCTTCTTTGTCTCCTTGTACTTCACTCTATACCGTGCATTCCCGCCACATACTTCACTTTATATCACTCTTCTTCTTCTCAGGAGCATTATCGCCACATACTTCACTCTATATCTTCCTCATAGCTTCTTCTTCTTTTTCTTCTCTTGGTTACTGGCAGACAGCGCACTCCACTAAAAGAGAGAGAGAGAAATGGCATTTCAATTCTCCTGCATGTCCTGTATGTATGGAAGTATTGGCAAATAGAAATCTTTGAATCTTGAATGTTTGAACATGGAATCTATGGACAAACCTATTTGGGACTCATAAGACAGCCCAGTTTTAACCTTTGGTGGGGCCCACATGGACATGCTGGCTGGGGTTTTCCCATGCCTTAGTTGGTCACTGCCATGTGTGTGTGTGTGTGTGGGGGGGGGGGTGGCGGCAATAAACGGAACATTTTCTTCACAGTAAAGATTGAGGGGGACACTGCAGGTCATTGTTTAGATCAGGAGTGTCGAACTCATTCCATGGAGGGCCAAGACCCTGCATGTTTTGCTTCTACCCAGTATCTTCAGTAGGTGTTTTCACTGATCAGCAGTCAGTGGGAAGAAATTCAGTGAAATCACCTGCTGAAGACACTGGGTGGAGGTAAAACCTGCAGGGTCTTGGACCTCCATGGAATGAGTTTGACACCTGTGGTTTAGATGAAGGGAGAAAGTTAAAGGCATTACATAGAATAAAAACTTAACCAGCATTCATATGAACTAGTACATACCCATGTACACCCGTCCATGCCCATAGAAACCAAGTATAAGCAAGTATTTGTGCATGCCCGTGACTGAAGGGTCTCCTCCTGTCTCAGACGGCTGTATTGTTCACAGTCATGCCTGCGGTGTACTACTGGAACCTGAGGTGTTTCATGTTCACGGCATCTTTTCTGACGTGCAGAAGTTCTCCTCATTCTATTGCTCTCCATCTGGTGGGTCTTCTTCTTCATCGTTCAGACCACTGGTTGATGGATAGGTGTGTCGTAATTCCAGCGTTGGTGGCCAGCCGACTATTCCGCATCTCCTCAGTCTCAGCTTCTCTGTGTGTCTCCTGGCGTGCAGCATTGGCGGCCAGCCGACTATTCCGCATCTCCTCAGTCTCAGCTTCTCTGTGTCTTGCATGGAATTCACTGTCCCTGACCAGCTGACTATTCCACATCTCCTCGGTCTCAGCTTGTCTGTGCCTTGCATGGAATTCACTGTCCCTGACCAGCCGACTATTTCGCATCTCCTTGGTCTCAGCTTGTCTGTGCCTTGCCTGGCGTGCAGCGTTGCTTGCTTTGCGGGCATTTCGGGCTTCAAGTGACTCAGCACGTGCATGGCACACTGCCACATGTTTCCTGTCTGTTTGTGCATCCCTTGTCTGTTGTACCCTATGCTGGTTAAGGGTCTCCTCCTGTCTCAGATGGGTGCGATGTAATGCTGGAACCACAGGTGTTTCATCTTCATGGCATCTTTTCTGACGTGCAGCAGTTCTCCTCATTCTATTGCTGTCCATCTGGTCGGTCTTCTTCTTCTTGTTCGTTGAGACCACTGGTTGAGGGATAGGTGTGTTGTAATTCCAGTTCATGGACAGGATCATGAAAATAGATCTGAGCAAAAAGAGGCTTTCAGGCATGGACTCACTGTATATGACATCATAAAGACATGTCCTATATGACATCATAAATGATATGATTAGTAACTCAGGAGACAGACGCTGACACGAGTGATAACAGACAATTATTTTTTATTAATAAAGTGTGAGTGTAGTGTGTGAGTGGATGTATGTGTGCTCGTCTGGTCACTGGAGCTGAGCGCGTCTTGTGGCGACCTGGCAACCCTGGAACACACAAGCACAAATGGTTACTGCTGCTCAACAGAGTTAGCGGCGTTTATGCTGCAGGTGCTTACTTGCAGGTCCCAATGTGTAAGTCTTGCTGGCTCTTTGTGTCCGTGAGATGTAGTGCTCGAGGTGCCCGCCGTTGCGGGGGTGAGGAGGAACTCCGAGGAGGAGGAGATAGTGCCTCGTCAGCTGAGGAGGATTGTCCACCGCCAGGGAGGTCCACCTGTGCACAGGGGAGAGAACTAGAAGATGATGAGAGCTGGGTTTGCTTACGTGGCTTGGCTTGGCTTGGCTTGGCGTGAGCTTCTTGACTTGTGGTCAAGATCTCGGCGCATTGCTTGGCAAGGATGACAGACAACTCTGTGCCGAGGAGTCCGTGGGTCGGGCTTTTAAAGCCTGCTGATTGCCACCTGCTGGAGTGAGCACAGCTGATGATGATGATGATGATGATGACGGCCTAGCGGCCATCATGACAGTACTCCCCCCTCTAGAGGTCCCTCCAGGCACCTGCCCAATCCTACCTGGATGCGCCTGATGGAAATCGCGGATCAACTGTTTATCGAGGATCAACGCAGGGCGAATCCAGGAGCGATGCTCAGGACCAAACTCCTCCCAGTCAACCAAATACTGAAGGCCCCGACCCCTCCTGTGGACATCCAGGATTGCTGTTACACCCCAGGCCGGATGGCCATCGATCATCCTCGGGGAGGCAGGAGCCGCGGGGGGCGGGCACAGCGGGTCGGCGATGTAGGGCTTGACCTGGGAGACGTGGAAAGTGGGGCAGATGCGCAAGTGAGGGGGGAGAACAAGACGCACCGACACAGGGTTGACAATGCGGGCAATGACAAAAGGACCGATGAAGCGCTTGGTCAGTTTGTGCTTCTCGGCCGGCACACTGATGTTTTTCGTGGACAACCAGACCTTCTGACCCACTTTGTAATCCGGGGCGGGCCTCCTGTGACGGTTAGCCACTTGAATGTTACGCTCCGTGGTTCTCAGGAGGGCTCTGCGGGTGATGGACCAAATCCGCCGACAACGCCTGGCGTGAGCCTGTACTGATGGAACCGCTACCTCTCTCTCCTCCTCAGGGAACACAGGTGGATCGTACCCCAATGATGCCTTAAAGGGGGACATCCCCGTGGCAGAGGACACCGTGGTGTTGTGAGCGTACTCGATCCATGGGAGATACGTGCTCCAAGAAGAGGAGGAGGAGGAGATGACGCAGCGCAGCCTCCAGCTCCTGATTGGCCCGCTCGCACTGGCCATTGCTCTGCGGGTGGTAACCAGAGGAGAGACTGGCCGTGGCCCCCAGCACCGTGCAGAACGCCTTCCAGACTTGAGAAACGAACTGTGGTCCACAATCCGAAACGATGTCAGCGGGGATCCCGTGAGGACGAACCACCTGAAGGACGAGAAGGTCTGCCCCCGACCCGGATCAGGCTCCTCCTTCTGTGCTCTTCTGACCTTGTCGCAGATTCCCCAGGACAACGCACCCACCACACAGGCAGACGGCAGGATAGTCTCCTCCTGCTCATCAGAGGATGGCACGTCAAACTGCCTGGAGAGGGCGTCAGGTTTACCATTCTTGCTTCCCGGCCGGTAGGTGATAGTGAAATTAAAACGACCGAAGAAGAGGGACCAGCGGGCCTGACGTGCGTTCAATCGCTTGGCCGTCCTGAGATACTCAAGGTTGCGATGGTCAGTCCAAATGACAAACGGCTGGGCAGCCCCCTCCAGCCAGTGCCTCCATTCCTCCAGAGCGAGTTTGACGGCCAGCAGCTCCCTGTCACCAATGCTGTAGTTCCTCTCAGCGGGCATCAGGCGATGGGAGAAGTATGCGCAGGGTCGGATCTTTCCATCCGCTGGAGAGCGCTGAGAGAGAACGGCCCCAACTCCCGAATCCGAGGCGTCCACCTCCACCAGACACTGTAGTTCCGGGTCCACCTGGGTCAACACATGAGCCGAGGCGAACTCCTCCTTCAATCTCCCGAATGCCGGAGCAGCCTCCTCACTCCAGCAAAAGGGAACCTTCGGGGACGTGAGCGCAGTCAGGGGTCGGGCGATGTTCCCAAAGTTAGGCACAAATCGCCCGTAAAAATTGGCGAAACCCAAAAACCCCTGCAGCTGCTTCCTAGACGTAGGTGTGGGCCAGTCCACCACCGCCTTGACCTTGGCCGGATCAGGAAGCACCTGGTTTTGGGCGATGATAAACCCCAGGAAGGAGGTCCGGTCCGTGTGGAATTCACATTTCTCCGCCTTGACGAACAACTGATTCTCCAGGAGGCGCTGCAGAACCCGCCGCACCTGCACCTGGTGCTCCTCCAGCGTGCGCGAGAAGATGAGGATATCATCGAGGTACACAAAGATGAAGGAGTTGAGAAAGTCCCGGAGGACGTCATTGATTAGGCACTGGAACACCGCTGGAGCGTTGGTTAACCCAAACGGCATCACTAGATATTCGAAATGGCCGCTTGGGGGTCCGGAAAGCGGTCTTCCATTCGTCGCCCTCTCGAATACGCACCAGGTGATAGGCGTTCCGCAGATCTAATATGGTGAACCATGATGCCCCCTGGAGGGAGTCGAAGGCAGTGTTCATCAAGGGGAGTGTGTATTTGTCCTTGATCGTAATTTCATTGAGGCCCCGGAAGTCGATGCAGGGGCGCAGCGAGCCGTCCTTCTTCCCCACAAAGAAGAACCCTGCACCTACGGCCGAGGATGAAGGACGAATGATACCGGAAGCCAGAGACTCCTTGATATACGTATCCATGGCCTTGCGCTCCGGGGCTGACAGGCTGTATAGGCGGCTCGCCGGGAGAGGGGCCCCAGCCTTGAGGTTGATTGCGCAGTCATACGGACGATGGGGGGGAAGGGACAGCGCCCGTGACTTGCTAAATACCGGACCCAGGTCATGGTAGACGTCAGGTACTTTGGACAGGTTCGGGGGGGGGGCGTCGAGGGTGGAAGCATCGGGACCGAGGGGGCACACGCTGCTGACTGGAGGCAGGCACTCAGGCAAAATGAGCTCCATGCCGTGATACTCCCAACTTGCCAGTCAAAAGTGGGGTTATGTAACCGAAGCCAGGGGTACCCCAGGATGACGGGTGAAGAGGAGATGGGCAGAATAAGGAACCGTATTTCCTCTTGGTGATTCCCAGAGACGATTATGGACACAGGGGCTGTCTGGTGGGAAACTGATGTCAATGACGCCTTGGACAGGGTGACAAGATGGACAGGGGGGCGTAAGGGCTGACAGCTGAGGCCCATCAGGGTTGCCAGGTCTCTGGAAATGAAATTCTGCTCAGCTCCAGAGTCAACTAAGGCGTGTGTGGTGTGTTCCTTGTGTTTGTGGAGAAGCCTAATGGGGATGTGGCAACTAGTGAGGGGTTCTTCTTGATCTTTGTCCGCAAATCCTCCTACTGTGATCCGCGGACCTCCCCCTTTTAACCGGTTCGGGCAGTCAGTCACGCCATGTGACCCATTACCACAGTAGAAACACAACCCATGCTCCCTGCGGCGCTGTCTTTCAGCCGCTGTAATACCCAATTGCCCCACAACCATATCCTTCTGCTCCGGAAGTTCCTCTGACAAGGGTAGAGCGAGGAGGGAGGACCTAACGGAGCAAGGGCGAGGTGTACTCGAACGGGAAGCTGTTCGCCGTTCGGCCGCTCGCTCCCTTAGCCTGCTATCTAAGCTGATGGTGAAGGAGATTAACTCCCCTAACCTGTCTGGTTTATCCCGTGCCGCTAGCTCATCCTTCAACTCAGGGCTAAGACTGCGGAGGAAGATTCCACAGAGCGCTGGCTCCCCCCACCCAACCTCAGCAGCTAATACCCGGAAGTCAACGGAGTAATCGGCGGCAGATCTGCTGCCCTGCCGAAGGCTTAGCAGCCGTTCAGTTAGCACTGCGCCCCGGTCAACATGATCAAACACTTCCATGAACTCTGCCACGAACTGCTGGTAAGTCAAAAATGGATAGCTTGGTTTGGCCATGATGGTATAAGCCCAGTCTAAGGCTCTGCCCCCCAGCAAGTTGATAATATTTCCAATCTTGTTTAAATCAGTGGCAAAGTCCCCCGGGACGCGGAGAAACACAGACTCGCACTGCAACAGAAACCCCCGTGCCTCCCCGAGCTTATCATTAAAACGAGCGGGGGTTGGCACGGGAGTGAGGTGGTGGGCAGATGGTGGGTTAGTTTGGCTAGTAGCGTCGGCTGCGGGAGCAGAAGACGTCCCGCTGGCTGGGGGAAACGCCTGATGTCCCTCCAGGCGGTCCAGCCGGCTGTTAACTTGTGTTAATTGATTTAAGATTACCGTCTGTTGATGGGAAATCATGTCAACTCGTGCGCTGAGAGTGTTTAAGCGGCGCGACAGCGCGCTGTCTGCTGGGTCATCTTGACGGAATCGTACTGACATGATTAGTAACCCAGGAGACAGACGCTGACACGAGTGATAACAGACAATTATCTTTTATTAATAAAGTGTGAGTGTAGTGTGTGAGTGGATGTATGTGTGCTTGTCTGGTCACTGGAGCTGAGCGCGTCTTGTGGCGACCTGGCAACCCTGGAACACACAAGCACAAATGGTTACTGCTGCTCAACAGAGTTAGCGGCGTTTATGCTGCAGGTGCTTACTTGCAGGTCCCACTGTGTAAGTCTTGCTGGCTCTTTGTGTCCGTGAGATGTAGTGCTCGAGGTGCCCGCCGTTGGGGGGTGAGGAGGAACTCCGAGGAGGAGGAGATAGTGCCTCGTCAGCTGAGGAGGATTGTCCGCCACCAGGGAGGTCCACCTGTGCACAGAGGAGAGAACTAGGAGATGATGAGTGCTGGGTTTGCTTACGTGGCTTGGCTTGGCTTGGCGTGCGCTTCTTGACTTGTGGTCGAGATCTCAGCGCATTGCTTGGCAAGGATGACAGACGACTCCGTGCCGAGGAGTCCGTGGGTCAGGCTTTTAAAGCCCGCTGATTGCCACCTGCTGGAGTGAGCACAGCTGATGATGATGATGATGATGACGGCCTAGCGGCCATCATGACAATAAAGACACATTTGTCTATGCGCCATCATATAGGCATCGCATGAGAGTCCTATATGACATCATAAAGACATATTTGTCTATGTGCCGTCATATAAACGTGACAGACACACACACAGATGTGCTTTAATAGAGTGATAGATTGAAGACACATTTGTCTATGTGCCGTCATATAGACATCGCGAGTCCTATGATACCTGAGTTCATAGGACGTCCTATGATGTCCTATAAACGTGACACACACACACACACACACACACACACACACACACACACAGATTTCTTGCTTTAACCCTCAAGCGACCGAGTGGGGTCATTTACGACCCCAGCCATATAATTTAATGTGTCGTCTCTTTATTTTTTATCCAAATTTTCTTTCCTAGCATGAATTTGTCAGTCTACTAATCCTACACACTTTCATAGTTTTTTGCAGGGATCAACCAATTGGTGTGGCGTAGACATCGCAAACTCTTGTGGGGTCATTTATGACCCCCGAAGAGAAGCACTGGTTTTTAAACATTGGTTTTATAAATTTTATTCAAATGTTCCACTTCTAATAGTTAGTTAGTTAATCCCTTCACACCTGAAGGTGTATATGGGTGGCGCCTATCTCCGTTTCTCTGACCCTAGGCCACACAGCTACTGTAAGTAGTGAACGCTACAGCGGGGGGTCAGTCCTCTGGTATCTCTGTGTGTAACTTTACTTTCCCCATTCCATTATGCGGAGCACCACGCTAGAAGGCAGAAAGCACCATTTTTATATGGTCTTTGGTATGACCCGGCCGGGATTTGAACCCCTGCCTCCCGGGTGTGGGGCGGATGCTCTACCAACTGAGCCACCACTCCGGTTTCCACTTCTAATCAGTACTTTATATTGTATTGCAGTGAACCATGGCTAACAGACCTAGGATAGCAAGATTTACATTCGTCTGTTTGTCTGGATTTGTCTGTTTGTTTGTTTGTTTTTCTGTTTGTTAGCAAGATAACTCAAAAAGTTATGGACGGATTTTCATGAAATTTTCACAGATTGTCAGAAATGGGGTATCCTACAGATGATTAGATTTTGGTGGTGTCCACACCACCACACCATCACCGTCCACAAGAAAACCACCATTAAGCAAAATGCCATAATAGGTATCATGATCATCATCGTAAATACAATAATAGGTATCATCATCATCGTGATGATGATATGATGACTATGATGACTATGATGATGATGATGATGTTCCAAGAGTGAACTGACAAGGACTGTCTAAATAAATGTAATGTTGTTCTTACAGTCTGCGTTTTGGTTATTTCTTGCAATAAAAGTATTATTAGCTAACACATTTTACATTAGATCATTATAAAATACCTGTCTTAAATACAGGGAGTAGTTTTGGTATGATAAACCTGCAACCAGCCATTTATAATAAGGATCCCTGTACAGAGCACAATGGGGTCATAAATGACCCCACTTGGTCATTTCAGTCTGTAAAATAGCTTGGTCGCTTGAGGGTTAATAGAATGATGTTGCAAATTTAGAAGAAAAAAGGTGCAAATTCAATAAAAAAGTTGCAGAATTATGATGAAAAATAGAGGAAAAAATAGCAAATTTATGAGGGAAAATGTTAAATGTTTGCAAGAAACAAATGGAAAATTTATGAGTAAAAAGTTGCAAAATGATGAAAAAAGGAGCAAATTTAAAAGAAAAAGTAGCTAATTTATGTCGAAACAGGTAGCAAATTTACCCCAAAAAGTTGCAAATTTATTTTTAAAAAGTCGCAAATTTAAAAGAAAAAAGTCACAAATGTATGAGGAAAATTTTACAAAAAAGTTGCAAATCTACAAAACTAAAGTTGCGGATTTATTTGGAAAATATTTGCAGTTTATGAGGAAAAAAAAAGTTGCAGATTTAAACAAAAAAAGTTCCAGATTTACATGGAGGAAAAAAAATCAAATTTATGAGTAAAAGTTGAAAAGTTACTGTGAAAAAAAAAAAAAATGCAAATTTGTGGGGAAAAAGTCACAAATGTACAAAAAAGTTGCACATTTACAAAAAAAGTTTCAAATTTATGAGAAAAAAAATGAAAATGTAGAGGAAAAAAGTCACAAATTTCTAAAAAGTTGCAATTTTTTTGATAAAAGAAGTTGTAAATTTATCGGAAAAAAGATGAATATTTACAGGGAAGAAGTCACAGATTTATAAGAAAAAAGTTGCAAATTTATGAGAAAAAAAAGTCACAAATTTTTGAGGAAAAAATTGCAAATTTATGAGAAAAAAGATGAAAATTTATGAGGAAAAAAAGTCACAAATTTTTGAGGAAAAAGTTGCCAGCCTATGAGAAAAAAGTTGTAGATTTATGAAGAAAAAGATGAAAATTTACAAGAAAAAAGTCACAAATTTGAGAAAAAAGTTGCAAATCTACAAGAATAAAGTTACAGATTTATTTGGAAAAAATTGCAAACCTAAGAAAAAAAAAAGAGGAAAATTTATAAGATTTTCTAAAATTATTGTTTCTGCTTAGAATTGGTGGTTCAAAGTAATTTTATTCAGTTATGTAACATGATATAGAAACGTTTAGGATGATACTGGGGGGACAATTCTCTTTTTCAATTCAGTTCAGATTTTTCTCTGTTTTTTGTCCATCTTTGATTTACACCTATGAACCGGGATGGGGGGACGGCAGATGGCCTCCCCCCCATCAACTCACCTACTGCTGCACCGAACTATGTCACTGCTGAATAGAGGCTGCGCAGTAAACAGAAAACTCCTGGTCTGTGTGGTGTACGGTACTCACAGGAAAATAAAAAGCATCGTCCTCGTTTTACTGATAGCAAACTGATTTTTTACACCAATTTCCTAACATAACTTAAACCTGAATTTTGTGAGACTATCATAAACTTTATGCATCAATAAACACATCTGTAAAAAGTCACACGCAAAAAAAAAGCAAAGTTGGTTTGTAAGTTTGTCTAATATATTGTAAATGTGTGTGTGTGTGTGTGTGTAAAGTTGTTCTGGGTCAGGCAGGGATCAATGTCAAATGGCCTGGTTAACAGCTGACAAAGTCCCTCGTGGACACACTCTTTGTGCGTGTGTGTGTGTTACTGCAGCACAACCACATACAGCAATGATGATGTACAGAGATTCTGCTGTATGTAGGGGGCCGTCCCACCCACGAAACGCCAACAGTGTCAACTTTCACAACACATTACAACTATGTTCCCCGCTTGTTGGCGAAATGACCCAAAAGCATCCCCCTTGTTAACCTGCTTTCTCAAATAGGTGCAGCTTTTCTTCCTCATACATTTGTAACTTTTGTCTTTCAGCTGCTCCCTTTTGAGGTCACCACAAGGATCCTTGACACAACCCTGGCCATTTTATCCAGGCTTGGGACCGGCACAGGCAGTACACTGGCTTGTGTACCCCCTGTGGCTGGGTAACCAACTTTCCTTCCTCCATTATATTTTTGCTGAGCACCAAGCTACAAGGCAGGAAGTATCATTTTTTATTTGGTCTTTGGTATGACCCGGCTGGGATTTGAACCCATGATCTCCCGGTTATGGAGTGGATGCTCTACCTCTAGGCCACCACTCCATTTTGTGACTTTTTCTCTCATAAACTTAGAACTTTTTCCACATAAATCAGCATTTTTTTTGTAAAGTTGCAGCCGTTTCCTGTAAATTTTCAACTTTTTTCTTGTAGGCTGTTGCAACGTAATTGGGTAATTGTTAATATTATTGATAAGAAAATAGAAAGTGGATTATTGATAAATTATATAAGTGACCATTTGCCAACCTTTGCACTTATCCATGGCCACACGGAGGCCAATACAGAAAAAATTTTAAAATCGTTCAGATACAAATCACAAAATGCAATCAGTTCTTTTAAAGAAGACTTGCTGAAGCAGGACTGAACACAAGTCTATGTATCAGATGTAAATGAAGCCTACGATACATTTATGAACATTGTAACCACTCTTTATGAAAAAAATTGTCCATTAGTAAAGAAAAAGCTTAAACATAAATTTGTCGATAAGCCATAGTTAACCAAAGGATTACAAAAGGCGTGTAAAAAGAAAAATGTATTATATAAAGCTTTTCTAAAGAAAAGGACAAAAGAAGCAGAGCAGCGGTATAAAACATACAAAAAGAAGTTAACATATATACTGAGATGTAGTAAAAGAGACTATTACAGTAAAGAACTGGAGAAAAACAGAGACAATATTAAAAATACATGGACAATACTTAACAATATTCTTGGAAATAAAAACAGAAATACAAGCTACCCAACCAATTTTTCAAAAAATAATAAAACGACTCAGAGTGTGAATGCAGTTTCACCTGCAGATGAATTTAATAACTTTTTTGTTAACATTGGCCCTAATTTGGCTCGAGAAATACCCATTACGGCACCTACGGGTGATACAATAAGCAAAAACACTGCTATAAAAGACTTCATTTTTATAAAGAACACAGACGAGAGAGAGGTCATTGAAATTGTTAAATTGTTTAAAAGTAAGACATCTACGGATTGTGATGGTATTGACATGCTCTTAGTCAAAACTATTATTGAATGATTAGTGAAACCACTGACATATATCTGTAACCTGTCTCTCCAAACAGGTATATTTCCCAATGCAATGAAAATAACTAAAGTAATTCCGATATACAAGACGGGTGACAGAGGGGAACTTTCAAACTATAGACCAATTTCACTATTGCCGCAATTTTCCAAGATACTTGAAAAAATATTCTATGAGAGAACTGACAACTTCATAATGAAGAATAATTTATTGTGTGAGCAGCAATATGGGTTCAGACACAAGAGGACAACTGCATTTGCTCTAATGGAATTTATAGAAAAAATATCAACTGCCGTTGAAAATAAAGAGTATTCAGTTGGGGTATTCCTGGATCTTAAAAAAGCATTTGATACAGTGGATCACAATTTATTATTAAAGAAACTACAAAATTGTGGTATTAGGGGGGTAGCACTGTCCTGGTTAAGTAGTTACTTAAAGAATAGATATCAGTATGTATGTGTTGGTAACAAAAACTCACAGTTACTGAAGGTTACTTGTGGAGTCCCACAGGGTTCAGTTTTGGGGCCATTGTTATTCAATATGTATATAAAGTCTCGAAAAAAATGAATTTAATATTGTTTGCCGATGACACTAATCTATTACGTATGTAGTGGAAGCAATTTGGAACAACTTTTGGATACACTTGGAAAGGAATTAGGAAAGCTTAAACTGTGGTTTGATTCAAACAAATTAATGTTCAATTTAAGTAAGACAAAATTTATAGTTTTTAACAACCATCACAACAACTTAGTATCTAAACTCAGTGTAAATGGTGTAGAGATTGAAAGGGTATCTGAAACTAAATTTCTTGGAGTAATAATTGATAATAAACTGTGTTGGTAGTCACATATTAATTACATTAAAGGTAAAATATCTAAATCAATCACAATACAACACAGAGCGAAATATTTGCTGAATCAACCCACATTATATACTTTGTATCATTCATTAATACTCCCATACATGACATATTGTACTGAAGTATGGGGAAATACATATAAAACAAACATATATCCAGTCTTTATGCTTCAGAAGAGAGCTATTAGAATAATAAACAAAGCTGCTTACAGGGAACCAACAAACCCACTTTTTCTTAAATTAAAAGCTCTCAAGTTGAAAGATCTGGTTGACTTTAAAACTGCAGTAATAATGTTTAAAGTGAAGAATCTATCACTGCCCACAAATATCCAAAAGCTGTTCCAAATAAGGGAGAAACAATATCATTTCAGAGGAACATGTATATTTCAAAAACCTTCAGTGAGAACTACCACCAAGCAACACTGAGTTTCAGTGCAAGGAGTCAGATTATGGAACGATTTTGGACCTGAATTAAAATCATGTACAACGCTTGGACAATTTAAACAAAAACCAAAGGAAGAAATACTCCAAACATATATACAAGATGACATGTAAAATCACATAAGGACTGTCATATCCAGTCTGTGTTGTGTTGTTGCTTAGTTGTTTTTTTTTTTTGTTTTTTTTTGGTCACATTTTGTCTTAGCTTTGTTCTGAATTGTAATCGCTCTTGTTTTGTTTTTCTTTTGAATTCTTGGATGGAATATGGGTGGGCAATATAAGCTGCGGCTTCAGCCATCACCCATTTTGGATAACTTATGTTGAACTGTATAATCAGAGGAGTTATTGTTTAATTTGACCTTGTTGGATTTTTCCCCTTTGTTATATTATTCTGTTTCTTTTTAATCTTTACTTTTAATCTATCCAAAATAAAGATTCATTCATTCAAAAAAAACTGTTTTTCTGAAAAAATGTGACTGAAAAAAATTGTGAAAAAGTTGCAAATTTATGAGAAAAAAGTTGCAGATTTACAAATAAAAAGCTGCAAATTTGTGAGGAAAAAGTTTTTAAAGTATGAAGAAAAAAGTTGTAAATTTAAAAGAAAAAAGCTGCAAATTTATAAGAAAAAAAGTTGCAAATGTACAAATAAAAAGGTGCAAATTTATGAGAAAAAAGTTTTAAATGTGTGAAGAAAAAAGTTGCAGGTTTAAAAGAAAAAAGCTGCTAATTTATAAGAAAAAAGTTGCAAATTTACAAATAAAAAGCTGTACATTTATGATGGAAAAAGTTGCAAATTTTCAAGAAAAAAGCTCCACATTTAAAAGAAAAAAGCTGCAAATTTACAAATACAAAGCTGCAAAGTCTTGAGGGAAGTTTTAACTATATGAAGAAAAAAGTGGCAAATTTGCAAAAAAAAAAAAAATTGCAAATTTACTAGAAAAAAGTTACAGATTTACCAATAAAAAGCTGCAAATTTATGACAAAAAAGCTGCAAATTTACAAATAAAAAGCTGCAAATTTATGAGAAAAAGTTGCAAATTTTCAAGAAAAAATCTGCAGATTTAAGACAAGGCAAGGTAAGTTTATTTGTATAGCACATTTCATGTACAAGACAATTCAAAGTGCCTTACATAAAAACAATAAAAATAAAAATAAAAGCATTAGAGCAAGTTGCAAAAGGAATACATAAGAATTTAAAAGCAAACTCAAAAGTAAATTAAAGAGAAACAAAATCAGGCTAAAACAGAATATGACAGAATTTAAAAAAAAAAATTACAGCGCATTGTAGGAGATTAACAATTGTTCTACTGAAAGGCCATGGAAAATAGGAGAGTTTTTAACCTGGATTTAAAGCAGCTGAGAGTTTCAGCAGCCCTGATGCTTTCTGGGAGTTTGTTCCATATGTGAGGTGCATAAAAACTAAATGCTGCCTCACCATGTTTGGTTCTAACTCTGGGCACAGATAGTAGGCCTGATCCTTATGATCTGAGGGCTCTGGGTGGTTCGTAATGGACTAGCAGATCTGAAATGTGTTTTGGCCCTAAACCATTCAGAGCTTTATAAACCAACAGCAGTATTTTGAAGTCTATTCTTTGACAGACAGGAAGCCAGAGTAAAGATTTGAGAACTGGCATTATATGATCTACTTTCTTAGTCTTAGTGAGGACTTGAGCTGCAGTGTTCTGAACTAACTGCAGCTGTGTGATGGACTTTTTAGGGAGACCTGTGAGGACAGCATTACAGTAGTCCAGTTTACTCAAGATAAATGCATGGACAAGTTTTTCTAGATCCTGCTGAGACATCAGACCTCTAATCCTCGCTATGTTCTTTAAGTTATAATAGGCTGATTTCACTACTGTTTTAAATGTGGCTGTTAAAATTCAGGTCTGATTCTAGAACCACACCCAGATTTCTGGCTTGGCTGTTGGTTTTTAGCATCATTGATTGAAGCTGAGTACTAACTTTGAGTCTTTCTTCTTTGGCTCCAAAAGCTATTATTTCAGTTTTGTCTTCATTTAACTGAAGGAAGTTCTGGCACACCCACTCTTTAATTTGACCATTGCATTTGATCAGGGTTTTAATTGGACCATAGTCTCCTGGTGAGATGGTTATGTAGATTTGTGTATCATCTACATAATTACGGTAATACATTTTGTTGTTTTTTATGATTTTTTTTTTTTTTTTGTTACTTATTTGTACCCGTAGGTAGACTTGGTTTGCAGTCTGGTGACAAGCCACCGGCTGCCGGTCGCTGCGTGCGTGAGCGCCCTAAACCTACATGTTTTGGTGTGCGGGAGCAAACCGGAGAAATCCCAGAGTAAACCCGCGCAACACGGGGAGAACATGCAAACTCCACACAGCTCACTGTTGGTCGGGGGCTGGGATCGAACCCACGATCTCATGATCCCCGCGATCCCCCGGCCGAGGGTAAAACTGTGCTGCCACAGTGCTAAACCACTGCGCCACCGTGCAGCCCAATTTGAGCTAGTGGAAGCATATAGACGCTGAAAAGCAAAGGTCCCAAAATGGAACCTTGGGGAACTCCACAGGTTATTTTTATTCGCTCGGATTTGTAGTTACCTACTGACACAAAATAGTCCCTGTCTTTTAAAAGAAAAGATTTAAAAGACTTAAAAGGAAAAAAACCCTGCAAATTTACAAATAAAGAGTTGCAAATTTATGAGGAAAAAAATTAAAATGTATGAAGACAAAAGTTACAAATTTGCTCAAAAAAATTGCAAATTTACTAGGAAAAGTTTGTTTTACATGTACTGACTATATTGATATAACAAGGATTCTGTGCGTGTGTGTGTGTGTGTGTGTGTGTGTGCGCATGGATTTGGTTGAAAGTGAAAGATTATTGTAAAGACGTCTTCATATTGACATCTCTAACGGACATTTCATTAAAGTCTTCAGAAATGCGTAAAAACCGGGTCATTTTCTCCGCTTTAACTTTGGTACCTGCAGTTGATTCTAAGTGGTTAGGGATCATTTGGACCAAAGTCCCAGAGAATGTCTCTGGGTTAATTCCAGGCTGGTGAGGATTTCTGTTGTGTGCCTCTTTGCTGTCTCCATCGTTCTCTAATGTTCTGTCTAAAAAGGTGGAAAGGTTTTAACACTCCCTCTGGAAGAACTATAATAACTTCCTCCACAATACTGAGCCTCCGTTTTTAATACCAGCTCTGCTTTCTCTTGAGTGCTTATTAACTCAGGTTCTGTTTGATTTTTATATTTAGTTCTTCGTGCTTGTGAAGAGGTTTACACAGAATGTTACAGAGCTACCTAATTGGCCATTTACTGTATCTGAGGTGGTGGAGGTTAGTCCATCTTGGAACAGATTGACTTTTATGACTGAGTCAGGAAGGCAACTGGATTCAAGAGGATTTTTTTCACATGTGCTACAGGAGGAAAAAAACATTCTTGATGTTCGAAAGAAAATATCAGATTCAGGACTCAGTTCATGACTGATGTGAAATAAAAATTTAGCTTTGACGAAGAAAGGTAGTTATCATTTATCATTCAAATTTATGAGAAAAAAAAAGTTGAAAATTTACAAGACAAAATTTATAAATTTATGAAAAAAAGTTACAAATTTTTGAGGGAAAACTCAAATTGATGAGAAAAAAAGTTGAAAATTTACAGAAAAAAAAGTTGCACATCTACAAGAAAAAATGTGCAAATTTTATGAGAAAAAAGTCACAAATGTTTAAGAAAAAAGTTACAAATTTATGAGGAAAAAAGTCACGAATTTTTGAGAAAAAATGAAGACTTACAGGGGATAATTGTCGATTTACAAGACAATAATGCAAATTTATGAGAAAAAAGTTGAAAATTTACAGGAAAAAAGTTGCAAATCTGCAAGAAAAAATTAGCAAATTTATGAAGAAAAAAAATCACACATTTTTAAGAAAAAAGTTACAAATTTATGAGAAAAATTTACAAATCTACAAGGAAAAGTTGAATTTTTTTTTTTTTTTTTGCAATTTTGCTTTTGATGGTTCAATCATGTTATTCAGTTGTACAAGATGATATAGAAAGGTTTATGATGATACTGGGGGACAATTCTCTCTTTTTTCCAGTTTGGGAGGGGCAGTGTCCCCCATTTCCCCTCTTGACTTACACCTATTAATGGGGATGGGACATGGCAGGCTTAACAAGGCGGATGCTTTGGGGTCATTTTGATAACAAGAGGGACAACACCGCCCCTCAAATCACCCGCTTTGTCATAAATTTGTGACCTTTTTTAACTGTAAATTTCCTTGTTTCTCTTGACGTTGACATGGCCGCTCCTTGTGTGATCACATCATTTGACTTGACAGGAAGTTGGAGCAGAACTGTCTGAAACCACATCACATTCAAACGATCCCTCTTTGTTTTTTGCTTCATTGCCTCGCCATTTGCGCTACGGCTAATTTTTGGACTCACGACTTTTTTCGGTCGTGATCACTCTCCTCACATAAAGCTCCATCTACCCCCACCCCCACCTCTCTAATTGTTGCTGATATTTAGGTGTAGAAAGCAGCAGAGCCACTGATCCATTAACTGACCAGGCCCAGCTTGATTGGCTCCGGACGAACCCCTGAAATAGCCGGATTGGCCGCCGGCCAATCGTTCATTTCCTGTGCGTCTGAGAGGAGCTCCAGCCACCGGGGCTCAAATGCATTTCCTCACTGTGCATAAAACTTTTATTAATGACCAAGGAGTGCATCAGCGGCTATGCCAGCTCACCCACACCCATTCGCTCACCCACTCATTCACCCAGCTCATCAAGGGAAGGTAGAGAGAGGGAGACGGAAAAGGGAAGGGATGATGGGAGTGAAAACGAGTTGCGAAGAGACCCAACGGCACGGCACGCCAAGGAGGAGAGAAGAAGAGCACTGTGTGTGTGTGTGTGTGTGTGTGTGTGTGTGTGTGTGTGTGTGTGTGAGAGAGAGAGAGAGCGAGAGAGAGAGAGCGAGAGTGGTACGATAGACAAACAGACACTGATGGATGGAGCAGGAGATGGGGAGATAGAATTAAATGAGACAAACCAGAGCCGAGACATTAAAAGATCGTGAGAGAGAAGGAAGAGATAGGGAGGGGCTTTTCTATAGGCTAACGACCCGCCGTATCTCTTACAGTGTTACTCAATTACGTCCCCGGTGCTCTGCAGGTCACCGAGTCCACCGTTCCTCCCACTTAAGACAAGACTGACATGCTCAGGACTCACAACCCAGTCAAAACATATGTTGGGAGAACGTCTCTGTTCCATAACTGGCCTCACCTTCACTCCAGTATCACTGCTAGCATTGATGCTTCATTCTGCTGTTGGAGGGACACTCACGGTTGCCAACTTCTCAGTAAGGAAAGTAGCGATTGGCTGCCCTAAAAGTCGCTAGAAGTCACTAAATGACATCATCACCTAATTTGCATAATTGGTCATTTGCATGTAATTGTAATGGGTGCTGTAGGACAGAAGAACAATGTCGTGGGAGAGACAAAAAGTGAGTAAAAAAACCCACCTTAAATATGTTTAGAACTACAAATTAACTTTCTTCTGTTGATTCTTGATTTGTTTGTTTTAATTTGGCATTTAAATAGGCCGTCACTTCTGTATCATCTCCAATAAACGGCTTCAACCAACCTTTGAATTCAGGGTTTGATTCCCACTCCTTTCTGTATTTTTGAGTGACATAATGAGCTAGCTGCTAGATGTTTAGCTTATGTCACAGAGAGAGAGAGAGAGAGACACACACACACACAGACAGAGTGGACGAAGTGAGTACGTGACTGAGGCTGTTAGTCAAATGCAGTGATTTATTAGTGTGACACTGACAGTGAAGAAACATTTACATTGATTAGTGGGGGGGGGGGTGGCGTGGGCGTGGGTCTCCTCTCTGACTGCAACTAACTGCTGCACGAGGCCACTGTGAGACTGACTGCTTGTGAGTGCTTTGGGATGGAGAGAAGCTTACAGTAACATCTGCTGTTTGCTGAGGATAGTAACTGTAGAGCAATAGTGCTTTCACATCAGCAGGGCTTGACATTAACTTTCTTGCTCGCCGGCCACTGTGGCTAGTGATTTTCCAAAGTTACTGGCCACTCAGCCTTTTTACTAGCCACAATTTTGTAGTTGGAAAATTATGTTTAATGTGATTGAATTTGATTATCGCATGCTAAAATGTACAACCGTGGACAAAATTGTTGGTACCCCTCTGTTAATGAAAGAAAAACCCACAATGGTCACAGAAATAACTTGAATCTGACAAAAGTGGGAATAAATAAAAATTCTATGAAAATTAACCAATGAAAATCAGACAATGCTTTTGAATTGTGGTTCAACAGAATTACTTTAAAAAACAAACTCCTGAAACAGGCCTGGACAAAAATGATGGTACCCCTAGAAAAGATTGAAAATAATGTGACCATAGGGACATGTTCAACCAAGATGTGTCCTCTAATTAACATCACAGGTGTCTACAAACTTGTAATCAGTCAGTTGGCCTATTTAAAGGGTGACAAGTAGTCACTGTGCTGTTTTGTGACATGATGTGTACCACACTAAACATGGACCAGAGGAAGCAAAGGAGAGAGTTGTCTCAGGAGATTAGAAAGAAAATTATAGACAAGCATGTTAAAGGTAAAGGCTATAAGACCATCTCCAAGAAGCTTGATGTTCCTGTGACTACAGTTGCACATATTATTCAGAAATTTAAGATCCACGGGACTGTAGCCAACCTCCCTGGACATGGCCGCAGGAGGAGACGGATAATACGAATGGTAACAAAAGAGCCCAGAAAAACCTCTAAACACATTCATGGTGAACTCCAAGGTCAAGGTACATCAGTGTCAGATCGCACCATCCGTCGTTGTTTGAGCCAAAGTGGACTTCATGGGAGACGAACAAGGAGGACACCACTGTTGAAAACAAATCATCAAAAAGCCAGACTGGAATTTGCCAAACTGCATGTTGACAAGCCACAAAGCTTCTGGGAGAATGTCCTATGGACAGACGAGACAAAACTTGAACTTTTTGGCAAGGCACATCAGCTCTATGTTCACAGACGCAAAAATGAAGCATACCAAGAAAAGCACACTGTCCCTACTGTGAAACATGGAGGAGGTTCTGTTATGTTCTGGGACTGCTTTGCTGCATCTGGCACAGGGTGTCTTGAATCTGTGCAGGGTACAATGAAATCTCAAGACTATCAAGGTATTCTAGAGAGAAATGTGCTGCCCGGTGTCAGACAGCTTGGTCTCAGTCGCAGGTCATGGGTCTTGCAACAGAATAATGACCCAAAACACACAGCTAAAAACACCCAAGAATGGCTAAGAGCAAAACATTGGACTATTCTAAAGTGGCCTTCTATGAGCCCTGATCTAAATCCTATTGAACATCTGTGGAAGGAGCTGAAACATGCCGTCTGGAGAAGACACCCTTCAAACCTGAGACAACTGGAGCAGTTTGCTCATGAGGAGGGGGCCAAAATACCTGCTGAGAGGTGCAGAAGTCTCATTGACAGTTACAGAAATCGTTTGATTGCAGTGATTGCCTCAAAAGGTTGTGCAACAAAATATTAAGTTAAGGGTACCATCATTTTTGTCCAGGCCTGTTTCATGAGTTTGTTTTTTAAAATAATTCTGTTGAACCACAATTCAAAAGCATTGTCTGATTTCCAATGGTTAATTTTCATAGAATTTTTATTTATTCCCACTTTTGTCAGATTCAAGATATTTCTGTGACCATTGTGGGTTTTTCTTTCATTAACAGAGGGGTACCAACAATTTTGTCCACGGCTGTAGTTGAATTAAACGTGCAACCTTTTTTAAATGTAATGACCCTTATACATACATAAAAAAAGCAAGAGAAACACTGCCTGTTTAAGTAGTTATTAACAGCAGTAAATGCTGTTAAACAGTCTAGAAAAATATTTGCAATGTGAGAGTGAAGTACAGGTAGATTTGGAGTCCGACCCAATTGTCATTTCTACCCTTTCTCTTTCACCAACCCCTTGGCCCTTGAAATAAAGGGCCCCTTGTTCTCATCAGAAAAAAAGAAGAAGAAGAAAACTGATGAGAAAAAAAGTTTTATGTTACAGAGAAGAATGTCTCAGATTTGCAGAAACTATTCTATTCAGTAGAAAGTTAGAAGTTTACTAGAAACAAAGCTGTAAATTCACAGAGAAAATTTTGGACCCCCTGGTGGGCCATTTTTGGCCCACGGGCCAAATGTTTGACACCACTGGATGAGTTCATTAAAAATACATATTTAGGGGATTTACTTCCATGAAACAGCTGGATATCACAACAGCATGTAAATGAATAAGATAAAATAGAAAGCACAGAAATGAAAGTTCACCTTTCATTTCATTTTCCTTTCAAGCTTCATTTGTTCTTTACAGCAACAAATCACAGTCACTTTGTGTGGTAAGAAAACTTACATTTGCACAACTGCGGGCATTAAATGCGAGCTTCTTACTCTAAAAATACTCATGTTTATCCACAGAAGTAGAAGCTGATGTTGGATGCTACTCACCCACTTGGACACAGCATTTCTTCCCACCGGGTTTGCAGTGTGAACTGGGGCAGGACCAGAGACCAACCGTGGAGCCAGACTCTGGTGGAGTTGTAGTTTTGTAATCTCACATTACAGATAGGGTTTATTTTAGATGCCGTCTAAGGAAGTTACAACCCGCCGAGCCCTGCATGTCAGAGTCTACAAAACACCAGAAAAGTCTCTGATAATACCAGAAAAAGTTGCGTAGATTTGTTCGCTAGTTGCTTTCGACAAAGAAAGTCACCAAAAGGGTTTTGAAAAGCTTGTCGGATATAGCGAGAAAGTCACCAAAGTTGGCAATACTGGGGACAGTAAACACAACATTCTGTCAAGAGTAAACCCTGATGGGGCGCTGTAAGTATTATTGTAGTCGTGTGGGATATGTTCATGTCACTGTTCACCGGGGACAATATAATAGAACATTTTCCCAGAGTAAAGACTGAGGGGGACACAACAGGTAGTCGGGGCCTGATGTAAGATTGTCTTTAGGGGCCCCCTATTATTGTGCTAGAGAAGAGTTCAAACCCTTTAAAACAAAACTTTGTAAAAAAAAAAAAAAAAAAAAGTCATTGTCTAAATAAAGAGAGAGAAAATTAATTTATAGAATAAAAACTTAACCAGCGTTCATATAAAAGTTTGTGAATTTTAAAAGGAAAAAGTGGCAAATTTACAGTAAAAAAGTTGCAGATTATGATGAAAAAAATTGTGATTTTACGAGAAACAATAGTAAATTCATGTGAAAATAAATTTACAGGAAAATGTCAATTTGATTTTAAAAAGTTGCATGTTTACAAGAAAAACGAAAATGTCTGAAAAAAGCAGCAAATTTATGTAAAAAAGTAGCAAATTTACGAGAAAAAAAAGTCAATTTGATTTAAAAAAGTTTTGACTTTACAATAAAAAAGTAGCACATTTATGAAAAAAGTTGCAAATTTAAAAGAAAAAAGGTTAAAAATTTATATAAAAAGTAGCAAATTTACAAAAAGCTACAGATTTAAAAGAAAAAAGTTACAAATTTGAGAAAAAGTTATAGATTTTAAAGAAAAAAGTTGCAAATTTATGAGAAAACGCTGCAAATTTATGAGAGAAAGCATTGCAAGTTTAAAAGAAATAAGTTGTAAATTTATGAGAAAAGCATTACAAATTTAAAAGAAAGAAACTGTAAATTTACAAGAAATGTTCCACGATTGTAAGCGTTTTTTTGCATTTAGCATTGGTGCTTCAAAGTTTTATGTAACAAGATATTAAAGGTTTATGATATCTTGTAGCAGGGGACAATTCTCATTTTTTTCCAGGTTGAGACAAGGGGGACCTGTCCCTCCTTTCTTTGCACCTTTAAATGTAGTGGTAAACACATTTTTCATGTCAGGTTAGGCGTTGGTTTGCTTGCTACTGGATAACCATGAAAACCGGTACTACCTGTCTCATGGGTCGGGCCGTTGACGACTCAACCGGCAACCCTGCCCTTTCGAGGGCATGGAGGGTGAAACTGGGTATCCTGGCAGAACTAAAAACAATATCTGTCACAGGTCTGTGGTGGACCACTCCCAGTTACACAGGGTGAGACTGGACATCCTGGAAGATAAGCACATATGTCGCAAGGTCTGTGGTGGACTTTTGCCAGTCGGTGCATCGTGACATGTACTACACAAAGACCAGAGATAAACAAACCTATCATCTGGTCAGTCACTGCAACAAATACTGGAGTCAGTTTGTCTTGGCCTGTCCTTGCCACTGAAAATAGCTCCATCTGTCAAGGATGTGCCGCTAGTTCAGCAAAAGCTAGCGGTACTCAAATACTTTGGAAGCAGTTTCATGAAATGGTCAGTCAGAAAGCAACTCATACCGGCTCAGACGTCACTCTGGTTAACAAGGTCAGGAGTTCCTGGCAGCGGAAGGCAAAGGACAGAGCTGCGTGGAGAAATCTGATCAGACCTAAATGAAACAGTCATTGTCACCCCTGGCAGACTGCTATGATGAAACACATTTTACTGCATCTATGATCACACAAATGTTTGACTCATCCTTTGCTTTAAGACAGCGTTTACAACGCAGTTTTTTGCAGCCCAGACATTGCAACAAGTTGTAGGCTACTACTGAAAGCTGGTGTGTGTGTGTGTGTGTGTGTGTGTGTGAGGGGGAACTGAGCAAGAGGAGACTGGTGGTGGAGCTTTGTGGACCAAACCATTGTGAGGCATCTGAGAGGGATGGTTAAATTGTAAAATTAAAAGAACATTTTTTTTTTTTTTTACATTTATACTTAGCATGGGTGATTTGGGGGTGAATCGGGTCAAAAATCGGGCTGGAAAACCCTCCCCTTTGTGGCCAGCTTAACTGTGATCAATTGAGGATTACATTTATCCATCCATCCGTCTTCTACCTCTTTTTCGGAGGTCTGGGTCATGGAGGCAGCAGCTCAAGCAGAGAAGCCAAGACTTCCCTCTCTCCGGCCACCTGCTCCAGCTGTTCAGAGAGGATACCAAGACATTCCCAGACCAGCTGGGAGACGTAGTCTCTCCAGCGTATCCTGGGTCTGCCCCAGGGTCTCCTCCCACTAAGATGTGCCTGAAACACCTCAAGTGGGAGGCATCCTGGTCAGATGCCCAAATCACCTCAACTGGTTCCTTTTGATACGGAGGAGCAGCGGTTCTACTCTGAGCCTCTCCCAGTTGACTGAGCTCCTCACCCTGTCTCTAAGGGTGAGTCCAGCAATCCTATGGAGAAAGCTCATTTCAGGCACTTATATCTGCAATCTCATTCTTTCGGTCATTACGCAAAGCTCATGACTATAGGTGAGGGTAGGAACATACATTGACTGGTAAATCAACAACTTTGCTTTAGAGCTCAGCTCCCTCTTCACCACAACAGACCGGTACAACATCCGCATCACTGCAGATACTGCTCTGATCCATCTGTTAATCTCTTGCTCCACTCTCCCATCACTCGTGAATGAGACACTTGGGGAAGGAGCTTGTACCCAACTCGGAGAGGACAATCAACCCTTTTCTGGCTGAGGACCATGGACTCAGACTTGGAGGTGCTGATTCTCATTCCTGCCTTTTCACACTCAGTAACAAATCATCTCAGCAAGGCCTGTAGGTCATTGCTTGATGAAGCCAACAGGACAATATCATCTGCAAACAGCAGAGATGAGATCCTGTGGTCACCGAGCATGACATCCTTGACTGCACCTAGATATTCTGTCCATAAAAATTATGAACAGGATCATGACAAAGGGTAGCCCTGGAAGAGAGAGTCCAACTCTCACTGGATACGAGTTTGACTGGGTGATGGCAATACAAACCAAACTCTTACAACGGGGACTTCCGGTTATGGCTGCCACGTAGGACGGACGTGTCTCGCTCTGCTCTGCTCCTGGAAAAAAAAAAATCGGCAAATAACTCTCTCATTTGGGACAGAACGTATCCCAGCATTTGGGCGAGGATATGTCGGCGAAGCCCTAAGGCTGGAAAACCAGGAAAAGGAAAAAAGCGAGCCGCCGAAACAGTCCAAATTAACGGACTTTCAGGTCTGTGACGCAGCAAACAAAACTCCATATATGGCGGAGGAGGCTGGGCAACGCTGCGATTTCTGCGGGGAATGGCGCAGATGCGCTGATGGCAGCCATTGAGTTCAATGAGAGCGGACTTTTCCTCTAGATTTGATGGGATTATGACAGCGTTTGGAAGGAATAAGAAAGGAATTGGGTGACTGTGTAGAACGAACGGCGCAGATGGAGCTCCGTCTCGCTAGTGCTGAAGATGACGTCACCCGTCTTCAATTAACGGTGCGCACTTTGGAAAAAAAAATTAAATTCTCTGGAAGATAATATTTTGGATTTGGAATCTCGGTCGAGACAGAATAATTTGAGGCTGGTGGGTCTTCCAGAGGAATCAGAAGGTCGGGACGTATGTTCCTTTCTGGAAAAGTGGATTCCGGAGGTGCTGGGCAGCGAGGAGTTGCAATCAGCAGTGGTTCTGGAAAAAGCACATCGTATTGGCCCACGGAGAGATAAGGGACCGCCGAGGACCTTAATTATGAAGTTTCTAGCAACAGAGACAGGATGAAGATCTTCAACGCTGCACGTGCTAAAGGAGAGATAAACACCAGGACCAGCAGGTGCGGTTCTACCCAGATTTGGCCACAGGAATCCAGCAATTGAGGAAGCAGTTTGATCCCGTACGTAAGGTAGCTGCGCAACCTTGGGATCGTCATGGTGTAATCTATCCTGCGAGACCTGCTGACCACGTATGAGGGCAGAACCCACATCTTCAAGACCCCAGAGGAGGCGCAGGAGTTCATCAAGAAGATCAAAGAAGAAGAAGAGACTGGTGGGAGCTAAGCATGAACAAAATATAAGGTAGAATAATTAAGCATTTGCACAGGCATCTGACTGACTTGAAGTAAAATAGTAAGTTTACAAATATAGATTGTATTATATATTAAAAAACAAAACAAAAACAAAACAAACAAACAAACAAAAAAAAAAACTAGATGTACAAAGTTGTTAAAAATTTTGGAGTTAAGTTGGAAAACTACAGAGGAGAGTTTAATGTTACGTCATTAAAAGCAGTAGAGTTAGGGTGATTGGGAGGATGAAGAAGGAGTGGCTTAGGCTGTTCCCCGTGGGTGTGGAACGGTCGATGGCTATATCGAGGAGACAGAATTTTTCTTTTGATTTTGGGGGGTTTGCCACAAGTGTGGGAAGGGGGAAATTTGTTTGTGTGTAGTTTGTAGGATGAATGTTCAACCACTCATGTTTTTGCTTCTCTGTATGAGCATGTTTACACTGCAAGGTAATCCCAAACTCTCTATTGATCATGGACCAAAGTGTTAATCTTAATTTAACTTCATGGAATTGCAGAGGTCTACAAAATTTAAAAAAACTTAAACAAGTTATGAATAAAATAAAGGACATGGGTTCAAGAATTGTGTTTTTACAAGAAACTCATCTGATAGAGGAGGATGTTAAAAGAATTAGGAGTAGATGGCAGGGAAGTGTATTCACCTCTTCATTTTCATCCCGAGCCAGGGGAGTTATGACTCTCATACATAAATCAGTTCCTTTTCAAGTGAAAAATGTAATTGGAGACAAATTTGGAAGATATGTAATCATTCAAGGTTCTTTGCTATTAGAAAATATAAATCTTGTGAACTTATATGGTCCCAATATAGATGATCAGAAGTTCTTTGCTAATTTATTTCTCATCTTATCATCACTTACAGGGCAACATTAATAGCAGGGGATTTTAATTGTACATTGAATCCAGGTATAGATAGATCAACAGGACTGGATTGTACGCACATTGGATGTAGGATGACTATTAATCATTTTATGAAAGAATTGAGATTGTTAGATATATGGAGAGAAATGAAACCACAAGTTAAAGCCTATTCTTGTTATTCCAGTACCTACAAGACATTCTCACGTATTGATTATTTTTTGATTTCCACAGAATTAAGGTCCAAGATTCAAAACTGCTTTTATGATAACATCGTGATCTCTGATCATGCACCCTGTTGTCTAATATATGTAGATAAAAAATTGACAAAGGAATCAGGTAGATGGCAATTTCAGCATAAATGGCTTCAGGATGAGGGAATTTGTCAAGTATATAGAAAAACAGATAGACGAGTTCTTTGACATCAATACTACACAAACATCAGCATGTGTAAAGTGGGGAGGCTTTCAAAGCTTTTATTATGGGAATATTATTAGTTATACAGGATCAAAATCTAAGAAGACTAGAGAGGAGAGAGCTAAATTGGAACATAAAATAAAAAATCTTCAGGAAAAAGTGTATGCAGGAAGTGACCCAAGGTTGAGAATGAATTACTGATTTGAGAGCTGAATACGACAAAAAATCAGCGAATAGAGCTGCCTCGAGTTCTTCTAAGATTGAAAAACAATCTTTTATGAACAAGGTGAAAAATCAGGAAAATTATTAGCATGGCAGATTAAACAATTGGAAATTAAAACACCAATTACCAGTATTATAAGTAAAGGACAGGTAGTTATAGATCCTTTAGAAATTAATAGAGCCTTAGAGATTACTATGAAAAATTATATGATACCAAAAATGAACCTGATTTAACAAAACTAATGGGGTTTTTTGAACGAACTATCTATACCGTGTATTCCAAATGAAAACAGGGAGATATTGGAGTCTAAAATTAGTCAAGAAGAAGTTGGGGCTAGCCATTGATAATATGAAATCAGGAAAAGTGCAGGACCAGATGTCTTCCAGTTGACCTTTATAAAAAATTTAAGAATAAATTAATAAAACCTTTTTTGGAAATGGTTTTAGAAGCATTTCAAAATAATAATTTACCATCATACATAAATAATGCCTTAATTATACTGCTGCCAAAACCAGGTAAGCCCTCTAATAATGTGAAAATATGAGACCAATAAGCCTATTAAACGCCGACCTTAAGATAATCTGTAAAATTTTAGCAAGACGGAATACAAAAATTTTACCAAATATTATTAATCGAGATCAGAATGGCTTTATAAAGGGGTAGACAAGGGCTTCCATAATGTAAGAAGACTATTTAATATTATTTATTTAATAAAGAAGCACCGGATACAGCTCTCCTATCATTGGACGCCGAAAAGGCCTTTGATAGAGTTGAATGGCCCTTTCTTTTTGAAGTCGCTACAAAGGTTTGGACTTGGAAATAATTTCATAAAATGGGTGTTCAAAATAATATACAATAATGGCTACAGCAGAAATCCTAACAAATAACAATATTTCAAAACCAATAAAAATCAATAGAGGATGTCGACAAGGCTGTCCACTTTCACCTTTACTGTTTACTATGGCAATTGAACCTTTAGCGATAGCGATAACGTTTACATTCACAAATATATGGAATTAAAGATTGGACCAACAGAACATAAAATCTCCCTGTACGCCGATGATATAATTTTGTTTATGTCGAATCTAAATAAATCAATTCCAACCTTGTTGAATTAATAAAGAATTTTGGGGGGAAATATCAGGATATAAAATAAATAAACTAAATCTTCAATATTAATGCTAAATGAGACCCAGAGAAATTACCCAGCCCCTGAGGTAAATCAATTCAATGTTGTAAATCAGTTTAAATATTTAGGAATCCAAATTATTGCCTAAGCTAGAATCAGTCGCCAGTGTCAACTATGAAGCCTTAATGTCAGATATCAGTGAGTTAACTCAGAGATGGATGTCACTACCAATGTCGATAATCGGGAGAATCAATATACTTAAAAGTAATATTTTACCTAAAATACTTTATTTATTTCAATACATTCCCTTACCACCACCTTTAGATTTATTCTCAAGAATAAAAAAAAAGTTAGTGGAATTTTATATGGAACAACAGGAGGGCTAGATTACGTTTGGTCTTTATTATATTTACCATTTGATCGTGGAGGTCTGAAATGTCCAAATTTTATGTTGTATTATTGGTCGGCACAACTGAGGTCTATTGGCATATTATTTTTTCATCAAATGATCTCCCTCACTGGACTGAAATGGAATCATACAATTTACCTTTACCGCTTCCCATATTCATATACTCAGATTCGGCAAAAAAAATTACAAAAACAAGTTAAAAATCCATTTGTAAAGCATATGATCAAAATATGGTGTGAAGCTAAAACTATTTAAAAGAACCACAGTTATTGTCAACAATTTAGTCCAATATGGGGTAATCAATATTTTAAACCAGGGAGAGCGGGACGCTGTATTTAAAGTATGGAATTTAAAAGGGATACAAAAGATTCAGGATTTATATTTGCCATGTGCAGACAACATAATGTCTTTTGAAGAGCTGAGGATCCAAATTTTAATCTCAATAGAACACATTTTTTAAAATATCTTCAACTTAGAAACTTTATTCGATCAAATCAAAATAAAGCTCTCACTCGACCTATTTATTCATCCTTGAAAAAATGATGATGAAAGATAGTAAAGAAAGGGTATTATTTCAGAGTTTTATAACTCATTGACACTATCTTCAAGTGAAAATTCACTGAAAAGATTAAACTACTGGAAAGAAGATCTGCAAATTGAAATTTCAGAGGAACAATGGGAATTGGCTTGTACAGAAGCTCAAACCAAATCAATAAATGCACGCCTTAAATTGATACATTTCAAATGGTTAATGCGGATGTATGTTACACCGGAGGAGTTAAATAGATATAACAAAAATATACCAGATACATGCACAAAAATGCATGGAAAGTAAAGGAACCCTATTTCATTGTTTATGGAATGTAGATTAATAAGAATGTTTTGGGAAGCAGGTGAGGGTAACAATTGAAAAAATAATCTCAAAACAAATCATATTGAATCCTAAACTGTTTTTTGCTGGGTCTGTACCCAGAAAAGCATAATTTTAATACAAAGTGAAAGAACATTCATAGACCTCAGTTTGCTTAATGCCAAAAAATGTTATTGCACTATTATGGAAAAAGACTCATAGACCAGATGTGACTCAGTGGTTAAGACAGATTGTTAACAAACCTTCCATTAGAAAGAATAACATATATACTAAAATCAAAGGAAATTGTGTTTGAGAATATATGGAGACCTTTTATTGATTATGTAAAAAATTTAAACATAACTCTTGAAGAAGAAGGTGAATGATGTGTGTGGACCTTGTAAATTCCAAACTGGTGAACATAATATGTATACTTATGTATTGGATTGTCTAGACTAAACAGAGGAGCATTGTTGAAGATTTGATTTTGTTGGTGGTTGTTGGTGTTTTTAGTGCATTTTTTTTTTTTTGTAGTACTTTAGTGTTAGTGTTTGATTGTTTGTATCATGTTTGTTAAAAAAAAAAAAAGGTTCAATAAAGATATTGTGGAAAAAAAAAACTCTTACAACGGTCGTATAGGGACCGGATAGCTCGTAACAAGCCTGATACCCCATACTCCTGCAGCATCCCCCACAAGACACCACGAGGGACGCAGTCGAATGTTTTCTCCAAGTCCACAAAACATATTTGACTGGTTGGGCAAACTCCCACGAACCCTCAAGGTTTCTTGAGAGGGTAAAGAGCTGTTCCGATGTGCCACAGCCAGAACGAAAACCACACTGCTCCTCCTGAATCTGAGGTTTAACCAACGGTCAGACTCTCCTCTCCAGTACCCTGGCATAGACCTTCCCAGGAAGGCTGAGGAGTGTGAGTTCCCTGAAGTTGGAACACACCCTCCAGTCCCCATTCTTAAAAAGAGTAACCACCAACCCGGTTTGCCATGCCAAAGGCACTGTTCCCGACCTCCATGCAATGTTGCAGAGGCGTGTCAACCATGACAGCCCTACAACATCCAGAACCTTGAGGTACTCAGGGTGAATCTCGTCCACTCCCAGGGCCCGGCCAACAAAGAGTTTTTTAACCACTTCGGTAACTTCAGCCCCTGTGATGAGTGAGTTGTGCCCCTCATCCTCAAGCCCTGCTTCCTCTGTGGAAGGCGTGCCAGTGGGATTGAGGAGATTCTCAAAGTATTCCTTCCACTGTGCGATGATATCCCCAGTCGAAGTCAGCAGCACCCCATCCAAAGTGTGGGCAGGGAGCTGTTTCCCCCTTCTGAGTTGCCAGACAGTTTGCCAGAATCTGTTCGTGGCCAACCAAAAGTCTTGTTCCATGGCCTCACCAAACTCCTCCCACACCTGAGTTTTTGCTTCAGCAACCACCCGAGCCGCACTCCGCTTGGCCTGCTGGTAGACCTCAGCTGCTTTGGGAGTCCCACATGCCAACCAAGCTCAATAGGACTCCTTCTTCAGCTTGATGGCCCCTCTCATCACTGGTGTCCACCACTTGATTCATGGGTTGCCACCACGAAATGCACCGACAACCTTGCGGCCACAGCTCTGGACAGCTGCTTCAACAGTGGGGATGGAGAACATGGCCCATTCAGACTCCATGTCTCTAGACTCCCTCGGAATGTGGTCGAAGTTCTTCTGGAGGTGGGAGTTGAAGACCTCCTGTTCAGGTCATCACCAACTCACCACCAAGTGGGGATCTGTTGACAGCTCTGCTCCTCTCTTTACCCGAGTGTCAAAGACATACAGTCGCAGGTCTGATGACACGATAACAAAATCGATCATCGACCTGCAAACCTAGGGTAGTCCTGGTGCCAGGTTACACATATGGACACCCTTGTGCTTGAACATGGTGTTCATTATGGACAAACTGTGGTTGGCACAGAAGTCCAATAACTGAACAACACTCGGGTTCAGATTGGGCAGGCCATGTCCTCTCAATCACGACCCCTCCAGGTTTCACTGTAGTTTTTTTTTTTATTTTAGCATTATATTATAAACTTAAATTTTGCTCTAAGAATGTATAATTTTTGCTGAAAAGGTTTTCTCTCATTCGTCACGGTTTTGCTGAATAAAGTTCTTCATAAGTTTTATCTTTGTTTTGCTTATTCTTATAATCCTGGATGTAGATCAGGCTGATGGGTGCTCTATGTATTCTTGCTGCTGCCGCGGTCAAGCACCATCCTGACCACCCTGCTGCTGACAGGTAAAAAGCTGCTTTTCTCCCACTCAATGGGGTTGAGACCGGTTTGTGACACCCCGTGACAACTCTGTGACTGCTTTGAGAGAAAAGTTGTCACGCAAATGTTTTGAATATGTTCAAAATTCCTGTGACTCATGAGAAGAAATTGCAAACCCACCCGAATGTTTGGAGAGATCGCAAATTGTCACGGCCCAGTAAGATACTACCCTTAGGAAGGTCAAAAACACCATGACCATGTTTTGTTTTGGAGAAAAATGTAGACTTCCAAACTAATTTCAGTGGATGCAGGGAAAATTAGGCAGTAAAACGAAATCTGTTCCACTACCACAGTGTCTTTTCTTTGGCTCTTTCTCTTAACATAAATATACACACACAAAAAAAAAATCAGTCGTGCCCAGCCAGCATGTCCATGTGGGCCCCACCAAAGCATAAACCTGGGTTGTCTTCTGGGTCCCACATGGGTTTGCTCACATGGACTTTTATCTATTTTCAACTTATTTTCTCATAAATTTTCTATTTTCTTGTAAATCTGTTAGTTTTTCCCATAAATTTACAATATTTTTCTTGTAAATTTTGAAATTTCTCAAAAATGTTCAACTTTTTTTTTACTGTAAAGTTACAACTTTTCCTTGTAAATTTGGGCCTTTATTTTCTCATAAATTTTCAATTTACAGTATTTACTCATATTTGCTACTTTTTTGTTAATTTGTAACTTTTTCTAATTTTTTCCTCATAATTTGCGACTTTCTTCTTGGTAAATGTGCAAAAATTTTTGTAAGTTTGTAACTCTTCAAGTAATTTCACAATTTTTTTCTGTAAATTTTGCAACTTTTTTCTCCCTAAATTTTCACACTGTCTCATAAATTTGCAACTTTTTTCTAGTACATTTAGGACTTTCTCAAAAATTAGCTTTTTTTTTTTTTTTTTGCAAAATTGTCACTTTTTTCATAAAGTCTTTTCATTTTTTTCCTCATAAATTTGTCACTTTTTTGCATAATTTTGCCTATATGGCACAAGTGTTAATGAAACCTGCTCACCCATATTAAACCCATGTGGGGCCAACGTGGGTTTAAAGGGGGTAAACATATTACCTGCACCACAGGTTAGGATCATGTAGACAAACACAGATGGGGCCAACATGGAACCCGTGGACAAGCCCACATGGGAAACATAAGACAGCCAGATTTAACCTTTGGTGGGGCCCACATGGGCATGCTGGCTGGCTAAGATGTGTGTTCAGTCTTAAAAAGTTTTTAAGGTGTCACCTAAAAAGTATAACTGCAGCCAAGGTTATTGTAGCCGTGCAGGAGAAGATGAGAACTGTGAGAGAACACTGCGTGGCCTCCCGTCCCGCTATAAAACGTGAATGGGGAGCTTCGAATGTGCACAATTACATCAAATGGATGAAAGATGAGAGCCGTCAACGCTTTCCTGGCAGGGCGGAGATACAGAGGAAGAGGAAGAGCGTGAGGCAGAAGGAGCGACGACCGCCGTGACTGGTGGAAAACCGAGACCGTCCTGATTAGATGTAACCTGAACGTTCACCCAGACATCCCACAGTTTGTGCTAAGTATCCCGGAGAAAAGGAAGTGTTGTTGTTGTATTGTTGATTATTATCTATCAATTTCCTATCATCCAAGTCATTAAGGTAAACTTGAACGGAATGATTAATTAAAGCTACTGTAACATTAATTTTTTTCTTTAAAAACACAAGACAAAAATCTAATTTTCTGTCTCTTTGACCCCTCAGCTCCACATAGCAGGCCCATCGACCCCTCTCTCTCTCTCTCTCTCTCTCTCTCTCTCAATAACCGGGCCTCACGCCCAGGGCCAGTGACCTTTCGAAGCCCCCTGCCTGGATTTGGGGTCGAGGAAGCATGTGCATGTGTGTGGTGGAAACAGTCACACTACGCATTACCACCAGCACCCCCCCCCACCACCACCACACACACACACACACACACACACACACACACATTGATACAAGGACAGAACCGGGAGTCTGTTTGATTCACATAGAATGGTCCTAACACAAACGTGACTTAATTAGTGCTTTAATAATCGTGTTATGATAAGGAGTCACTGGCTTTAGACACTTTCAGCCAGCGGTGAGGGGTAATTAGCAGAGCCACTTCTGAGTACGCAAATGCTGCGAGCCCCAATCAGCCGCTAGGGGGCCCCCAAGCTACAAGTTATAATTATTTTCAACTTTTTTCTGAGAAACTTTCTTCTTGTAAGTTTTACAGATTTTTTTCTTGTGAATTTGCAACTTTTTTCTAGTAGATATGCAATTTTTTTTCTTGTAAATTCCCAACTATTTTCTTGTGGATGTGCTTTTTTCTAGTGAATGAGCAACTTTTTTCTTATGAATTTGCAACTATTTTTGTGTGGATTTACAACTTTTTTCTTATATTTGCAACTTTTTTCTTGTGAATTTGCAACTTTTTTTAATGTATTTGAAACAAATTTCATGTAAATTTGTGACTTTCATATAAAGTTGTGAGATTTTTTACAACTGAATTTGTGGCTTTATTTTTTTGTACATTTGCAAATTTTATTCTTGTAAATTCCCTACCTTTTCCATTATAAATTTGCACTTTTTAATTTTAAAAATGCGTTTTTTCCTTGTAAGTTTGCAACTATTTTTTCCTCACAAACCATCAACTTTTTTCTTTAAAACAAAAGCCAACTTTGTCATTCAATCCATACACATGTACAGTTGAATGAAATTACATTTCTGTTATCTACAATGTTAATCACATCTAGAATCAGAGGGGGTCGCTGCCATGCAAGGCACCGCCAGAGAGTTCCCTCCTCCGTTCCATTATTGCTGAGCACCAAGCTGGACGGCAGGAAGTTCCGCTTTTGACATGGTCTTTGGCATGACCCAGCCGGGACTTGAACCCCTGCTTTCCGGGTGTGGGGTGGATGCTCTGCCAACTGAGCCACCTTCTTCTAATTTTTTTTTACTTTTTTCATTATCATGTTGCAACTTGTTTTTCATAAATGTGAACCTTTTTTTTCTTGTAAATTTTCAACCTTTTTCTAATTAATTTGTGACTTTTTCCATGTAAATTTGCATTTTTCCTGTAAATCTGCAACATTCTTATGGATGCTGGTGCAATTTTTATTCTATAATGGTTTAATTTTTTCTGTTCTCCTAGACAATGACCCAAGTTTATTTTCTAATGTTTTTGTTGGTAGGGAAGTTTTCTGTTTTAAATTTAAGGGTCTGAACTCTTCCCCATTCCAAAACATGGGCCCCTAAACACAATCTTGCAAAGGGCTCCCCAGAAATCTAGAAATGGCCCTGACTACAATAGAACTTGTAGTGCCCCCCCAAACCAGAGTGGTGGCTTAGAGGTACAGCATCCACCTCACAACCAGGTGGCCGTGGGTTCAAGGCCAGGTCATAAAAAGACCATATAAAAATGGTACTTTCCACCTTCTAGCTTGGTGCTCAGCATAATAGAACAGGGAAAGGAAAGTTAACACACACAGCTAACAGAGGACTGAACCCCCACTGTAGTTTTCACTGCTCACAGTAGCTGTGTGGCCTAGGGTCAGAGAAACAGAGATAGGCGCCACCCCTATACACCACATGGTGTCCCACATGCTGTGGAAGGGGAATTAACCCCCCCCCCCCCCAATGTTTACTCTGGAGAAATTGTTCGGGTCATTGTCCCCCCCCCCCCCCCCCAACAGTGAAATGAAATATCCGCCCATGACTTCTACTCAAGTACCATTTGTGGGTTCTCTGGTGAATTGTTGACAGAAGGATGGTCGATGCACACAGCACCATGGCATCAGCTCATGTCAGCTTCAGAATTAGGTAAAAACTGCATTACTTATTTTTTTATATATACAGTATATTCCTACCTTGTTGGTGAGTTGTCCCAATATTAATATCATACTTCCATTCATGCCAATAAAGCATATTGATCTGATTAGAGAGCGAACTGGAGAAAGCGTAAGGCTGACTGGGGAGCGTAATGGGGCAGCATTGATTATGGCTGATAACTCTGGCTCTTTGATGTGGATAATGCAGTCCCTCTCTTCCTGCCTCTGCTGCCTTTACTCTCTAAAACCCTCGGGCCTCAGAGGATATTGGGTTTACAGAGTGAGAGCAAACGTGTGAGCCAGTTTGAATGTGGCACAAAAGCCTGAATCAGTTAGAAGTGGGGAAACATAGAGCATGAGGTTTAGCTAAAGTGTGCATGTGTGCCATGCTTCCCATTTTGTGCCAGTGGATTTGTTAGTTTCTGTCAGTGCGTAATCTGTTTTCCACGCTTTGTGTCATGTGATCAAACTGCCTGTAGACTGTGCACCAGCTTTTTGTTGCAAGGATTTGGGAGGTGTGGCATCAGTGTAATCTTGGGGCATTGCTGTTTTTTTTTTTGTTTTTTTTTGTTACTTATTTGTAGCCTTAGGTAGATTTGGTTTGCAGTCTGGTGACAAGCCACTGGCTGCCGGTCGCTGCGTGCGTGAGCGCCCTAAACCTACATGTTTTTGGTATGCAGGAGGAAACCGGAGAAATCCCGGAGTAAACCCACGCAACACGGGGAGAACATGCAAACTCCACACAAACTCCACACAGCTCACTGTTGGTCGGGGGCTGGGATTGAACCCACAATCTCATGATCCCCGCGATCCCCCGGCCGAGGGTAAACTGTGCTGCCACAGTGCTAAACCACTGCGCCACCGTGCAGTTTTGGTGCATTTTCTTCCACTTCCTTAATGATCAGCAGGTCTATTCTCAACAGTGAATTGTTAATGATATTTCAGTGGCACGTTTTAAAATTATGGGCAATTCCCAGCCTGGGTGACGAGGTGTGGTCTACCTTACCTAAGGGTGAAAATGACGAGGTCAGTCCACCTTGACATGAAGGTCGAAACAGACTTTGTGATTTGTGATCCCAGGCTGAGGCTAATATATATATATATATATAGGCATTTCTGGCCTTGGCCCAGTTGGGGCTGTAACAGAAATACAGTACACAAAGAAACACTCACAGCATGCGCTGGGATTTTGCATATTCTTTACTTGGGTGGATGTTGTGAAGGGGTTTTTCTTCACCATGGAAAGGATCCTGCACTCACCACCACTGTTGCCTTTTTGAGTTCCAAAGCTCCTCAGTGTGCTCTTTTTTCTCAGAATGTACTAAACTGATGAGTTGGCCCCTCCGAACATTTCTGCTATCTCTCTGATGCATGTCTTCTTATTTTTTTTTAGTCTGAGGATGATCCGCTTCATTTCCAATGAGAGCTCCTTTGACCGCATGTTGTGGGTTCACAGCATCAGCTTGGAAATGCAAATTCCACACCTGGAATCAACTCCAGATCTTTTAACTGCTTTAACTAATGATGGATTAATGAGGGAATAGCCCATACAGCCCATGAAATAGCTTTTGAGTCATGTCCAATTACTTTTGAGCCCCTGAAATGAGGAGTTGTTGTATAAAAATGGTTGCAATTCCTAAACTGTAACTCCAATCTGGATATGAATACCCTTAAATTAAAGCGTGAAGTCTGCACTTTAAGCACATATTGAAAATATAACTACACTACGCAGAAAAAGTTAGGGATATTCGGCTTTCGGGTGAAATTTCATTATGCACCTAAAATGTACTATAACCTTTCCGGGTGAACTTGACCTTCTCTAACCGTTTGAATGTACATGTCCAACTGTTCAATGTTTCAGTACTTCTTGGACAACTTGCTGTTCTCTAACAAGATGATGAAACCCAAAATTCACAACAGGTGTTTGATCCATGAATCAACCAATAAATTTTCTGGTTCAGTTAGAATTGGTATTTAAATCGTCCTCTTCATCATGCTGTTCACATTTTGACATCATGAGACCAAGATGACACCTAACAATTGATCAACAGTACCTCACCACTGCAAGGCTTCAAACAGGATGTCAGAGGGAAGTAGCCACTGAGCTTAGAGTGTCACAGAGTGTCATCAGCAGGTTGCAACAGAGATACAGAGAGACTAGAAGAGTCACAGAAAGGCATAGAAATGGACATCCTTTGGCCACATCCCATGCTGACGAATGCTTCATTGTGAACAGTGCCCTGTGGAACCAGATGATGAATGCCACTCAACTCCAGGCACATTTAAGGGAGATGAGAGGCACCCAGGTGTCACATCAGACCATTCAAAACTGTTTACATCAGCATGGTCTGCGTGTTAGATGACCTGCAAGAGTACCTGACCACACCAGGCACAGATGTCATCGTCTTGCATGGGCCAGGGAGCATTTATGCTGGACAAGGGACCAGTGGGCCTCAGTGCTGTTCTCTGATGAAAGTCGATTCACGCTGAGCAGAAATGATGGCCGCCAACAATGTTGGAGACGTTAAGGAGATCACCATGCATCAGCCACTATTGTGGTGGCATTACACTCTGTGCAAGTGTGTCTAGTCCATACAGACCTGCCCTACACCTTGTGAATGGTACAGTGACAAGCCGATACTGCCTAAATAACGTCACTAATCCAGTCATTGTGCCCCTGCATGAACAACACAGGCCTAATTTCATCTTCATGGATGACGATGCTCTAGCTCATCGAGGTTGCATCATTAGGGAACGGCTGCTGGAAGCTAGGGTACCTCAAATGGAGTGGCCTGCACTTTCTCCAGACTTCCCAGAATCCCATAGAAAACCTATGGGATCAGCTGAGTTGCCGTGTAGAGGCTCGTAACCCTGCACCCCACAACCTCAATGACCTGAGGGCTGCCCTTCAAGAACAGTGGAATGCCATGCCTCAGCAGACAATAAGTTGACTTGTGAACAGCATGAGACATCATTGTCAAGCTGTAATTGTTGCTCAAGGGCAATTGACAAGTTATTGGGGCATTGACATTTTTCATTGTGGTATACCCACCACTGTTGTTGGCTTTGTTTCAATAAATTGTTTGAGATGAGGAAATCATCATTACATGCTTCTACTTAAATGCCCTACTTTCATGATATAATATCACTGTAGTGTGAACTTTTTATATTTTCCATAAATTTCACCCAAAAGCCAAATATCCCTAACTTTTTGTCAGTAGTGTATATCTTGAATATATTTTGGTGAACAGCTAAAATAACAAAACTTAAGGTAGTATCCAAATATATGGACCTACAGTGGTGTGAAAGTGTTTGCCCTCTTCCTGATTTCTCATTTTTTTGTATGTTTGTCACACTTAAATATTTCAGATCATCAAACAAATTTAAATATTAAACAAAGATAACACAAGTAAACACAAGCTGCAGTTTTTAAATGAAGGTGTTTATTAAGGGTAAAAAAAATCCAAACCGACCTGGCCCTGTGTGAAAAAGTGATTGTGTCCCCTGTTAAAACATAAATTAACTGTGGTTTATCACATCTTTGGAAGCTGAGTTCAATTTCTCTAGCCACACCCAGGCCTGATTACTGCCACACCTGCTCTCAATCAAGAAATCACTTAAATAGGACTTGCCTGACAACGTGAAGCAGACCAAAGGATCCTCAAAAGCTAGACATCATGCTGTGATCCAAAGAAATTCAGGAACAAATGATAAACAAAGTAATTGAGATCTATCAGTCTGGAAAAGGTTATAAAGCCATTTCTAAAGCTTTGGAACTCCAGCAAACCACAGTGAGAGCCATTATCCACAAATGGCGAAAACATGGAACAGTGGTGAACCTTCCCAGGAGTGGCCAGCCGACCAAAATTACCCCAAGAGCGCAGTGATGACTCAAAGAGGTGACAAAAGACCCCGCATCAACATCCAAAGAACTGCAGGCCTCACTTGTCTCAGTTAAGGTCAGTATTCATGACTCCACTATAAGAAAGAGACTGGGCAAAAATGGCCTGCATGGCAGAGTTCCAAGATGAATACCATTGCTGAGCAAAAAGAACAAAGGGTTGTCTCAGTTTTGCCAGAAAATATCTTGATGATTCCCAAGACTTTTGGGAAAATACTCTGTGGACTGATAAGACAAAAGCTGAACTTTTTGGAAGATGCGTGTCCCATTACATTCGGCGTCAAAGTAACACAGCATTACAGAAAACAAACATCATACCAACAGTAAAATATGGTGGTGGTAGTGTGATGGTCTGGGGCTGTGTTGCTGCTTCAGCACCTGGAAGACTTGCTATGGTAAATGGAACCATGAATTCTGCTGTCTACCAAAAAGTCCTGAAGGAGAATGTCTGGCCATCTGTTCGAGACCTCAAGATGAAGCGCACTTGGGTTCTACAGCAGGACAATGATCCAAAACACAACAGCAAGTCCACCTCTGAATGGTTTAAGAAAAATAAAATGAAAACTCTGGAGTGGCCTAGTCAAAGTCCTGACCTAAATCCATTTGAGGTGCTGTGGCATGACCTTAAATAGGCAGTTCATGATCAAAAACCCTCCAGTGTAGCTGAATTACAACAATTCTACAAAGATGAGTGGGCCATAATTTCTCCACGGTGCTGTAAAAAACGCATCGCCAGTTATCGCAAATGCTTGATTGCAGTTGTTGCTGCCAAGGGTGGCCCAATCAGTTATTAGGTTTAGGGGGCAATCACTTTTTTATGCAAGGCCATGTAGGTTTGGATTTTTTTCCCCTTAATAATAAACACCTTAATTTAAAAACTGCATTTTGTGTTTACTTGTGTTATCTTTGTCTAATATTTAAATTTGTTTGTATGTTTGTCACACTTAAATGTTTCAGATCATCAAAAAATGAGAAATCAGGAAGGGGGCACACACTTTTTCACACCCCTGTAACTGTATGGCTAAGTGTGATCACTGTGTGCATGTGACAATAATATCAAAAAGTTTCCTAAAATGTGCCTTGTATAGGAGGGTTGTGTAGTGTAGTTATTTCTTGTGTTACAGTATATTTGGAGCTCTTATTTGTGTGGCACGGGGTGGTGGCTCCATGTTCTGGTTCCGCCAACCCCATGCGTATAAGAAGGGCTGTGGGGGGGGGGGGGGTCTCTTCCGCCTTTACCTCTGCCAGCGGCTGTATGTATGGTCAGGTGCACTGCGCCCTGTATGATAAACGTGTGTTCAGCTCCACTATTGCTCTCCTCCTTGACTCCAGTTCCAAACATAACAGGTTGCAAGAAAAAAACAAAAACCCACCTTGAAGATTCTGAGGCCATGTAGGGAATGATGTAATGGTCACATGCGACTAAAATAGAACTCTTTGGCATCAACAGAAAAGCATGGCGGTGGTAATATCCTGTTGTGGGAGTGCTCCTCTGCAGCAGCAGTGTTGCCAGATATACAATAATTATGGTATTTATACGATAGTTTTAGGGCCTATACAATAAACAATCAATACTTTTTTAAAAATGCCAAATAAATGATAGTTTTGGCATTTCCATGCACCCCCCAAAAAACGAAGTTTTGATTTACATGAACACCCACACATCACCAGAAACTGATGCCTTCTCATATCTGATGACCGCATACCTGGCTGGCTCCTCCTCACTGCCAATCACATCAGCAGCACTCAGCTCATGTTTGTTTGTACAGCTGTACTGACACCGCAACAAACTTAAAAAAGTGAATATGAGTTAGGACTTGGAGGAAAAAAGTACTAAAAGAAAAGAGTCTAACAGCACAGACACAGGTAGGAAAACAAAGCAACCCTGCCAGGCACAGCATCTTTTTCGACCTGCCTTGACATTATACCATACATTTAAGGGATGGCTTCAACCTGTAGCTGGGAACAGGGCTAAAGCATTGTGCTGCTGCTGCAGCATTCAGTTGGTGTCAGACATTGCAGTTCTGACAAAAATCATGCCAAAGGAAATAAACACACAAAACATATAGTCTCTGGCACCAAATCAAACCTCCATTGTCCACTGTTTGTAAGAAATGTGTTTACTCCTTAGGTTATTGCAATTCCACGCACATAAAAGCTTTGTTTTTAAATGCACTGTTCTAATTCAATTCAATTCAATTCAACTTTATTTATATAGCGCCATTTCACAACAACAGTCATCTCATGGCACTATCAACTGTAGGGGGGAACCCCCACAGTTGCAGAAAGACCCCAGCAATCAGGCGATCCCCTGTGAGCAAGCACTTGGCGACGGTGGAGAGGAAAAACTCCCTTTTAACAGGAAGAAACCTCCAGCAGAACCAGGCTCAGGGAGGGGCAGTCATCTGCTGCGACTGGCTGGGGGGTGAGCGGATAGAGAAGAAGAAAAGAACAGACATGTAGAGAGCAAACAGCACGATGGGGACTCAATCTATGGGAGAGAACAAACAAATGTTAATGACCACGGTGGCGCAGTGGTTAGCACTGCGGCAGCACAGTTTACCCTTGGCCGGGGGATTGTGGGGATCGTGGGATCGTGGGTTCGATCCCAGCCCCCCGACCAACAGTGATCTGTGTGGAGTTTGCATGTTCTCCCCGTGTTGCGTGGGTTTACTCCGGGATTTCTCCGGTTTCCTCCCACATGCCAAAAACATGCATGTTAGGTTAATTGGCTGTTCTAAATTGTCCCTAGATATCTGTTTCCTATAGGCCCTTAGAATAGAGGGTTAGTATTAATGAAAGCGCTTTGAGTGGTCTTTGTGACTAGAAAAGCGCTATATAAGTGCAGGTTAGTAGTAGTTAGTAGTTAGTAGACCAGCAAAAAAAAATATTTCATAGAGAGTGAGGAAAGGAGTGAGGCCCAGTGCATTACTGGAGGTCCCCCGGCTGACTAAACCTATTAGCAGCATAACTAAGGGAGGGTTCAGAAACACATGATCCCTCCCTAATTGTAGGCTATATCAAAAAGGTTGGTTTTAGCCCTGTTCTTAAAAACAGAGATCGAGTCTGACTCCCGAATCCAGATTGGCAGCTGATTCCACAGGAGAGGAGCTTGATAACTGAAGGCTCTGCCTCCCATTGTACTTTTGGAGATTCTAGGTATTACAAGTAATCCTGCATTTTGGGAGCGTAGTGCTCTGTTAGGATAATACGGTAGTATCAGATCTTTTAAATAAAAAGGAGCCTGATTGTTTAGAGCTTTGTAAGTAAGAAGAAGGATTTTAAACTTAATTCTAAACTCTATGGGAAGCCAATGAAGGGAGGCCAGAACCGGAGAGATATGATCTCTCTTTCTAGTACCTGTTAAAACTCTTGCTGCAGCATTTTGGATCAGCTGAAGACTTTTTAAAGATGTTTTAGGACAGCCTGATAATAAAGAATTACAATAATCTAATCTCGAGCTAACAAAAGCGTGGATCAGCTTCTCAGCATCACTCTGAGACAAGATGCTCCTAATCTTGGCAATATTACGCAAATGATAGAAGGCAGTCTTAGAAACAAATTTAATATGTGAATTGAAGGACAAATCCTGATCAAAAATAACTCCAAGGTTCCTCACAGAGCTATTAAGAGAAAGAGTAACTGCATCCAAACTGAAAGTTTGATTTGGAAAGGAATTTCTAAGGTTTTTTGGACCAACAAGAATGACTTCAGTCTTATCTGAATTTAATAGCAGGAAATTACAAGTCATCCAAGCTTTAATTTCCTTAAGACAGGCTTCTAACTTGGCTAATTGATTTCTATCATCTGGCTTCATTGACAGGTATAATTGTGTGTCATCTGCATAACAATGAAAATGTATACAGTGCTTTCTAATAATGTTGCCTAACGGAAGCATATATAAACTAAAAAGAGTGGGGCCTAGCACAGATCCCTGTGGAACTCCATGACTAAGCTTTGAGTTGAAAGAAAACTCATTATTTACATGAACAAACTGGAACCTATCAGATAAATAAGATCTAAACCACTGCAACGAAGTTCCATTAAGTCCAACATAGTGTTCTAATCTATCAAGTAGAATATTATGATCAATAGTATCAAAAGCTGCACTAAGGTCTAAAAGGAAAAGTACAGAAACTAGTCCATTATCAGATGCAATGAGGAGGTCGTTAGTGACCTTCGCTAAGGCTGTTTCAGTACTATGATGGATTCTAAACCCAGATTGAAACTCTTCAAGTAAACCATTTCCCTGCAGGTGGTCAAATAATTGCGTAGCAACAACTCTAAGATTTTTGAAATGAAAGGGAGATTAGAGATTGGTCTATAGTTAGCTAAAGCTCCTGGATCTAGCGTTGGCTTTTTGAGTAAGGGTTTAATTACAGCCGTTTTAAAAGCCTGCGGTACATGGCCTAAAGTTAATGAAGAATTGATTATATGAAGAATAAAGCTACCAATAAGTGGGAAGACTTCTTTAAATAACCTGGTAGGAATAGGGTCTAAAAGACAAGTTGAAGGTTTGGATGAGGAAACTATTTTGTCTAACTCACAAAGGTCGATTGGAGTAAACTCATCAAGACAGACATCAAAAGAAGGAGTTGTAGTAGTTACAGTATTTAAGTTAACTGTGGGAAGAATCTGATTGATTTTATCTCTGATGGATGAAATTTTATTATTGAAAAAGTTCATAAAGTCCTGACTAGAAAGCTCTAAGGGAATGCTAGGATTGACAGAGTCCTGACTCTTTGTCAACCTGGCTACAGTACTGAAAAGAAACCTGGGATTATTCTTGTTCTGTTCTATTAATGCAGAGTAATAACTTGTTCTAGCTTTTCTAAGAGATTTTTTATAAATTAAAAGATGATTTCTCCAAGCTAAATAGATTTCATCTAAATTAGTAGAGCGCCATTTTCTTTCTAATTGACGAGTCTTCTGTTTTAAGCTACGAGTTTCTGTGTTGAACCAAGGAGTTAGAAATCTCTGATTAGACTTTTTCTTTTTTAAGGGGGCCACCAAGTCTAGAGCCTGATGCAGAGAAGCTGAAACACTATCCACCATGTTATCAATTACAGAAGGAGCAAGCTGTCTATAGCTTATTTCCGTTGTGTTGACACATGGCATAGAGGAAACAATCTGCATAAATTTGGAAACAGCATCATCTGAGAGGCATCTACTGTAATAATATTTTTCTTTAGGAGCCAAATAGTCAGAGATAGTAAAATCAAAGGTTAACAGACAATGGTCTGACAGTACAGGGTTATGAGGAGACACTACAAGATTTTCTATTTCTATGCCATATGTCAGAACAAGGTCCAATGTATGATGGAGGTAATGAGTAGAATTTCCTACTTTCTGAGAAAACCCAATCGAGTCTAATATTGAATTAAAAGCCACATTAAGGCAGTCACTATCTACATCCACATGTATATTAAAGTCCCCTACTATAATTAATCTATCAGATTTCAGCACTAAATCAGCTAAGAAATCAGCAAATTCGGATAAAAATTCTGAGTAGGTTGATGGGGGACGATAAACTATGGCAAATAAAATTGGGTTTAACCTAAAATTGCTAAAGTGCCCAATACTGAGGACCAGGCCCTCAAAGGAATTATAACATGTTTTTTGCTTTACATTAACTAGTAATTTGGAATGGTAAATTGTTGCTACTCCTCCTCCACGACCAGAACTTCTGGGATTTTGACAGTTTAAATAACCAGAGGGAGTTGATTCATTTAAACCAACATAATCCTCTTGCCCTAACCAAGTCTCTGTAAGGGATATTAAATCAATCTGATGATCAATTAACAGATCATGGACTAACAGAGACTTGGGAGTTAGAGACCTAATATTTAATAAACCACATTTAATTTTTAAATTATGAGGAGGAACAGAGGCCAAATCATTCAATTTAGAGGCTTTATGTTTAATTTGAGTTTTACCAATATTTTGCTTCATCACTTTGGGATGCTTATACATTATATTTTTATTCACTTTGGAGGGAGCAGACAACGATTCTCTGATGGGGAAGTCAGGGGCTAAGTTGAGGGGTGGCGGATGAAGAGGAGCTGCAGAGAGGCGTGTAAGACTGCGACTCTGCTTCCTGGTCCCAACTCTGAGTAGTCAGGGTTTTGGAAATTTGGATAAAAAAGATGCCAGATTGTTAGATAAATGAGAAGCACCATCCAAAGTGGGATGAATGCTGTCTCGTCTCATAAGACCGGGTTTTCCCCAAAAAGAGCTCCAATTGTCAATGTAGCCCACGTCATTTTTAGGACACCACACAGACAGCCAGCGGTTCAAGGATGACGAGCGGCTAAACATGTCATCACTGGTCAGGTTGGGGAGGGGCCCAGAGAATACTACAGTGGCAGACATCGTTTTTGCAAAGTCACACACCGATTCTACATCAAGTTTCGTGACTTCCGACTGCCGGAGACGGATGTCATTAATGCCGGCGTGAATAACAATTGTGGAGTATTTACAGTTACTTTTAGCCAGCATTTTCAAATTTGACTCGATGTCGCCTGCTCTGGCCCCAGGAATGCATTTTATGACTGCTGGAGTCTCTAGGTTCTGTAATTTTTCAAGTTGTTTCTTTTTTTGTAATTTTCTCTTTATTGACATTCTTTGGAAAGTAGGTTTAAGCCATCATTTCATTTGATAATTACATTCGAATGTCCCTTTTTTTTAGAGATGAAAAAGAAATAAGAAAAAAAGAAAAAACTGGAAAAAAAAAGGGAGGGTCAGCATAAGCAGCTGCATATAGGGAGCAACTGTTAATGTACACACTCTTGTATATATACAGTGGGGAAAAAAAGTATTTAGTCAGCCACCAATTGTGCAAGTTCTCCCACTTAAAAGATGACAGAGGTCTCCAATTTTCATCATAGGTATACCTCAACTATGAGAGACAAAATGAGAAAAAAAAATCCAGAAAATCACATTGAAGGATTTTTAATGAATTAATTGGTAAATTCCTTGATAAAATAAGTATTTGGTCAATAACAAAAGTTCATCTCAATACTTTGTTATATACCCTTTGTTGGCAATGACAGAGGTCAAACGTTTTCTGTAAGTCTTCACAAGGTTTTCACACACTGTTGCTGGTATTTTGGCCCATTCCTCCATGCAGATCTCCTCTAGAGCAGTGATGTTTTGGGGCTGTCGCTGGGCAACACAGACTTTCAACTCCCTCCAAAGATTTTCTATGGGGTTGAGATCTGGAGACTGGCTAGGCTACTCCAGGACCTTGAAATGCTTCTTACGAAGCCACTCCTTCATTGCCCGGGCAGTGTGTTTGGGATCATTGTCATGCTGAAAGACCCAGCCACGTTTCATCTTCAATGCCCTTGCTGATGGAAGGAGGTTTTCACTCAAAATCTCCCGATACATGGCCCCATTCATTCTTTCCTTTACACGGATCAGTTGTCCTGGTCCCTTTGCAGAAAAACAGCCCCAAAGTATGATGTTTCCACCCCCATGCTTCACAGTAGGTATGGTGTTCTTTCTCCTCCAAACACGACAAGTTGAGTTTTTACCAAAAACTTCTATTTTGGTTTCATCTGACCATATGACATTCTCCCAATCCTCTTCTGGATCACCCAAATGCTCTCTAGCAAACTTCAGACTGGCCTGGACATGTACTGGCTTAAGCAGGGGGACACGTCTGGAACTGCAGGATTTGAGTCCCTGGCGGCGTAGTGTGTTACTGATGTAGCCTTTGTTACTTTGGTCCCAGCTCTTTGCAGGTCATTCACTAGGTCCCCCCATGTGGTTCTGGGATTTTTGCTCACCGTTCTCATGATCATTTTGACCTCACGGGGTGAGATCTTGCGTGGAGCCCCAGATCGAGGGAGATTATCAGTGGTCTTGTATGTCTTCCATTTTCTAATAATTGCTCCCACAGTTGATTTCTTCACACCAAGCTGCTTACCTATTGCAGATTCAGTCTTCCCAGCCTGGTGCAGGTCTACAATTTTGTTTCTGGTGTCCTTTGACAGCTCTTTGGTCTTGGCCATAGTGGAGTTTGGAGTCTGACTGTTTGAGGTTGTGGACAGGTGTCTTTTATACTGATAATGAGTTCAAACAGGTGCCATTAATACAGGTAATGAGTGGAGGACAGAGGAGCCTCTTAAAGAAGAAGTTACAGGTCTGTGAGAGCCAGAAATCTTGCTTGTTTGTAGGTGACCAAATACTTATTTTACTGAGGAATTTACCAATTAATTCATTAAAAATCCTTCAATGTGATTTTCTGGATTTTTTTTTTTTCTCATTTTGTCTCTCATAGTTGAGGTATACCTATGATGGGAATTGGAGACCTCTCTCATCTTTTAAGTGGGAGAACTTGCACAATTGGTGGCTGACTAAATACTTTTTTGCCCCACTGTATTAACAAAGTCTGCTATATCAATTCTGCAAATTGAAAGTCTGGCCTGAGTGGTGTTATATATTTAGTCCATTTTTCCCATTGTGACATAAACAAATCCTTTTTGTAATTGACACAAGCTGTTATAAGATAAGATAAGCCTTTATTAGTCCCACAATGGGGAAATTCCAGGATTGCAACAGCTCAGGGATAGCAACACTCAGAGCAACAATCACAAGGCAAGAGAAAAAATAAAAAAAATCTTATAAATGTTCATTGTAATGTCCATCCACATATCAAGAGATGGGCTCTCCTGTGAAAGCCATTTTTTTGTAATTGCCTTTCTGCTTGCAGTCAGTATAATATATAATAAGTATTTGTCCCTCTTTGACCAATCTGCGAGCACAAGCCCAAAGAATAGAGTTTTGCTTTCCAGAGGTAACTGACATCCAAAAATATCTTGTATAGCTTTATGATTTTCCTTCCAATAATTTTGAATAACATGACAGAGCCAAAATATATGATAATGATTTGCATTTGCACTACCACATTTTCTCCAACAACTTGGGGAGTTCCCTTTGTACTGAGCCTTCTAGGAAGGTGTGATAAAGTATCTAATTAGGCTTTTCCAGCCAAACTCCCTCCAGCTCTGTGAACTAGTGCATTTCCATTGATTTGACCATATTAATGTCCATTCCTCTTTCGATATTTCTATTCCTCCTTCTTTTTCCCATTTTATTTTAACATATAGGGTTGAGTGTCTTTTCAGGTTTGTGAGACCTTTATATAAACCTGAAATTAAGCTTTTATCTTTATTTTTGAGTTATATGCCCTTTTAAATAAATTTAGCAATGGTTTACATGATTCTGCTATACATTTTAACCTGTTGTAGACAAAGTGTCTCATCTGCAAGTAGCAATAGAAGTCTTGTGATTCCAACTGATACTTCTCTTTAAGTGTTTAAGTGTTTCAAAACTAAGTAGTGTGTCATCTTTCATTATCTTACATATGGCTGTTATCCCTCTATTTGCCCAAACTTTAGATCTTGTGTCTGACTTATTTGGAGTGAAATGTGAGTCATATGCGCACCACTTTAAAATTACTATGTTCTCTTCTAAATTCAGGGATGACAACAGGAAATTCTGATTTCAGCTGAAATCTAATTTGGTCGATTGACTTATGGGGGGGCCGGGGGGGGGCGCAGCCCCCCTGAAGCTGGGAGGTTTTCAGTAAAACAGAAGTAATTTAGACCGAAAAAAATGATAAAAAAAAAATGAAATACTAGACTTAGATAAATCATTAAATTTAATGAAAAGTTAACTTACTTTTTCTTCAATGTTGTCTCACTGTCTTTAGTCCAACATATTTAACAGTTCTATAAGAGTTTATTACACTATTTACACCATTTACACTGGTCACCAAGTCACTTCTAATGTGAAACTTTCTTCCTTTTGGCAGCAAGCTGTGTCAGTCTCTGAACTTTGAACTTCATCTCCTTTTCTGGTTTCTTCAGAAACTGTCCGAGTGTTTCTGTTACCTCGTCGAACTTTGAGCCAATTTTCACCTTTACCGTCACTTTTCTCTGAAGCCAATTCCATCGGAACTTATTTTTGACACTTTTGTCTATTTCTAGCACTGATGACTCCTGATGCTTCGATAAAAATCTCATAATTCCGCTGAAAACAATACCGAAAGCTCAGAATTCCAACATGAACCAGCGATGTGATTTGGGGTTGGGGAAATTATCTGAAAATTTAGCAGGGGGCCTGGGGGGGGGGGCAAGGGGGGCGTAGCCCCCCGAAGCTCCTGGGTTTTTTATGATTTTTAAGTATCAGAACTGTGCTTAAATGACATAAAACAAACAGCTGAATGCCACTTATTACTGTATAATATTGACTTATGTTCCAAGAAGATGGCATTCCTAAAATATTCCAACAAGCATTATCCATCACATGCTTTAACACTTGATCTAATCAAAATCAGTTAATTTTATCTATTCCATAATAGAAATAAAATTCCAACATACCATTACTTTTTATAATTTCAGCATTCATTTCAGATCACCAGTTTCAATCTCCATTGAGTCTTGAGCAGTTCATTTTGCACAATCACTGATGCAGCCAAGTCTTAGAAATATTCAAAAGTCATGAGTCAATGTCCACTGTGCACAGTCAATTTCAAACTGTTTGGAATCATAAAAGTAATGTAACTAAATTGTTTTGCTATTTTTTTCTCCTCAACATCAATGTCAGGGCGCTGCGGGAGTTTTTGGGGATGGTTAACTTTTATAACCGTTTCCTCCCCCGCGCAGCCCAGCTCATACAGCCGTTGTACGCCGCACTCAAGAAACGGAAACCGGCGGACAGAGTCAACTGGACTTCTGAACGGGAGCAGGCGTTCTGAGGTTAAAACAGCGCTCACTACCGACGCCTCGGACATGGGCATAGCGGCCGTCGTGGAGCAATGCGTTGCCGGTTCTTGGCAGCCGCTCACCTTTTTTTTTAGCAGGTCTTTGCACGACAGTGAGCGTAAATACAGCGTGTTCGACAGAGAGTTAATGGCTCTCCACCTGGCCATACGCCACTTCCAGTTCTGCATGAAAGGGCGCACCTTCACTGCGTTCGTGGACCACAAGCCGCTAACGTACTTAACGTACTTTATCTTCCTGGAAGATAAAATAAAGCGGAATTCGGCGAATTACCGGAAAAATCACATCCCTGAGAACAAGCCGCCATGAATTTTTGACAAAGCATACAACGAGCCATTTGATTGGTCCAATCGTTTGCAACTATCCAATCGCAGGGCTGTTTACAATACAGCAGTAGCTTGAATACATAACATCCGGGTTATCGCATGGAGACTTGACCAGGGGAAGCGCCGAGCGCTTATGTAATCGTGTTGATTTTCGCTAAAATCGGTAACAATAAGGTACCTTACCCCCCCTAAAATTTTCTCAACGGATTTAGACGATTCACAGAAATGATCAATTTGAAAATAAATCGGCGGAAATCCGCGGATTGGCGGAAAATTGCCATCCCTGTAAATTATATTTTGATACTACTCTTTTTCAGATTTTAAGAGTCCACTTAACCCATGGATTTTCTATGTTCTTGATAATGTCTTGTAGGTTACCATCAGCTATTGTCGCTTGTATAGGAGTGGGGGTCATTCCCTCTTCAATACTCTTCCACTGGGCAGTATATGAAGGATTACACCAGCAAATTATGGGTCTAAATTGTGCTGCCCAATAATAATCTCTCAGGGAAGGAAGGCCCCACCCCCCTTTTTGTTTTGACAATTGTAGAGTTTTAAATCGGACTCCAGGTTTCTTACCTTGCCATATGTACCTGGACAGCATTTTGTTCCATTCATTAAATTGTTTTCCACTTATCTCTATTGGCAAGATTTGAAATAAATATAATAATTTGGGGAGTATATTCATTTTAATTGAATCAATTCTTGAATTTAGGTTTAAATATATCACGGACACACAGATCATCCCAAATGTCTCCTGAGCCGGTGGACGGAGCCACTGTTTATAGCAGGATACGATATAACAGGGAAGAGCTGCTAGCATTTAACCGCCACCCGGTCCCACTGGAAAAACTCGACATACCGAGAGAACTGAGGCGAAAACGCCGCGGCTGCCGGGCTGGAGTAAGGCGGAGGACAAAAAATATAAGGTACAGACCCTCCCTTCCATCTGTTGTCATGGGAAATGTACGGTCGATACTGGGAAAGTTAGATGAGCTAGCGGCTATCTCCCGTTATGATAGCACTTACCGGGAGTGCTCTCTCCTTTTGTTTACTGAGACGTGGCTAACTGAACTAGCAGCAGATGCTAACATTGAGCTGGAGGGTTTTCACACGATACGAGCTGACCGAACACCAGAGAGTGGCAAAACTAGGGGCGGTGGAGTGATCATGTATGTTAACAACAACTGGTGCAGACCGGGACATATCACTGTTAAACAACGACACTGCAGCAAAGACATTGAGTTGCTAGCTGTTAGCATGAGGCCTACATATCTCCCGAGAGAACACTCACATGTGATCTGCATTGTTGTTTATGCAAATCCGACGGCGAACGCTGGGACAGCGCGTGACGTCATCCATTCAGTAACCAGCAGGCTGCAGACAGAACACCCAGATGCTCTTCTCCTCATCTCAGGCGATTTCAACCACGTTTCACTGTCTCCCATTCTGCCCACTTTCACCCAGTATGTCACATGCCACACTAGAGACAATAAAACACTGGATTTGTTCTACGCAAACACTAAGGAGGCGTACACCTCATCACAACTCCCCCCACTTGGGAGATCGGATCACAACTTGGTTCATCTCCGACCGGTGTACAAACCCCTAGTGCACAGACAACCTCCGGCCATGCACACTGTGGAGTTATGGTCTGAGGAGACAATGGACACTCTAAAGGACTGTTTTGAAGCCACTGCCTGGAAGCAGCTCTGCGATCCACATGGTGAGGACATCGATGGCCTCATTCACACCTTCACGGGCTACCTCAGCTTCTGTGTGGACAAATCCGTTCCCACCAAGACCATACGGCGTCACTCAAACAACAAACCCTGGATCAACCCTGAGATAAAAACACTTCTGAGAGAGAAGAAGAGGATCTTCAGGTCGGGGAACAGGGAGATGCTGAAGTCCGTACAGAGGGAGCTGAGGAGAAAGATCAGAGAAGGCAAGGACAGCTTCAGGAAGAAGATGGAGGACAAGCTGCAACAGAGCGACATCAGCGGGGTCTGGAGAAACCTCAAAACCATCTCGGGGCTCCAGAATACCTCCCCCCAGGCCACGGGGGGCAGGGAGTGGGCGAACAACCTGAATCTGTTTTTCAATAGATTTGACCAACCGCCCTCCCCCCTGTCTGCACAACAACCACTGCTGCCTCTAAGAAATCAAGTCCTGCTACCCACTCCCCACTCCACCGACACCCCCCCCACTCCCAACACACAGCCCCCCATCCTGACCCTGACCAAGACCCAGGTGAGGACGGAGCTGAGGAAGATCAAGGCGAGGAAGGCGTCGGGACCGGACGGCATCAGCGCAAAGCTCCTCAAGTCCTGTGCAGACCAGCTGTGTGGGATTGTGACGTATATCTTCAACATGAGCCTGAAACTGGGGAGGGTACCACAGCTGTGGAAAACATCTTGTGTGGTACCTGTACCAAAAACTTCCCACCCCAAAGACCTGAACAGCTTCAGACCGGTGGCCTTGACGTCCCACTTGATGAAGACCCTGGAGAGACTGCTCCTTGCTCATCTCCGCCCCCTGGTGGAACCAGCGATGGATCCACTCCAGTTCGCCTACCAGCATGGCATTGGGGTGGAGGATGCGGTGATCTTCCTCCTTCACCGTTCTCTGTCCCACCTGGAGAAGCCCGGGAATATGGTGAGGATCATGTTCTTTGACTTCTCCAGTGCTTTCAACACCATCCAACCGATGATCCTGAAGGACAAGCTGCTGCGCGCAGGGGTGGACCAGCACCTGTCATCATGGATCCTGGACTACCTCACGAACCGGCCTCAGTTTGTGAGAACCCGGGACTGTGTTTCCGACACGATCATCAGTAGCACGGGGGCCCCCCAGGGAACGGTGCTGGCTCCCTTCTTGTTCACTCTTTATACTGCGGACTTCTCACACAACACAACACATTGCCATCTACAGAAGTTCTCTGATGACTCTGCGATCGTTGGTCTCATCTCCAGCGGTGATGAAGCTGAGTACAGAGGGCTTATCCAGGACTTTGTGGACTGGTGCCATCGGAACTGCCTCCAGATCAACGCGAGGAAAACTAAGGAGCTGGTGGTGGACTGCCGCAGGCATGGGCAGCCCCTCACAGCACCAGTAAATATACAGGGAACAGACATCGAGATGGTGACATCCTACAAGTACCTGGGTATTCATCTGAACAATAAACTAGACTGGTCACACAATACTGACGCACTCTACAAGAAGGGACAGCGCAGGCTGTTCCTGCTGAGGAGACTCAGGTCTTTTGGTGTACAAGGGGCGCTGCTGAAGTCATTCTATGACACGGTGGTGGCATCAGCCATCACTTTTGGAGTGGTCTGCTGGGGCAGTGGCATTACTGCAGCCGATAGGAAGAGACTGAACAAACTGATTAAGAAAGCTAGCTCTGTCCTGGGGCAACGCCTTGATCCGATGGAGGAGATAGGAGAGAGAAGGACGGTGGCTAAACTGTCATCTCTGCTGGAGTCCGAGTTCCACCCTATGCAGGACATACTGGATGCACTGAGGAGCTCATTTAGCAGCAGACTACATCATCCCAGGTGCACAACCGAGAGGTTTCGTAGGTCCTTCCTACCAACGGCTGTCAGACTGTACAACCTAAGCAGGGCTGCTCGCAGAGATAGCAAAAAGACGTAACAAACTAATAGTTTTGTTTTTTTTTTTTTGTTTTTGTTTTTTTTTTTTGAATGCAAAAGATGCAATAGACTTACACAATGGTCCTCTCCGGCATACAACTAGGAACATACCGGTCGCTATGGAGGGTGAGAATATGTATGGGCACATAATCATACCATGTAGGATAACTAAATAGACGGTTATGCTGTTTCATCCCACCTAGCAACAATGCTCTGCACTGTGTGTGTTTATATATTTACATATTTATTCCATCTAGCTACAATGCTCTGCACTGGGTGTGTTTATATTTATATATCTATATATTTATTCCATCTAGCTACAATGCTCCGCACTGTGTTTTTATATATCTACATATTATTCCATCTAGCTACATTGCTCCGCACTGTGTGTGTTTATATACTTGCATATTTATTCCACCTAGCTGCAATGCTCCATACTGTGGGTGTTTATATATTTACATATTTATTCCATCTAGCTACAATGCTCTGCACTGTGTGTTCATATATTCATATATTTATTCCATCCAGCTACAATGCTCTGCACTGTGTGTCTGTGTGTGTGTGTGTGTATATATATATATTTTATAGTAATATGTACATATGTATATTAGCTGCTCTTGCTTGCTTGTTTTTTCTTGCCTTCTGATTGTTGCTCTGAGTGTTGCTATCCCTGTGCTGTTGCAATCCTGGAATTTCCCCGTTGTGGGACTAATAAAGGCTTATCTTATCTTATCTTATCTTATATGGAATTAGATTCCATCTTGAGATGTCCTCTGATTTTTCTTTGGGTTGGCGAATAATTGCATTCTAGTAGTTCAGAGAGGTCTTTTAGTATTATGACTCCCAAGTACTTTAAGAATTCTGTTTGCCAAGCAAATTGAAAATTATTTTTGATTTCTTCTGGTGGATTATAATTATATTTAAGCAATTGTGTTTTACTTATGTTAATTTTGTATCCTGATAATTGACCGAAATAACTGAATGATTCCATAAGTTTAGGTAGGGAATCTGTTGGTTTCCCCAGGTAGATCAAAATATCATCTGCGTAGCAGGCCAATTTATGCTCCTTCCCATTTATATTGATGCTTTGTATTCCTTTGTTCTGTCTAATATACTGGGCAAATGGTTCCAGATATAATGCAAATAACGGTGAACATGCACAACCCTGTCTAGACCCTCTTTCTAGGTTAAAACCATTTGACAAAGAGCCGTTAACTTTAATTTTTGCAGTGGGTTTATTATATAATGCCTGTATTGTTTTGATCATTTTTTCATTTAGGCCAAATCTGTATAAAATTTGATTAAGAAAACTCCAGTTCACAGAATCAAAGGCCTTTTCTGCATCAATACTGATTGCCATTGCTGTGATATTATTTCTTTGTATATGACTGATAATATGGAGAGTTCGGCGTATATTATCTTGTGTTTGACGCTCCCCGGATAAGCCTGTCTGATCGTTGTGTATCAAATGTGATATGGACTTTTCTAATCTTCTGGCCATGATGGCAGTGAACAGCCTATAATCAATATTAAGAACCGATATTGGCCTATAGGATCCACATTCTAATTTATCCTTGTTTTCTTCTGGTATAGCAGAAATTATTGCTTCATTCCAACTAGGTGGTATTTGTGCATTCTTTAAAACCCAGTTGAATGTGGACAGTATCACCGGCTTCAGTTCTTCTTTAAGCTCCTTATACCACTCTGCAGTGTACCCATCTGATCCTGGTGATTTGTCTAGTTTAAGTTTACTTATTGCTAATTGTAATTCCTTTTCTGTGATATCCTCGATCATTATTTTACTTTGTTCCTCATTTAATACTGGTAAATCCAAACAGTCCAAAAAAGAGTTTATGTCAGTAGTACTACATGTTGTGGTTTTAGAATATAAAGTCTTATAAAATACTTCAAAGGCCGCCTGAATTTCATTTAATTTACTTTATATCTTTTTAGTATTTGGATCTTATTTCTAATTTTCTTCTTATAGGACACAGGTGTCAAACTCATTCCATGGAGGGCCAAGACCCTGCAGGTTTTACCTCCACCCAGTGTCTTCAATAGGTGATCTCACAGAGTTTCTTCCCACTGATTGCTGATCAGTGAAAACACCTGCTGAAGATACTGGGTAAAAGCAAAACATGCAGGGTCTTGGCCCTCCATGGAATGAGTTTGACACCCCTGTTAGGAGGATATTGCTATAATTTTCCCTCTTATAACAGCCTTTAATGCATCCCATAGAATTGAAGGGGACACAGTACCATTATCATTATTCTCTAGATAAAAAAGTATCTCTTTTTTTACTTGCTCTATAAAGTGTGAGTCATTAAACAGGCTTGAATTTAGCTTCCCATTTATAATTTTTGGTTGTAGTTGAAGATCTACAGATAGGTATATGAGAGCATGATCACTTAAGTCTATTGTCCCAATTTCACAGGTATTTATTTTTTCTTTATCTTTTCCAAATGTTATAAAATAGTCTATTGTTGTGTATATTGAGTGAGGTGAGGAATAATAAGTGTAATCTCTTCTGATTGGATGCAGGTCTCTCCAAATATCAATTAGACCCACCTCTTCAAATAGTGTATTAATTTTCTTAATTAAAGGCAGTTTGTCAGATGCTTTACCATTAAAGGTATCCAGATTTGGCTGTAAATGTATATTGAGGTCTCCTCCACAAATTAGAAGGCCTACTGTCTCAGTTGTTATTATGTAAGTGATTCTCCTGAAGAAGTGAAAATCACTTCCAGGAGGTGCATATATATTTAGTAACGTAACTGAATTTGCCTCTATCTTTCCCCTTACTAAAATAAAACGGCCCTCCTTATACACTTATCTCAAATTCTTTTTCAAAATGTAATTTATCTGAACGAAGGATAGCGACTCCTCTCCTTTGTCCCACTTTGTATGATGGGAAAAAAAAAAACATTAGTAAAGTCCATTCTTTTTAATTTGTCATGTTCCTTATTGTCCAAATGAGTTTCCTGTAAATATATTATCTGCGCTTGTTCTTTCTTCATTTTGGTTAAGATTCTGCTACGTTAATTGGGTTCAACAGGCCATTAACATTGAAGGAGATAATTTTTATCTTGCTACTAATCATTTTCGATTGTTCTGATATCATTAACATAGCAGAACCTATATAAGATAAGATAAGATAAGATAAGATAAGCCTTTATTAGTCCCACAACGGGGAAATTCCAGGATTGCAACAGCACAGGGATAGCAGCACTCAGAGCAACAATCAGAAGGCAAGAAAAAAAAAAAAAAAACAAGCAAGCAAGAGCAGCTAATATACATATGTACATATTACTATAAAATATATATATACACACACACACACACAGACACACAGTGCAGAGCATTGTAGCTGGATGGAATAAATATATGAATATATGAACACAGTGCAGAGCATTGTAGCTAGATGGAATAAATATGTAAATATATAAACACCCACAGTACGGAGCATTGCAGCTAGGTGGAATAAATATGCAAGTATATAAACACACACAGTGCGGAGCAATGTAGCTAGATGGAATAATATGTAGATATATAAAAACACAGTGCGGAGCATTGTAGCTAGATGGAATAAATATATAGATATATAAATATAAACACACCCAGTGCAGAGCATTGTAGCTAGATGGAATAAATATGTAAATATATAAACACACACAGTGCAGAGCATTGTTGCTAGGTGGGATGAAACAGCATAACCGTCTATTTAGTTATCCTACATGGTATGATTATGTGCCCATACATATTCTCACCCTCCATAGCGACCGGTATGTTCCTAGTTGTATGCCGGAGAGGACCATTGTGTAAGTCTATTGCATCTTTTGCATTAAAAAAAAACTATTAGTTTGTTACGTCTTTTTGCTATCTCTGCGAGCAGCCCTGCTTAGGTTGTACAGTCTGACAGCCGTTGGTAGGAAGGACCTACGAAACCTCTCGGTTGTGCACCTGGGATGATGTAGTCTGCTGCTAAATGAGCTCCTCAGTGCATCCAGTATGTCCTGCATAGGGTGGAACTCGGACTCCAGCAGAGATGACAGTTTAGCCACTGTCCTTCTCTCTCCTATCTCCTCCATCGGATCAAGGCGTTGCCCCAGGACAGAGCTAGCTTTCTTAATCAGTTTGTTCAGTCTCTTCCTATCGGCTGCAGTAATGCCACTGCCCCAGCAGACCACTCCAAAAGTGATGGCTGATGCCACCACCGTGTCATAGAATGACTTCAGCAGCGCCCCTTGTACACCAAAAGACCTGAGTCTCCTCAGCAGGAACAGCCTGCGCTGTCCCTTCTTGTAGAGTGCGTCAGTATTGTGTGACCAGTCTAGTTTATTGTTCAGATGAATACCCAGGTACTTGTAGGATGTCACCATCTCGATGTCTGTTCCCTGTATATTTACTGGTGCTGTGAGGGGCTGCCCATGCCTGCGGCAGTCCACCACCAGCTCCTTAGTTTTCCTCGCGTTGATCTGGAGGCAGTTCCGATGGCACCAGTCCACAAAGTCCTGGATAAGCCCCTGTACTCAGCCTCATCTCCGCTGGAGATGAGACCAACGATCGCAGAGTCATCAGAGAACTTCTGTAGATGGCAATGTGTTGTGTTGTGTGAGAAGTCCGCAGTATAAAGAGTGAACAGGAAGGGAGCCAGCACCGTTCCCTGGGGGGCCCCCGTGCTACTGATGATCGTGTCGGAAACACAGTCCCGGGTTCTCACAAACTGAGGCCGGTTCGTGAGGTAGTCCAGGATCCATGACGACAGGTGCTGGTCCACCCCTGCGCGCAGCAGCTTGTCCTTCAGGATCATCGGTTGGATGGTGTTGAAAGCACTGGAGAAGTCAAAGGACATGATCCTCACCATATTCCCGGGCTTCTCCAGGTGGGACAGAGAACGGTGAAGGAGGAAGATCACCGCATCCTCCACCCCAATGCCATGCTGGTAGGCGAACTGGAGTGGATCCATCGCTGGTTCCACCAGGGGGCGGAGATGAGCAAGGAGCAGTCTCTCCAGGGTCTTCATCAAGTGGGACGTCAAGGCCACCGGTCTGAAGCTGTTCAGGTCTTTGGGGTGGGAAGTTTTTGGTACAGGTACCACACAAGATGTTTTCCACAGCTGTGGTACCCTCCCCAGTTTCAGGCTCATGTTGAAGATATACGTCACAATCCCACACAGCTGGTCTGCACAGGACTTGAGGAGCTTTGCGCTGATGCCGTCCGGTCCCGACGCCTTCCTCGCCTTGATCTTCCTCAGCTCCGTCCTCACCTGGGTCTTGGTCAGGGTCAGGATGGGGGGCTGTGTGTTGGGAGTGGGGGGGGTGTCGGTGGAGTGGGGAGTGGGCAGCAGGACTTGATTTCTTAGTGGCAGCAGTGGTTGTTGTGCAGACAGGGGGGAGGGCGGTTGGTCAAATCTATTGAAAAACAGATTCAGGTTGTTCGCCCACTCCCTGCCCCCCGTGGCCTGGGGGGAGGTATTCTGGAGCCCCGAGATGGTTTTGAGGTTTCTCCAGACCCCGCTGATGTCGCTCTGTTGCAGCTTGTCCTCCATCTTCTTCCTGAAGCTGTCCTTGCCTTCTCTGATCTTTCTCCATTATATATTATTTTATATATATATATATATATAAAACAGAACTCTCCCTAAATGTACAAAAACATGTACAATAAGGCTGCCCAAACCTGCAGCAAAACAAACTCCAAACAAAAACTCATCCAACAAAAAATAACAAAATAAAAATATAAACAACTAAACTATTGACTTCCATCCGTGGGGTCTTAAATATGACCTTAATTTGGCCCCTATACTTAGGAAACCTTGAAGGGGAGCCTCTCTCATATATTTGTGAAAGAGGGCCGCCTTCTGCCAATGTCCATCTTCATACAGCACAGGAAAAACATCCGACTATGAAAACTCTGTATTGCCAAACTGTATGTATGTTTTTGCACAGGATTTTAATCTATTCTTACATAGATTATTCATAGTTTATTCTGTCCTGGCAGTTTATTATAAAAAGTAAGCTCACCATCCATATTTCCATTCAGTCTCAGTTCTCAATCTCTCTACGTCGCTCCCAGAATCATTCTTGCTCTTGTCGTCTGAATGCTTGTAATTTTTCTTTGAAGTCTCGGGTGCGTTCTCCAGTCGCTCGACCTCTCGTCCTCCTTTCTGTGTGCCATGTTAGCTGCTGGATCTGTTCCAAGAGAGTCTCTGAGCGTCTGACGACAGTCACCAGGAATCCCCTCTTCTCCATATCAGCGGTTGCCTCCTCGGCCGAGTCATATAACATGGTTCCATCTGAATAAAAAACTCTCATTTTCACTGGGAAAGGGGTTTGAAATCGGATTTTCTTCTCTTTAAGTACCAACTTTACTTCAGCGTACTCCCTCTGCCTCTTCATAATCTCAGGTGTGTAGTCATGGTCCAAATTAACCTTCTTCCCAAGGTATTCGAATCCACGTTTCTGCCAGGTCAATTTCAGAGTTTCTTCTTTTATCCTGGAACTGGCCATTTTGATGACAATTGATCATGGTGTTGCATTTGGCGGAGGTTTCGGCTTCAGTGCGCGATGTACTCTTTCCAGTCGTAGTTCCGCGGGGTTGGAAAATTCCAGATTCTCCCTTAATAAGCTTTCCACAAAAGCAACCATTGATGGAGGATCATCTTCAGACCCCTCTTTCACTCCATATAGTCTGATGTTATCTCTCCGGGACTGTCCCTCAAGATCTGTGAGCTTAACCTCCATTTGAATATGGAGTTTGAGCATCTCAGCCAGGGCCTCCTCAATAGTCTGTAGTCGAGTTTCTGCTTCCAAAATCCTTTCTTCCGCTTCTACTAGTCTCTTGTTTGTTTTATTCATTTCTTCTTTAATAGCTGCCAGCTGGACTTTATCTTTTCTGAATTCACGCAGTTCTTTCAATATCAAGTCCAAACTCGCGCTGCTAGCTTGATCTGATACACCTGTTGGCATGTCATTATCCTCCATGGCATTGTCAGCAGCTGAGGTCTGCTCGTCTCCATCTTCCTCATGTAATTCGCGCTGTGTTGATTTTTTAATATTTTTTAGTTTCGGCATCTTGAAGCCCTTACTCTTATAACTCCATGTAATAAAATTTTTAGAAATTCATGTTTCTTTAGGCTATTTATAACCTAAATGTCAGGAGCACGTTTCCCTGTGTTGCCTCCTCCTACCCTACCATACCCAGAAGTCTTCAAGTTGTTTCAATAGATAGTCTGGGTCAACATACGATAATTTTAAAGCAACAGTACAATATTTCTTCATCTCCTATCTGGCAACACTATGCTGCAGGGACTGGAGCACTTATCAGGATAGAAGGCGGAAAAATGAATGGGGCAAAATATCAGAATCAGAATCAGCTTTATTGGCCAAGTATGCACAACACATACAAGGAATTTGACTTTGGCTAAAAACTTGCTCTCATTGTTCAGGTGGAGGATTTAAATAAGGATTCAATGACAACAGAGTATGTACAGTAAATTACAGTCTGTCCACGTTTCTATAAAAGGATGCAAATATATACAGGAATATATGCAGTTATTTACTCAGACTAACCACACTTTGCAGAAATATATGAAAAAATATACAGTCACACAGTATTTCAATGTGAACTCAGATTCAGTGATATAATGTGAATGAAGTAAAAAGCAGTGTGAGAGTTATGTGCAATGTAATAATGGATGAAAAGTCATGAGTACAGCAACAGGTAGGACTAGGTGAATGTTAGGAGTTCATCAGAGTGATGGCTTGAGGAAAGAAACTGTTCCTGTGACGGGTGGTTTTGACCTTCAGTGATCTGTAACGACGACCAGAAGATAGAAGTTCAAACAGTTTGTGGCTGGGGTGTGATGGGTCAGCACAGATGTTTCCCACCCGTTTCCTGGTTATGGACCGATATAAGTTCTCAATGGAGGGTAGGTCAGTACCAATGATCCTCTCCGCAGACTTAATGATCATCATAATCATCATATTATTCCGAAAAAACTGCTGCCCTCTGGCAGAAAGTTGTCAGTGGGGAAAAAGGTTGAACTTCCACCATGACAATGATCCAAAACACAGCAGAACCGTCCACACAGTGGTAGGAGGAGGAAAAAGCTGAATGTCCTGACATGGCCCAGTCAGGGGTTCAGTCTTAAACCCACTGACAATTTGTGGGATGACTTGAAGACTAGAGTCCACCACGGTCACAATCATATTTAACTGAACTCGAGCTTTTGCGTCCGTCTTGAGCTTGCCAGACACAAAAGGAGAGCAGATTATTGTAGAGAGCCACAAGAGCTGTAGCCAACGACTAATGGGCTAATATGGATGGTTGACAGACGAACAAACTTGTGTGTTTTCTTTCACATCAGCAACGTAACTGTGCTGTTATCTGGAAACTTACCTCAGCCCAGTAATAACACACTTAAAGTTAGCTAAAAAACATGATAATGATAAAAAACATGATAAAAAACATGATAATCACCAGGCTTACTGGGGGAAACGACATTCTGACTGCAGATTGAAGTTCTCCACATCCTTTAACCTCTTAAAGATGCACTCCGGTGGATATAAAGCCACTAAAAAACAAATCTACATTGTCTAAAATAGTATCTTATTCAATTTTTCAATTTCAATTCAGCTTTATTTATAATGCGCAACATCACAACAAAAACCGTCTCGTGACGCACAGTGCAATTTTTTGGACAGTGCAATTATGCCCTTTTTTCTACAAAACACCTTTCATTGTCTTACAGTTTCATGTCAAAATCTTTTCACCCCCACCCCCTCAAAAAGTCAGAATCAGTGATTACTAGGCCCAACCACATACTACAAGGCTAATAGTGGCTAGCACTACATTATCAGAATACATCCTGTGATAAAAAAGACTTACCAGTTGAAGGACATACCCAGTTGAATGCACCGTGGCCTAGCATAATGACTGAAACTGCATCGGCCCAAGCAGTTTAATGGTAAAACCCATCTTAATTTGAGTCAAGTTTTCAAAGTAGTTTGTTTAAAAAATGCTAACTAGCCTGGAGGATAACTTCAGTTAAGCCAGAGCGTCCTGACTGACTCAACATTACCCTACGTCACCAAAAATGTTCTGTCTCGACTCATCTTTGTGCAGGGGGTGGGGCTTAATTGAAACTTTACAGCAAAATAACAAAAAACATATGAGACAATTGAGTGATTTTGCTCTTGACATCTTGTAAGTCATAAAAAAAAGTTACAGACTTGTTAAAAAACAACAACAACAACAACAAAAAAAACCTAAATTTTGGGGGAGGGAGTGTCACTTTAAAATTCCGAGTTCCGCAGTGGGACGTTTCAAATTTTCTATTGCCCCTCAGTGAAGAAAGAATTTGATATTCTTTGCATATGCTAAATTTAAGGAAATTGGCCTGTAATGCTAAGGGTGTGCAGGAGGAAGAAACACACAGGAGATGAAGGTGGGTTTTTATCTTTACTCCTCAACTGTCACTGAAGAACTAACTGTGAACACTCCCGGACTCCAAAACCAGGAAACACAAACCATGCCCCTCAACCCCAAATCCCACTGGGTGAGAGATGCCTCCTCAGTCCACCACACAGCCCCCCCCCCCAAACACCCAGAGGGAACTCCCGTAGCCAAAATCAGTCTGTCACTGGGGGCTTGATGAACCTGACATAACGGCTGCGCAATCCTGCAACTGAAGCCACTGGAGAAACCTGTCGTGTGGGGCGTCCTCGTGGACGACGGGCAGGTGAAACACAGTCCATAGCAGGCTGGAAACCAGAAAACTCATCTAGTGCAGACCTAGCCGGGGTCTTAGAAGGGGGGTGACCCCGACAAGGGACCTGGACTGGAACCGTAGGCTCATCCGCCATAACATGCGCCGGCTTAAGCCTATCTAATGTAACCCACTCTTTACGCCCACCCATCTCCAGCATGAAACTCTTAGGGCCCGTCTCCTGAACCAGAAATGGGCCGTCGTATGGGGGTTGGAGAGGCGAGCGGTGAGCATCATGTCGCACAAAAACAAAACGGGCCGTACTAAGCTCAGTAGGCACAAACAATCACGGAAAACAGTGGTGAACAGGGCTCAGAGCCAGTGTGCCGTCGGACGACAAAGGGTAGACGGTGGGGCCAGCCTGCTGGGCGGAACTTTTGGGCAAAAACTCTCCCGGAATGTGGAGCGGTTGACCGAAAAACAGTTCAGCAGGCGAAGCATCAAGATCTTCCTTAGGAGCGGAATGCAACCCAAGCATCACCAAAGGCAAACGATCCACCCAATTACCATTGGACAGCACAGCACGCAACACCACTTTTAGTGACCGGTGAAAAACATTTACACAAGCAATAGCCTGAGGGTGGTACACTGTAGTACAGTGTACCTGCACTCCCAAGGACTTTGCAAGCGCCGATCAGAGCTCTGACATGAACTGGGGGCTCCAATCGGAGGTAATATCTGATGGGGTGCCAAAACGCACAACCCAGGAAGAAAGAAACGCGTGTGCCATGTCCACAGCCAAAGTGGATGACAGAGGGACTGCCTCTGGACACCTAGTGGTCCAATCCACTATGGTGAGCAGGTGCGTAAAACCCTGCGAAGGGGGTAGAGGACCCACCAGGTCCATATGCATGTGGTCAAAACGTTTAGCCAGAATCCAAAACGGTTCTAGGGGTGCCTTGGTGTGCTGGTGGACTTAAGCGCGTTGACACATCAAGCATGTGGCCACACACCCCTTGACATCCCTGCGGAGGCCGGGCCAAAACAACACTTGCTCCGACCAGTTTTACCGATGCCCGAACTCCAGGGGAGTAAACTGAGTTGAAAACTCGACTGTGCCAAGTTGCAGGGGCAACAGGATGGGGGCAGCCAGTGGAGACATTGCAGAGGAGAGTGGGACCACCCTCCTGCATCACCGCCTTCTCGAGTTTGAGGGCTGTACCTATAGACCGAAGGGCCAGGATGTCCGGGTCGTTGGGCTGTTCAGCAGCCATGGCAGAAAATCCATCCTGAGGTGCACCGGACATACCAGCACACGTGACAGGCAATCAGAAACGGGGTTGGACTTGACAGCCACATGTTGAACATTTGTTGTGAACTCAGAGATGGCTGCCAGATGACGCTGTTGACGAGCAGACCAAGGCTTGGTCACCCTGGACAGAGCGAATGTCAGTGATTTATGATCTACATAAGCCGTGAAAGAACGACCCTCCAATAAGAAATGGAAATGACGAGTTGCCAGGTACAGTGCCAGCAACTCCCAGTCAAAAATGCTGTACTTACACTTGCCATCCCACAGCTTGCGACTGAAAAATGTGAGGGGCTGCCACACCCCTGCCATGCGCTGCTCGACCACTGCCCCCACGGCTATGTTGGAGGCACCTGTTGTCAAAGCTATGGGTGCTGTGGGCACAGGGTGAGCGAGTAGTGCTGCGTTCGCAAGTGCGGACTTGGCTCCACAAAAACTTGGACCTGTTCGGGAGGTCCAGGTGACAGGGTCGTTGGCATCTTTTTTCTTTAGCCTCAGAGCCTCATAAAGTGGTTGGAGGAGGCGGGCAGTGCAAGGGAGGAAGCGATTGTAAAAATTTACCATGCCCCAAAATTCATGCAGTGCCTTAATGGAGTCCAGACAAGGAAATTCCGCCACCGCTTGAACCTTAGAAGGCAAACGGAATAGCACCTTGCGACAAATGCAGTGGCCTAAGAAGTCAATGACCGGCAGCCCAAACTGACACTTAGCCGGGTTGACAATTAGGCCGTGTTCTTCAAGGTGCCCAATAACTTGTTTGAGGTGCGACAGATGCTCTTCGGCTGACGGACTGGCCACTAATATGCCGTCGAGGTAGACAAACATGAATGGGAGGTCACATAACACAGAGTCCATCAACCTCTGAAATGTTTGGGCCCCAACCTTTAAGGCCAATGGCATGTGCAGGAATTCAAAAAGCCCCAAACGGAGTAATTACCACAGTCTTGGGGATGTCCTCCACGCGCAAGGAACCTGGTGAGTATGCATTAGTTACTGAAATCTGATCAGATGCATTACTCGTCTACTCATTTTATTATCTGGATAATTATTTTTAGCGCAAATAAATTAATATACAAACTGACCTTACCATATAGCTGAGACGTAGCTGTCAGTCGACGTCACCTGTTGCAACGAGCCTGAAGTTTTCACCTACTGAGTGAAGGAAAAGATGCAGCTACTTTGTTTTTGTGGAAATAGATTATTTTTTCCTTTGTCACAGTTAAGATCAAAAGCATATTGCGGGGTGGCAAGCTATGTGCCGGGTTGAGACCTACTGCAATCTTCAGAAGCACCTGAAAACAAGCTCCGACAAAGCTAGTGCCAAGTAGCAGCTAGCTATGCTAACAACTATATCTGAACACCACAGCAGGATGTAAAGTGAAATATTCTGTCTCAACACCCACGGCTGGATTTCAGCACAGGTATGCATCTGGACAGTTCGTGACCCAGCAAACATTAAACTGACTGATTGCCAGATATGTTGTTACAGACTGAAGACGTAATGAGTCACTTTCCATCAGACAGCTGGACCGTGATCCATTGAAGTTAAAACACATTTACTTGCTTCCTGGATTAAAGATTATTTAAAATGGATTTTGATTTCCAAAAGGAATTTGAGGGACTAGATCATGTTTCTGTTACAGCTGACATTTGGACTGTGGATAATGGACATTTTCTTTGGATCACTGCATATCAGAATAAATCCTTATCATAAAGGTTAAGATAAACATGGACAGCTTTATGCAGTGTTGCCAACTCTCACTCTTTTGGAGTGAGTCTCACTCTTTTTCCCTCTCTCTCTCACTCTACCAACCCTGTTTCTCACTCCAAAATGAGGAAATCACTGGCAATGTCTTGTTGATTTTCTTCAGATTTTTCCCACAATAAGGGCTCTCAAGGCAGGATAAAGCAGACTGAACATGTTCTAAAACTTATTCTGAGGTAAAGAAGTGTATGCCTTAAAAAAAAAAAAAAAGCTGTTTGTGTATTGTGCACCTGCATGCTCACCCAATGTCCCAGTTTTCCCCAATTCCTGATAAATCTCACTCCAAGCTTTTCTGAAAAGTTGGCAACTCTGATTTATGTCCAACACACTGACACATGTGCAGCAACACCAACACTGAAAAACTGTCTGTGAAGCTCTGTCGGAAACAGTCTGTTTTCAGCCTGCCATTAAGAAGCCTGTAATGTAATCCATTAAATTATCTTATGTGTGCAAGATAATTTAAGTATGCATTTAAAGTAATGTGGAAAGTACTTTTCCAAGTTACTAGTTACTTTAATCATGCAGCAGGTTGGTAAAGTAACTCAATTACTTTTGAAAAGAAGTAACTAGCAACTGTAATTACTATTTTTTAGTAACTTTCCCAAACACTGCTCATCTTACCAACTGTGTGGTTAGCCTAAGAATTACTCTTTAAATAAATGCACTCATTACTACACACTACTATTTTGAAACCGTTATTCCTTAGGATTTTCTTCAGTTTTAATATTGAAACTTGTATATCATGTAACTGCATCCTTGTGTCTTTATTGCCTTTTCAAAATCAGTCCATTCTAATTATATAATCCTATTATTTGTAGACTGTTAGTCCCATTTTGAGGTACTTCCTTATTTCCATTTTGTAGCTCTCAGTGATGATTTGTGCTCCCTGTGTGACCATGTGGGCTTAGAACGGAGACCGAAGTCAAAATGGTTGACAAGCGGCCAAGTAAGCCAAACCCTGCAGAGCTGGGATGACCTCATTCTCTGCTCCATCAGCTCCTCTCCCTGACCCTGGATACAGACAAGGAGGTGGTGAGGGGAGTCCACTCCCTCTGCTGGAGGACACGTGGTCTCACACTGGAAAATCGCAATGAGACAAATTAATTTTTTTAAAGCAAACAAGGCAGCCACAGCAGCAGGACCCCTCGTTATGAACTACAGTTGACTGGTTCCATTAAAAGAGGTGGGCAGTAATGAGCTACATTTACTCAAGTACATGAAGTCAACATAACTGTACCTGAAGGAAAAAAATGTACTTGGCCATAGTCTTTGAGTTACTTTTTATTTCACTGATTAGTGGGACTTTTCATAGCTCCAAAGTTTTGCTTTGGACTAAAATTTTAGGTCTGAAACCCCACTGATCCATGGTCCGGACCCAAGAGTCAAAATTTTGGTCCGCGTAAAAGAGGTGTCTCTGTCTGAATTGAACTGAACCTCTGTCTGGTTCATTTTGGAACCAGTGTTTTTCCAACCTCTTTTTTTGATTTCCAAGGACCCTCTTTTTAATTTTGGGGGGGGGGGGGGGAATTCAACGGCACCCCACCAACCAAAAATGTTACAAAATGACACATTGTAGCCTAGTGCGGCATACATAATGACAATTTAATCTTGTAATGAGTTTATGCTCACTCAATCAGTGTGAAACCTATCTGTTTAGATGAACACAAAGCTGATATCCTGGTATGAATTCACAGCTTTCTTGCTTGAGTAGCCAGGCTTGAATAGTCCAGTTTTTATCCTCATTAAAGTTAACCATTTCTCTTTGTGCTCACGGAGATGAACAAATTAGTTTGTGTTATCTTGAAGTGCTGGTGTGTTTTGTTTGGAGATGATGTTTAAGCTTGCATGGCGCCATGGCAATGTGTGGATAGATTTTTCCTGCAAACCAACCAATAACAGCTTGGTTGCAGTGGGATCCCCAATGGAAGTATTCCAAGGTAATTTTTACTATATTGCCTGTCTTCACGGTCTTAGCTTTCTTTTAACCACACTCAGCCCTCACTGGGTTAGAATTCCATCCACAGCCCAGTTCAGAGTCTGACTCTTTCCTATTCAGATATTTATCATCACTGTTTTTTCATCTAGTCACCTATGACCTAGCACATTTAACAAGCTCATTAACCTTCATAAAACGCATGAAGAACAAGAGAAGAAGACGGTAATCATGCTGTGTTTATACTGCCACCTACTGACATGGAAGAGTCACTACAGAGCCCATGCACAACCACAGCAAATTATTTGGAATTTTTGGACAAAATTTTGATTTGATTTTGTGTACTTTATGATCCCCAGAGGGGAAAATTCAGGGCATCCACCTGGATGGATGAAGCAGACCATGTTACAGCACTATCCCTTCACCATTCACACACACATTCACACCTAGGGTCACTTTCAAGTCTCCAATTAACCTAACCTGCATGTTTTTGCGCTGTGGGAGGAAACTGGAGAAATCCCGGAGGTAAACCCACGCAGAATACGGGAGAAACATGCAAACTCCCACACAGATCACTGTTGGTCTGGACCGGGATCAAACCCGGGATCCCATGGCCAAGTGTGAGCTGCTGTGCTGCCCACAGTGCTAACCACTGTACCACTGCACCGCCCAAATTAAGAAGTGAAATAGACAATTTCCCACGGAACCCCCGAATGTTGTCTCAGGGGAGCCCCCAAGTTCCTAGGAGCCTTTGAACTTAAACACTGGTTTAGAGTGTGAAAGCAATTTTCAGAAAGGTTTGGATTTTGGACCAAACAGTCCGTTAAGAGGGGACAATGATTGTGGTAGCACTCAGAGAGAGGAAATACAGCTGTCAGTGGCATAAATAGTCACTGAAAAAATATCATGAAAACCATGACCCAACCTAACCGGACCAAATGTAGACAATGTAACTAGGGTTTGCCAACTTCTTTCACAGCCAAATAAGGGACAGAGGGTTTTTAACGATTGCTTGGTGCCACGATGCTGTGGACCATTAGTATTGTCACTAATACTGGGAGTTTTTTACCTTGATAATACCTTAAAAAATACTGGTATTCAATGTCATGTTTAATACTACAAGAAAAAAAAATACACAATGTATATCTAGAATTTCAGATTTTACAGAATCTCAGTTTAAAAATGTGTAATAGCTGTTTTTAATAATGGATTGCATTTATATAGCACTTTTCATGACACCCCAAAGACACTGGACAATGAGTCCATTATTCATTCACGCCACAATGATAGTAGTAAGCTACCTCTGTAGCCACAGCTGCCCTGGGGCAGACTGATGGAAGCATGGCTGCCAATCCATGCCAGCGGCCTCTCCGACCACCACCGAACATTTATTCACATTCATACATCAGTGTCATGAACCACGAACACACTGGAGGCAAGGTGGGTTAAGTGTCTTGCCCAAGGACACAACAGAAAGGTGGGGGGGGGAGTGGGATTCGAACAGCCAACCCTCCGGTTATTGGGCAACCTGCTGTACTTCCTAAGCCACTATGGCCTCATTTTTGTTTCTCTTTGAGAAATAATGCAACTTTGAGCTAGAAAACACAACTACACTGCAAAAAAATAAAATACAGTGGTGTGAAAAAGTGTTTGCCCCCTGCCTGATTTCTCATTTTTTTTGTATGTTTGTCACACTTAAATGTTTCAGATCATCAAACAAATTTAAATATTAGACAAAGATAACAAGTAAACACAAAATGCAGTTTTTAAATGAAGGTGTTTATTATTAACCTCTTGCGCTCCGTTGTCCCACGGGTGGGCAAGTCTCTGCGTCCTAGAGCGCACGAGAGCGCACGAGGGCGCTCTCGTGCGCTCTAGGACGCATGATGGAGATTGTGATGTAGGTGGTGTATGGCGTCCAAGCGCGGCACTGAAAATAAAGCTGCAGTCCACAGCCGCAAACAGATAGTTCATCTGATTGACCTCTCATTCGACTAATAAGAGCCCTTGAATTGGGTTTCTGAAACCTTGAAGAACCAATGACTGAAAACTTGGCAAGAAGGACCCGCCTACCAACGCAGCGAGCCAATTGAAGCACAGAAGTTCACTGAGCTGTTTTGTCTACAAAGGCTGGGTGAAGAGAGACTGCTTCAGCAGCCACAGGCAGTGCTTTATTCTTATTTTTTTTAATTCCAGCAGAGTGTTAGGATTCTCTTATATGGTCATCATAGACCGACGGAGGCCGAAAGATGAAGGTCATAAATCATTCTCCAAAAACCGCAATCATGGAATATGTTTTGACCGGGTCTTGAGACCAGAACCACGAGCGGACCAGCGTTGCGTTCGTCTGACAATGAGTAAGGAAGTTGGCCAGGGTCAATGTGGCTGTGAAGAGGTATGGTGTTATAAGCCAAATTATTTTTTATCCCTGAATAATTGTAATCAAAAATGACTTTTGACCGATCGGTAAATTACAACTGTGAGGCGCACGTTGTCCGAAGTGCGTGCGCTGCCGTTACCCGGTTCGTTCGTCGCCTCAGACCGTGAACGCCCCCCCCCCCCGCCGCTACGATTCTGTAGCAGGGGGGTGGGGGGAGCCGCGGTGACAGCGTAGCTGTAGAAACATGCCACATCCGAGTGTAATCCGTCATGTAGCGAGGGCCCGATCTCCGTCCTCTGTAGCGGGGGGGGGGACAACCACCCCCCCCCCCACACACACACACACCACACACAGAAACAGCCCTGAATGTGACCTTTCATTTGAGCCCAAGATGAAGCTTCTATGTTGAATCATTCAAAAGTTAGACGTTTTTCCAAACTGTGCCATTTGGCACAATTTGGCACAGTTCCAAAATGCCTGGGAACTACCTGAGGAAAAAGCTGTGTATATATTCATTTTTTGTGGCATTGTTACAAAATTTGGGACCTCAGCTGGATAACACTTGGTTCTACATTTCTGTTGCATTTTCCAGCCGGATCTGAAGCTGTGTGTTATTTGCAAGCATTTGTATCCAAAAAAACACCCAGGCCAAATTATTTTCTTCAAGTTCACTATGTTTAGATGACTGTAACTCAGTGGCCGGAGCACTTAGAGAGATCATGTTTTTTTTGCCAAAAAATTCAAAGTGTTTTTCTTTTAAATGAGCCAACCCCTTGAAGATGCTGCAAAGGGTTGAATAACAGCTTTCGATTTACTTTGGGCACATTATTTTTTGGCGTTTTTAGGAAAATTGACCAGAGTGCAAGAGGTTAAGGGGAAAAAATCCAAACCTACATGGCCCTGTGTGAAAAAATGATTACCCCCTAAACTAATAATAACTGGTTGGGCCACCCCTTAGTGGCAACAACTGAATCAACCATTTGCGATAACTGGGAATGAATCTTTTACAGCACTGTGGAGGAATTTTGGCCCACTCATCTTTGCAGAATTCTTCTAATTCAGCCACATTGGAGGGCTTTCGAGTATGAACCGCTTTTTTGAGGTCATGCCACAGCATCTCAATTGGATTCAGGTCAGGACTTTGACTAGGCCACTCCAAAGACTTCGTTTTGTTTTTCTTAAGCCATTCAGAGGTGGACTTGCTGTTGTGTTCTGGATCATTGTCCTCCTGCAGAACCCAAGTGTGCTTCAGCTTGAGGTCACAAACAGATGGCTGGACATTCTCCTTCAGGATTTTTTGGTAGACAGCAGAATTCATGATTCCATTTACCACAGCAAGTCTTCCAGGTCCTGGAGCAGCAAAACAGCCCTAGATCATCACACTACCACCACCATATTTTACTGTTGGTATGATGTTCCTTTTCTGCAATGCTCGTGTTACTTTTATGCCGGATGTAATGGGACACACACCTTCCAAAAAGTTCAACTTTTGTCTCGTCAGTCCACAGAGTATTTTCCGAAAAGTCTTGGGGATCATCAAGACGTTTTCTGGTAAAAACTGAGACAAGCCTTTATGTTCTTTTTGCTCAGCAGTGGTTTTCGTCTTAGAACTCTTACATGCAGGCCAATTTTGCCCCAGTCCCTTTCTTATGGTGGAGTCATGAACACTGACCTTAACTGAGCCAAGTGAGGCCTGCAATTCTTTGGATGGTTGTCTTGTGGGGTCTTTTGTGGACCTCTGGGATGAGTCGTCACTGCACTTTTGGGGTAATTTTGGTCGGCCGGCCACTCCTGGGAAGGTTCACCACTGTTCCATGTTTTCACCCATTTGTGGTAATGGCTCTCACTGTGGTTCGCTGGAGTTCCAAAGCTTTAGAAATGGCTTTGTAACCCTTTTCCAGACTGATAGATCTCAATTACTTTGTTTCTCATTTTGTTCCTGAATTTTTTCGCAGAATGATGTCTAGCTTTTGAGGATCTTTTGGTCCACTTCACTTTGTCAGGCAGGTCCTATTTAAGGGTAAACAGGTGTGGCTAGAGAATTGAACTCAGCTTTCCAAAGATGTGACTAAACCACACTTAATTTATGTTATAATGGAGGGAGGGGTTGCGGCGGATGCAAATAATATAATAAGCAGCGTTGTGAAGGTTTTAAGCAGAGTTTTATTATATCATCCAGCCGTCACGAGCTCCGCTCGCAGCGACGTGCATGCGCCGCGGAGAGCGAGCCATGGCTCTCAGAGAATGGAGGACACAATGTCTGTGTCCAGCAAGCAGCAGTTGCAGAAGTGAGATTGAGAGAGAGAGTTTGCATACAGAGTTGCAGCATATATACCCAACTACAACAATACATCAAAGGGCATTCCCCAGCAGTGGCATGATCCGCGGTCCGTCATGTGGCGATGACGCACAGTTGTAATTTATCAATCGGTTCAAAAGTCAATTTTATTACTATTTTCAGTGATAAAGAATAATTTAGCTTATAACACTTACCTGTCCACAACAGCAGTGTCGCTGGTGAACATCTGTTCCTCATTGTCAGACGAACATGACGCTGGTCCGCTTGTTATGACTTGTGGTTCTGGTCACGCGACCCGGTCAAACCATGATTCCATTATTGCGGTTTTGTGCTTCCATGATTGTGGTTTTGGCGAACGATTTTTCAAAACAAATAAGAACAGTAGTAATAAAAAAAGACTGGCGAACGCTACCGTTACACACAGAGCTTACACAAAACAGATTTTATGTACGGGACGCACGCTTTCAATCGTCAAACTTCTCTGCTTCAATTGGCTCGTTGTATTTGCAGTCGGTAGGCGAGGTCCTTCTTGCTAGGTTTTCAGTCATTAATCTTCAAGGTTTCAGAACCCCAATTCAGGCTCTTATTAGTTGAATGAAGAGGTCAATCAAATCTAAACCAATCAAAGCACTCCTTTGGCTTTTGTTCGCGGCTGTGTCTGTAGTGGAAGAACGGAAATGCAGCTTTTTTTTTTTTTCAGTGCGCACTGTACTAGGACGCACGAGGACGCACTAGGACGCAGAGACGTGACCGCCCGCGGTATCCCAGAGTGCAAGAGGCTAAATTTGTTTGATGATCTGAAACATTTAAGTGTGACAAACATACAAAAAGAAATGAGAAATCAGAAAGGGGGCAGACACTTTCACAGCACTGTGTATTCAATTCAATTCAAAAAACTTTATCCCCGAGGGGCAATTTTAAAGGCACAGTGGAGCAGCGCCAATAATGAGTAAAGCAATGCAAGTACCACTAAATAAATAACCTAAATACAACTAAAAAATAATCACTAACAAACTAAAAACAGTTCAGTACCTAGTGCACTAAAAATAAAAGTGAAAAGGCTCATATCTGAGGGTCAGGAATTTAAAAGCAAAACAGCTTTGGCAACAAAGGTGGCCCTCCTTCTCTGGCATTTGGAAGGGAGCATTCAAAGCAGGGCAAAGTGGATGTGAAGGGTCTTTAATGATTTTATGTGCTAGCCTGTGTGTCTGCAGATGACAAGTGTCTATTACAGTTCTCACGGGCAGTCCAGTGACCTTAGAACATACAGTAACAGTGCTCTGTAGACGATTTCTGTTCTGCAGGCTGATAGAGTGAACCAACTGGTGATGGAGAATGTAAGATAAGATAAGATAAGATAAGCCTTTATTAGTCCCACAATGGGGAAATTCCAGGATTGCAACAGCACATAGCAACCTCAGAGCAATAATCAGAAGACAAGAAAAAACAAGAGCAGTGAATATACATATGTACATATAAATATATAATATATAAACACGCAGTGCGGAACATTGTAGCTAGATGGAATAAATATATAAATATATAAACACACACAGTGCGGAGCATTGTAGCTAGATGGAATAAATATATAAACACACACAGTGCGGAACATTGTAGCTAGATGGAATGAACAGCATAAACCGTCTGCTTAGTTATCCTACATGGTATGATTATGTACCCATACATATTGTCACCCTCCGTAACGACCGGTATTTTCCTATACCGGAGGGGACCATTGTGTAAGTCTATTGCGTCTTTTGCATTCAATACTATTAGGTCGTCACGTTTTTTTTGCTATCTCTGCGAGCAGCCCTGCTTAGGTTATACAGGCTGACAGCCGTAGGTAGGAAGGACCTGCGAAACCTCTCGGTTGCGCACCTAGGATGATGTAGTCTGCTGCTAAACGAGCTCCTCAGTGCGTTCAGTATGTCCTGCATAGGGTGGGACTCGGACTCCAGCAGAGATGACAGTTTAGCCACCATCCTTCTCTCTCCCATCTCCTCCACTGGGTCAAGGCGTTGCCCCAGGACAGAGCTAGCTTTCTTGATTAGTTTGTTCAGTCTCTTCCTATCGGCTGCTGTAACGCCACTGCCCCAGCAGACCACTCCAAAAGTGATGGCTGATGCCACCACCGTGTTGTAGAATGTCTTCAGCAGCGCCCCTTGTACACCAAAAGACCTGAGTCTCCTCAGTAGAAACAGCCTGCGCTGTCCCTTCTTGTAGAGTGCGTCAGTATTGTGTGACCAGTCTAGTTTATTGTTCAGATGAACACCCAGGTACTTGTAGGATGTCACCATCTCGATGTCTGTTCCCTGTATGTTTACTGGTGCTGTGAGGGGTTGTCCTTGCCTGCGGCAGTCCACCACCAGCTCCTTAGTTTTCCTCGCGTTGATCTGGAGGCAGTTCCGATGGCACCAGTCCACGAAGTCCTGGATAAGTCCTCTGTACTCAGCTTCATCTCCGTTGAAGATGAGGCCAACGATCGCAGAATCGTCAGAGAACTTCTGTAGATGGCAGTGTGTTGTGTTGTGTGAGAAGTCCACAGTATAAAGGGTGAACAGGAAGGGAGCCAAAACCGTTCCCTGGGGGGCCCCCGTGCTACCGATGATCGTGTCGGACACACAGTCCCGGGTTCTCACAAACTGTGGCCGGTTAGTGAGGTAGTCCAGGATCCATGATGACAGGTGCTGGTCCACCCCTGCGCACAGCAGCTTGTCCTTCAGGATCATCGGTTGGATGGTGTTGAAAGCACTGGAGAAGTCAAAGAACATGATCCTCACCGCATTCCCGGGCTTCTCCAGGTGGGACAGAGAACGGTGAAGGAGGAAGATCACCGCATCCTTCACCCCAATGCCATGCTGGTAGGCGAACTGGAGTGGATCCATCGCTGGTCCCACCAAGGGGCGGAGGTGAGCAAGGAGCAGTCTCTTCAGGGTCTTCATCATGTGGGACGTCAGGGCCACTGGTCTGTAGTTGTTCAGATCTTTGGGGTGGGAAGTCTTTGGTACAGGTACCACACAAGATGCCAAGTAATGGCACTCTTCATGAAGGAGTAGTAAAAAGTCAATAGGATATCCTTTCTGACTCCAAAGGAATTGAGCTTCCTAAGGAGATATTGCCGCTGCCGACATTTCCTAAGAATCTCCCCTGTTTTGGCGGAGAATCTCAGTAGGTGGTCAAAAATGGTACCCAGATACATGTACTCCTCGACTAGCTCCACTGGCTTCCCATGAATGGTGGTGGTGACTGCTGCAGCCAGGTCCCTCTGCTTGTTAGAAAAGGTCACCACCATCTCCTTTGTTTTGTTGACGTTCAGTTCCAGACATGAGCTGTCACACCAATCCACAAACTCCTGCAGAACCTGTCCATAGCTATGTGAGGGGCTAGACACCAAGGACAGGAGCACAGTATCATCAGCATACTTAACCAGATGACAGATGGGCTGTGTGGATCTACAGTTATCCGTATACAGGATGAAAAGCAGAGGAGACAAGACACAGCCTTGGGAGGAGCCAGTTGAGGTGTGGCGAGGGTCTGAGAAAGTATTGTTGACAGTACTCTCTGTGATCTGTTGGTCAAAAGTCCAATATCCACAGGATTAGCTGGTTGTTTAGATGAAAGCGAGAGGAGAGTTTAATGCCAAAATATGTGGCTGCAAAGTATTAAAGCTGAGGAGAAATCAGCAAATAAAAGCCTGACTAAAGAGTTGGGCTGCTCCAGATGTTTGTGCATGGTGTCTATGATGAATGTTTTTGCATCATCAGCGTCTCTGCCTGCGCGATATGCAAATTGAAGCGGATCCATCTGGGAGTCCGTAGCTCTAATGATGTAATTATAAGTAAATGAAAGAAATTAAGGTTGTTTATGCTCGTCTTTTTGTCTGACAAGATATTTATTCTTGTTGTGCAGTTTATGTGTAAGAAAATGTTACATGCTTTCCAATAGTTTTAATTTGTTTTACGCAATTTGATAAGTCAAATTTTCTTGCTCTCTTGGCAGATAATTTTACTTAAAATAAACAAAAAAAAATTCTGGCAATAGATAATTCTAGTTAAAATTAGAAAAAAAATATCTGCCAACAAAGTAAGATTAAATTGCTTAAAATAAGTAAAAACTTTCATAAAGCAAGTAAAGTCTTACAGAAAACTGCACAACAAAAGAAATTCTTGTCTAGTAAAAATTATCTTGTGAGAGAAAAAACAAGCATAAAGCCTAGATTTCTGATATTTTATCTTACTAAGATTTCCCTTTTTACAGTGTGACAGATTCTGCCTTCGCCATAAAATTACATCAGTGAAGTATTCCTGATTCAAACAAGCACAACAGCAGCAATGGAAAACCTGCACAGGTGGCTGGAAACACTGCAAATAGCATGTCTTACCTTTTTTAGAAGGTTTTTATTCTGGCCTTCTTTAAAGAAAAATCCTTCATTACGTTCTTTAAGTCCAGCTCACAAATATTGTCATACTCTATGGATGCATGCTTGATCCAGTCTACTTTTTACCAGGTTCGGAGTCCACTGTCCCACGCAAAGCTGTCTTTGATGTAAGCAATCATGGCGTTTCTTCTCCCTTCTCATCCAGGTGAGGGCTTTAATGGCCCACCTGTCTCCTCCATACGTAATTAGCAGCCTCCTCAACTCAATGTTCCAGCTTAGAAAAATCCTTTACACTTCAGGATTTTTTGAGCAGTTTGTTTTTCCTAAGCTCTTTTCCTCTCAATAATTTTATGAGCGCCACTTTCAAACTTTTTTCCGGGCATTTTGACCAAGCTAATTACTTCTTACTCTCACTGGCGCTTGCATAGTCACATATCAAAACAATTCCTCTGATAAGCTATTGTTACTGGTACTCACATGGGACACTTGTAAATTAGACCAATCAGCAGCCACATATGAATATCAAGTGATGGACATAGAATATGACCAATTAACAACAATGTGATCTTTTTCATTGGCTCATGATAGGCCCTGATCTTCATAGGCTCCTGGGCTTCAGCCCAGCCTAGCCCATTCATTCAGGCAGCCTTAAATACATGGAACAACGCATGTCCCGCTCGGGACAAACATATTTAGCCCAATAAATGGGACATCCCAACTAAACTGGGATAGTTGGCAACCCTAAATGTAACAAAAATATGAACCTTGTTTCAGGCGTGAAAATGTCCATATACTGACAGGATGGAGTTAGCCAATCATAACTAACGAACGCGTTAAAGAAAAAAAAACACACCAAGTTCACATCTGCAAAGATGCATCACTGATTTAATCACAATCTAGATTGGCTGAAACATTTCTCACTGGAGAGGCAAATCCTCTCAGACCAAAGAAACAAAAAAAAATGTAATGCATACGAAAATATATTTAGACATCTATTTGCACATTAGCTACAGCTGGTATTAATTTAGCTCTCTCTCTATATATATATATATATCCTCTGCTGCTAAAAGAAAAGCAGGATTAGGTGTTGATTACATTGTTTCTAGTAAAGGGATGCTAGCCTAACATTGGCTTGCTAACATGGGAAAGGCATTAAGGCACATAAGATTTCACAATGTCAAAATGTTTTATTGTCTACATACTTCTACAGAATTGTGCCTCCATGTCCACTGGGCAGCATCACTCAGTTACAGTCATTTAAAAGGGTCGAATACCTAAAATACGTTAGGTTTTTGCTAGCTTCATAAAGTTTTGAAAAATTGCATTTCCTTAAGAAAAAGCAGCATGAATGATGTATGCTGAAAACATTTATCTGAAATGTTAAAAAAAAAAAAGATTCCAAAATAGTTTAGTCGAAGAAAGTCAGCTTAAAATGTTATGGAAAAAATCCCATTGAAACACATTCTATAGTCTGAAATTTGCTGAATATCCTACCCAAATTTAAACTTCTTTGAAATCCTTTATATTTTTTAGCCAAAAAAATTATAAGAATAAGAGCTATAAAAAATAAAAATAGAAGCATAAATTGTTGTGTATGAAGATGGTGCTGGGTGTAGTGGGAGGTGACGGCCCACCTTTCCGGTTCCGCCGTCACCTGGGGTATAAAGGCACGGCTGGAAGAGGACAGGGTCTCTTCGACCGTCGACCCTCTACTGTACAGGAAGTGCTTGGTATTGTGTGTGGTTCAATAAAGTAACGTTCAACTGTATCTACGGCCTCCTCCTTGAGTACCAAGATTAGGACATAACATTTGGTGACAAGGTAAACAGGTATGGAGCGGGCTTTCTCTGACTTTCGGACGTTTTTGGAGGTTCCGGGCAAGCCACTGATCCCCTGGGCTAGGTGGTATGCGGCTTTCCTGAATTTTCTGGTGGCCCTTAACCTCGGCGAGCTCAAGAAACTGTGCGAGAGCAATTTTGGTCCATAATCTTGGTGTGGAGGGTCAAAGGATCCTGGACACACTAGGAGTGGCTGACAGTTATGAGGATATGGTGGAGTTAATGGCGTGCTACTTTCGCACCCTGGAAAATGTTGAGAGTCTGGTGAATTCAGTTTCAGCAGCGCTGCCAACGGACAGGAGAGACGGTGCAATGTTATGTTGTGGAGCTACGTCAGCTGGTGGGGGTTGTACCAATTTGGAGCCATGAAGAGGAGATGGTCTGCGACCAACTGGCGGAGCACACTCTCTGCTCAGCAGCACGCTCGAGGCTCCTGACATTCATGGGTGAATTAATGCTGGCCATGGCTACTGAGATAGTGCAGCAGTTTGAGGCAGCGGAGAGGCTGTCTTAAGACCTCAGTGAGTGAAGCATGCTGTCGGATAGCAAACCACAACTGAAGGCACTGGTCGTGGACCCAGACAGCGAAGACGGTGCAGATGAAGAGGAATACGCCGCCGCTGTAAGAATTAGGTCCACCCTGGGAACGCCACGATGTTATGGCTGCGGGTCCACCAGGCACCGGTACAAGGCAAGAGAGTGTCCAGCGAGGAGCAAGTGGTGTGGTAAATGTGGTCTTCTGCATCACTTAGCCAGAGCCTGCGGTAATTTTGAGCAGGAGGACAGAAGACATAGAGCGGATCTCCCAGCTGTGGATCCTACGGTTGTTCATACGGTCACTCCGAGCATAGATGGGCATGTTTTCTGCAACGTGTCGCTGGACGGTGTGGAAGTGCCGTTGCTGGTGGACACGGGAGCGGTGGCCTCGGTGCTGAGTTTGCCCACTGTGAGGAACCTGTTCCCACACTACTGCCTGAAGGAGTTCACAACGCTGTGCTATGGTTATGGTGGAAGCAAGATGAACGTTGTAGGCTCGCTGGAGTTGACAGCAAGATACAAGTCGGCGGTGATGACCGGAGTCCAGTTCATGGTGACTGCTGCTGGGCTGAACATCCTAGGTTGTCTGATTTACAACCTGGGGTTCAAGATCGCCAGCGGTGCTGGAGAAGAGTGGTTGGGCTGTGGATTGTGGGACCGACCTGCTCTGCTTGTGGAGGACAACGCGGTCTGGGACTGTGATTGGTCTGGCGGTTTGGAAAGTGATGAAGACTGGTGCCACGACGACCTAGCACAGGAGGGTTCCAATGCCAGTGTCCAAGCAGCCCTGGATGTGGGAGCTGGACAGCACAGTGGAACCCCCGGGTTGGCTGCTGGTGTCGGGATGAAGAAGAGAGGGGCAAGACCTGCCGGCGCGGTGCTATGGAGCGCTGGACATCATTATTCAAGGAGGATTTTGGAATGGGTCAGCAGGACGGCTCAGCCCAGGAAGGAAGCTCGATCATGATGTCATGAAGACACAAGTCGGAGTCAGGCTCCCCTGCGGGTCGGGGACGAGATCCGGCCCAGGGAGGAGGCTCGGGCGAGAGGAATACATGAGTGACAAAAGCGGCGTGATGACCAGGGGCAGCTGCCCGGGAAGACGGCTACTTGGGGCTGTTTGATGAGTCTTGGAGGCACCCTAATGAGCGGCATGTGGATGAGAGGAGGCGCCAGCGCGGCTCGTCCCCAGAGAAGAAGAGGTGAAGACACTCGGGGTGGGATCCGTGAGACAGAAATTAAGGGGTGAGCTTCCAGGAGGGACTAAGAGATGACTTTGGGGGGGGGGGTTATTGGCATGTTGTTTTGCTGTACTCATTGCATTTGCCTGGTGTGTAAAAAAAAAAAAAAGAAAAAAAAATCCTCAACACTGTTTACATTATGCTGTTTGTTGTGAGTTGCCCAGGTTTTGGGGTGGGTGTGTTGGGGTGGGGGCTGGCAATGGGAGGGAATGTACATATTGACTGTTATTTTCTTTTCTGGTTCTGTTTGTGTATAATTAGATGTTATGGGATTAAGTTAGTTTTATAGGAACACAGCTATTTTTAGTTTATGGACCCTGGTATCACAGACAGCAGAATAACCCGTCTAAGCCGTGTAGTCCCAGATAGTTGTGTGTCTGGATAGGCTTGTATATATGTTGTTATTAGCGTGCGAGTCGGGTGTAAATTTGGGAGGGTTCGATTTGTGTGCTTGCATTTTTCTACGGGGAGAGGAAAATGTGGTATATGAAGATGGCGCTGGGTGTAGTGGGACGTGATGGTCCGCCTTTCCGGGTCCGCAGTCACCTGGGGTATAAAGGGCACGGCCGGAAGAGACAGGGTCTCTTTGACCGTTGACCCTCTACTGTACAGGAGCGCTTGATATTGTGTGTGGTTCAATAAAGTAACATTCAACTGTATCTACGGCCTCCTCCTTGAGTACCGAGATAAGGACACAACATAAATGTTCTTCAAAAACTGAACATTTTTTTTAGCAGAATTGAGTTTGTAGTGTGAAGTATGCAGAGTTTAACAGCATTCACACAATCGTCTTCCTTTAAAGTAGAGGTGTGCCATATCATATTGTTCACGATAATAATGGTATAAAATTTCATCCCAGGACAGAAGTTAATGTCGCGACAATCTGATTTGGTTGCACAATGACATGACGCTTTTACGCTGTTGAGATAAGTTACATGTTTCTATGGTTACACGGCAACACAAACATGGTGCGCGAAGACAGCAGCCACTCGTGGTGAGAGTTACCTGAAACTGGATCTAGTTGTGTGCAAATATTTTGTATTTAAGGCTGTTTCAGACTGCTACAATGTTTAAAAAAAAAAAAAAAAAAAAACAACTGTGTGGCAGTGCGATAATCTGCTCACGAATTTTTCCACTCCACTCCGGTGCAAAGCTGCAGCGTACAGAGGTCTATTTTTGCTCCATTTTAGACGCTTCTGGTTGAATTTCTTCAGCGACATGAATGAAAAAGAACATCGTTCAGTACGATTAGTGCCAAAATTTCTCAAAAATTTCCGACTTTTTTCTCATGAATTTCCTATTTTTTCTGCATAAATTTGCAACTTTTTTAAAAATAAATTTTCATCTTTTTCTTATAAATTTGCAACTTTTTTCTCCCAAATTTGTGATTTTTTTCTTGCAAATTTGCAACAATTTTCTCAAAAATTTGCAATGTTTTTTTTCTGTAAATTTTCATGTTTTCCTCATAAATTGGCAACCTTTTCTCAGATTCAACTTTTTTCACATAAATTTGTGTTTTTTTTTTTAATTTACAACTTTTTCTTAAAAATGTTCTAACTTTTTTTTCTCAAAAATTTGGTCTTTTCTTGTAAATTTACAACTTTTTTCCCTGTAAATTTTCATTTTTTCACATATATCTGCAACCCTTTCCTCATAAAGTTACAACATTTTACCACATGCATTTGTGATTTTCTCTTGCAGATTCACAATCTTTTCTCCATAAATTTGCAACTTTTTCTCAAAAATTTGCATCTTTTTTCTTGTAAATTTACAACCTTTTACTAAAAAATTTGCAACCTTTTCTCATAGATCTGTAAGTAGTATCATCATAGTAGTTAGTGATATTGTCAAGGATTTTTATTAAAAATTCAGACAAATACTGTGATAGCATTTGTTATATAAGTATATCCACCACCACTACTTTAACGATATTTGTGGCGTTTTCTTTAAACTTTTCTGAAACTGTCTGCAGCGCCACCCAGTGGACACAAGAAGCCTTAAATAAGCAGCATCGAAACACAAAAAGAGAAAAATACAGTGAAAAGTACTGTGCATTAAATATTTCTTCCACCTGAATAAAACCCCATTACAATGAACACTCCAGTTTCATGTATCCACCCATGGGAGTCACACCAGGCCTTTATTTTTCCTCCTCATGGATGTGAGCCACCACACAAAATTAGCCGGTGCACCTCAGAGTCATACAAAACACAACAGGAATAAAATTATTTGGATGGAAAAGACTCACAATAAAACTACTATATAACAAACAAAACAAACAAGAGCAAACTACCCGTTCAGAGCAAAACTGCTTCACGCTCACACTGGGAGGACATTCAGTGAGCACGCTCGTTAGACGCATACAGCAGACAGAAATATTTGCAATGCAGTTTGATCAAATGACATCAGTGATGCACCCGCTTCCTTGTCCCCTGGGCTACAGCGGCTGTGGTGGCTTTGAGGAGGCGTGCATGCTAACATGCATGAGCTGTTGTTTCTGGTTTTCTGGAGAAGGTTGGAGGTGGAACCCAAAAACAAAGTTACCTAGAGCTTTTAAACGACTGAAAAAAGTTTTATTGTTCTTCTTGTTAAACCCTTACAAATGTCATTCCTTGGTCCAATGTGTTATTTTTAACTGCTTATAGAAAAGAGCCATTATTGCCTTCAGACTTTGCTTTGGTGACCTATATAATGACATTTAAAAATTAACCCACTACATGTAAAACGGGCAAATTTTCACATTTTCGTCAACATAAGGGACCCTATTTTGACAGACTAGTCAAATGTGCCATGTCAAAAACACCAATATAATTTAAGGTCATGTCCAAGTCCATTTTGTTTTTACAACAGTTTCTCTCAAAGGTACAGTGTGTAAAATTTTACGATAAATCTGCATACCAAAATTTGACGCATCATAAAATCTCAACTTGTTTTTCATTGTTATATAAACACTCTTAAGTAAAAAATTGTGACATTTTCCATACCTTAAGTCTTTTTTTTTTTTTTTTTGAACAATAAGGGAAGCAGATTTCTCTTCTGCTCACCTAGCTGCTTGACAGGACGGGGGGGGGGGGGAGATAAGTCTTTTTAATACACAAGGAGAGGGTCCTTCTCCATGTAAGCAGCCATCTTGGACCATCATAATGTATTTCCAAATTTTTATGTCAAACTTTAATTGTTGGTGAAAAGTGCAATGTCACTGTGCTGTCATAAACTAGCAATGAGCTGACTTTGCACCCAGCCACAGCCCTTTTAAAAGACACCACTTCTGTGTGCTTTTCCACCATCTATTCATCTATGATGTATATAAGTTATTTAGCAGTTTTACTTTCCATGGGTAAATCCCTTTGTCTATTATGCTGTGTGTGTTTCTGTTGTTTTGGTCGTCTATTGTCATGCTGCTGTTACACTGTAATTTCCCAGTTTGGGATCAATAAAGTACATCTGTCTATTTTATGTCAAACTTTACTCATTTTCTTCTGCAGATTCTCCTGTGCACTTCGGAAGAGGGTGATGACTGAACTGATGCATTTTGAAATCTGACTGCTAGATTGGGCTGAATATCGCACACTGCACCTTTAATTACTTAGAGGTGTGATTTGGGTACAATATGCAATAAGCCAATCAGGATGGGGAAGTGAAAATGCACAGGAACATTATTTACGTAAGTGCCACTGTTCCGCCTGAGGTAAAGCAGGCATGGGATGAAGTAGTGGCAAGTGTGTCCTTGTGTTCCCGTGTTGACAACTCGCAGCTTAAATAATGACTGATTATGAACAACTGACTGTAGGTGTGGTTTTTGTTGGTGAAAAGTGCAAATGTCACAAAGATTACTACAGTCACAAAGAGTCTTGCAAACCCATCGTTCATAAGAATCTTTCTGACCATAGTTGTAGTCCAACACATCTAAGAAAAAAAAATTAAAAATTGCAAATTTACAATTAGTACTGTCACAGATGTTCAAGAAAAAAGGTTATAAATATTAGACAAACCTCACAAACTTACAAGGAAAAAAGTTTCAAATTTGCATGAAAAATGCCACAAATTCTTTTACTAATTTATGGGGCAAATGTTTTAATTTTAAAGAAAAATGTCAAAATCTCATTTTCATTAAAAAATGAACATTTTGTAAATTTACCCCAAAAATTGCCTCAAATGTCACTGCTATGATAAACTAGCAATGCACTAACTTTGTGCCCAGCCGCACCCCTTTTAATAGACACCACTTCTATGTGTCCAAGATGAGAAATATTTAGACCATGAAGAAATTACCAAAGTATGATGCAAGTTCACACGTTCAATCATTGTAATAGGGCCAAAGGTTTGAATTAAAATGCAATACATTTATACTAAAATTGTACAAAAATGAACAAAAATTATTTGTAGTAAATATTTTTATATTTCCTGTTGCAATTTAAGTAAAGTTTAAAGGAACTGCAACTTGTGTTAACTTTTTCTCCTTAATCTGCTACATTTTTCTCATAAATTAGCAACTTTATTCTGGAAATTGTAACTTCCTTTAATGTAAATTAGAAATTATTTTTCTCATAAATTTGACCTTTTTTCCCCACAAATTCATGGCTTCATTTAATATTTCATTTGCCCCCCTCCTCCTTATAAATATGTGGCTAGTAAATTTACTACTTCTCTCATAAATTTGTGAGTTTATTAAATTTGAGAGAAAATAAGGGAGAAAAAAAAAGTTCTGTGCAGGACAAAGACATCTGGACTATAGAGTACATACAGCGGGGAAAATAAGTATTAAACGCAACATTTTTCTCAGTAAACATATTTCTGATGGAGCCAATGACCTGAGCTTTTCACCAGATAGCATTAACAACCCAAGTAATCCTTACATACAAAGAAATCAAGGCAGCTGTGTTCACAAAACAAGTTATATTTAATAAAGTGGAATGACATAGGGAATAAGTATTGAACACATGAAGAAAAACAGCTGCAAAAAGGAACAGAAAGCCAAGAAACCAGCTAAAATCCATCTGAATTTAGGAAGCCATCCCAACCCCCATCAGTGCAAATTAATTTCAGCTGGTTAAGTCCTGACTGGTAGCCTTTAAAAGGTCTGTGACTATTAGATTGTCACACCACAAAGAACTCATGATGGGTAGAAGCAAAGAGCTCTCTCTAGACCTTTGCAACCTTATTGTTGCAAAACATAATGATGGCATTGGTTACATTCACATTTCTAAACTGATGAATGTTCCAGTGAGCACTGCTGGAGCCATCATTCAGAAGTGGAAAGAACATCCTTTTACCATGAACCGGCCATGACCAGGAGCTCCTTACAAGATTTCTGACAAAGGAGTCAAAAGAATTAGCAAAAGAGTCATCGAAGAGCCAAAGACCACTCTTGGAGAGCTCCAGAAAGACCTAGAGTTAACAGGTACCGCTGTTTCAAAGAAAACAATAAGTAATGCACTCAACTGGTATGGGCCCACTCACTTGACAAGACTCCATTACTGAAGACAAAGCATGTTGAAGCTTGTTTAAAAGTTGCTGCACATTTGGGCAAGCCAGTAAAACACTGGGAGAATATAGTCTGGTCAGATGAGATCAAAATTGAACCTTTTGGATGCCGCAACACACAGCATGTTTGGAGGAGAAATGGAACTGCACATCCCATCATGGTGTGGGGGTGTTTTTCAGCACATGATACAGACACTTCATATAATTGAAGGAAAGATGAATGGACAAATGTACAGAGACATCCTTGATAAGAATCTGTTGCCATCTGCCAAGATGCTGAAAATTAAACAAGGGTGGACATTTCAATAAGACAATGATCCCAAACACACAGCCAAGGAAACTCTCAACTGGCTTCTGAGAAGGAAAATAAAGTTACTATTTTTTTTTTGATTTTGTATACTTTATTGATCCCCAGAGGGGAAATTGAGGGCATCCACCTGCATGGATGAAGCAGTCACGGTACGGCGCTATCCCTTTACCATTCACACACACATTCACACCTAGGACCACTTTAGAGTCTCCAATTAACCTAACCTGCATGTTTTTGGCCTGTGGGAGGAAACCGGAGAAATCCCGGAGTAAACCCACACAGATACAGGGAGAACATGCAAACTCCACACAGATCACTGTTGGCCAGGGGCTGGGATCGAACCAGGGATCCCATGGCCAAGGGCGAGTTGCTGTGCTGCTGCAGTGCTAACCACTGTGCCACCGCACCGCCCAGTCTGTCACCTGACCTGAATCCAATTGAAAATCTATGGAACAAACTGAAGATCAGAGTTCATAGAAGACACCCATGGAACCTTCAAGATTTGAAGACAGTTTGTGTGGAAGAATGGGCTAAAATCATTCCTGAGCAATGCCTGTGCCTAGTTTCTCCATACAGGAGGCGTCTGGAAGCTGTTATTACCAACAAAGGCTTCTTTACTAAATATTAAATGAATTTCACCAAGCATGTTCAATACTTATTCCCTGTGTCATTCCACTTCATTAATTGTAACTTTTTTTGTAAACACAGTTGCCTTGATTTCTTTGTATGTATGGATTACTTGGGTTGTTACTGATATCTGGTGAAAATCTCAGGCCAATGGCTCCATCAGAAATATCTTCAATGAGAAAAATGTTGTTGTGTTCAATACTTATATTCCCTGCCGTATCAACTATTACCATTTATTTCATCATTGTATTAACAACAATTATTATTTGGAACAGATGTTTAATGGTTGAAAAATGAAGAAGAAAAAAGAGAATATCACTCCCTTTTTCCCCCACTGGAGTTGGGTTTTGGGTGAATCCCCCGAGGATCATGGGTACGTGGGGCCAAAGGCAGACCTGCCAGGAAGCACAAATAATCAACACAGCAGCGGCGATATATTACAATAACAAGGCCTCTGATACTGAAGAGGAACTTAAAGTTTTGAATCTGAGGAGGTAAAATTTGGGAAATCTTTTTTCTTCAGAATCCAACATCCTGATGTATCACAGGCGGTTGTTTTGCAGAATATCGCAGAATCACTACATGATTCTAGCAGGATGATTATATATGTTCTTGTTTCCAACCCTGGTGATAATAAGGGCTTAGTCTGTGCTCATTAACGCTGCAATAACCTTTGTTTATAATGACATCTGCAGCCAAAATGCAGAGATTTACATTAACTCAAGCACATGCTCTCAAGTAACTTTTTTACAAAATCATGTCAATTTTTGAAGAAAAATCGGCACTTTTGCTCAAGTACATTTGGTTTCACTGATTTTTAATTACTGAATTGAATTTTTCTTCTCATGATTTGAAATTGTTTCTATTCTGGTTTATAAATATTTTATTTATATATATTTACATGATTTTTATTTTGTTAGAGGCAGAATGTGAGTAGTTCATATTATGCTACAGTCACAAATACCCTTACGAATGGCTGCAAACACCGTATGAACGATTTTTCTCCCATTTTGTAGAGCCTTCTTAAAGGGTACCTGTAGTGAATTTTAATAAAAAGCTATTTCAAAGGATCAAGTATGATACTAGTGGTTCCGTCTGGTAATGTTGGTCATGAGTCCTTGTCGTACACGCGAGTTCCAAGTCAATGCTTCGTCAGTCAGGCAAAGGTCAGCGACATGTTGCCTCCTACATGGGCTGTTCCAGCACCGGTAGGGACACACAGTCGTTGCTTTGAGCGATTGACTAGGCTGCAGTATAGCAGTCAACAAAGTTTTAACATTAGAAATGTATGTAATTTTTTACAAGCATGTACAAGCAAATCTACTCGCATATAGTTTAATGAAATAAAATTCTAGTACGTCAAGATTTATTCAACGTGTTCTGAAGTTACTTGACTGGGAACTTGCCTGTTCGTCAGGCCCCCTTCAGCTGCTGGTCCCCGGAGGTACCCGCCGATCATGCTGCCAATGAAGGCCATTTCCAAGGACAGCTTGTGCAGTATATATTCGTGCAGATTTCGTGCTGTTTTCAACTCAGATCTCGATCCACTGAGCATCTGCTGAACACGTTGTTTACTCGTCCATGGTAAGCTGGAATCAACAACTGTGTGTCACTTCCGTCCAGCAATGGCTGCTCTCCATCGGTTCTATCCGAGCAGGTAATTTATGAGATAAAATTATTCAGCATACTGCCTTTATGGTGTTATTTTTACTGAATAAGTGCATATTTTGTTTATAATACCTAAAGCATGATTAATGTTGTTATAATGACCAGTACCGGTACCCTTTAAGGTGGCTGTAGGACAATCCAGTGTTCGTAGACCGTTTGTAAGTTTGTAGCCAGGTCCATGGTCTTGCACAAGATTTCTACAAATGCCCCACGAACACCCCTCATCATAGGGTGGCCATACGAATGCCATAGGAGGACCAACGTAAGAACTTGGCAAGATATTGGCCGTAAGTATGCCTCAAGAACACTTTAAGCTGTTCTTGAGGGCCCCTTAAGAATCCCCATTTATACGGAGATTCGTAAGGTGGTAGTGAGGCGGTCATAAGGCGGAAGTACATCATTTGTGCGACATTTGTGCCGACAAAATGTGCCAAAAGTCGTAAGATCTTCCTCCCAACAACTTGAGTGCCATGAGTTGCACAAAAACTTTCATAAGATGGCAGTAAGTATGCTGTAGGAAGATCTCAAGGCACCCTTACGAACAATGTAAGAACTCTACGGCCATCGTATAACAGAAAAGCACCTCATTTCTCAACAATGCCTCTTGCGAATTGAACGGCAGCCGTAAGAAACTATGCCCCTCTCCTCAAATGTCTGCGAACGCCAGAATTCGTAGGGACTGGGAGAGTCTTATGAGCCCATCATTCGTAAGAATCTTTGTGAAGATAGCTTTAGTCTAACACAGGGGTGTCCAATCATGTGCCATGGAGGGCCAAGACCCTGCAGGTTCTCTCTTCTACCCAGTCTCTTCAGCAGGTGTTTTCACTGATCAGCAGTCAGTGGGAAGAAATTGAGTGAAATCTGCTGTTGAAGACACTGGTTGGAGGTGAAGCCTGCAGGGTCTTGGCCCTCCATGGCACATGATTGGACACGAGGAAAAAACTTGCAATTTTACAATTAGTACTGCTGCAAATGTTCAAGAAAAAATTATAAATGTCAGGCAAACCTGACAAATGTACAAGGAAAAAAAAAGTTTCAAATTTGCATGGGAAATGTCACAAATTCTTTTTACAAATTCATGAGGAAAATGTTTGACAGAAAAATGTCAAAGTCTCATTTTCATTAAAAAAGTAAAATTTTGTAAATTTACCCCAAAAATTGCCTCAATTTTATTAGAAAAACCATAAATTTATGAAAAAGTCTCCCCCAAAAGAGAGAAAAGTCACATTTACAAGAAAAAAATGTAGATGTATGAGAAAAAAAGTTGCAAATTTAGGAGAAACAGTACTACATCGACATGAAAAAAAAAAAAAAAATTATCAGTTTCTGGAGAAAAAAAATCCACAAACTAATTTTCAAAAGATTCAATTAATAATTAGATAGACAGATGTACCTTATTGTTCCCAAACTGGGAAATTAGAAAAGAGTTATAAATTTGCATGAAAAATGTGACAAATTCATCATAAAATGTTGTAAATTTAGCACAATAAATTCTGTGAAAATTTTACAAATATATGGAGAAAAATTTTTCAATTTGAAAGAAAAATGTCAAAATCTCATTTTCCTTGAGAAAAAAATGAAAATTTAAAAAAAAGATGACCGCAATTTTAATAGAAAAACCACACATTCATGAAAATAAATTCACAAAAAAGCAGAAGAAAAACGTGACATTTACAAGAAAAAAAATAATTTAGGAGAAACAAACAGCAAATTTATGATTTCTGAGAATAAAGTCACAGGTGTACATATTTACGAGAAAAAAATGCAAATTTATGAGAAATAAAGTTGCAAATTTAAGAGGAAAAAAAAGCTGAAAATGTAATAGAAAAAAGATGCAAATTTAAGAGAAAAAAAATGCAAATTTAAGAGAGAAAAGGTACATTAATAAGGAAATAATTTTACAAATTTATGATAAAAAAAAATCTAATTTAATTTAAAAAAGACAGCGATTTAAGACGAAAGTTGTAACTTTTCGGTGACTATTCTTGAGTTGAGTTTCCGGCTACTCTGACCTCCTCTGCCAAAACTCATTGACGACAAATCCGACCTGCACTTGACGTTTTGTCCAGAGGTGTCACCAAAACCATGATGTTTTTTCTAGTTACAAAAACAGCCTTTCAATGCTTTTTTCCTTTTAGTAATCCAGAAACAGACTCTTTTATTTATTTATTTATTATTCAGTATATGAGAACAGATTCATCTGTTAAACTCCTTACAAATATAGAAAGTTATTTGGTTAACAGTGATCCAACCTCCAAAAATCTCCCCAGCTCCCAGTTATTGTAACCGCTTCACTTCATACAGCCCAAACCAAAAAATAATAAGAATAATTAAAAAAAAAGTACATCCCAAAACAAGCCAAATTTGGTCAAAGCACAAATACCAAATTTGGGGGGATGCACACGGGCAGAGAGAGGAAAAACCAAGAGATTTGAACCACCACCACCACCATGAACCTTGTTAGCCCTGAGGGGAGGAGAGGAAGAGGAGCATGCGGTTGGAGGAGGTGGGGGGGGGGGGGATGGGGGGGCCGTCTGGGTCTTCTTGTTCTTTCTTTCATTCCTGTTGGAGAGAAGCAGTGTGTCTTTAAGTTGTTATGATTTCCTGTTTTGAAATAAACACAACACAGATGCAACGGTTACACTCCAATGTAAACGTGCTGCTTTGGTGTAGATGAGAGACACAAGATGGTGGATGGAGGTGAAAACGCAGACAAACACACTGGACAGGATTTTACAGCAGTACCTATTCAGTATCCAAATTCTAATTACCATAGTCACAATAAACACATGACATGAGCCATTTTGACAGTATAACACAGCCTTTGTGGTGCGTCACTTTGGCTGTGTTGCATCTGCAGCACAGTTTTCTATTTGCGACTCTTGTGACTTTCTGCAGCACTTGTGTGTTGCTATTTTAATGAGGATATTTTCCTAATTCCATTTAGTTTTATCTGTTGGCACACGATTCCCTAACACTCCGCTCTCAGTAAGTCTGAGGCCAACATAAATGAAAGGAGAACTCTCACTCTCACTCTCTCTCTCTCTCTCTCTCTCTCTCTCTCTCTCTCTCTCTCTCTCAAAAAACTGTCTTTGCTTCTTCTTCTTCTTTTAGATTTGATTGGTGGTTGGCGAGCAGCTTACAGGTGCATTACCGCCACGTACTTCACTCTATATCGTCACTCTATACATCTTGGCTGTCTCCTGTCTTCGCTTCTACTGTACATTAACCCAAATAAAACACAGCTGCACGTTTTACCACAAGGTGGCACCAAACAGGCTTTCAAAGCCCAGTTTGTGGTCTGTGGTGATCAAGCCCACAAACAAGAAGCAGTCGGTGATTTGAAGGGGGTGAGGGGGGAATCCATCCCCTCTGCTAGCAAAGCCACCCAATATCATCCCTCTTGTTAACCTGCCCCCCCCCCCCCCAATCCCCATTCAAAGATATAACAACCCCCCGGCCTGGTAGAAAAGAGGGAATGGTCCCCCCAATATCATCATAACCCTTTTTTTTTTTTTAAATCACATTACACAACTGAATAAAATGGATTTCAAGCATCAATTCTAAGCAGAAATGCAGAAAAAAAAATGTTCTAAATTTGCAATTTTTTTCTTGTAAATTTGCAACTTTTTTCCGATATATTTGCAACTTTTGCCAATAAATTTGCAACTTTTTCTAAAAAAAAATTTGCAACTTTTTTCTTGCAAATTTATTCTGAAAAATTTTCAGCTTTTTTTCTTGTAAGTTTTCAACTTTCTTCCTACAAATTTGCAGCTTCTTTCTGGGAAAAATTTGCAACTTTTTTCTTGTAATTTTCATCTTTTTCTTATCAATTTGCAACTTCTTTTCCTATAAATCTGCAACTTTTTTCTTAAAAAATTGCTACTTTTTTCTTGCAAATTTATTCTGAAAAATTTGCAAGTTTTTTCTTGTTAATTTGCAACTTTTTTCCAGTAAATTTGCAACTTTTTTTGTAAAATTTGCAACTTTTCTTCTGTTAAATTTTCAATTTTTTCTTATAAATGTGCAACTTTTTCCTATAAATTTGCAACTTTTTTTCTGAAAAATTTGCAACTTCATTCCTATAAATTTGCAACTTTTTTCTTAAAAAACTGCTACTTTTTTCTTGTTAATTTGCAACTTTTTTCCAGTAAATTTGCAACTTTTTTTAAAATTTGCAACTTTTCTTCTGTTAAATTTTAAATTTTTTCTTATAAATGTGCAACTTTTTCCCATAAATTTGCAACTTTTTTCCTTGTAGATTACAAACTTTAATCATGTAGATTTGCAGCTGTTTTCCTCATAAATTGGTGATTTTTCTTTTGTAAATTTTCAAATTTTTTTGTAAATTTGCAACATTCATCTGGATGCTAGTTAAATTTTTATTATTCAGTGTAATTAAATCGTAATTTGTGACTTTCTGAAATTTTAAACTGGCACCTTTTGCATCTTTGCACCTTTATTCTTGCAAATTTGTACCTAATTTTACGTTTATATCTCATGCTAAATTTGTGAATACCAACCATCCCCTTGTTAAAAAATAACAAATTGCCTACTGCTGAGCAGGAATGATGAAAACTAAACAATGGGAACAAATATTGGAGCAAATCATATTTTGTCACATATCAGTTTTTGTTAACATTTCTTTCTTTCTTTCCTTAATACACAATGATTTTGGTTCATTGGTAACTTCAAAGTGTCAAAATAAACTTCAAACATTTGGACTGAATTCAGCAAGTTTTATTTGCGTATTTGCAAATTCCTCTGAACTATGATGGTTCTTGCTTGATTGCATTAAACTGCAACTGATTCTTCCTTCCATTTAAAATGTTGCAAATTTATAAGAAAAAAAGTTGCAAAATTATGAGGAAAAAAGTCACAAATGTGCAGTGGTGTGAAAAAGTGTTTGCCTCCTTCCTGATTTCTCATTTTTTTGTACGTTTGTCACACTTAAATGCTTCAGATCATCAAACAAATTTAAATATTAGTTAAAGATAACACAAGTAAACACAAAATGCAGTTTTTAAATGAAGGTGTTTATTATTAAGGGGAAAAAATCTACACCTACATGGTCCTGTGTGTAAAAGTGATTGCCCTCTAAACCTAATAACTGGTTGGGCCACCCTTAGCAGCAACAACTGCAATCAACCATTTGCAATAACTGGCAATAAGTCTTTTACAGCGCTGTGGAGGAATTTTGGCCCACTCATCTTTGCAGAATTGTTGTAATTCAGCCACACTGAAGGGTTTTTGAGCATGAACCGCCTTTTTAAGGTCATGCCACAGCATCTCAATCAGATTCAGGTCATGACTTTGACTAGGTCACTCCAAAATCTTCATTTTGTTTTTTCTTAAGCCATTCAGAGGTGGACTTGCTGGTGTGTTTTGGATCATTGTCCTGCTGCACAACCCAAGTGCACTTCAGCTTGAGGTCACAAACAGATGGCTGGACATTCTCCTTCAGCATTTTTTGGTAGACAGCAGAATTCATGCTTCCATTTACTACAGCAAGTCTTCCAGGTCCTGAAGCAGCAAAACAGCCCCAGACCATCACACTACCACCACCATATTTTACTGTTGGTATGATGTTCCTTTTCTGTAATGCTGTGTTACTTTTATGTCGGATATAATGGGACACACACCTTCCAAAAAGTTCAACTTTTGTCTCGTCAGTCCACAGAGTATTTTCCCAAAAGTCTTGGGGATCATCAAGATGTTTTCTGGTAAAACTGAGACGAGCCTTTATGTTCTTTTTGCTCAGCAGTGGTTTTCGTCTTGGAACTCTGCCATGCAGGCCATTTTTGCCCATCTCTTTCTTATGGTGGAGTCATGAACACTGACTTTAACTGAGGCAAGTGAGGCCTGCAGTTCTTTGGATGTTGTTGTGGGGTCTTTTGTGACCTCTTGGATGAGTTGTCGCTGTGCTCTTGGGGTAATTTTGGTCAGCCGGCCACTCCTGGGAAGGTTCACCACTGTTCCATGTTTTTGCCATTTGTGGATAATGGCTCTCACTGTGGTTCACTGGCATCCCAAAGCTTTAGAAATGGCTAGAAAATTGAACTCAGCTTTCAAAGATGTGATAAACCACAGTTAATTTATGTTTTAACAGGGGGGCAATCACTTTTTCACAAAGGGCCATATAGGTTTGGATTCTTTTAAACCCTTAATAATAAACATCTTCATTTAAAAACTGCATTTTGTGTTTACTTGTGTTATTTTTGTCTAATATTTAAATTTATTTGATGATCTGAAACATTTAAGTGTGACAAACATACAAAAAAAAAGAGAAATCAGGAAGGGGGCAAACACTTTCTCACACCGCTATATATTTAGTAGAAAATTTATAACCAAAGGTTGCAAATTTAGTTGGAAAAAATAGCAAATTTAGGAGGAAAAAAGGTGCAAATTCAGCAGAAAAAAAGTCACAAATTTACAAGAAAAAAAGTTGCAAATTTCGGAGGAAAAAGTAGCAAACTTATACAGAAAAGTTGCAAAGTTTTGCAGAATTATTTAAACATCTGTATCTGGTGTTGTTGCCAAAGATTCTTCGATATTACCGAAATTCTTCTCCTATCTACTGTCTGGCAGTAATTTGACCCCACACACACACATACACACGAGCTGCATGTCAGATACTATATCTGACCTCTGGGTCCTGGCCTTCATTACTTCTGTGAGGAATGTAGCAAGACTGACTGAATGAATTTTTTCATGCAGCTGAGACTGAATTTAACATGCTGCCTCAATGCCAGCCACTTCCTCAGAAAAAAAAGCAGCTGCTCTGGTTTTATTCCTCTCTAATCCAGCAGTGCATTAACAATTAATGGCTGCACGGGGCGGGGGGGGGGGGGTAACTCCTCCAGTCTTTACCTCTTTGATCATCTCTCCGGTCCTCTCGATGACGATGGTCTTGGCTTCTTTGACAGGTGAGGTGACCTGGTAATCATCGCTCAGCAGACCGAGGATCGGGTACTGGTTTCTGTACCTAAAAAAAAAACAAAAAAAAAAACAACAACAGTGAATGCTTAGTGATGATTCAGTAACCCTTAAATGCAGAGATTTTTTTAATTAAAATTAGCTGCACTGTGTCTTTTAGGATGTAAAGAAAGCATACATACGATAGGGTGCCAAGAGAGGAACTGTGGTATTCTATGAGGAAATCCAGAGTGAATGAATGAATCTCTTTTATTTTGGATAGATTAAAAGTAAAGATTAAAAAAAGAAACATAATAATTTAACAAAGGGGGAAAAAAAACATCTTACAAGGTCAAATTAAACAATAACTCCTGATTATACAGTTCAATATAAGTTATCCGAAATGGGTGATGGCTGAAGCCACAGCTTATATTGCCCACCCATATTCCATCCAAGAATTCAAAAGAAAAACAAAACAAGAGTGATTACAATTCAGAACAAAGCTAAGACAAAACGTGACAAAAAATTAAGCAACAACACAACACAGACTGAATATGACAATCCTTATGTGATTTTACATGTCATCTTGTATATATGTTTGGAGTATTTCCTCCTTTAGTTTTTGTTTAAATTGTCCAAGCGTTGTACATGATTTTAATTCAGGTCCAAAAGCGTTCCACAGTCTGACTCCTTGCACTGAAACAGTGTTGCTTGGTGGTAGTTCTCACTGAAGGTTTTTGAAATATACATGTTCCTCTGAAATGATATTGTTTCTCCCTTATTTGGAACAGCTTTTGGATATTTGTGGGCAGTGATAGATTCTTCACTTTAAACATTATTACTGCAGTTTTAAAGTCAACCAGATCTTTCAACTTGAGAGCTTTTAATTTAAGAAAAAGTGGGTTTGTTAGTTCCCTGTAAGCAGCTTTATTTATTATTCTAATAGCTCTCTTCTGAAGCATAAAGATTTGAAATTGAATTTATTTTATTCGGTAATAATAATAATAAACATATGCAATACAATAAGAACACACAAAAGAACAACTGAAAGGGTGTAGGCTGAAGCTAGTGCTTACAGTGGGGCAAAAAAGTATTTAGTCAGCCACCAATTGTGCAAGTTCGCCCACTTGAAAGATGAGAGAAGTCTCCAATTTTCATCATAGGTATACCTCAACTATGAGAGACAAAATGAGAAAAAAAAAATGCAGAAAATCGCATTGAAGGATTTTTAATGAATTAATTAGTACATTCCTCTGTAAAATGAGTATTTGGTCAATCCCAAAAGTTCATCTCAATACTTTGTTATATACCCTTTGTTGGCAATGACAGAGGTCAAACGTTTTCTGTAAGTCTTCACAAGATTTTCACACACTGTTGCTGGCATTTTGGCCCATTCCTCCATGCAGATCTCCTCTAGAGCAGTGATGTTTTGGGGCTGTCGCTGGGCAACACGGACTTTCAACTCCCTCCAAAGATTTTCTATGCGGCTGAGATCTGGAGACTGGCTAGTCCACTCCAGGACCTTGAAATGCTTCTTACAAAGCTACTCCTTCATTGCCCGGGCGGTGTGTTTGGGATCATTGTCATGCTGAAAGACCCAGCCACGTTTCATCTTCAATGCCCTTGCTGATGGAAGGAGGTTTTCACTCAAAATCTCCCGATACATGGCCCCATTCATTCTTTCCTTTACACAGATCAGTCGTCCTGGTCCCTTTGCAGAAAAACAGCCCCAAAGTATGATGTTTCCACCCCCATGCTTCACAGTAGGTATGGTGTTCTTTCTCCTCCAAACACGAGTTTTCATCAAAAAGTTCTATTTTGGTTTCATCTGACCATATGACATTCTCCCAGTCCTCTTCTGGATCATCCAAATGCTCTCTAGCAAACTTCAGACAGGCCTGGACATGTACTGGCTTAAGCAGGGGGACACGTCTGGCACTGCAGGATTTGAGTCCCTGGCGGCGTAGTGTGTTACTGATGTAGCCTTTGTTACTTTGCTCCCAGCTCTCTGCAGGTCATTCACGAGGTCCCCCCGTGTGGTTCTGGGATTTTTGCTCACCGTTCTCGTGATCATTTTGACCCCACGGGGTGAGATCTTGTGTGGATCCCCGGATCGAGGGAGATTATCAGTGGTCTTGTATGTCTTCCATTTTCTAATAATTGCTCCTACAGTTGATTTCTTCAAACCAAGCTGCTTACCAATTGCAGATTCAGTCTTCCCAGCCTGGTGCAGGTCTACAATTTTGTTTCTGGTGTCCTTTGACAGCTCTTTGGTCTTGGCCATAGTGGAGTTTGGAGTCTGACTGTTTGAGGTTGTGGACAGGTGTCTTTTATACTGATAACGAGTTCAAACAGGTGCCATTAATACGGGTAACAAGTGGAGGACAGAGGAGCCTCTCAAAGAAGAAGTTACAGGTCTGTGAGAGCCAGAAATCTTGCTTGTTTGTAGGTGACCAAATACTTAATTTACCAAGGAATTTACCAATTAATTCATTAAAAATCCTTCAATGTGATTTTCTGGATTTTTTTTTTTCTCATTTTGTCTCTCATAGTTGAGGTATACCTATGATGAAAATTGGAGACCTCTCTCATCTTTTAAGTGGGAGAACTTGCACAGCTGGTGGCTGACTAAATACTTTTTTGCCCCACTGTATATAGTGCCTACCCCATTACAATTTTAAAATCAATAGCATAAAAATTTAAGTCTTACCCAAAATCAACAGATTGGATATATGTTTGTTTTATATGTATTTCCCCATACTTCAGTACAATATGTCATGTATGGGACTATTAATGAATGATACAAAGTATATAATGTGGGTTGATTCAGCAAATATTTCACTCTGTGTAGTACTGCAATTGATTTAGGTATTTTACCTTTAATATAATTAATATGTGACTTCCAACACAGTTTATTATCAATTATTACTCCAAGAAATTTAGTTCCGGATACCCTTTCAATCTCTACACCATTTACACTGAGTTTAGATGCTAAGTTGTTGTGATGGTTGTTAAAAACTATAAAGTTTGTCTTACTTAAATTGAGCGTTAATTTGTTTGAATGAAATCACAGTTTAAGCTTTCCTAATTCCTTTCCGAATGTATCCAAAAGTTGTTCCAAATTGCTTCCACTGCATAATAAATTAGTGTCATCGGCAAACAATATTAAATCCATTTTTTCCGAAACTTTACATATGTCATTTATATACATATTGAATAACAGTGGCCCCAAAACTGAACCCTGTGGGACTCCACAAGGAACCTTCAGTAACTGTGAGTTTTTGTTACCAACACATACACACGTGGATTGTTGGTACCCCTCTGTTAATGAAAGAAAAACCCACAATGGTCACAGAAATAACTTGAATCTGACAAAAGTGGGAATAAGTAAAAATTTTATGAAAATTAACCAATGAAAATCAGACAATGCTTTTGAATTGTGGTTCAACAGAATTATTTTAAAAAACAAACTCATGAAACAGGCCTGGACAAAAATGATGGCACCCCTAGAAAAGACTTAAGATAATGTGACCATGGGGACATGTTCAACCAAGATGTGTCCTCTAATTAACATCACAGGTGTCTACAAACTTGTAATCAGTCAGTCAGCCTATTTAAAGGGTGATAAGTAGTCACTGTGCTGTTTGGTGACATGGTGTGTACAACACTAAACATGGACCAGAGGAAGCAAAGGAGAGAGTTGTCTCAGGAGATTAGAAAGAAAATTATAGACAAGCATGTTAAAGGTAAAGGCTATAAGACCATCTCCAAGAAGCTTGATGTTCCTGTGACTACAGTTGCACATATTATTCAGAAATTTAAGATCCACGGGACTGCAGCCAACCTCCCTGGACATGGCCACAGGAGGAAAAATGGAAGAGACGGATAATACAAATGGTAACAAAAGAGCCCAGAACAACCTCTAAACACATTCATGGTGAACTCCAAGGTCAAGGTACATCAGTGTCAGATCGCACCATCCGTCGTCGTTTGAGCCAAAGTGGACTTCATGGGAGACGAACAAGGAGGACACCACTGTTGAAAACAAATCATAAAAAAGCCAGACTGGAATTTGCCAAACTGCATGTTGACAAGCCACAAAGATTCTGGGAGAATGTCCTATGGACAGATGAGACAAAACTGGAACTTTTTGGCAAAGCACATCAGCGCTATGTTCACAGACGCAAAAATGAAGCATACCAAGAAAAGAACACTGTCCCTACTGTGAAACATGGAGGAGGTTGTGTTATGTTCTGGGGCTGCTTTGCTGCATCTGGCTCAGGGTGTCTTGACTCTGTGCAGGGTACAATGAAATCTCAAGACTATCAAGGTATTCTAGAGAGAAATGTGCTGCCCAGTGTCAGACAGCTTGGTCTCAGTCGCAGGTCATGGGTCTTGCAACAGGATAATGACCCACAACACACAGCTAAAAACACCCAAGAATGGCTAAGAGCGAAACATTGGACTATTCTAAAGTGGCCTTCTATGAGCCCTGATCTAAATCCTATTGAACATCTATGGAAGGAGCTGAAGCATGCCTTCTGGAGAAGGCACCCTTCAAACCTGAGGCAACTGGAGCAGTTTGCTTATGAGGAGTGGGCCAAAATACCTGCTGAGAGGTGCAGAAGTCTCATTGACAGTTACAGAAATGGTTTGATTGCAGTGATTGCCTCAAAAGGTTGTGCAACAAAATATTAAGTTAAGGGTACCATCATTTTTGTCCAGGCCTGTTTCATGAGTTTGTTTTATAAAATAGTTCTGTTGAACCACAATTCAAAAGCATTGTCTGATTTTCATTGGTTAATTTTCATAGAATTTTTATTTATTACCACTTTTGTCAGATTTAAGTTATTTCTGTGACGATTGTGGGTTTTTCTTTCATTAACAGAGGGGTACCAACAATTTTGTCCACGGCTGTACATACCGATATCTATTCATTAAGTAACTACATAACCAGGACAGTGCTACCCCCCAATACAACAATTTTGTAGTTTCTTTAATAATAAATTATGATCCACTGTATCAAATGCTTTTTTAAGATCCAGGAATATCCCAGAATACTCTTTATTTTCAACGGCAGTTGATATTTTTTCTATAAATTCCATTAGAGCAAATGTAGTTGTCCTCTTGTGTCTGAACCCATATTGCTGCTCACACAATAAATTATTCTTCATTATGAAGTTGTCAATTCTTTCACAGAATATTTTTTCAAGTATCTTGGAAAATTGTGGCAATCGTGAAATTGGTCTATAGTTTGAAAATTCCCCTCTGTCACCCGTCTTGTATATCGGAATTACTTTAGCTATTTTCATTGCATTGGGAAATATACCTGTTTGGAGAGACAGGTTACAGATATATGTCAGTGGCTTTACTAAGCATTCAATGATAGTTTTGACTAAAAGCATGTCAATACCATCACAATCCGTAGATGTTTTACTTTTAAACGATTTAACAATTTCAATGACCTCTCTCTCGTCCGTGTTCTTTATGAAAATGAAGTCTTTTATAGCAGTGTTTTTGCTTATTGTATCACCTGTAGGTGCCGTAATGGGTATTTCTCAAGCCAAATTCAGAATCAGAATCAGAATAAGTTTATTGCCAAGCACATTTACAAGTAAATAAACAGGTAAATATACGAGGAATTTGACTTGACATTGGAAACGTCATAGATGACATTCCCAATGACGCGGCAAGCCATGGAGGCGCCTGTCAGCAGGAGGGGAATAGAAGGCGGGGGGGGGACACAATAGGAGAGAGAAAAAAGCATTGTTGATCAAAATAAAGTTCATTTATATGACCGATATTGTGATTACAAGAAAAAAACTCTCAATGCACAATTAGCAGACAATAGAATCCACACAATGACACAGAGAGAGCAGTGAATGAATATGTCTTCGTCAGTATAAATGGGTCAGTATGTGTGTGTGTTGGATGCAATCGGTGGCAATCAGTGGGTGAACAGCAATAGTCTCTCTCTCAGCAGATGTTATGACTAGTGTCTAAGGCAAAGGCATGTGTCCTTGAGCACGGCAGATGGAATAGTCTGAGCCAGACAGCTGTCCTTGAGAGTCAGATACTGTCCGCCAATGTTATGAAAACAATTATACTGTTGATCATCAGGAGGACTGAGTGCTGAAGGTGCCGAAAAACAGGTCGAATAGCACTGACTTCAGAGAAAAAACTTTCCATTCTCTTACGGATTCAGTGCTCCAGATCCATCAATGCCAGGCTTTGAAATCGAGTCGTGAACAGCTCTCAGCGTGATCATGATGTATTCCATCTTCCTGTACAGTTCTCCATTGGCCGCTGTCAGAGTCCTGCCCAGTTGGTCGAATTGATGAGAGAGCTTCGCCGGGTCCGCTTTTTGATAAGCTCTGTCCATCTTCTTCAATTTGCGGTGCACCAGAACAATCCCAAGGCCGATCAGTAGAATTCCGGTGACCATTGCTCCGAACAGATATAAATCTTCAATATCTTCAATAGAAAGATCACACAGACACAAGAGTTTCCAATTGCTTGTATCCTTAATGTAACCCGCAGCAGCAGTCTCTGCGGGACAAATGGGCTCCCCCAGACCTGATTTCCTCGTTGAAAACACAGTGTCGATTGCGTTCAAAGCCCAGCTTATTAAATCCATAATTTCGTTGGATGAATCAGCAGTAGAGAGACACGCAGACACAGACAATAGCAAGCTGGGATCCAGTCAGTTAGGGAGGGAGAGACAGGGAGCGGGAGCAGAGAAAAAATGCGACTGCTCTCTTTGGAGGGCGGAAGTAAGAAGAGGGACCAATGTTAACAAAAAAGTTATTAAATTCATCTGCAGATGAGACTGCATTCACACTCTTGAGTCGTTTTATTTTTTTTTTTTTTGAAAGATTGGTTGGGTAGCTTGTATTTCTGTTTTTATTTCCAAGAATATTGAAGTATTGTCCATGTATTTTTAATATTGCCTCTGTTTTTCTCCAGTTCTTTACTGTAATAGTCTCTTTTACTACATCTCCTTATATATGTTAACTTATTTTTGTATGTTTTATACCACTACTCTGCTTCTTTTTTCCTTTTCTTTACAAAAGCTTTATATAATAAATTTTTCTTTTTACACGCCTTTTGTAATCCTTTGGTTAACCATGGCTTGTCGACAAATTTATGTTTTAGCTTTTTCTTCACTAATGGACAATTTTTTTCATAAAGAGTGGTTACAGTGTTCATAAATGTGTCATAGGCTTCATTTACATCTGATACATAGACTTTTGTCCAGTCTTGCTTCAGCAAGTCTTCTTTAAAAGAACTGATTGCATTCTGTGATTTGTATCTGAAAGATTTTAAAGTTTTTTTCTGTACTGGCCCCCGTGTGGCCATGGATAAGTGCAAAGACTGGCAAATGGTCACTTACATCATTTATCAATAATCCACTTTCTATTTTCTTATCAATAATATTAAACAGGTTATCAATAAGTGTAGCAGTGTGAACTGTGATTCTACTGGGATGTGTTATTGTGGGATATAGATTAATACTGTACATAGAATTCATGAACTCTGTAATTACATTTTGTTGAAATGGATTTAGTAAACCAATATTGAAATCTCCACAAATTACAACCATTTTCTTACTAGTAATATTATTGTACAGCTCGACTAATTTATCTCTGAATGTCTCAATGCAAGTTCCTGGCATTCTATATATACAACTTATAATTAGATTTTTTGTTTTATCTTGGTCAGTCTCAACAGTAACACATTCCAGAATCCCTGGTAGTGCAAAGGACATTCCATTTACAAGCTTACACCTATACAGGTCATCAATATACAGAGCAACACCACCACCCTTTTTTGAGATCTGTTAATATGAAACATCTGATATCCCTCTATTGCCATTAGAGGAGACTGCTCTTCATTAAGCCAAGTTTCAAAGACTGCGATAGCTGTAAATTTTCTGTCTAGCTGTTTTAAATAGTCCTGAATCTGTGGAAAGTTTTTGTTAAGACTTCTGCTGTTGAAGTGTATTATTGATAGTTTACCATCTAATTGCACTTGACTTTTGAATTGCTTTTCAGTGTAATATTCACAATGATTATGAATATTATTGAAAAAGTGGTTAACAGGATCAATATCATTCTCCATCTCTTGTAGTTTATGTTCAGCATAATGGCATATTTTCAGAGTTTGAATTTCCTCACTCTGTGTCAAATGACTTCCTCCAACTGGGGATAACTGATGTCTACTCAAGTCAGTCATAAGTTTTGTTTGTTTGATTTGTTTAGGGGTTTTTTTGTTTTTTTTTTTAAAGTACATTGACATGGTATGTCACAAAAGAACTATTCTTGCCATGTGTGTGGATATGGATTATCATAGTCTCTTAATTTTCTTAATCAGTGTTCATCTACAGTATATTTATTTAAGTCAGTAAGATCTCTGATTATTATGGCCTTTGCTTCCTCAGGTGTTCCATTTATACTGCTCACAAATATAAAGGGAACACTTTGAAAACACATCAGATTTTAATGGGAAAAAATAAGCTGGATATCAAAATTGTGGCAGGCCAGACTTCCGGTTATGGCTGCCACGTAGGACGGACGTGTCTCGCTCTGCTCTGCTCCTGGAGAAAAAAAATCGGCAAATAACTCTCTCATTTGGGACAGAACGTATCCCAGCGTTTGGGCGAGGATATGTCGGCGAAGCCTAAGGCTGGAAAACCAGGAAAAGGAAAAAGCGAGCCGCCGAAACAGTCCAAATTAACGGACTTTCAGGTCTGTGACGCAGCAAACAGGGCTCCATATATGGCGGAGGAGGCTGGCAACGCTGCGATTTCTGCGGGGAATGGCGCAGATGCGCTGATGGCTGCCATGCGCTGATGGCTGCCATGAGTGTAGGGAGGACCCCCACTTAACTGTGGGGGTCCTCCCTACAGTTGATAGTGCTATGAGATGACTGTTGTTGTGAAATGGCGCTATATAAATAAAGTTGAATTGAATGAGTTCAATGAGAGCGGACTTTTCCTCTAGATTTGATGGGATTATGACAGCGTTGGAAGGAATAAGAAAGGAATTGGGTGACTGTGTAGAACGAACGGCGCAGATGGAGCTCCGTCTCGCTAGTGCTGAAGATGACGTCACCCGTCTTCAATTAAAGGTGCGCACTTTGGAAAAAAAAAATAAATCTCTGGAAGATAATATTTTGGATTTGGAATCTCGGTCGAGACAGAATAATTTGAGGCTGGTGGGTCTTCCAGAGGAATCAGAAGGTCGGGACGTATGTTCCTTTCTGGAAAAGTGGATTCCGGAGGTGCTGGGCAGCGAGGAGTTGCAATCAGCAGTGGTTCTGGAAAAAGCACATCGCATTGGCCCACGGAGAGATAAGGGACCGCCGAGGACCTTAATTATGAAGTTTCTTAACAACAGAGACAGGATGAAGATCTTCAACGCTGCACGAGCTAAAAAAGGAGAGATTAAACACCAGGACCAGCAGGTGCGGTTCTACCCAGATTTGGCCACAGGAATCCAGCAATTGAGGAAGCAGTTTGATCCCGTACGTAAGGAGCTGCGCAACCTTGGGATTCGTCATGGTGTAATCTATCCTGCGAGACTGCTGACCACGTATGAGGGCAGAACCCACATCTTCAAGACCCCAGAGGAGGCGCAGGAGTTCATCAAGAAGATCAAAGAAGAAGAAGAGACTGGTGGGAGCTAAGCATGAACAAAATATAAGGTAGAATAATTAAGCATTTGCACAGGCATCTGACTGACTTGAAGTAAATAGTAAGTTTACAAAATATAGATTGTATTATATATTAAAAAACAAAAAACAAAAACAAAACAAACAAAAAAAAAAAAAACTATGATGTACAAAGTTGTTAAAAATTTTGGAGTTAAGTTGGAAAACTACAGAGGAGAGTTAATGTTACGTCATTAAAAGCAGTAGAGTTAGGGTGATTGGGAGGATGAAGAAGGAGTGGCTTAGGCTGTTCCCCGTGGGTGTGGAACGGTCGATGGCTATATCGGGAGACAGAATTTTTCTTTTGATTTTGGGGGGTTTGCCACAAGTGTGGGAAGGGGAAATTTGTTTGTGTGTAGTTTGTAGGATGAATGTTCAACCACTCATGTTTTTGCTTCTCTGTATGAGCATGTTTACACTGCAAGGTAATCCCAAACTCTCTATTGATCATGGACCAAAGTGTTAATCTTAATTTAACTTCATGGAATTGCAGAGGTCTACAAAATTTAAAAAAACTTAAACAAGTTATGAATAAAATAAAGGACATGGGTTCAAGAATTGTGTTTTTACAAGAAACTCATCTGATAGAGGAGGATGTTAAAAGAATTAGGAGTAGATGGCAGGGAAGTGTATTCACCTCTTCATTTTCATCCCGAGCCAGGGGAGTTATGACTCTCATACATAAATCAGTTCCTTTTCAAGTGAAAAATGTAATTGGAGACAAATTTGGAAGATATGTAATCATTCAAGGTTCTTTGCTATTAGAAAATATAAATCTTGTGAACTTATATGGTCCCAATATAGATGATCAGAAGTTCTTTGCTAATTTATTTCTCATCTTATCATCACTTACAGGGCAACATATAATAGCAGGGGATTTTAATTGTACATTGAATCCAGGTGTGGATAGATCAACAGGACTGGATTGTACGCACATTGGATGTAGGATGACTATTAATCATTTTATGAAAGAATTGAGATTGTTAGATATATGGAGAGAAATGAAACCACAAGTTAAAGCCTATTCTTGTTATTCCAGTACCTACAAGACATTCTCACGTATTGATTATTTTTTGATTTCCACAGAATTAAGGTCCAAGATTCAAAACTGCTTTTATGATAACATCGTGATCTCTGATCATGCACCCTGTTGTCTAATATATGTAGATAAAAAATTGACAAAGGAATCAGGTAGATGGCAATTTCAGCATAAATGGCTTCAGGATGAGGAATTTGTCAAGTATATAGAAAAACAGATAGACGAGTTCTTTGACATCAATACTACACAAACATCAGCATGTGTAAAGTGGGAGGCTTTCAAAGCTTTTATTAGGGGGCATATTATTAGTTATACAGGATCAAAATCTAAGAAGACTCGAGAGGAGAGAGCTAAATTGGAACATAAAATAAAAAATCTTCAGGAAAAAGTGTATGCAGGAAGTGACCCAAGGTTGGAGAATGAATTACTGATTTTGAGAGCTGAATACGACAAAAAATCAGCGAATAGAGCTGCCTCGAGTCTTCTAAGATTGAAACAATCTTTTTATGAACAAGGTGAAAAATCAGGAAAATTATTAGCATGGCAGATTAAACAATTGGAAATTAAAACACCAATTACCAGTATTATAAGTAATGGACAGGTAGTTATAGATCCTTTAGAAATTAATAGAGCCTTTAGAGATTACTATGAAAAATTATATGATACCAAAAATGAACCTGATTTAACAAAACTAAATGGGTTTTTGAACGAACTATCTATACCGTGTATTCCAAATGAAAACAGGGAGATATTGGAGTCTAAAATTAGTCAAGAAGAAGTTGGGCTAGCCATTGATAATATGAAATCAGGAAAAAGTGCAGGACCAGATGGTCTTCCAGTTGACCTTTATAAAAAAATTTAAGAATAAATTAATAAAACCTTTTTTGGAAATGGTTTTAGAAGCATTTCAAAATAATAATTTACCATCATACATAAATAATGCCTTAATTATACTGCTGCCAAAACCAGGTAAGCCCTCTAATAAATGTGAAAATATGAGACCAATAAGCCTATTAAACGCCGACCTTAAGATAATCTGTAAAATTTTAGCAAGACGAATACAAGAAATTTTACCAAATATTATTAATCGAGATCAGAATGGCTTTATAAAGGGTAGACAAGGCTTCCATAATGTAAGAAGACTATTTAATATTATCTATTTTAATAAAGAAGCACCGGATACAGCTCTCCTATCATTGGACGCCGAAAAGGCCTTTGATAGAGTTGAATGGCCCTTTCTTTTTGAAGTCCTACAAAGGTTTGGACTTGGAAATAATTTCATAAAATGGGTTCAAATAATATACAATAATGCTACAGCAGAAATCCTAACAAATAACAATATTTCAAAACCAATAAAAATCAATAGAGGATGTCGACAAGGCTGTCCACTCTCACCTTTACTGTTTACTATGGCAATTGAACCTTTAGCGATAGCGATACGTTTACATTCACAAATATATGGAATTAAAGTTGGACCAACAGAACATAAAATCTCCCTGTACGCCGATGATATAATTTTGTTTATGTCGAATCTAAAAAAATCAATTCCAACCTTGTTGAATTTAATAAAGAATTTTGGGGAAATATCAGGATATAAAATAAATAAAACTAAATCTTCAATATTAATGCTAAATGAGACCCAGAGAAATTACCCAGCCCCTGAGGTAAATCAATTCAATGTTGTAAATCAGTTTAAATATTTAGGAATCCAAATTATGCCTAAGCTAGAATCAGTCGCCAGTGTCAACTATGAAGCCTTAATGTCAGATATCAGTGAGTTAACTCAGAGATGGATGTCACTACCAATGTCGATGATCGGGAGAATCAATATACTTAAAAGTAATATTTTACCTAAAATACTTTATTTATTTCAATACATTCCCTTATCACCACCTTTAGATCTATTCTCAAGAATAAAAAAAAAGTTAGTGGAATTTATATGGAACAACAGGAGGGCTAGATTACGTCTGTCTTTATTATATTTACCATTTGATCGTGGAGGTCTGAAATGTCCAAATTTTATGTTGTATTATTGGTCGGCACAACTGAGGTCTATGACATATTATTTTTCATCAAATGATCTCCCTCACTGGACTGAAATGGAATCATACAATTTACCTTTACCTCTTCCCATATTCATATACTCAGATTCGGCAAAAAAATTACAAAAACAAGTTAAAAATCCATTTGTAAAGCATATGATCAAAATATGGTGTGAAGCTAAAAACTATTTAAAAGAACCACAGTTATTGTCACAATTTAGTCCAATATGGGGTAATCAATATTTTAAACCAGGGAGAGCGGACGCTGTATTTAAAGTATGGAATTTAAAAGGGATACAAAAGATTCAGGATTTATATTTGCCATGTGCAGACAACATAATGTCTTTTGAAGAGCTGAGGATCAAATTTAATCTCAATAGAACACATTTTTTTAAATATCTTCAACTTAGAAACTTTATTCGATCAAATCAAAATAAAGCTCTCACTCGACCTATTTATTCATCCTTGGAAAAAATGATGATGAAAGATAGTAAAAGAAAGGGTATTATTTCAGAGTTTTATAACTCATTGACACTATCTTCAAGTGAAAATTCACTGAAAAGATTAAACTACTGGAAAGAAGATCTGCAAATTGAAATTTCAGAGGAACAATGGGAATTGGCTTGTACAGAAGCTCAAACCAAATCAATAAATGCACGCCTTAAATTGATACATTTCAAATGGTTAATGCGGATGTATGTTACACCGGAGGAGTTAAATAGATATAACAAAAATATACCAGATACATGCACAAAATGCATGGAAAGTAAAGGAACCCTATTTCATTGTTTATGGGAATGTAGATTAATAAGAATGTTTTGGGAAGAGGTGAGGGTAACAATTGAAAAAATAATCTCAAAACAAATCATATTGAATCCTAAACTGGTTTTGTTGGGTCTGTACCCAGAAAAGCATAATTTCAATAAAAGTGAAAGAACATTCATAGACCTCAGTTTGCTTAATGCCAAAAAATGTATTGCACTATTATGGAAAAAGACTCATAGACCAGATGTGACTCAGTGGTTAAGACAGATGTTAACAAACCTTCCATTAGAAAGAATAACATATATACTGAAATCAAAGGAAATTGTGTTTGAGAATATATGGAGACCTTTTATTGATTATGTAAAAAATTTAAACATAACTCTTGAAGAAGAAGGTGAATGATGTGTGTGGACCTTGTAAATTCCAAACTGGTGAACATAATATGTATACTTATGTATTGGATTGTCTAGACTAAACAGAGGAGCATTGTTGAAGACTTGATTTTGTTGGTGGTTGTTGGTGTTTTTAGTGCATTTTTTTTTTTTTTTTGTAGTACTTTAGTGTTAGTGTTTGATTGTTTGTATCATGTTTGTTAAAAAAAAAAAAAAGGTTCAATAAAGATATTGTGGAAAAAAAAATTGTGGCAGGCTAGTCCAGCTTACTCAGATTAAAGGAACACTTTTTAATCTGAGTAAGCTGGACTAGCCTGCCACAATTTCGATATCCAGCTTATTTTTTCCCATTAAAATCTGATGTGTTTTCAAAGTGTTTCCTTTATTTTTTTGAGCAGTATAGTTTGATCCAAACTCTACAATTTCTTGTCCATGTTGCCTGTATCTTATTTTGTCTTTTCAGCATCCATGCTTGCCATGCTATTTCAGCATTAGTCTTTGTTAAATGTTCATTTAGGTAAACTTCTGTTCCCCGTAGCTTTCTGGCCTGCCTCAGTATGTCATTCTTTACCCTTCTGTTCACAAAGCGCATCACAATTGATTTCTTTGTTTTATTATCTTTTCTGGGTAAAGTATGACAGGCTGAAATTGCATTTACTTCAACCTTTACCTTCCTGCTTTCAAGGAACTGAAGCACCTGGTTTTCCAGGGAGACTGATTCACTTAGGGGAGCCTCCTCTCCTCTCATTCCTGCTGTAACATTGGCATATGACTGCTATTTAATGTCTAGTCGACTTATTATTAGATCATCCATACGAGAATATTGTTCAAGATCCTCGACGTGCCGCTCCAAGTCTGCAGTTTTTTTGTCTTTTTCCTTAATTGTTAATTTTAATTCTCGGACTTCTTCCATTAGCCCTAATAGTTTAAGCTGTTGATTGGCCACTTTGGTCAGTTCTTCTGACAAGAAGTTCAGAGATTTTTTGATCTCTTCCATTTCTTCCTTCTTTGGTGGCATTTTTACTGACCTGTTGATAATAAAACAATCTGTGCTGGTGTCGCCGGTATCCGATCCGACCGACCTCGAATACAGCTGGGGCCTCAGCTAGCCCCCTCCGCTGCTAGTCCTGCTGCAATTGAGCTCCTGTCCAGCTGGGGTGCTGGCAGCTCCTCCACCGAGCTCCGCCGCACACCGCTGCTGTAGTTGAGCTCCGATCCTGCTCCTGTCCAGCTGGGGTCCCGGTAGTTCCTCCGCTGAGCCCCGCCACCTACCACCGTCTTCCTCAGTAGTTCCTCCGCCGAGCCCCGCCGCTGTAACCGGGCTCCGATCTGGCTCTTATCCAGCTGGGGCCCCGGCTGCTCCTCCACAGGTCCCCGTCTCCTACCACCGCTGTACTTGAACTCCGAGACGGCTCCCGTTCAACTGTTGCCTTGGTTAGTTCCTCCGGCGAGCCCCAATCACAAGATTCTAAGAATCTGCGCGGGAGGCTCAGCTGTCATCTACCGGGCCGATGCCAGGTCAGTGAGACGAACCAGGGACAGAGTCGCTCCTTTGTATCGGTGAGTGGCAGAGAAGTATGTGAGGGCGGTGCAGGACATGTGAGGGATAGGGTGAGATGTGGAAGTTCTCTGTGTCTCTCTACTTTTAGGTTGCTCAGCCCATCATTTTTCATGACATTTAGGGTTATGGAGGCAATAATTGGGTTTTAAAAAAAACAAGGCAGCCCAGTGTGTGTGTGTGTTGGGGGGGGGGGGCTTTACCTCTTGGTGATGATGGTCTTGGTGACGTTCTTGGAGCTGTCAGTCCTCTGAGTCCTGTCTTGCATCAGCCGTCTGATCTCCTGAGGGGACAGGGGAGGTCAGAGGTTGGTGGGGTTTCAGAAAAAATGGCCGCTGAGCAACAACGCTCAAGAAAACGAAGTTCACCTTTTAAAAAGTTGCAAATTTAGGAGAAAAAAAATAGCAAATTTATGAGGAAAAAAGCTGCTAATTTATGAGAAAAAGTAGAAAATTTATTAAAAATGTTGCAAATTTACAAAAAAACTTGCAAATTAAGGAGAAAAAGATGCAAATTTATGTGGAAAAAAGTTGAAAATTTCTAACAAAAAGTTGCAAATTTAGTTGGAAAAAAAGGAACAAATGTAGGAGAAATAAGTTGAAAATTCAGCAGAAAAAAATTTCCAGATTTATGAGAAAAAAGTTGAAAATTTATAAGAAAAAGGTAGAAAATTTACAAGAAAAAAAACTTGCAAACTCAGGAGAAAAAAGTAGATTTCTGAGAAAAACAGTTGCAAGTCTATGAGGAAAAAGTTGAAAATGTAGGAGAAAAAGTTGCAAATTCAGGGGAAAAAGGTGGAAAATTTATTTAAAATGTTGCAAGTTTATAAGAAAAAAATTGTAAATGTTAGAATAGAAAAGAATAGCATAGAATTGGCTTTATTGTCATTGTACAGTACATTTTGGAGAAAAAGTCACAAATTTAGGAGAAAAAAGCCTCAAATTTATGACAAAAAAGTAGCAAATTTAGGAGAAAAAAGGTGCAAATCTATGTGGTGAAAAAAGTAGAAAATTTATAACAAAAAAGTTGCAAATTTAGTTGAAAAAAGTAACAAATTTAAGAGAAAAAAGTTGCCAATTCATCAGAAAAAAACCCGGCAAATTTCAAGAAAAAAGTAGCAAATTTATGAGAAAAAAGTAGAAAAATTTGCAACAAAAAGCTTAACATTTATGAGAAAAAAGAAACAAATTTACAAGAGAAAAGTAGCAAATTAAACAAAAAAGTTGCAAATGTTCAAGGAAAAGGTTGCAAATTTATAAGAAAATAAGTTACAAAATTATGAGAAAAAGGTCACAAATTTAGAAGGAAAAAGTCACAATTTTATTTTCTGCGGCGACATTCCTGAGGATAAATCAGCTGACGGCCCGCCTTGATCGACAGAATGCGGCTGGACCTGAAAACTTGGATGTGTTTATTCGGATTATTCCCGCCGTGTCAGTTTGCCTTTGGCATGACTGCACCTAAAAACGGGAACACCTTGCCCATGTCGTAAAGCTTTATTTGCGGATGCGCCCCAAAAACATAATCTCCGCTGTGTCTGCAGACCTCCTCCTGCCTGGTGATGGTAGTCTGCCGCTGCTCCAACGTGGCGAGCAGCTCCGAGATCTTCAGCTGGAGGCTTCTGTCCGAGGACGACCGCTCGGTGCTGACCTCCGTGTGCATCCTCTTCATCTGGGACTGGAGAGAGAAAGAAGGCAGGATTTCATTACCGTGGGGTTTTTTTTTCCCCTCCGTCTTGACACCCCTGGGTGCTCATGCTCACCTTCAGCCTCTCGATCTCCTCGTCTTTTTCTCGTTTCATGGCGTTGAGCTGATCTTTGTACTGACGGGACAGCTCCTCTGTTTTGATGTGCAGGGTGGTGCTGCTGCTCTGTCCCGACATCTGATGAGACACATGGAAGAGGAAGTCAAGACTCGCCAGACTGTGCTGGATCTGAACGATCCCACGTCACTCATTGGTCTGAGAACGGTTTTGAAGCCCTGAGATGAAGGTTTTGGCCATCATGGCAACTTTTTTCTTGTAAACTTGCAAAAAAAATTTCTGCTGAACTTGCTCCTTTTTTTTCCAATAAATCTGATACTTTTCCTCCCTAAATTTGCAAGTTTTTTCCTCATAAATTTGTAACATTTTAAATAAATTTTCCACCTTTTTCTCATAAATTTGTAACTTTTTCTGCTGAATTTGCATTTTTTTTTCTTGTAAATTTTCAACTTTTTCTCCTAAATTTCCAAGCTTTTTTTATCTCGTAAATTTTCAATTTTTTTCTCATAAATTTAGAACTTTTTTCTCGTAAACTTGGAAATTTTTTCTGCTGAATTTGCAACTGTTTTTCTCAGAAATTTGCTGCTCTTTTCTGCTGAATTTGCAATTTGTTCCTTATAGATTTGCAACTATTTTCCTCAGAAATTTGCTATTTTTCTGCTGAACCTGCACCTCTTTTCTTCTAAATTTGCTACTTTTTCCTCATAAATTTGCAACATTTTAAATAAATTTTCCACCTTTGTCTCATAAATTAGCAGCTTTTATTCTCGTAAATTTGTAACTTTTTCTGCTGAATTTGTGACTTTTTTCTCATATTTTCAACTTTTTCTCATAAATTTGCAAGATTTTTTTCCTCGTAAATTTTCTACTTCTTTCTCATAAATTTGTAACCTTTTTCTTGTAAATTTGGAAATTTTTTCTGTTGAATTTTCAACTTGTTCTCCTAAATTTGCATTTTTTTTGTAAATTTTTTACCTTTTCCTCATAAATTTTCAACCTTTTTCTCATAAATTTGGATTTTTTTTCTGCTGAATTTGCAATTTTTTTCCTCATAAATTTTTAACTTTTTCTCCTAAATTTGTTCAGTTTTTTTCTCGTAAATATTCTACTTTTTTTTCTCATATATTTGGAATTTTTTCTGCTGAATTTGCTACTGTTTTTCCTCAGAAATTTGCTACTTTTTTCTGCTGAATTTGCAACTTGTTCTCCTAAATTTGCTAATTTTTTCTCCTAAATTTGCAGCTTTTTTCTCATAAATTTGGAACTTTTTTCTTGTAAATTTGGAAATTTTTTTCTGCTGAATTTGCAACTTTTGCTCTGACATTTGCTACTTTTTTCTGCTGAATTTGGAACTTGTTCTTGTAAATTTGCAAGTTTTTTTTCTCATAAATTTTCAACTTTTTTCTCAAATTTGGAAATTTTTTTCTGCTGAATTTGTGACTTTTCTCTTGTAAATTTGCAACTTTTTTTCCTCATAAATTTGTAACCTTTTTTCTTGCAAATTTTGAATTTTTTTCTGCTGCATTTGCCACTTGTTCTCCTAAATTTGCAAGTTGGTTTTTTTTTGCAACTTTTCTACCTTTTTCTCATAAATTTCCAACTTTTTTCTCATAAATTTGGAATTTTTTTCTGATGAATTTGCATCTTTTTCCTCCTAAATTTGCAAGCTTTTTTTCTCGTAAATTTTCTACTTCTTTCTCATAAATTTGGAACTTTTTTCTTGCAAATTTGGAAATTGTTTCTGCTGAATTTGCAACCGTTTTTCTCATAAATTTGCAACTTTTTTCTGCTGAATTTGCAACTGGTTCTCCTAAATTTGCAAGCGTTTTTTCCTCGTAAGTTTTCTACTCTTTTCTCATAAATTTGCAACTTTTTTCTCATAAATTAGGAATTTTTTCTGCTAAATTTGCACCTTTTCTCATAAATCTACAAGCTTTTGTTCTTGTAAATTTTCTACTTTTTTTTCCTCATAAATTTGGAACTTTTTTCTTGTAAATTTGGAATTTTTTTTCTGCTAAATTTGCAACATTTTTCTCCTAAAACTGCAACTTTTTCTCCTAAATTTACATGTTTTTTCTCATAATTTTGCAACATTTTAAATAAATTTTCCACCTTTTACTCATAAATTAGCAGCTTTTTTTCCTCGTAAATTTGTAACTTTTTTCTGCTGAATTTGAGAGTTTTTTCTCCTAAATTTTTAACTTCTGCCTTATAGATTTCCAACTGTTTTTCTCAGAAATTTGATACTTTTTTCCTCATAAATTTGATACTTTTTTCTCCTAAATTTGCAAGTTTTTTCCTCATAATTTTGCAACTTTTTTCCCTTATAAATTTGCAACATTTTAAATAATTTTTCCACCCCTTTCTCATAAATTAGCAGCTTTTTTTCTTGTAAATTTGTAACTTTTTTTCTTATATTTGCAGTGGCGTGTTAAAACTGGCTAACAAAGGAGGAACTGACTGAGAAACCTGGAAAAACGCGTGATCATATTGCAGAAACACGAGAGCAGGGGTGGGAGATGGTTCCCTTCTAGTCACGCTTAAGTAGAAAGTCATCAAAGGGCCACATATTGAAAAACTGGACTGACACTTGGCTACAGAATGAAATGGAAATATCATAAACCGCACAAACCTCCGCCACGGCAGCACCTTTAAAGAATGCGTGGAGACTAATCATATTCAAAAACGCATTAATAATTACTTTTTCTCCACACAGGGCCCGGTAGGTTTGGATACTTTTTTCCCTTCATAACTGAAAACCATCATTTAAAAACAGCGTTTTGCTTTTAAATTATTTGATGATCTGAAACATTTAAGTTTGACAAATATGCAAAAATATAAGAAATCAGTAAGGGGGCCAATACTTTTTTCACAGCGCTGTGCATTATACACCACTGCATAGCCTGATGTGCACCTCTACAGAAATGTAACTACATGCTGCGGCGATGCAGACGGCCAGAGCTGTGATTGGCCCACTTTGTACCATCCTACACATTTCTTCTCATCTCTGCTCATTCGCCACGGTCTATACTGTATGTGTGGAAATCCTCCCCGTCTGTCCACCTGTGTTTTACCTTGTGTCGGAGCATCTCGTTTTCTTTCTCCAGCGCTCTCAGTCGTCCTTCCAGCTCTTTGATCTTGAACTCTCGGCTCGAGTCCGTGCTCCGGGTGCTCATCAGCTGGCCCTCCAAGGAGCGCTGGGCGCTGCTGGCTTCCTTCAGAGACAGCTGAAGGGAGACGATGCATACAGATAAAGGGGCAGATTTAAGGCAGTGCAAATTAGTGAGTGCACAATCTAGATTAAGGGAGTGGATTTTGTTTAAGCGCAAAACCAAGTAAAATAGTTTATTTTTGCTCATCATATTTCAAAGTTTTGATTTTCATTTCACATGGCAGACTCCTTTGTTTAATATGTATAAATCAAGTATTTGTATATAATTTAAAAAAGGACTACTCATGAATAAATTGAATATTTGACCAACACATTTATTTTATTAACAGAAGAACCGTCAAGATGATCTGATGGAGACTCCGAGGTTTTATTATGTGAATAACTTTGTTTTTAAAAGTCTCCCAGTCCATGACTTTATAAATATGTGCATTTTATGATTTCTGAAGTCTGGAACTTAATAAAATTAAACACACATCATTTCACTTATTCCTCAGTCAGCCACAGCAGAGACTGCTGTCATTGAGTTACTTCGAGTTACTACCCGAAATTGAAACAATGTTGCAATTTCGGGTGACATTTCTACAGGTCTGTGCTCTTTTTTGTTAATAATATCATTGTTGTTTTCCTCCTATTGTGAATCTCTAACTGGGAGACAGAAATAGAGAGAAGAGGGAACTGAATTACAGTTTTATGCACACTGTAACCTTAGTTTTCACCAGCATTTATTTTGATCTTATTCAAGTATGAATGTTACTTTAATTTCATTTTCATTATTAGTACATTTATTAGTACATTTATCATTTGAAGCATTGGTTAATATTATTCATTATTTTATTATTTACTACAGCATTTTATTTTTCTGTTTACTACATTTATGTTATTTATACACGGTCCCTTAGTTGGATGATTTTGGTTCCTACTCAGCTACTGTTTACCGGAGGATGTTTTGAGAGTGAGGAGCTGCTGTGTGGCGGAACATGTGCTTCTGAATAAAGTCAAGAGTTGACCGCACACTGTCCTGCCGTGTTGGCATTATTATAGTCGTTACTACAAGACCACTGTAACCTGCAGCTGACCCACAGCCCAGAGAGATTGGAGCACCCAGAAATCAGGGCTACACACAGTAAAAAGAAACAAATATAGAAATATGGATAGAGAAAAAAACTAAGAAAATTGACAATGTGGAAGAGCTTTTGTTTCAAGCGTGAGAGGGAGCTGATGGATGGAGAGGAGAAGAAACTCTGGACTCCGGTTGTGAACCTCCACAGAAAAGAAAAAAAAAAGTCACTGTCCACTGACAACTGTAAGTCCACTGCAGGTAGGAAGGGCTATCCTGTTTTATGGATACAAATTCATTTAGTAGGCTATATATAAACAAATGAAATTAAAAACAAAACTGCCAGCTAATGTCCAGTTTAGCACAACACTGATCTCTATGAGATCGTTTCTGTTCATGTAATCTGCTCTGTCAAGCCATGCACAGAGAGAAGATTCTGTCTATTCGGCCACACACCCTCAGTTCTCGCTGGTGTCTCCTCCTGGCACCAACGATTGCTGTCATGTCAGGCACAGATGAATTAAGAAACTTTTGGGGCATTAAATCCTGGCGCATTTAGCAGGAGACTGACAACCACAAACCTTAGTAAATCACCTTGCGCCAGTCATTTAAATATTCTCCTCACTCAAATTTGCGCTTTAACATGGCAACTCCTACAAACACATATGCAATGAGGCCAGGCGCAAAATTAACATTGTCCACACCTTTCCACCACTAACTGTGCGCTGTGCCCTTTAGTAAATTTCGACAATAGTTTTTTAATGCAAAAGAAGGCTTTGCGCTGATGCACCGTGTTAGTAAATCTGGCCCAAAGTGTATTAACAGCTGGAATTCCCTAGGAGTTCATGTTAAAATCCTACATTCACCAAGTTTTATTATAAATTGATAACTTTTTTATACATTTGTGAAAATGTTTGGACATTTTGGGGATTGCTTTCAAGACCAGCAGATTAAAATTTGTGAACTTTTTTCCACTCATTTAATGCACTAGTCATAAATGTTTTTATTTTTTAAGTTTCTGAACTATTACCTTGAGAAATAATGTTAAATTACATATCTAGCAAAGGGAAATGTTATTAAAGCTAACTAAGGCAAAAAACAACATAATTCTCATTGATAACACCTAGCTAACATAGTTCTAAAACAAACAAAACACAAGCAAAAAAAATGATATTAAAAAATTATTTTAATTAAGACTAAAACCAGTAATTTTGATATGGTATAAAAAAAAAAAATTTAACACCTTGCGGCAAAATAGTCGTTTCCTTTTAAAGCTAACCGAGAGAACATGACTGAGGTGTTAGCATGCTGCAACTGCTAGCTGAAATCAATATCATTTCCCTGTGCGAGAACCAGGGCTTGACATTAACTTTTTTGCTCACCAGCCACTGTGGCTAGTGATTTTCTCAAGTTACTAGCCACTCAGCCTTTTCACTAGCCACAATTTTGCAGTTGGAAAATTATGTTTAATATGATAAAATTTGACTATCGCATGCTAAAATTTAGTTGTTAATTCAACTAAATTTTAATTTAAGATAAGATAAGCCTTTATTAGTCCCACAATGGGGATTCCAGGATTGCAACAGCACAGGGACAGCAACACTCAGAGCAACAATCAGAAGGCAAGAGAAAAAACAAGAGCAGTGAGTATACATATGTACATATACTGTATATACTGTATATATATATATATATACATACAGACACACAGTGCAGAGCATTGTAGCTAGATGGGATAGGTATATAAATATATAAACACAGTGCGGAGCATTGTAGCTGGATGGAATAAATATATGAGTATATAAACACAGTGCGGAGTATTGTAGCTAGATGGAATGAATATGTAGGGCTGCACGGTGGCGCAGTGGTTAGCACTGCGGCAGCACAGTTTACCCTTGGCCGGGGGATTGTGGGGATCGTGGGATCGTGGGTTCGATCCCAGCCCCCGACCAACAGTGATCTGTGTGGAGTTTGCATGTTCTCCCCGTGTTGCGTGGGTTTACTCCGGGATTTCTCCGGTTTCCTCCCACATGCCAAAAACATGCATGTTAGGTTAATTGGCTGTTCTAAATTGTCCCTAGATATCTGTTTCCTATAGGCCCTTAGAATAGAGGGTTAGTATTAATGAAAGCGCTTTGAGTGGTCTTTGTGACTAGAAAAGCGCTATATAAGTGCAGGTTAGTTAGTTAGTTAGTAGTTAGATATATAAACACACACAGTGTGGAGCATTGTAGCTAGATGGAATAAATATATGAATATATAAACACAGTGCGGAGCATTGTAGCTAGATGGAATAAATATGTAGATATACAGTGGGGCAAAAAAGTATTTAGTCAGCCACCAATTGTGCAAGTTCTCCCACTTAAAAGATGAGAGAGGTCTCCAATTTTCATCATCTCAACTATGAGAGACAAAAGGAGAAAAAAAAATCCAGAAAATCACATTGAAGGATTTTTAATGAATTAATTGGCAAATTCCGCGGTAAAATAAGTATTTGGTCACCTACAAACAAGCAAGATTTCTGGCTCTCACAGACATGAAATTTCTTCTTTAAGAGGCTCCTCTGTCCTCCACTCGTTACCTGTATTAATGGCACCTGTTTGAACTCTTTATCAGTATAAAAGACACCTGTCCACAACCTCAAACAGTCAGACTCCAAACTCCACTATGGCCAAGACCAAAGACCTGTCAAAGGACACCAGAAACAAAATTGTAGACCTGCACCAGGCTGGGAAGACTGAATCTGCAGTAGGTAAGCAGCTTGGTGTGAAGAAATCAACTGTGGGAGCAATTATTAGAAAATGGAAGACATACAAGACCACTGATAATCTCCCTCGATCTGGGGCTCCACGCAAGATCTCACCCTGTAGGGTCCAAATGATCACGAGAACGGTGAGCAAAAATCCCAGAACCACACGGGGGGACCTAGTGAATGACCTGCAGAGAGCTGGGACCAAAGTAACAAAGGCTACCATCAGTAACACACTACGCCGCCAGGGACTCAAATCCTGCAGTGCCAGACGTGTCCCCCTGCTTAAGCCAGTACACGTCCAGGCCCATCTGAAGTTTGCTAGAGAGCATTTGGATGATCCAGAAGAGGACTGGGAGAATGTCATATGGTCAGATGAAACCAAAATAGAACTTTTTGGTAAAAACTCAACTTGTCGTGTTTGGAGGAGAAAGAACACCATACCTACTGTGAAGCATGGGGGTGGAAACATCATGCTTTGGGGCTGTTTTTTCTGCAAAGAGACCAGGACAACTGATCCGTGTAAAGGAAAGAATGAATGGGGCCATATATCGTGATATTTTGAGTGAAAACCTCCTTCCATCAGCAAGGGCATTGAAGATGAAACGTGGCTGGGTCTTTCAGCATGACAAATGATCCCAAACACACCGCCCGGGCAACAAAGGAGTGGCTTCGTAAGAAGCATTTCAAGGTCCTGGAGTGGCCTAGCCAGTCTCCAGATCTCAACCCCATAGAAAATCTTTGGAGGGAGTTGAAAGTCCGTGTTGCCCAGCGATAGCCCCAAAACATCACTGCTCTAGAGGAGATCTGCATGGAGGAATGGGCCAAAATACCAGCAACAGTATGTGAAAACCTTGTGAAGACTTACAGAAAACGTTTGACCTCTGTCATTGCCAACAAAGGGTACATAAAGTATTGAGATGAACTTTTGTTATTGACCAAATACTTATTTTACTGAGGAATTTACCAATTAATTCATTAAAAATCCTTCATTGTGATTTTCTGTATTTTTTTTTCTCATTTTGTCTGTCATAGTTGAGGTATACCTATGATGAAAATTGGAGACCTCTCTCATCTTTTAAGTGGGAGAACTTGCACAATTGGTGGCTGACTAAATACTTTTTTGCCCCACTGCATAAACACACACAGTGCGGAGCATTGTAGCTAGATGGAAAAAATATGTAAATATATAAACACACACAGTGTGGAGCATTGTTGCTCCACACTGTTTAATTATGCACATTTAATTATGTGCAACCTTTTTAAATGTAATGGCCTGTATACATACTGTACATAAAAATAGCAAGAGAAACACTGTTTAACTATTTATTAACAGCAGTAAATACTATAAAACAGTCGAAAAAAATATTTGCAATGTGAGAGTGAAGTACAGGTAGATTTGGGGTCCGTCCCAATTCTCATTTCTCCCCTTTCCCCTTTGAAATCAAGGGCTCCTTGTTCTCAACAGAAAAAAGAAGAAAAAGAAAACTGATTAAAAAAAAAAAAGTCATCTTATGCAGAAAAATGTTTCAAATTTACACAAACTATTCTAATGTACAATGTACAATGGGAGGCAGAGCCTTCAGTTATCAAGCTCCTCTCCTGTGGAATCAGCTGCCAATCTGGATTCGGGAGTCAGACTCGATCTCTGTTTTTAAGAATAGGGCTAAAACCTACCTTTTTGATATAGCCTACAATTAGGGAGGGATCATGTGTTTTCTGAACCCTCCCTTAGTTATGCTGCTAATAGGTTTAGTCAGCCGGGGGACCTCCAGTAATGCACTGGGCCTCACTCCTTTCCTCACTCTCTATGAAATATTTTTTTTTTTGCTGGTCATTAACATTTGTTTGTTCTCTCCCATAGATTGAGTCCCCATCGTGCTGTTTGCTCTCTACATGTCTGTTCTTTTCTTCTTCTCTATCCCCTCACCCCCCAGCCAGTCGCAGCAGATGACTGCCCCTCCCTGAGCCTGGTTCTGCTGGAGGTTTCTTCCTGTTAAAAGGGAGTTTTTCCTCTCCACCGTCGCCAAGTGCTTGCTCACAGGGGATCGCCTGATTGCTGGGGTCTTTCTGCAACTGTGGGGGTCCTCCCTACAGTTGATAGTGCTATGAGATGACTGTTGTTGTGAAATGGCGCTATATAAATAAAGTTGAATTGAATTAATCAGTAGAAAAAGTCAAAAATTTACTAGAAATAAAGCTGTAAATTCACAAAGAAAAACTGTACCCCTCTGGTGGGCTGTTTTTGGCCCACGGGCCATACGTTTGACACCCCTGGACCAGCCCATTAAGCATACAGGTTAGGGAATTTATGTTCATGAAATAGCTGCATATCACAACAGCATGTAAATGAATAAGACAAAATAAAATAGAAAGCACAGGTTAATGAAAGTTCACCTTAGAAGAAGCTTCATTTGTTCTTTACGGCAACATATCAAAGTTTAGTCACTTTTTGTCTGTGTGGTAAGAAAACATACATTTGCACAACTGCGGACATTAAATGTGAGCTTCTTGCTCTAAAAATACTCATGTTTAACCACAGAGGTAGGAGCTGATGTTGTGGGCTACTCACTGCTCAGACAACAGGTGATCAGCTGTCCCGATGATTTGACCGCCAAGAGCGGGGACAGGTGTGTTCTACTGGCTGCTGTCTGTTTGTCCACAGCAAGTTCACTTTGAATCCAGTTTGGAGAAACGGCAACAGAGTCTGGCTCTGCTCTGGGCTCGATATGAGAAGTCGCCACCCACCGCTGCCGGGCTGCGGTGTGAACTGGGGCAAAGACAGGAAACCGACCCACGGAGCAGACTGTCCGAGGGGTCCAGCCCGACTCTGCCTATGGTGACAGTGGCCCAATGAGCACACACTGTGTGCAGATACTGCTTCTGGGAGTTGTGGTTTCATAGTCTCACACTGCAGATAGGCTTTATTTCATTTTATTTATTTTCAGATGCCGTCTAAGAAAACTACAACCTGCCAAATTGGCTAGCAGGAGTCGCTGCCTTACCCACCACTGCCGAAAGCTACCTGCCAGCAGTGGGTGGGCGGGTGTTAATGTCAAGCCCTGGCTAGGAGGATTATGGCCCTTGTGGTCAAGAAAAGTTCATATTAATTATGCAACAGTCCGTTCCGACTGAGCAATTTGATTGGACAATAGGAATTCCAGGAGTTACTAAAATCCATGATAACTGTACTCTAATTTCACACGATATGTGTCACTCCGCTTCAAAGGTGTTCATGTAACCGTTAATTACCAACACTAATTTACTGTCAACTAACTCTCACTGACAACTGCAATACTGTGCTGAATACCTTAATTTCCACAGTGAAGCGCTGTTTGAAAAGATTTCTTACCTGACCCGGAAGTCCCACCTTTTTGAAGAAAACTTTATTCAGATTACAATCTGCTCTTGTATAAGCATCATGCAGCTATTTCACATCTGTTTAAAAAAAATAGGCAGTGCTAGACTTTGATTTACTGTCTCGATTAACAAACCACAATACCTTTGTAGTGATGGACTCTTCATTTCATCTGAAAATGTGAAGAAAAGCGAACGAAGTGTGCTAAATCGCTAGCATGCTAACTAGTAGCCACCGGCTAGCTACTGGCATTGGCTACATTTTGATCTCCGGTCTTCTGCAGTATCAACTCAACAGGTATATGTTTCATAAACACTTATTACTTTTGCACTTGACAATATTTAATTTGTTTACATGTGTGTGAAATGACAGTAGATGTCTTCATGCTGATTGAGATGTTTAGCAACAGTTACTGGCTACATTTAGAAGGGACTATTTTTTTCTCAGCTTTGCAAAATAACTGGTTAAACAAACAAATCAAAATATTTTGTCCAGTATTGCTGTCACTTAATAAATTGTGCTTGTGGAACTGTTGTATAAAAGCAATATTACACTCGAGGTCAATACGGTATCATGAATATACTAGTGGAGGGCATCAGCCACATCACACTCACAGTTGCTATATTCATTGATACTGTAACTCCCTCTCGTGTAATATTGCTTAGTGTAGGAAAAAGTCAATTTTGGACAACCTCTAGTAAACCCCCAGAAAACAGTGTTGATTAGATGCTAATGGTTAATATAAATATTCCTAATAAATGTACCTAATAGACTGTGATTTAATGATTAATGGTAAATAGGAGCATTTATAGGAAATGTAACTAAAGGACTGAATCTGAACTGTTTAGATGTAAACTGTCAGTGAAAGCAGTAGCGTTTCTACGCCAGAGGTGGCGCTCAGTAGTGATAAGACGCTGTACAGTATTAGAGAACAATAGAAGAAGAGTAGCGAATGTTCCAGGAAAAGAGTGTAAAGAAAATGGTGTATGGCGATGTGCTGTGTAAATGTGTGCCGTGCCGTGTGAGCTGGTAAAGTCAATAAAAGCCGCTGTAAAGTCTGACAGCTTTGGCTTCCTCATCCTTCCTCCCCCCTTCGCCTTCCTGGGTGTAACAAAACTTGGTAGCAGAGGATGGTTCAGTCGTGTCTGAGACGGTGAGTGTGCAAATAAAAAAAAAAAAGAAAGGCCGTAACGACGGAACTGGAGCAGCTACAAGATAAGCTAAGCGAGGCCTTGGTGCCGTTACGGGCCAAACAGCTAAACGAGGTCTGTTTATTTGCAAAGATAAGCCCAGCCGAGCCGTCTAAGAAGTACACGCTGATACGACTGTTAATCGAGGAGGTGGAGAAAACCATTGAACGCGAAGAGGAGGATGTAGCCCGCGAGTTTGTGCTAAAGCTAATAGCATGTGCTACCGAAGCTAAGCTAAGCGAACCGTTGACGCAGGCAGCGGCAGCAGCCGGCACGAGCCGAGAGACAGAGGCACTCGCCAGTTTACAAAGCCAGTATGCCGCTCTGCATGAAAGTATCCTTGATTCAGCTAAAAGAGTTGAAGAGGAGATAGCGAGGCTGACCGATGACGAGGCCGCGCCGCCACCGGGCCTCCATTTTGTGACACAGCCCGAGGCCGCGCAGCCACCGAGCTGCCATTTTGTGTCACAGCCCGCGGTCCCCGCAGCGCCCCTACTGCCAGAAGTGATCATTAAACGGGAGTTTAAGATAAATGGGCAGATAGGGGAGAGGGGCCAAAAAGACAAGTTGTCTTATTCCAATCTCACTCACCAGATTGATATGGGCTTAAAGAAAAAGCACAGTGAGGCTGAGATAATAGAGGCTGTTGTCAGAGCAGTGAGTCCTGGATTGAGTTTGCGCGCTATGCTGGAGATTAAGTTAGATCTCACCCTGCCACAGCTGCGCATAATCCTGAGAGGACATTATAAAGAGGATAGTTCCACTGACTTGTATCATCGTCTGATAAACCTCACACAAGACAGTAATGAGTCACCTCAGAACGTCCTGTTTCGCGCCATTGAGCTAAAGGAAAGACTTTTAGCAGCATCCAGAGAGCCTAGCACGGAAGAGCAGTTTAGTTCTGATCTTATTCAGAGGAAGTTTCTGAGGGCGGTGGAAACAGGACTGATCAGTGTTGATGTGAAATATCAACTGAAGCGTCATTTGGAGGATCCTGCCGTCACCGACGAGCTACTGATTTCAAAGACAAATGCAGCAGCCAGTCTTGAATGGGAACGGCACCAGAAATTTAAAAGGCACACAAAAGAACCAAAAGTTTGAGAATGCCGAGTGGAAAAGCAAACGGGTCAGTATGCAACAGAGGCAGAAGTGGATGGCCAAGAGCACCCTCCACCATCGACAAAAGGTAAAATCCTTAAATCCCAAAGCACAGTGACCCGTACGGAATCTGAGCTCCTGGACATAGTCACGCAGCTGAAGAGTGACATGGAGGAGATCAAAAAGGCCATACGTGAGTCTCCCCGAGCACCTCATGCTCAAAGAGCCCGGAGGACACGTGGCTGCAAGAGATGTCAGTCCACCAGCAATGGCGACCAATGCGACCACTGCTTCAGATGTGGAATCAGCGGCCACATGTCAAGGGAATGTCGGATAGGAAGGAGACTTGGAAGAAGGCCAGGGCAAGTAGACACGGCGGCCGATACTGTCGCAACCACATCAGAACAAGCTAACACACAAGAACTGTATGAGCTAGTTACTGACAGTATTCGGAGGTTAGAAGCAAGGCTGGTAGCTAAGGCCGAGGCACCTCCTGAAGAAACGGTCCGTGTTAATCTACTGTCCCCTAATCGCCAATTACAGTTACTCAATTTGGTTGGAAAAAAATATGTCATCACCTGCTTCCTCGATGACAAGGAGACACAAGCATTGTGGGACACAGGGTCACAGGTCTGTTTAATGAATGACACCTGGAGACAGGAGCACCTGCCACACACCACCGTCAGAGACTTAGCCAAGTTGGTGGGTCCAAGTATTCTGAATGGGAGGGCAGTGAACCAGACACCGATTCCATTCTCAGGGTGGGTCGAAGTCACATTTAAGCTGCCGACAGTTAGTCGCCCACCGGTGGAACTCTTCGTTCCTGTGCTAGTGGTGAAGGAGGACGGAGTGGCAGAGCCGCCTATCATTGGGTTCAACGTGATTGACCATGTCCTGAAGATGGGCATTAAACCGCCTTGTGCCATCAGAGAAGCAGTCAGTGCAGCCTTCTCATTTGACTGTAAAAAAACAGAGGTATTTCTGAAAGTGATGCAAAGTGAGGAGGATAAGTTGGGAGAAGGAATGGTAAAAGTTGGCAGTGAGTTGGTTACCATCCCTGCTGGCCAAACCAAAGCAGTCAAAGGTTGTGTCAGAGCAGGCTCACTTCCAGACACACAAGACGTCTTATTTGAGCCGAGTCAGTACACCCAGTTACCAGAGGGTTTGCAGATGCAAAGTGGGTTGGTGCAGTTATGGAAAGGGAGGCGGTCTATGTTCAAAATACCTATAACAAACAGTACGTCCCGTGATATCCAGCTGCCCGCTAAGACCATTTTGGGGGAAACGCAGAGAGTTAAAACTGCTTACCCGGCAGACATTAGACCCCCGACGAGTGAAACAGGAAGAAACAAAGAGACCGAGATGAACTGTGCTGTCAAAGAGACTATGGACATGTGGGACCCTCCAGTTCCCCTTGATCATCTCTCGCCCATACAAAAAGAGCAAGTAACACAGTTACTACGGGAGGAACGGCAAGCGTTTTCCCGTGATGAGTATGATGTAGGGACAATAATCCCCTAACGTATGTGCTCACCACCGCAAAGTTAAATGCAACCACACAGAGGTGGGTAGCAGAACTAGCTGATTTCCAGTTTGTGATTAAGTATCGCCCTGGAAAAGCAAACAGAGATGCAGACGGACTTTCACGTATGCCTCTAGATATGGAGCAGTACATGAACAGATGTACACAAAATGCTGATCCTGATGTGGTGAATTGTGTGACACAGGCAGTCAAGGTAAAGTCACAAGAAAATGAACCATGGCTCTGCCCAGTCACCATTTCTACTCTCATTAGTGAAGCAGATCAAGAAGCCAGCTCTGTAGCTGAAATATCAAAGACTGATCTAAAAAGAGCTCAAGAAGAAGACTCCGTGATTGGAGAGGTGTTGCGCTATGTGTTGTCAAAACAGTGGCCAAGAAGTGTAAAGCAGCAGAACAGTAAAATTGCAGCTTTAGTCAGGCAAAAACACAAGCTGTACTTGGAAGATGATGGACTGCTTTACAGGAGAACGGCAACACATGACCAGCTACTTCTACCCCAAAAGTTTCACAAGCTCGTGTTCAAAGAGCTCCACGAAAACATGGGCCATTTAGGGGTAGAGAGAGTGATGAACTTGATAAGAGAGCGTTTTTATTGGGCTCACATGCAAAGAGATGTGGAGCACTACATCACTAAAGTTTGCAGTTGTTTGAAGAACAAACGTCCCAATAAGACAACAAGGGCACCACTGACTAATATAGTCACCAAGTACCCATTCGAATTAGTGTCAGTGGATTTCCTGCATTTGGAGAAGTGCAAAGGAGGATATGAGTATATCCTGGTTGTAATGGACCATTTTACTCGTTTTGCCCAGGCTTACCCATGTCGTAACAAAGCTGCTCACACCGCTGCTGAGAAGATCTTTGGAGATTTTGCCCTCAAGTTTGGCTTCCCCACACGACTCCATCATGATCAGGGAAGAGAGTTCCAAAATAAACTTTTTGCAAAACTCCAAGAGTACAGTGGTGTGCAGGGGTCCTGAACAACGCCCTACCATCCCCAAGGGAATGGGCAGGTAGAACGATTCAATCGTACACTGTTGGCAATGCTCAGAAATTTGCCCGAAGCAGCCAAGGAAGACTGGAAGTCCTCTCTGGCAAAAGTGGTTCATGCCTATAATTGTACGCGTAGTGAGGCTACGGGGTACGCGCCATATTTTCTGTTGTTTGGCCGTAGTCCAAAGTTGCCTATTGATCTAATGTTTGGCCTCACAACAAGAGAGCAGAGTGTTTCTCAGCAGGACTATGCTGAAAAGTGGAGAGCTACAATGACTGAAGCTTACAAACTCGCCTCTAAAACAGCAAACAAAGAAGGGATGAGAAGTAAAGCACTTTATGATAAAAAGGTTCACGGTGCTGAGTTGTCTCCTGGATCCAGAGTATTGGTTCGAAACTTGACCGAAAAAGGTGGGCCAGGAAAATTAAGATCATACTGGGAAGACAAGGTGTATGTCGTGACCCAAAAGAAGTACCCAGACAGTCCAGTATATGAAATCAGACCTGAAAATGGCAAGGGACGCACTCGGGTCATGCACAGAAACCCTTTGCTACCCTGTGACTTTCTGTCCATGGAAACAGTGGAGCATGCCCCTGATAAAACAAGAAAAAGAGACTCTAAAAGACAAAGGCATGTGGACAGACAAAACAACACGGATGATGAAGATGACGAGGGTTGGAGTGCCATAATCGGATTACGAGCTGGGAAGGATCAAAATCACCGTCCACTGAGAGCCGATGCACCAGAGTTCTACCCGCACAGTGACACTACTCCGGAGGATGAGGACCAGGACCCAGATGACGTCACGCAGGTGCAGCTGGCACCAGAGGTCAACAATCCGGTGGTCCCAGATCCAGCTGAGGCAGACCAGGACCAGGGTGATGAAGTGTCGGAGTCCAGTTCCAGTGACCAGGAGGGACCTGACGAGTTTCCTGCTAAAACGTATCCTTCAAGAATAAGAAAACAGCCATTGAGATTGACTTATGATAAGTTAGGCCACCCTTGCACTTCATCTCTCTAGAACAAATGTGTAGAAGCTAAAGATAACCATTGTTCAGACATGAATGTTTTGAAAAGTAACTTGGTAGTTACTGTGATGGCTGATAAAAAAGGAAAAAAGAAAAAAAAATTAAAAAAGGAAAAAAAGATTTTCAGTGTGTTACTAAGGCACAGGCATCACACAAAGGTTTATTTGGTAGGCTATGACTAGATTGAGTATCCTTACTCTCAGGAAAGATGCAGATACCCACCATGATGGATGGAGCGGTTGATGGTTATCGTGCACAAAGACCTCTTCTGCAAATGTATTGCATGGAATAGGAGATACATGCTGTACTATGGACAATTACCAGTTTGCATCTTTATGGACTTTAATGAACTCTGACTCCTGTTTAGTGATACCCTACTTACATGAGATACATGATTACCAAAAGTGGACTGAAAGAGGAAAAAAACAGTAGTTTTGAGAAAGGTGTAATGTCGGGACAACATTAAATTTTTGAGGGGCGAGTGTAGGAAAAAGTCAATTTTGGACAACCTCTAGTAAACCCCCAGAAAACAGTGTTGATTAGATGCTAATGGTTAATATAAATATTCCTAATAAATGTACCTAATAGACTGTGATTTAATGATTAATGGTAAATAGGAGCATTTATAGGAAATGTAACTAAAGGACTGAATCTGAACTGTTTAGATGTAAACTGTCAGTGAAAGCAGTAGCGTTTCTACGCCAGAGGTGGCGTTCAGTAGTGATAAGACGCTGTACAGTATTAGAGAACAATAGAAGAAGAGTAGCGAATGTTCCAGAAAAAGAGTGTAAAGAAAATGGTGTATAGCGATGTGCTGTGTAATTGTGTGCCGTGCCGTGTGTGCTGGTAGAGTCAATAAAAGCCGCTGCAAAGTCTGACAGCTTGAGCTTCCTCATCCTTCCTCCCCCTTCGCCCTCCTGGGTGTATCATTAACTATGTGCTTGCAAATACATTCGGTAACTGCAAGAGCTTGCTAACACTGTCAGCAGTTTGTAGAATGTAAAACTCAAAATATAGCCTACAGTTCATATTGTATTATTTGGCACTTTACTTGACATCAGTTTCTTCTCTCAATACTCCTCTTAATCATTAATGCACGATATTCAGCCTTAGCTAGCGACAGTCGCTTAGCTAACATTAGCTTTTAAACAACTAACTAAACAGAAGGTGCTAACAAACAACTAATAGCTAGCCATTGTAGATAAACAAGGTTAAAAACATACATTTTATCCTCTAGCATTTTGTTATGCTAGCGTATCATTTTAGCACCCTATGATATGGTAGCTGTATAAAAGCTAACATTAGCCTATTTATGCGTCTTTGCTGTAGCTAGCGAAAGGCTAAAACTGCATTACAAGTATTTTCATACCATGTAGCACGTTAGCTGTTTAACAAATAAATGCTTTATAAAACCACAGTAGTTTGCCAACAAAGTGACATTTGCTATATTTTATGGAGAATAAAATCCATTAATTCTCTTTCATCGAATAAATATGCACAGAGCTACAACACAAGAAAATGTTTAAATATCTTATTCTGAAACTGAGGGATTGTATATACAGTACATATAAAGGCAGCCCCCCGTCTCCACAGTGATAGAATTGAACCCAAATTACGAAATTCAAAATCCCGACAATCCTTTGGAACAAGTGACTCTCTCCTGAAGAGACAGCGACAGGCTTGGCGTACCTGCAGCTCTCTGTTGTTTTCTCTGACGGCCTCCAGGAGGCAGTCGTACTGCCGGGCCTGGTCCGCTTTGAAGCTCAGGTCTCTCTCCAAGGATTCCTTCTCACTCTCTAGACGCTGAAATCACAGACAGAAACACCTCCATGTGAGCAGTCATCATTTCATTTAATAAATTCAACACTTTTTCCCCCTTCATTATTTTACTGAATATGGATTAGTTGCAAATTCATGTTTTTTTTATGCTTCTTTAGTTTAAAGAGGTCAGTTCCAACTGCTTCGGTGTGTCTGAGATGTTGTTCTGTTTTCACGTAGGTGCCACACCTCACTAAAACTAGCAGTAATTACAATTATCTAATATTATCTGCCCTCAATCCTGTATATGCCTGCCAGACTGAAACCATCTCAGTTACCCCAGCGCACCTGTGAAAAGCTCACAGACTGTGTACACAGCCTGGGGGCACGCACTGTTCAAACACGATGTAGAATGTTACTTTTGCAACCTTCAGACATTTGTGCGCGCCCTTCTGATGTTGCTTTAAACTTTAATTGATCAAATTAAATAGAGTGAACCAGTCAGAAGTTGCCGATGTTGCTTCCAACGATGTTTCTGTCACTTTTTCCACCTCTATTAAAAATTCAGGTCATGCCTTCAGCTGTGACTTTTGAGGAGCTTGTTGTTCTAAATTCTAAAGAGCACAAAGCTCCAACTATGGCAACAAAGTCTTAGTAGAAGCCAGGGCGTCCAGAGTGTTTTTCACCCAGGGTGTTTGTCTGAAAAAGTTTGGACAAGTTCCAGCACCACCCCCAGACCCAAAAGCATTAAGTGGTTAAGCACATGAACAAATGAATAGGTCATAAAGATACATCATCATCATCATCATCATCATCATAGCAGTCTGTCAGGGGCGACAATGACTGTTTCATTTAGGTGTGATCAGAGTCCTCCATGCAGCTCTGTCCTTCACCTTCCGCTGCCAGGAACTCCTGCCCTTGTTCACCCGGGCGACGTCCGAGCCAGTATGAGTTGCTTTCTGACTGACAGTGGATATAAAAAGCATACAGACTATAACCCCTGTTAAAATGCCACTTTTTATAATGTAAAACAAAGTTTTCTGATCTATAATGTGACCCATATAATAGCCTGTACATTTATATGGGAAAATAAACACACCTGTCAGGGGGTGAATATAAAAAAATAAAAAGACAGAAACTCATCATTATTCCAAACCTGATGAAAAGACAAGATGGAAACTGGTCAGGGAGGCTGCCAAAAGGCTGACAGCAACACTGAAGGAGCTGCAGGAATTTCTGGCAAAATCTGCTATGGTCTGATGAAACCAAGGTTGAGCTTTTTGGCCACAATTCCAAAAGCTTTGCTTGACACAAAAATCCCAATTTCTTATCTACGTAGTAAAAGCGTGGCATCCTACCCTCAGGTCCTCAGACATGTGGAGCAGCTCCTCCCTCAGGCTGTTGAAGGTGGACAACAGCAGACGCATGCTCTTATCTGCAGTGAGGCGAGTCTGACACACAAAGACACACAAGGGCATGGATTAACACCAGGCACTGTGGCGTGTTCTTAAGATGTGAGGAAATGAAGAGTCTTCAGACAAGGGCAATGAATGCCACAATTTCAAAAGTAAGTCTTTACTCACCTGCAGCAGGTAGCGGATCTGTTGTTTGGTCAGTTCAGAGGCTCCTTTAGGAATCAGAGCCTCCACTTGCTCTTTCTCCATCTAAAACCACAAAAATTACTAAGAGAATAACATCAAACATTTTTTTTCTTTTCATGCATTCTAATGAATTATCTGCAGTTGTTTAAGGTACTGTACGGAACTTACGGAAATGCTAGTTTTAGTGACTCCTTGTGGTCACTAAGTGAACTCCAGCTTCATTCCCTTTATTTTTGGGCCAGAAGGTGTCATCAAAACCCAAGCTTCCAAAAGTTCCATGCAGTGCCTTTAACAATCTGTGTGTGTGTGTGTGTGTGTGTGTGTGTGTGTGTGTGTGTGTGTGTGTGTGTGTTTGATTTTGAGAGCGTCTGCTGAGCTCATTTCAGACAAACTATCATATATTTAATGGAGGGTTGCGTCTCACCTTGTAATCATTGCTGGGGTCCAGCTGGTGTTTCCTGTTGCACAAAGAGAGAGGAAAGACCAATAATCATATCAGCAGCATAGATGGTGAGAGCAGAGGCGTGTGAACAACGGGGAGAAAGGAAAGTACGTGTGTGTGTGTGTGTGTGCCTGCGTGTATAAAACAAATGCTTATTCCTCACAGTGATTCATAAGTCTTAAGTAAACACATTCCTTGTGAGATACAATGGGGGTAAAGTATTGAATGCAGTACTGATATTTCCAGTAAGGGCACCAGCATTAAAGACACACTCCGGTGGCTATAAATCCCTTATTAAAACAAATCTATGTTGTCTAAAATGGTATCTTATGCTCCTTTTTCTACAAAAAAAGTTTCAATGTCTTACAGTTTCATGTCAAAATCTTTTCACCCTCCCCATGCCAGAATCAGTGATTATTAGGCCCAAATACAACAACAAGGCTAATAGTGGCTAGCACTACATTATCAGAATAAATCCTGTGATAAAAAGATTTACCAGTTGAAGGACACGCCCAGTTGTATGCATGGTGGCCCAGGATAATGATTGAAACTGCATCGGTCCATAAAAGCATTTGAATGGTAAAACCCATCTTAATTTGGGCCAAGTTTTCAAAGTAGTTTGTTAAAAAATGCTAACCACCTTGGAGGATAACGTCGGTTAGGCCAGAGTGTCTCGACTGGCTCAACACTACCCACGTGCCAGCACCATGAATAGTTACTTCACCAAAAACGTTCCATCTCAACTCGCCTTTTTGCAGGGGGTGGGGCTTAAGTGATACAAAAAAGCCATACAAAAGGAGCCCCGACAAAGTATTGAGTGTGTGTATGGACACAGTTTTCGTCGGTCAACATTTCTATTAAAAATCCATTTTTTTTTAGAATTAATTTTATGTAATATTCAAATTTTTTGAGAAACTGAATTTGGGGTTTTCTTGAGCTGTAAGCCATAACCATCAAAATTAAAAGAAATAAACACCTGAAATATATCACTCTGTGCGTAATGAATCTATATAATATAGGAGTTTCATTTTCTGATCTGAACTACTGAATTTAATTAGCTTTTGGATGACATTATAATTTATTGAGATGCACCTGTACACACACACGTGTGGATGCGGGCACAAACACACACACAGAGTGGATATAAAGTCTACACACCCCTGTTCAAATGCCAGGTTTTTGTGATGTAAAAAAAATGAGACCAAGATAAATCATTTCAAAACTTTTTCCACCATTAATGTGACCTATAACCTGTACAACCTAATTGAAAAACAAACTGAAATCTTTTAAGGGGAAAAATAAAAAACTTACAATAACCTGGTTGCATAAATATGCACACCCTTAAACTAATGCTTTGTTGTAGCACCTTTGGCTTTTATTACAGCACTCAGTCTTTTTGGGTAGGAGTCTATCAGTGTGGCACATCTTGATGTGGCAATATTTGCCCACTCTTTGCAAAAACGCTCCAACTGTCAGATTGCGAGGCATCTCCTATGCACAGCCCTTTTCAGATTACCCTACAGATTTTTGATCGGATTCGAGTCTGGACTCTGGCTGGGCCATTCCAAAACCTTAATCTTCTTCTGGTAAAGTCATTCTTTTGTTTATTTGGATGTGTGCTTTGGGTCATTGTCATACTGAAAGATGAAGTTCCTCTTCAGCTTTCTAGCAGAAGCCTGAAGGTTTTGTGCCAACATGGACTGGTATTTGGAACTGTTCATAATTCCCTCCCCCTTGACTAAGGGCCCAGTTCCAGCTGAAGAAAAACAGCCCCAAAACATGATGCTGCCACCACCATGCTTCACTGCCGGTATGGTGCTCTTTTGGTGATGAGCAGTGTTGTGTTTGTGCCAAATATACCTTTTGGAATTATGGCCCAAAAGTTCAACCCTGGTTTCATCAAACCGCAACATATTTTCCCACATGCGCCTGGGAGATTTCAAATGTGTTTTTACAAAATGTATTGGATGTTTTTCTTCATAAGATAAGGCTTCCATCTTGCCACCCTACCCCATAGCCCAGACATATGAAGAAGACGGGAGTGTTGTCACATGCACTAAACAGCCAGTACTTGTCAGAAATTCCTGCAGCTCTTTCAATGCTGGTGTCGGCCTCTTGGCAGCCTTAATGACCAGTTTTCTTCTAATCTTTTCATCAGTTTTGGAGGGACATTCAGTTCTTGGTAATGTCACTGTTGTGCCATATTTTCTCCACTTGATGATGACTGTCTTTACTGTGCTACATGGAATACTTAATGCCTTGGAAATTCTTTTGTAGCCTTCTCCCAACTGATAACTTTGAACAATGAGATCCCTCTGATGCTTTGGAAGCTCTCTGCAGACCATGGCTTGTGCTGTAAGATGTGACTACAAAAATGTCAGGAAAAGCCTATTAGAACAGCTGAACTTTATTTGGGGTTAATCAGAAGCACTTCTGGACGATGCACTGGACAATTAAACTTTTTAATCGCGATTAATCTTTTGGAATGTTGAGTTAATCGTGATTAATAATGCGTTAATCATACATTTTTCCATACAGATACAGTGTACCTTAAGTCAGTAATTTTTCAAGTTTGTCATACTGTTATGAACATGGGAGTGGACAAATATTCTTGCTGTCTTCACCTGCAGGTTTATTAATGCTCTCAACATATCCAAAATGACAAAAACTATCCAAAATATTCTCCAGAAAATTCACAAAAGTACTAATGCATGTGCAAACAACAGAATGTCAGGGCTCATTAACGTCACTGCAACACAACTCAGCATCTAACCAGCCAGCAGCCACCAGTGGAGCTTGCTCTTTCTCCCATAGCAAACATCCACAACTTTTAAGCAGTTCAACACAAAACAGTGGACCTCGTGTGTCACAAAAGACTCAATTTCCCTTTTAGCATAAAAATTGTAAACATAAACAAACAACTATCTCGCCCGTGATGACATCCACCGTGCTGCAAAAACGGCGGGGGAGTGAACATCCTCCTCATAATTTAAAAATTAAATGTGGTTTATTAAATATTAGGTCTCTAACTCCCAAGTCTCTGTTAGTCCATGATCTGTTAATTGATCATCAGATTGATTTAATTTCCCTTACAGAGACTTGGTTAGGGCAAGAGGATTATGTTCGTTTAAATGAATCAACTCCCTCTGGTTATTTAAACTGTCAAAATCCCAGAAGTTCTGGTCGTGGAGGAGGAGTAGCAACAATTTACCATTCCAAATTACTAGTTAATGTAAAGCAAAAAACATGTTATAATTCCTTTGAGGGCCTGGTCCTCAGTGTTGGGCACTTTAGCAATTTCAGGTTAAACCCAATTTTATTTGCCATAGTTTATCGTCCCCCATCAACCTATTCAGAATTTTTATCCGAATTTGCTGATTTCTTAGCTGATTTAGTGCTGAAATCTGATAGAATAATTATAGTAGGGGACTTTAATATACATGTGGATGTAGATAGTGACTGCCTTAATGTGGCTTTTAATTCAATATTAGACTCGATTGGGTTTTCTCAGAAAGTAGGAAATTCTACTCATTACCTCCACCATACATTGGACCTTGTTCTGACATATGGCATAGAAATAGAAAATCTTGTAGTGTCTCCTCATAACCCTGTACTGTCAGACCATTGTCTGTTAACCTTTGATTTTACTATTTCTGACTATTTGGCTCCTAAAGAAAAATATTATCACAGTAGATGCCTCTCAGATGATGCTGTTTCCAAATTTATGCAGATTGTTTCCTCTATGCCATGTGTCAACACAACGGAAATAAGCTATAGACAGCTTGCTCCTTCTGTAATTGATAACATGGTGGATAGTGTTTCAGCTTCTCTGCATTAGGCTCTAGACTTGATGGCCCCCTTAAAAAAGAAAAAGTCTAATCAGAGATTTTTAACTCCTTGGTTCAACACAGAAACTCGTAGCTTAAAACAGAAGACTCGTCAATTAGAAAGAAAATGGCGCTCTACTAATTTAGATGAAATCTATTTAGCTTGGAGAAATCATCTTTTAATTTATAAAAAATCTCTTAGAAAAGCTAGAACGAGTTATTACTCTGCATTAATAGAAGAGAACAAGAATAATCCCAGGTTTCTTTTCAGTACTGTAGCCAGGTTGACAAAGAGTCAGGACTCTGTCAATCCTAGCATCCCCTTAGAGCTTACTAGTCAGGACTTTATGAACTTTTTCTATAATAAAATTTCATCCATCAGAGATAAAATCAATCAGATTCTTCCCACAGTTAACTTAAATACTGTAACTATTACAACTCCTTCTATTGATGTCTGTCTTGATGAGTTTACTCCAATCGACCTTTGTGAGTTAGACAAAATAGTTTCCTCATCCAAACCTTCAACTTGTCTTTTAGACCCTATTCCTACCAGGTGCTTTAAAGAAGCCTTCCCATTTATTGGTAGCTTTATTCTTCATATAATCAATTCTTCATTAACTTTAGGCCATGTACCGCAGGCTTTTAAAACGGCTGTAATTAAACCCTTGCTCAAAAAGCCAACGCTAGACCCAGGAGCTTTAGTTAACTATAGACCAATCTCTAATCTCCCTTTCATTTCAAAAATCTTAGAAAGAGTTGTTGCTACGCAATTATTTGACCACCTGCGGGGAAATGGTTTACTTCAAGAGTTTCAATCTGGGTTTAGAATCCATCATAGTACTGAAACAGCCTTAGCGAAGGTCACTAACGACCTCCTCATTGCATCTGATAATGGACTAGTTTCTGTACTTGTCCTTTTAGATCTTAGCGCAGCTTTTGATACTATTGATCATAATATTCTACATGATAGATTAGAACACTATGTTGGACTTAATGGAACTTCGTTGCAGTGGTTTAGATCTTATTTATCTGATAGGTTCCAGTTTGTTCATGTAAATGATGAGTTTTCTTTCAGCTCAAAGCTTAGTCATGGAGTTCCACAGGGATCTGTGCTAGGCCCTACTCTTTTTAGTTTATATATGCTTCCGTTAGGCAACATTATTAGAAAGCACTGTATACATTTTCATTGTTATGCAGATGACACACAATTATACCTGTCAATGAAGCCAGATGATACTAATCAATTAGCCAAGTTAGAAGCCTGTCTTAAGGAAATCAAAGCTTGGATGACTTGTAATTTCCTGCTATTAAATTCAGATAAGACTGAAGTCATTCTTGTTGGTCCAAAAAACCTTAGAAATTCCTTTCCAAATCAAACTTTCTGTTTGGACGCAGTTACTCTTTCTCTTAATAGCTCTGTGAGGAACCTTGGAGTTATTTTTGATCAGGATTTGTCCTTCAATTCACATATTAAATTTGTTTCTAAGACTGCCTTCTATCATTTGCGTAATATTGCCAAGATTAGAAGCGTCTTGTCTCAGAGTGATGCTGAGAAGCTGATCCACGCTTTTGTTAGCTCGAGATTAGATTATTGTAATTCTTTATTATCAGGCTGTCCTAAAACATCTTTAAAAAGTCTTCAGCTGATCCAAAATGCTGCAGCAAGAGTTTTAACAGGTACTAGAAAGAGAGATCATATCTCTCCGGTTCTGGCCTCCCTTCATTGGCTTCCCATAGAGTTTAGAATTAAGTTTAAAATCCTTCTTCTTACTTACAAAGCTCTAAACAATCAGGCTCCTTTTTATTTAAAAGATCTGATACTACCGTATCATCCTAACAGAGCACTACGCTCCCAAAATGCAGGATTACTTGTAATACCTAGAATCTCCAAAAGTACAATGGGAGGCAGAGCCTTCAGTTATCAAGCTCCTCTCCTGTGGAATCAGCTGCCAATCTGGATTCGGGAGTCAGACTCGATCTCTGTTTTTAAGAATAGGGCTAAAACCTACCTTTTTGATATAGCCTACAATTAGGGAGGGATCATGTGTTTCTGAACCCTCCCTTAGTTATGCTGCTAATAGGTTTAGTCAGCCGGGGGACCTCCAGTAATGCACTGGGCCTCACTCCTTTCCTCACTCTCTATGAAATATTTTTTTTTGCTGGTCATTAACATTTGTTTGTTCTCTCCCATAGATTGAGTCCCCATCGTGCTGTTTGCTCTCTACATGTCTGTTCTTTTCTTCTTCTCTATCCCCTCACCCCCCAGCCAGTCGCAGCAGATGTCTGCCCCTCCCTGAGCCTGGTTCTGCTGGAGGTTTCTTCCTGTTAAAAGGGAGTTTTTCCTCTCCACCGTCGCCAAGTGCTTGCTCACAGGGGATCGCCTGATTGCTGGGGTCTTTCTGCAACTGTGGGGGTCCCCCCCTACAGTTGATAGTGCTATGAGATGACTGTTGTTGTGAAATGGCGCTATATAAATAAAGTTGAATTGAAATGAATTGAATTGAATTGAATGGACATTACAAACACAGCTTGAGAATTTTTTTAGACTGGTACTCACCTACCAACAGTTGCACCCAAAGCTATGAGGATGAAAAAAGGCAAATTTCTGTCCGTGTCAGCTGCTGGAGGTCAGCTACAACCTAGCATGTAGCTCCTAGTCAGCGAGCCGGCTCCCAGAGAAGAAAAACAACCAACATCCAGGCAAAGTTTTGGAGGAGGCTGTGACAATTATCCAGGTGAGAGCTCTGACAGATAACATTGTAAACTTTAACATGACAGCGCTTTGGGGATTTCCATGGCTGAGATCCAGCTTGTTTGACTTCGCAATGTCTGCCTGGCACGCACAGTGTCTGTGGCCAGAGCAGCTTTGGTACGGAGAGCCATTAGGCCAAAAGTACTGTTTGCGCTTTCTGCCATTAACTGCGATCACAAAATTTGTTGCCGTTAATGGGGGCGAAGCATTAACCTCTTGCACTCCGGGATACCGCGGGCGGTCACGTTTCTGCGTCCTAGTGCGTCCTGAAAAAGTGCGCACAGTGCGCACTGAAAAAAAAAAGAAGCTGCATTTCCGTTCTTCCACTACAGACACAGCCGTGAACAGAAAGCCAAAGGAGTGTTTTGATTGGTTTAGATTTGACTGACCTCTCATTCAACTAATAAGAGCCTTGAATTGGGTTTCTGAAACCTTGAAGAACCAATGACTGAAAACCTGTTTTGTGTAAGCCGCTGTGTGTAACGGTAGCGTTCGCCAGTCTTTTTTTATTAGTACTGTTCTTATTTGTTTTGAAAAATTGTTCGCCAAAACCGCAATCATGGAAGCGCAAAACCGCAATAATGGAATCATGGTTTGACCGGGTCGCGTGACCAGAACCACGAGTCGTAACAAGCGGACCAGCTTCATGTTCGTCTGACAATGAGGAACAGATGTTCGCCAACGACACTGCTGTTGTGGACAGGTAAGTGTTAGAAGCTAAATTATTCTTTATCACTGAAAATAGTAATTAAAAATGACTTTTGACCAATCGGTAATTACAACGGTGCGTCATCGCCACATGATGGACCGTTTTTTGTGCGCCGAGCTCCTCTGTAGCCGGGGGGGGGGGGGGGGGGGGGGAGTTGTTATCCTCTACATTGCAGATATTTTAGTATAATTTTTAATGCACTGTAGGTTATTTTTTCTTGTAAAAAAAAGGCCACACATTTTTTACGTGGCATGCTTCTTTGTGTGTGGGGGACACAGCCCTGAGTGTCACCTTTCATTAGAGCCCAAGATCAAACTTCTATGTTGAATCATTCAAAAGTTATAGACGTTTTTCCAAACTGTGCCATTTGGCACAATTTGGCACAGTTCAAAAACACCTGGGAACAACCTGAGAAAAAAGCTGTGTAATATATTCATTTTTTGTGGTATTGTTACAAAATTTTGACCTCAGCTGGTTAACACTTGGTTCTACATTTCTGTTGCATTTTCCAGCCAATATCTGACAGCTGTGTGCTATTTGCAAGCCTTTGTATCTAAAAAACACCCAGGCAAACTTTATTTTCTTCAAGTTCAGTATGTTTAGATGACTGTTACTCAGTGGCCGGAGCACTTAGAGAGATTATGACTGTTTTGCCAAAAAATTCAAAGTGTTTTCTTTTAAATGAGACCAACCCCATGAAGATGCTGCAAAGGGTTGAAGAACAGCTTTTGATTTACTTTGGGTACGTTATTTTTAGGCGTTTTTAGGGAAATTGACCAGAGTGCAAGGGGTTAACGGGCGATTAACGCAATAAGGCCGACACCACTAATACACACACTAAATCTGTTAAAGCTAAAGGTAAAGTCCATTCCCAGCTTAAAAGCTAAATCTGTTAATGCTGCCCTTGAGGCCAGCGTTTTTCAGTGGTACCCTGGTATGTTCAGATTTTTGTGGGACATTATTTAACTTCTTAATTATCCAAATAATTGCAAATAATTTGCTGCTGTTATGCATGGGTGCTGTCAGAACCTATATACAACAATGACAAATTATTGACCAGTTAACCCCTTGCACTCTGGTCAATTTCCCTAAAAACACCAAAAAATAACCTACCCAAAGTAAATCAAAAGCTGTTCTTCAACCCTTTGCAGCATCTTCATGGGGTTGGTCTCATTTAAAAGAAAACACTTTAAATTTTTTGGCAAAACAGTCATAATCTCTCTAAGTGCTCCGGCCACTGAGTAACAGTCATCTAAACATACTGAACTTGAAGAAAATAAATTTGGCCTGGGTGTTTTTTTTGGATACAAATGCTTGCAAATAACACACAGCTTCAGATACTGGCTGGAAAATGCAACAGAAATGTACAGTAGAACCAAGCGTTATCCAGCTGAGGTCAAAATTTTGTAACAATACCACAAAAAAATGAATATATTACACAGCTTTGTTCTCAGGTAGTTCCCAGGCGTTTTTGAACTGTGCCAAATTGTGCCAAATGGCACAGTTTGGAAAAACGTCTGTAACTTTTGAATGATTCAATATAGAAGCTTCATCTTGGGCTCTAATGAAAGTTGAAGGGCTGTGTGTGTGTGTGGGGGGGGGGGGTTTGTTTATTCATTCATGAATGAATGAATGAACAAACAAGCCCCCACACACAAAGAAGCATGCCACGTAAAAAATGTGTGGCTTTTTTTTTACAAGAAAAAATAATCTACAGTGCACTAAAAATTATACTAAAATGCCCCCCACTACAGAGGACGGACATCGCCCATCGCTACATGACGGAAAGCGGTGACGGTGCGCCGCGGTCTACTACGCACAGTTGGACTAAAATATCTGCAATATATCTACAATCCGCTACAGAAGAGTAGTGGGGGGGGGGGGTTCACAACATGACGGGGGGGCCCGTTCGCAACATGACGGACCAGTCCGGGTCCGTCATGTTGCGATAACGCACAGTTGTAATTTACCAATCGGTCAAAAGTCATTTGGATTACAATTTTCAGGGATAAAGAAAAATTTAGCTTATAACACTTACCTGTCCACAACAGCACTGTCGCTGGCGAACTTCTCTTCCTCATTGTCAGACGAACATGACGCTGGTCCGCTTGTTACGGACTCGTGGTTCTGGTCACGCGACCCGGTCAAACCATAATTCTATTATTGCGGTTTTGCGCTTCCATGATTGCGGTTTTGGCGAACGATTTTTCAAAACAAATAACAGTAGTAAGAAAAAAAGACTGGCAAACGCCTGTGTGTCACCCAGCCTTACACAAAACAGCTTTCGAACTTCTGTGCTTCAATCGGCTGGCTGTATTCGCAGCCGTTGGTAGGCGGGTGCTTCTTGCTAGGTTTTCAGTCATTGGTTCTTCAAGGTTTCAGAAACCCAATTCAAGGCTCTTATTAGTCGAATGAGAGGTCAATCACATCTAAACCAATCAAAGCACTCCTTTGGCTTCACATCTAAACCACATCCTTTGGCTTTCTGTTCGCGGCTGTGTCTGTAGTGGAAGAACGGAAATGCAGCTTTTTTTTTAGTCATTGGTTCTTCAAGGTTTCAGAAACCCGATTCAAGGCTCTTATTAGTCGAATGAGAGATCAATCACATCTAAACCAATCAAAGCACTCCTTTGGCTTTCTGTTCGCGGCTGTGTCTGTAGTGGAAGAATGGAAATGCAGCTTTTTTTTTCAGTGCGCTCTAGGACGCAGCGCCCTCGTGCGCCCTCGTGTGCTCTAGGATGCAGAGACGTGTCCGCCCGCGGTACACCGGAGTGCAACAGGTTAATAAGTGAAATTAGATAATTAATTTTCCACAGAAACCTGAACATATCAGAGGACCCTTGTTAAAAACACTGCTTCAGGCAATAAGAAACTTTTAATTTCCTAAAAACAAAAGACTAATTTAGAGTACTCAAACTTCTATTGTTGTACTTGTCTGCATCGTTCATTTGCTAAAAAGAATTTATTTGTTTTATTGTATACATTTTATTTATTAGAGAATTTACTGCTGGCAGTTTGCAGGGGGTTTTTTTGTCAAAGCTATTCCCGCTTATACAAAAGATAAGCAGTTTTATGGTTTGCATTTTGTTTCCTTACTGAACAGAAAATGAACCGAACTGCGACCTTAAAACCAAGGTAAGTACTGAACTGTGATTTTAGCATACCATTACACCCCTTTTATATATACTAGTACATACCCGTGCATACCTGTCCATTCCCATAGAAACCAAGTATAAGCAAGTATTTCTGCATGCCCGTTGCTGAAGGGTCTCCTCCTGTCTCAGACGGCTGTGTTGTTCACAGTCATGCCTGCGGCGTACTGCTGGAGCCTGAGGTGCTTCATGCTCATGGCATCTTTTCTGACGTGCAGCAGTTCTCCTCATTCTATTGCTCTCCATCTGGTGGGTCTTCTTCTTCTTCGTTCAGACCACTGGTTTGAGGGATAGGTGCGTCATAATTCCAGTTCATGGGCAGGATCATGAAAATAGACTTGAGCAAAAAGTGGCTTTCGACCCTGTTCAGGAAGGCCCGTGCATGCCCAGAGAAACCAAGAAACTGGAGCACCCGGAGAAAATCAGTGCTTTGATTGGCATTTTACACATTTGTAGTGTAGACTGGCATTCTTCAAGGTTACACATTTTTACAGTGTCAGCACCTCTTTAAAAACGACATTGCTGAGAAAGCGACACTTTTGCTTAGTTTCTTCATCTTGAGCAACAATACGAAGATTGCTTGATCTGGCAACTCTGCTCACGGCAACGTAGAATTGGTCATGGCTGCAGAAATCTATTGTGCAGAAAACACGAACGCGCTGTAAAGACTGTCCCTGTGACTTATTCACCTTGCCAATTTTCAGCCATATGACATCATAAAGACACATTAGTCTAGGCATCGTGAGTGATGGTCTATATGACATCATAAAGACACATTTGTCTATGTGCTGTCATATAGACATGTGCCATCATAAAGACATGGCATCGCAAGTCCAATGATGATCAGGCAGAGATCATAGGGCCTATGATCATAGGATGGCCTATGACATAGGCCATCCTATGATGTCCTATAAACGTGACAGACAGAGATTTCTTGCTTTAATAGAGTAATGATGATGACACACACACATCATCATCATCAGTCCTCTTTGCCCACACGTTCGGAGCAACGAACAAATGCCAGTGGTCTTTTCTAGTTGCCTTGGTCTTAACATCTGTCCAGGTCACATTCATCGACTTCATGTCCTTTTCCACAGCTCTTCTCCACGAAAACCTTGGTTTGCCTCTTTTACTCTTCCCTTGTGGGTTCCATAGCACTGCTAGTGTGGTGATGGAGTTTTGCAGTTTCTGGAGAGTATGGCTCAGCCAGCGCCATCTTCTTCTACAGATGGAGATTTCTACTGGTTCTTGTGTACACTGGAGCAGCTCTTCATTTGTGATTTTGATGGGCCACCATTATCCTCAGAATGTGACGGAGACACTCGATGATGAAGGTCTGCAGTTTCCTGAGGTGTTCCTTTGTCATGCTCCATGTTTCATAAGATAAGATAAGCCTTTATTAGTCCCACAACGGGGAAATTCCAGGATTGCAACAGCACAGGGATAGCAACACTCAGAGCAACAATCAGAAGGCAAGAAAAAAAACCAAGCAAGCAAGAGCAGCTAATAAACATATGTACGTATTACTATAAATATACGTATATATATACACACACACACAGACACACAGTGCAGAGCATTGTAGCTGGATGGAATAAATATATGAATATATGAACACACAGTGCAGAGCATTGTAGCTAGATGGAATAAATATGTAAATATATAAACACCCACAGTACGGAGCATTGCAGCTAGGTGGAATAAATATGCAAGTATATAAACACACACAGTGCGGAGCAATGTAGCTAGATGGAATAATATGTAGATATATAAATATATAAACACACCCAGTGCTGAGCATTGTAGCTAGATGGAATAAATATGCAAATATATAAACACACACAGTGCAGAGCATTGTTGCTAGATGGAATGAAACAGCATAACCGTCTACTTAGTTATCCTACATGGTATGATTATGTGCCCATACATATTCTCACCCTCCATAGCGACCGGTATGTTCCTAGTTGTATGCCGGAGGGGACCATTGTGTAAGTCTATTGCATCTTTTGCATTCAAAAAACTATTAGTTTGTTACGTCTTTTTGCTATCTCTGCGAGCAGCCCTGCTTAGGTTGTACAGTCTGACAGCCGTTGGTAGGAAGGACCTACGAAACCTCTCGGTTGTGCACCTGGGAATGATGTAGTCTGCCTGCTAAATGAGCTCCTCAGTGCATTCAGTATGTCCTGCATAGGGTGGAACTCGGACTCCAGCAGAGATGACAGTTTAGCCACCGTCCTTCTCTCTCCTATCTCCTCCATCGGATCAAGGCGCTGCCCCAGGACAGAGCTAGCTTTCTTAATCAGTTTGTTCAGTCTCTTCCTATCGGCTGCAGTAATGCCACTGCCCCCAGCAGACCACTCCAAAAGTGATGGCTGATGCCACCACCGTGTCATTAGAATGACTTCAGCAGCGCCCCTTGTACACCAAAGACCTGAGTCTCCTCAGCAGGAACAGCCTGCGCTGTCCCTTCTTGTAGAGTGCATCAGTATTGTGTGACCAGTCTAGTTTATTGTTCAGATGAATACCCAGGTACTTATAGGATGTCACCATCTCGATGTCTGTTCCCTGTATATTTACTGGTACTGTGAGGGGCTGCCCATGCCTGCGGCAGTCCACCACCAGCTCCTTAGTTTTCCTCGCGTTGATCTGGAGGCAGTTCCGATGGCACCAGTCCACAAAGTCCTGGATAAGCCCTCTGTACTCAGCTTCATCTCCATTGGAGATGAGGCCAACGATCGCAGAGTCATCAGAGAACTTCTGTAGATGGCAGTGTGTTGTGTTGTGTGAGAAGTCCGCAGTATAAAGAGTGAACAGGAAGGGAGCCAGCACCGTTCCCTGGGGGGCCCCGTGCTACTGATGATCGTGTCGGACACACAGTCCCGGGGTTCTCACAAACTGAGGCCGGTTCGTGAGGTAGTCCAGGATCCATGATGACAGGTGCTGGTCCACCCCCTGCGCGCAGCAGCTTGTCCTTCAGGATCATCGGTTGGATGGTGTTGAAAGCACTGGAGAAGTCAAAGAACATGATCCTCACCATATTCCCGGGCTTCTCCAGGTGGGACAGAGAACGGTGAAGGAGGAAGATCACCGCATCCTCCACCCCAATGCCATGCTGGTAGGCGAACTGGAGTGGATCCATCGCTGGTTCCACCAGGGGGCGGAGGTGAGCAAGGAGCAGTCTCTCCAGGGTCTTCATCAAGTGGGACGTCAAGGCCACCGGTCTGTAGCTGTTCAGGTCTTTGGGGTGGGAAGTTTTTGGTACAGGTACCACACAAGATGTTTTCCACAGCTGTGGTACCCTCCCCAGTTTCAGGCTCATGTTGAAGATATACGTCACAATCCCACACAGCTGGTCTGCACAGGACTTGAGGAGCTTTGCGCTGATGCCGTCCGGTCCCGGCGCCTTCCTCGCCTTGATCTTCCTCAGCTCCGTCCTCACCTGGGTCCTGGTCAGGGTCAGGATGGGGGGCTGTGTGTTGGGAGTGGGGGGGTGTTGGTGGAGTGGGGAGTGGGCAGCAGGACTTGATTTCTTTAGAGGCAGCAGTGGTTGTTGTGCAGTCAGTGGGGAGGGCGGTTGGTCAAATCTATTGAAAAACAGATTCAGGTTGTTCGCCCACTCCCTGCCCCCTGTGGCCTGGGGGGAGGTATTCTGGAGCCCCGAGATGGTTTTGAGGTTTCTCCAGACCCCGCTGATGTCGCTCTGTTGCAGCTTGTCCTCCATCTTCTTCCTGAAGCTGTCCTTGCCTTCTCTGATCTTTCTCCTCAGCTCCCTCTGTACGGACTTCAGCATCTCCCTGTTCCCTGACCTGAAGATCCTCTTCTTCTCTCTCAGAAGTGTTTTTATCTCAGGGTTGATCCAGGGTTTGTTGTTTGAGTGACACCGTATGGTCTTGGTGGGAACGGATTTGTCCACACAGAAGCTGAGGTAGCCCGTGAAGGTGTGAATGAGGCCATCGATGTCCTCACCATGTGGATCGCAGAGCTGCTTCGAGGCGGTGGCTTCAAAACAGCCCTTTAGGGTGTCCATTGTCTCCTCAGACCATAACTCCACAGTGTGCATGGCCGGAGGTTGTCTGTGCACTAGGGGTTTGTACACCGGCCGGAGATGAACCAAGTTGTGATCCGATCTCCCGAGTGGGGGGAGTTGTGATGAGGTGTACGCCTCCTTAGTGTTTGCGTAGAATAAATCCAGTGTTTTATTGTCTCTAGTGTGGCATGTGACATACTGGGTGAACGTGGGTAGAATGGGAGACAGTGAAACATGGTTGAAATCGCCTGAGATGAGGAGAAGAGCATCTGGGTGTTCTGTCTGCAGCCTGCTGGTTACTGAATGGATGACGTCACGTGCTGTCCCAGCGTTCGCCGTCGGATTTGCATAAACAACAATGCAGATCATGTGTGAGTGTTCTCTCGGGAGATATGTAGGCCTCATGCTAACAGCTAGCAACTCAATGTCTTTGCTGCAGTGTCGTTGTTTAACAGTGATATGTCCCGGTCTGCACCAGTTGTTGTTAACATACATTATCACTCCACCGCCCCCTAGCCTTGCCACTGTCTGGTGTTCGGTCAGCTCGTATCATGTGAAAACCCTCCAGCTCAATGTTAGCATCTGCTGCTAGTTCAGTTAGCCACGTCTCAGTAAACAAAAGGAGAGAGCACTCCCGGTATGTGCTATCATAACGGGAGATAGCCGCTAGCTCATCTAACTTTCCCAGTATCGACCGTACATTTCCCATGACAACAGATGGAAGGGAGGGTCTGTACCTTATATTTTTTGTCCTCCGCCTTACTCCAGCCCGGCAGCCGCGGCGTTTTCGCCTCAGTTCTCTCGGTATGTCGAGTTTTTCCAATGGGACCGGGTGGCGGTTGAATGCTAGCAGCTGTTCTCTGCTGTATCGTATCCTGCTATAGACAGTGGCTCTGTCCACCGGCTCAGGAGACATTTAGGACGATCTGTGTGTCCGTGATATAAGTGGGGTGAAAAAAAAAGACGGATCAAAAGAGAGAGGAAGGGAAAAAGACTCGGAATCGAGCCGCTGTTGCAAAAGGCAGCCGACTCGTGTGGCGCCGAGAGAAAAATACCCATAGAGTAGGGCTGATTTAACATTTGAGTTAAAGACTCACGGCTTGGTTCTTGTGGATAAACTCTTTAGCTTCCAAATTGGCCGGAGTATGGAGAATGCAGTCTGAGCCTTGCTGATGTGGGTGCCGAAGTCCTTTGTTGTGCCTCCTTCTATATCTACCATACTGCCCAGATATGGATACTCTTCCACTTGTATATATATACAGTGGTGTGAAAAAGTGTTTGCCCCCTTCCTGATTTCTCATTTTTTTGTATGTTTGTCACACTTACATGTTTCAGATCATCAAACAAATTTAAATATTAGACAAAGATAACACAAGTAAACAGAAAATGCAGTTTTTAAATGGTGTTTATTATTAAGGGGGAAAAAATCCAAACCTTCATGGCCCTGTGTGAAAAAGTGATTGCTCCCTAAACCTAATAACTGGTTGGGCCACCCTTAGCAGCAACAACTGCAATCAAGCATTTGCAATAACTGGCAATGAGTCTTTTACAGCTCTGTGGAGGAATTTTGGCCCACTCATCTTTGCAGAATTGTTGTAATCAGCCACACTGGAGGGCTTTCGAGTATGAATCACCTTTGTAAGGTCATGCCACAGCATCCCAATCGAATTCAGGTCAGGACTTTGACTAGGCCACCCCAAGGTCTTCATTTTGTTCTTCTTAAGCCATTCTGAGGTGGACATCTGGTGTGTTTTGGATCATTGTCCTGCTGCAGAACCTAAATGCGCTTCAGTTTGAGGTCACAGACGGCCAGACATTCTCCTTCAGCATTTTTTGGTAGACAGCAGAATTCATGCTTCCATTTACCACAGCAAGTCTTCCAGGTCCTGAAGCAGCAAAACAGCCCCAGACCATCACACTACCCCCACCATATTTTACTGTTGGTATGATGTTCCTTTTCTGAAATGCTGTGTTACTTTTACACCAGATGTAATGGGACACACACCTTCCAAAAAGTTCAACTTTTGTCTCATCAGTCCACAGAGTATTTTCCCAAAAGTCTTGGAGATCATCAAGATGTTATCTGGCAAAACTGAGATGAGCCTTTGTGTTCTTTTTGCTCAGCAGTGGATTTTGTCTTGGAACTCTGCCATCCAGGTCATTTTTCCCCAGTCTCTTTCTTATGGTGGAGTCATGAACACTTACCTTAACTGAGGCAAGTGAGGCCTGCAGTTCTTTGGATGTTGTTGTGGGGTCTTTTGTGGCCTCTTGGATGAGTTGTCGCTGTGCTCTTGGGGTAATTTTAGTCGGTCGGCCACTCCTGGAAAGGTTCACCACTCTTCCATGTTTTTGCCATTTGTGGATAATGGCTCTCACTGTGGTTCATTGGAGTCCCAAAGCTTTAGAAATGGCTTGATAACCTTTTCCAGACTAATAGATCTCAATTACTTTGTTTCTCATTTGCTCCTGAATTTCTTTGGATCGTAGCATGACGTCTAGCTTTTGAGGATCTTTTGGTCAACTTCACTTTGTCAGGCAGGCCCTATTTAAGTGATTTCTTGATTGGAACAGGTGTGGCAGTAATCAGGCCTGGGTGTGGCTAGAGAAATTGAACTCAGCTTTCCAAAGATGTGATAAACCACAGTTAATTTATGTTTTAATGGGGGGGGGGTGTCGCTTTTATACACAGGGCCATGTAGGTTTGGAATTTTTTTTACCCCTAATAATAAACACCTTCATTTAAAAACTGCATTTTGTATTTACTTGTGTTATCTTTGTCTAATGTTTAAATTTGTTTGATGATCTTAAACATTTAAGTGTGACAAACATACAAAATATGAGAAATCAGGAAGGGGGCAAACACTTTTTCACACCACTCTGTGTGTGTGTGTATGGTCCTATACCTTTTTTTATCTTATGTTAAGACAGAAACTGGGGGTGCAGACTTAAGCAGAGGCTGCTATTTTTTGCTTCTCCACTTTACCTTTTTGTTCAAGACTGCTCTTTTAATTTGAATCAACTGTTTGGCTAAAAATACATTTCAGTAAGCTGTTGAGCTTCAGTTTCAAATTTGTGTTTCATGGGTCATTTTATTTAGCTCAGAAACTGCTTATAAAATGTTATATGAAAGCATGGACTGACAACAAGGTGATTTTCACAGGTGTGCAAATAAGGTAAAACATGCACTCAAGCCCCAAACAAGAGCCAAGCCAACAGGAAACAGAGATGGTGGACATGACTGAAATAATCACGATTAGTCGACTAATCAAAAAAAATAGTCTTTAGATTAGTCAACTACCAAAATAATTGTTTGTTGCAGCCCTAGTGTGACAGTCAAAAAGTTCTATTTCTGCCTCATCTGACCACGCTACGTCCTCCCAGTATTTCATAGGCTTGTCCCAATGCTGCTTGGCAAACTTTGAACCAGCTTCAGCATGTCTTTTCTTCAGTAATAGAGCCTTGTGAGGTGAGCATGCATGGAGCCCATGATGGTTGAGTGTATTGCCTATTGTTTTTCTCTGTACATATCGTCAAAGATTTCCTTATTTGATCAATTAATATTACACTGTGTTCCCATGATTATGTTTCTGGACAAAGCATATCATGTTTCTTCCTTAGACACTGAGACTCGGGCCTGTCAAGGTCAGTCTCGGGACACAGCAAGGCTCCGTACTCCAAAAGAACATTCTCATAACATATTATCGTTGTTTGCTCCAGGGTACAAAATCAGCCTGCACTGTTTTGACTGTGAACACTTCTGCTGAACTGCTGCATGAAATCTTCCTCTTGATCAAGAATAAATAATACAGAAAGGCATCTTTGACTCTGCACCTTATTCCTTTACCAGATTCATAAGGGACATTTACTGTATTAAGACAAACAAAATCCACAATAATGTTTTGATTTCTTTCTGTGTGTGCATTTCTTCTGGTGAAAATTATGTGACTAGCCTCACTGGAAATACAGCAGGGAAAATAAGTATTGAACACAGACATTTTTCACATTAAACATATTTCTGATAGAGCCACTGACCTGAGATTTTCACCAGATATCAGTAACAACCCAAGTAATCCATACATACAGTGGTGTGAAAAAGTTTGCCCTCTTCCTGATTTCTCATTTTTTGTACTGTATGTTTGTCACACTTAAATGTTTCAGATCATCAAACAAATTTAAATATTAGACAAAGATAACATTAGTAAACCAAATTGCAATTTTTAAATGAAGGTGTTTATTATTATAATAGTGTGTCTGCGAGCTCTTATACCCGTGAAGAGCTTCTAAATATCAGGACTTTCACTCCCACGGACCTACTCCCAGTTTTTTTAGCTCCTGCCGCCGATCTGGTTCATTGCTTGGCTCGAAAAGTGAGACGGCGAAAGAGAGGAAGACGAGCGGGCGCTCTCGTCCGGCTCCGCAGGAGAGGCACGCGCACGGCTTTGCCTGGCATATTTCTGTCCAATGCCAATTCTCTCTCTAACAAGGTAGATGAACTGACACTGCTGATGCGTTTTAAGGACCTCTCTTCCTCGGCTGCCCTCTGTTTTACCGAGACCTGGCTCAGGGAAAACACACCAGACAGCACGCTGCGCCTCGAGGGATTTCAGCTGTTTCGTGCTGATCGTGACACAGAGCTCTCCGGTAAATCCTCAGGAGGCGGAGTCTGCTTTTACATCAACAGCAGCTGGTGCTCTGATGTAACGGTGATTTCCAAACACTGTTCTCCCGCCCTGGAATTTCTTTTTATTAACTGCAAGCCATTTTATTCCCCACGGGAGTTCGCCTCATTCATCCTCGCCGCTGTGTACGTCCCTCCCGACGCGGACACGCGCGAAGCTCAGCGCGTGCTCGCGGATCACATCCAACACACGGAGCGGATTTTTCCAGACTCTCTGGTTATTGTGGTTGGCGACTTTAACCAGAGCAATCTGAGCCACGATCTCCCCCGCTACAAACAGTTTATTAAATGCCCCACCAGAGGAATAAACACGCTGGATCACTGTTACACCACAGTGAAAGACGCATATCGCGCTGTTCCCCGCGCTGCGCTCGGACTATCTGATCACGTGATGGTCCACCTCATTCCCATATACAGACAGAGATTGAAGCTCACTAAACCTGTTGTGAGCACTACGAAGAAATGGACCAGTGAAGCTGAGGAGAAGCTGGAAACGTGCATGGAAATAACTGATTGGGGCATGTTTAAAGGAGCCACGCATGATCTGGATGAGTACACGGACACTGTGAACTCTTATATCCACTTTTGTGAGGAGAGCATTCTTCCATCGCGCACCAGGGTGAGGTACTCTAATGATAAGCCCTGGTTCACTGCCAAGCTCAGACAGATCAGGAAGGAGAAGGAAGCAGCGCTGAAAAGTGGAGACAGGGGCTGCTACAGGGAGGTGAAATATCGGTTTAACAGAGAGCTGAGGAGAGCTAAATCTGTGTATTCTGAGAGACTCCAGCAGCAGTTCACTGCTAATGACTCTGCTTCTGTGTGGAGAGGACTGAGGCAAATCACCAATTATCGGCCTCAGGCTCCTAAAGGTCAGGATGACAAAGCCCTTTGTCAAAGACTGTCCCAACACTATGTCCGTTTTGACACCTCGTCATCTGTGTCCAACTCCCCCCCTCCCTCCAGCTCCACAGCCTCCACGATCCCTACTTCATCAAAGGCGCCCCCCCTCCTCCCCCCCTGCCCTTGTCATCAGTGAGCAGGACGTGCTCAAACAGTTCTTCAGACTGAACCCGCGCAAGGCCCCCGGTCCGGACGGCGTGTCTCCCTCCACCCTGAGACACTGTGCGAAAGAGCTGGCTCCTGTCTTCACAGACATTTTTAACACCTCCCTTAAGCTATGCCACGTGCCGTCCTGCCTCAAATCCTCCACCATCATCCCTGTCCCCAAGAAGCCACGGATCACTGGACTTAACGACTACAGACCTGTAGCGCTCACCTCTGTAGTCATGAAGTCCTTTGAGCGCCTGGTCCTGCCCCACCTCAAGTCCATCACCACCCCCCTCCTGGACCCGCTGCAGTTTGCCTACCGAGCCAACAGGTCTGTAGACGACGCAGTCAACCTGGCCCTCCACTCCATCCTGCAGCACCTGGACTCCCCGGGAACCTACGCCAGGATCCTGTTTGTGGACTTCAGCTCCGCATTCAACACCATCCGCCCCGCTCTGCTCCGGGACAAGCTGTCCCTGCTCAACGTGCCTGACTCCCTCTGCAGGTGGATCACCGACTTCCTGACGGACCGGAGGCAGCATGTGCGGCTGAGAAAGACTGTCTCAGACTCTGCTAGCATCAGCACCGGATCACCCCAGGGCTGTGTACTTTCCCCCCTACTCTTCTCCCTTTATACCAACTCCTGCACCTCCAGCCACCAGTCTGTCAAGTTGATCAAGTTTGCGGACGACACCACCCTCATCGGGCTCATCTCCAACGGCGACGAGTCCACCTACAGGAGAGAGGTGGCCCAGCTGGCGTCCTGGTGCAACAACAACAACCTGCAGCTGAACGCTCTGAAGACAGTGGAGATGATTGTGGACTTCAGGAAAGTCACAACCCCTCTGCCCCCCCTCACCCTCACAGGCTCTCCCATCACCACTGCTGATTCCTTCCGCTTCCTAGGCACCACCATCACCAGGGACCTCAAGTGGGAGCCGACCATCAGCTCCCTCATCAAAAAGGCCCAGCAGAGGATGTTCTTTCTGCGGCAGCTGAGGAAGCTCAAGCTACCCACCAAGATGTTAGTGCAGTTCTACACAGCCATCATCGAGTCCATCCTCACCACCTCCATAACCGTGTGGTACGCAGAAGCCACTGCCAGGGACAGACTAAGGCTGCAGCGCGTCGTGCGCACTGCTGAGAAGGTGATCGGCTGCAAGCTCCCATCTCTCCAGGATCTGTACATCTCCAGGACCCGGAGGCGTGCTGGCCGGATCATAGCCGATCCCTCACACCCTGGTCACGTACTGTTTGCCCCCCTCCCCTCAGGTAGAAGACTTCGGTCCAACCAGACTAAAACCTCCCGTCACATGAACAGCTTCTTCCCCTCTGCCATCAGACTGCTGAACACTAAGTGACTTATTGACTCTCGTGCACTATTCAATTCAATTCAATTCAATTCAATTCAATTCAACTTTATTTATATAGCGCCATTTCACAACAACAGTCATCTCATAGCACTATCAACTGTAGGGAGGACCCCCACAGTTGCAGAAAGACCCCAGCAATCAGGCGATCCCCTGTGAGCAAGCACTTGGCGACGGTGGAGAGGAAAAACTCCCTTTTAACAGGAAGAAACCTCCAGCAGAACCAGGCTCAGGGAGGGGCAGTCATCTGCTGCGACTGGCTGGGGGGTGAGGGGATAGAGAAGAAGAAAAGAACAGACATGTAGAGAGCAAACAGCACAATGGGGACTCAATCTATGGGAGAGAACAAACAAATGTTAATGACCAGCAAAAAAAAAATATTTCATAGAGAGTGAGGAAAGGAGTGAGGCCCAGTGCATTACTGGAGGTCCCCCGGCTGACTAAACCTATTAGCAGCATAACTAAGGGAGGGTTCAGAAAACACATGATCCCTCCCTAATTGTAGGCTATATCAAAAAGGTAGGTTTTAGCCCTATTCTTAAAAACAGAGATCGAGTCTGACTCCCGAATCCAGATTGGCAGCTGATTCCACAGGAGAGGAGCTTGATAACTGAAGGCTCTGCCTCCCATTGTACTTTTGGAGATTCTAGGTATTACAAGTAAACCTGCATTTTGGGAGCGTAGTGCTCTGTTAGGATGATACGGTAGTATCAGATCTTTTAAATAAAAAGGAGCCTGATTGTTTAGAGCTTTGTAAGTAAGAAGAAGGATTTTAAACTTAATTCTAAACTCTATGGGAAGCCAATGAAGGGAGGCCAGAACCGGAGAGATATGATCTCTCTTTCTAGTACCTGTTAAAACTCTTGCTGCAGCATTTTGGATCAGCTGAAGACTTTTTAAAGATGTTTTAGGACAACCTGATAATAAAGAATTACAATAATCTAATCTCGAGCTAACAAAAGCGTGGATCAGCTTCTCAGCATCACTCTGAGACAAGATGCTCCTAATCTTGGCAATATTACACAAATGATAGAAGGCAGTCTTAGAAACAAATTTAATATGTGAATTGAAGGACAAATCCTGATCAAAAATAACTCCAAGGTTCCTCACAGAGCTATTAAGAGAAAGAGTAACTGCATCCAAACTGAAAGTTTGATTTGGAAAGGAATTTCTAAGGTTTTTTGGACCAACAAGAATGACTTCAGTCTTATCTGAATTTAATAGCAGGAAATTACAAGTCATCCAAACTTTGATTTCCTTAAGACAGGCTTCTAACTTGGCTAATTGATTAGTATCATCTGGCTTCATTGACAGGTATAATTGTGTGTCATCTGCATAACAGTGAAAATGTATACAGTGCTTTCTAATAATGTTGCCTAACGGAAGCATATATAAACTAAAAAGAGTAGGGCCAAGCACAGATCCCTGTGGAACTCCATGACTAAGCTTTGAGCTGAGAGAAAACTCATCATTTACATGAACAAACTGGAACCTATCAGATAAATAAGATCTAAACCACTGCAACGAAGTTCCATTAAGTCCAACATAGTGTTCTAATCTATCAAGTAGAATATTATGATCAATAGTATCAAAAGCTGCACTAAGATCTAAAAGGACAAGTACAGAAACTAGTCCATTATCAGATGCAATGAGGAGGTCGTTAGTGACCTTCGCTAAGGCTGTTTCAGTGCTATGATGGATTCTAAACCCAGATTGAAACTCCTCAAATAAACCATTTCCCTGCAGGTGGTCAAATAATTGCATAGCAACAACTCTTTCTAAGATTTTTGAAATGAAAGGGAGATTAGAGATTGGTCTATAGTTAGCTAAAGCTCCTGGATCTAGCGTTGGCTTTTTGAGTAAGGGTTTAATTACAGCCGTTTTAAAAGCCTGCGGTACATGGCCTAAAGTTAATGAAGAATTGATTATATGAAGAATAAAGCTACCAATAAGTGGGAAGACTTCTTTAAATAACCTGGTAGGAATAGGGTCTAAAAGACAAGTTGAAGGTTTGGATGAGGAAACTATTTTGTCTAACTCACAAAGGTCGATTGGAGTAAACTCATCAAGACAGACATCAATAGAAGGAGTTGTAGTAGTTACAGTATTTAAGTTAACTGTGGGAAGAATCTGATTGATTTCATCTCTGATGGATGAAATTTTATTATTGAAAAAGTTCATAAAGTCCTGACTAGTAAGCTCTAAGGGGATGCTAGGATTGACAGAGTCCTGACTCTTTGTCAACCTGGCTACAGTACTGAAAAGAAACCTGGGATTATTCTTGTTCTCTTCTATTAATGCAGAGTAATAACTCGTTCTAGCTTTTCTAAGAGATTTTTTATAAATTAAAAGATGATTTCTCCAAGCTAAATAGATTTCATCTAAATTAGTAGAGCGCCATTTTCTTTCTAATTGACGAGTCTTCTGTTTTAAGCTACGAGTTTCTGTGTTGAACCAAGGAGTTAAAAATCTCTGATTAGACTTTTTCTTTTTTAAGGGGGCCACCAAGTCTAGAGCCTGATGCAGAGAAGCTGAAACACTATCCACCATGTTATCAATTACAGAAGGAGCAAGCTGTCTATAGCTTATTTCCGTTGTGTTGACACATGGCATAGAGGAAACAATCTGCATAAATTTGGAAACAGCGTCATTTGAGAGGCATCTACTGTGATAATATTTTTCTTTAGGAGCCAAATAGTCAGAAATAGTAAAATCAAAGGTTAACAGACAATGGTCTGACAGTACAGGGTTATGAGGAGACACTACAAGATTTTCTATTTCTATGCCATATGTCAGAACAAGGTCCAATGTATGGTGGAGGTAATGAGTAGAATTTCCTACTTTCTGAGAAAACCCAATCGAGTCTAATATTGAATTAAAAGCCACATTAAGGCAGTCACTATCTACATCCACATGTATATTAAAGTCCCCTACTATAATTATTCTATCAGATTTCAGCACTAAATCAGCTAAGAAATCAGGAAATTCGGATAAAAATTCTGAATAGGTTGATGGGGGACGATAAACTATGGCAAATAAAATTGGGTTTAACCTGGAATTGCTAAAGTGCCCAATACTGAGGACCAGGCCCTCAAAGGAATTATAACATGTTTTTTGCTTTACATTAACTAGTAATTTGGAATGGTAAATTGATGCTACTCCTCCTCCACGACCAGAACTTCTGGGATTTTGACAGTTTAAATAACCAGAGGGAGTTGATTCATTTAAACCAGCATAATCCTCTTGTCCTAACCAAGTCTCTGTAAGGGAAATTAAATCAATCTGATGATCAATTAACAGATCATGGACTAACAGAGACTTGGGAGTTAGAGACCTAATATTTAATAAACCACATTTAATTTTTAAATTATGAGGAGGAACAGAGGCCAAATCATTCAATTTAGAGGCTTTATGTTTAATTTGAGTTTTACCAATATTTTGCTTTATCACTTTGGGATGCTTATGCATTATATTTTTATTTACTTTGGAGGGAGCAGACAACGATTCTCTGATGGGGAAGACAGGGGCTAAGCTGAGGGGTGGCGGATGAAGAGGAGCTGCAGAGAGGCGTGTAAGACTGAGACTCTGCTTCCTGGTCCCAACTCTGAGTAGTCACGGTTTTGGAAATTTGGATAAAAAAGATGCCAGATTGTTAGATAAATGAGAAGCACCATCCAAAGTGGGATGAATGCTGTCTCGTCTCATAAGACCAGGTTTTCCCCAAAAAGAGCTCCAATTGTCAATGTAGCCCACGTCATTTTTAGGACACCACACAGACAGCCAGCGGTTCAAGGATGACGAGCGACTAAACATGTCATCACTGGTCAGATTGGGGAGGGGCCCAGAGAATACTACAGTGGCAGACATCGTTTTTGCAAAGTCACACACCGATTCTACATTAAGTTTCGTGACTTCCGACTGCCGGAGACGGATGTCATTAATGCCGGCGTGAATAACAATTGTGGAATATTTACAGTTACTTTTAGCCAGCATTTTCAAATTTGACTCGATGTCGCCTGCTCTGGCCCCAGGAATGCATGTGACTATGGCCGATGGAGTCTCTAGGTTCACGTTTCTGACTACAGAGTCGCCAATGATCAGAGTTTTTTCCTCAGCGGGTGTGTCGCTGAGCGGGGAAAAACGATTAGAAACGTGAACAGGTTGGTGGTGAACCGGGGCTTTGCGACTAGGCTTCCTTCTCACCGTCACCCACCCAGTCTCCTCGCTGCTGAGGAGAGCCGAGGGACCGCTGACAGTGGGACCTGAGCTAGCTAGCTCCGCTGCAGCTAATGGGCGTCCGTCGAGATTAACTGGCGCAGACGGTGTTTCAATGCAGCGGAGCCGGGATTCCAAATCAGACAACCTCGCCTCGAGCGCCTCAAAAAGACAACATTTATTACATTTACCGTTATCACTAAAAGAGGCAGAGGTGTAGCTAAACATCTGACAGAGAGAGCACACCAGAGGAGGAGAGGAAAGAGAGCTAGTAGCCATAGCTAGTGGCTCGAGAGCTGGAGAGCAAACCACACAGGCAGACAGCAAAACAGGAAGTGACGATACGTTACCACAAGGAAGTGACCAATGCACTATGTACAGCAGCTCAACCAGACTCATGTCAATCACTGTTTTCTTCCTGCATTACCGACTGCACTATATGGTTCTCCACATTATCTGCTGCTCGCTAATATATTTTAACTGCTGACTAGTATTACTCACTCTTATTCTACACTTTATTGCATGTATAGTTTATTTCTTTTATTTTATCATGTTTAATGTTGCAGCATTGCACCGAGACAAATTCCTAGTTTGTGTACTACATGAACAATGGCAATAAATCTGATTCTGATTCTGATTATTATCAAGGGGGAAAAAAAATGTTCTAACCTACATGGCCCTGTGTAAAAAAGTGATTGCCCCCTAAACCTAATAACTGGTTGGGCCACCCTTAGCAGCAACCACTTCAATCAAGCGCTTGCGATAACTGGCAATGAGTCTTTTACAGCGCTGTGGAGGAATTTCAGTTAACTCATCTTTGCAGAATTGCTGTAATTCAGCCGCATTGGAGGGTTTTCGAGCATGAACCGCATCTTTAAGGTCATGCCACAGCATTTCAATCAGATTCAGGTCAGGACTTTGACCAGGCCACTCCAAAGTCTTCATTTTGTTTTTCTTAAGCCATTCAGAGGTGGACTTGTTGGTGTGTTCTGAATCACTGTCCTGCTACAGAACCTAACTGCGCTTCAACTTGAGGTCACGAACAGATGACAGGACATTCTCCTTCAGGATTTTTTGGCAGACAGCAGAATTCATTTTTCCATTTACCACAGCAGGTACTTCCACGTCTTGAAGCAGCAAAACAGCCCCAGACCATCACCATATTTTACTGTTGGTATGATGTTCCTTTTCTGAAATGCTGTGTTACTTTTACACCGGATGTAGTGGGACACACGCCTTCCAAAAAGTTCAACTTTTGTCTCGTCAGTCCACAGAGTATTTTCCCAAAAGTCTTGGGGATCATCAAGATGTTCTCTGGCAAAACTGAGATGAGCCTTTATGTTCTTTTTGCTCAGCAGTGGTTTTCGTCTTGGAACTCTGCCATGCAGGCCATTTTTGCCCAGTCTCTTTCTTATGGTGGAATCATGAACACTGACCTTAACTGAGGCAAATGAGGCCTGCAGTTCTTTGGATGTTGTTGTGGTGCCTTTTGTGACCTCTTGGATGAGTCGTCAATGTGCTCTTGAGGTAATTTTGGTTGGCCGGCCACTTCTGGAAAGGTTCACCACTGTTCCATGTTTTCACCATTTGCGGATAATGGCTTTCACTGTGGTTCGCTGGAGTCCCAAAGCTTTAGAAATGGCTTGATAACCTTTTCCAGACTGATGGATCTCAATTACTTTGTTTCTCATTTGTTCCTGGATTTCTTTGGATCGCAGCATGATGTGTAGTTTTTGAGGATCTTTTCGTCTCCTTCACATTGTCAGGCAGGTCCTAGTTAAGTGGTTTCTTGAATAAGAACAGGTGTGGCAGTAATCAGGCCTGGGTGTGGCAAGAGAAATTGAACTCAGCTTTCCAAAGATGTGATAAACCACAGTTAATTTATATTTTAACGGGGAGTGGGGGATCACTTTTTCACACAGGGCCATATACAGTGGGGTAAAAAAGTATTTAGTCAGCCACCAATTGTGCAAGTTCTACCACTTAAAAGATGAGAGAGGTCTCCAATTTTCATCATAGGTATACCTCAACTATGAGAGACAAAATGAGGAAAAAAAGATCCAGAAAATCACATTGTCTGATTTTTAAAGAATTTATTTGCAAATTATGGTGAAAAATAAGTATTTGGTCAATAACAAAAGTTCATCTCAATACTTTGCTATATACCATTTGTTGGCAATGACAGAGGTCAAACATTTTCTGTAAGTCTTCACAAGGTTTTCACACACTGTTGCTGGTATTTTGGCCCATTCCTCCATGCAGATCTCCTCTAGAGCAGTGATGTTTTGGGGCTGTCGCTGGTCAACACGGACTTTCAACTCCCTCCAAAGATTTTCTATGGGGTTGAGATCTAGAGACTGGCTAGGCCACTCCAGCACCTTGAAATGCTTCTTACGAAGCCACTCCTTCATTGCCCGGGCGGTGTGTTTGGGATCATTGTCATGCTGAAAGACCCAGCCACGTTTCATCTTCAATGCCCTTGCTGATGGAAGGAGGTTTTCACTCAAAATCTCACGATACATGGCCCCATTCATTCTTTCCTTTACACGGATCAGTTGTCCTGGTCCCTTTGCAGAAAAACAGCCCCAAAGCATGGTGTTTCCACCCCCATCCTTCACAGTAGGTATGGTGTTCTTTCTCCTCCAAACACGACAAGTTGAGTTTTTACCAAAAAGTTCTATTTTGGTTTCATCTGACCATATGACATTCTCCCAATCCTCTTCTGGATCATCCAAATGCTCTCTAGCAAACTTCAGACGGGCCTGGACGTGTACTGGCTTAAGCAGGGCCACACGTCTGGCACTGCAGGATTTGAGTCCCTAACGGCATAGTGTGTTACTGATGGTAGCCTTTGTTACTTTGGTCCCAGCTCTCTGCAGGTCATTCACTAGGTCCCCCCGTGTGGTTCTGGGATTTTTGCTGACCGTTCTCGTGATCATTTGGACCCCATGGGGTGAGATCTTGCGTGGAGCCCCAGATCGAGGGAGATTATCAGTGGTCTTGTATGTCTTCCATTTTCTAATAATTGCTCCCACAGTTGATTTCTTCACACCAAGCTGCTTACCTATTGCAGATTCAGTCTTCCCAGCCTGGTGCAGGTCTACAATTTTGTTTCTGGTGTCCTTTGACAGCTCTTTGGTCTTGGCCATAGTGGAGTTTGGAGTCTGACTGTTTGAGGTTGTGGACAGGTGTCTTTTATACTGATAACGAGTTCAAACAGGTGCCATTAATACAGGTAACGAGTGGAGGACAGAGGAGCCTCTTAAAGAAGTAGTTACAGGTCTGTGAGAGCCAGAAATCTTGCTTGTTTGTAGGTGACCAAATACTTACTTTCCACCATAATTTGCAAATAAATTCTTTAAAAATCAGACAGTGTGATTTTCTGGATTTTTTTTTGTTCTCATTTTGTCTCTCATAGTTGAGGTATACCTATGATGAAAATTGGAGACATCTCGCATTTTTAACTGGGAGAACTTGCACAATTGGTGGCTGACTAAATACTTTTTTGCCCCACTGTAGGTCTGGATTTTTTTTTACCCTTAATAAACACCTTCATTTAAAAACTGCATTTTGTGTATACTTCTGTTATCTTTGTCTAACATTTAAATTTGTTTGATGTTCTGAAACATTTAAGTGTGAAAAACATACAAAAAACTGAGAAATCAGGAAGGGGGCAAACAGTTTTTCACACCACTGTACAAAGAAATCAAGGCAACTGTGTTCATAAAACAAGTTATATTTCATAAAGTGGAATGACATGGGTAATAAGTATTGAACACGCTTGGTGAAATTCATTTAATATTCAGTAGAAAAGCCTTTGTTGGTGTTCACAGTTTCCAGACGTCTCCTCTATGGAGAAACTAGTCGTAGGCATTGCTCAGGAGTGATTTTAGTCCATTTTTCCACAAAAACTGTGAAATCTGTGGGTGTCTTCTATGAACTCTAATCTTCAGTTCATTCCATAGATTTTCAATTGGATTCAGGTCAGGTGACTGACTGGGCCAGTCTGGAGCTAGTAGCTTTATTTTCCTTCTCTGGAGCCAGTTCAGAGTTTCCTTGGCTGTGTGCTTGGAATCATTGTCTTGCTGAAATGTCCACCCTCGTTTCATCTTCAGCATCTTGGCAGACAGCAACAGGTTCTTTCCAAGGATGTCTTTGTACATTTGTCCATTCATCTTTCCTTCAATTATATGAAGTCTGTGTGTACCATGTGCTGAAAAACACCCCTACACCATGATGGGATGTGCAGTGCCATTTCCCCTCCAAACATGCTGTGTTGTGGCATCCAAAAAGTTCAATTTTGGTCTCATCTGACCAGACTATATTCTCCCAGTATTTTACTGGCTTGCCAAATGTTGTGCAGCAAACTTTAAATGAGCTTCAACATGCTTTGTCTTCAGCAATGGAGTCTTGCAAGGATAGTGGGCATCAAGCCCATGTTGGTTCAGTGCATTATTTATTGCTTTCTTTGAAACAGCAGTACCTGCTAACTCCAGGACTTTCTGGAGTTCTCCAAGAGTGGTCTTTGGCTCTCAGATAACTCTTCTGATAATTCTTTTGACTCCTCTGTCAGAAATATTGTGAGGAGCTCCTGGTCGTGGCCGGTTTATGGTAAAATGATGTTCTTTCCACTTTCAAATGATGGCTCCAACAGTGCTCACTGGAACATTCAGCAGTTGAGAAATGCACCTATAACCAATGCCATCATTATGTTTTGCAACAATAAGGTTGCAAAAGTCTAGAGAGAGCTCTTTGCTTCTACCCATCATGGGTTCTTTGTGATGTGACAATCTAATATTCATAGACCTTTTGAAAGGCTATCAGTCAGGACTTAGCCAGCTGAAATTAATTTGCACTGATGGGGGGTGGAATGGCTTCCAAAATTCTGATGGATTTCACCTGGTTTCTTGGTTTTTTCACAGACCACCAGCATGGAGACATTTATTCAGTTTAGAGGCTTCCAAGCCCGGTGGCCCATGCATATATATAAGAAAATGTTTGGCTGTCAGATTCTTTCACTGGGAGACGGGAGCTTACCTGTTGGCTTCTACCGTGCAGCTCCCAGTCCATGCACTCCGCTGACCAGCCCTCTCGGTCCTTCACTGGGAGTCTCCTCGGGACTTCCAAGCCCTCGTTACTAGACAGTTCAATTTTATTGTGTAAAAACACAAACAAAAACAAAGAAAATATTCAAAACGCTGTGGAGAAGGGAAAACAGCACAGCGTCCATTCCCAGTTGGCGCCCCGCTCTCTCTGCCTGCTCTCTGATTGAGTAATTGACCGACTTAACTCTTTTCAGCCGGGTTTGGGAAGCCCCCACCCACTGAAACCTGACAGCCATTTAGTCAATCAAAACACTTTCTATGCCATTCTGCATCTCTTTTTCTTCATGTGTTCAATACTTATACCCTCTGTCATTCCACTTTATTAAATATAACTTGTTTTGTGAACACAGTTGCCTTGATTTCTTTGTATGTATGGATTACTTGGGTTGTTACTGATATCTGGTGAAAATCTCAGGTCAATGGCTCCATCAGAAATCTGTTTAATGAGAAAAATGTTGACATGTTCAATACTTATTTTCCCCGCTGTATATGTACATATATACTGTATGTAGGTGGATTGTAAATGACAGCACCAATTAAACCTGAAACACATGAACATAAATGACAACAACCTGGAACAGTTTTACACACTACTGTAGCTTTGGAAGTATATCATGCGCACGTGTAATATCAACTCACACAATTATATAAGGTGGTACTGCAAGTCTGCAGAATAAGCCCAAGGTAAAAGTAATGAGGTACCGTGAGTATTACAAAGTAAAAGAAACCAAACCTAGACCCGCCTTTGATCTGTGTAAGCTTGATACTTGTGAAACTAATCCAAGCTGCAAATTCCAATTGTCTGTCTACCTCCATGACAATATCCCACAGCAGTTGCTTCTAAATCAACTGCCGGACATGTTTTATTGTCAGTCTAAATCAAAATATGGAGCCCTGCCAGAACAATGTCAATGCACTGCATCATTGACTGCACAATCAAAATCTTGAGAGATAAACAGCATTCTCAGTTATTTTCAGTCTGCTACAAGTGTTTAAATGGTAAATGCCGTTCAGTTATATAGCGCTTTTTCTCATCTCTAGATGACCAAAGTGCTTTACAAATCCTTCTATCCACTCATTCACACACACATTCACACACTGATGGCGGAAGAGCTGTCATACATAGGCGGCCTGACCCACCAGGAGCAACTGGGGGTTCAGTGTCTTGCTCAAGGACACTTCAACATACAGACTGCAGACAGAGTGGGAATCGAACCCTGACCCTCTGATCAGTAGTCGGCCACACTACATCTGTGCCACAGCCACCCCCGGATGAGAAATGGGATGAGATCCAGTGACAAACTATGAGGCTCACCCCATATTGGCTGCTCTCTTCTTTAGGATGGTTGCCTTCATCTGCATGTTTTTGCACTACAGCTTGACAATAAATTAAGCTTGCAACACCAAATTTGGCACACGGGTTACCCTTGGGACCCACGCCTGTAGCACCACTTTTGGGGGCAAAGGGTCAAAGGTCACAGTTTTTCTGGACTCTCAGTGGCTCATTTCATTGTTCCTTTGTTTAAATGAAGTCTGCCCGTGATGCTTCCGCCTCCAAACTTCACTGTTGGAATAGTGTTTCCTAGGTGATGTGCAGTACACTATACCTTGACAATAAATTAAGCTAGCAATTACAAACTTGGCGCACAGGTTATCCTTGGGACCCGTGCCTGTAGCGCCACTTTTGAGGTCAAAGGTCAAGGTCACAAAGTATGCATCAGTTTTTCTGGACTGTAAAACAATAACGACTACATGGCTCCTTCCATTTTTCCTTTGTTCATATGAAGTCTGTCAGTGATGCTTCCACCTCCAAACTTCACTGTTGGAATAGTGCTTCCTAGGTGATGTGCAGTGCACTATATCTTGACAATAAATTAAGGTACCAACACCAAACTTGGCGCACAGGTTACTCTTGGGACCCGCGCCTGAAGCGCCACTTTTGGGGTCAAAGGGTTAAGGGTCAAGGTCACAGGGTCACAAAGTGTGTGTCAGTTTTTTTGGACTCTAAAACAATAATGACTGCAGCTAACACCACCAAACTTGGCACAGGAGGAATACATGAAAAATTTTTACAAATGCATTTATGATGAAGGCCAAGGCCACACAGCCTCTCTTTAAATTCAGACTCAATACCCACCTGTTTAGACTAACCTACCTCTTTCAACTGCCTCCACTCTGGCTCATTTTTAGTATGTTTTAATCTTTGGTTTTGTGTTTTGATTTTATTGTATGGTGCCCTTGAGTGTTTTGAAAGGCACCTATAAATTAAATGTAGTATTATTATTATTATTATTATTAAACACCTCAAGCAATTTTGACTTACTGTCCACGGATCTTCGACACGTGGTCAGAGATGCAAGAGTGGATGTCGCAGTTCTTCCTGTAGACATCGGCCAGCAGCTCGCCAAAGTAACGCGTGTCCAGCTTGGTTGGCTCTGGCCTCTCCTTCAGCTCAGTCCTCAGCTCTCTCCTGGAGATCTTCTCTACCACCTGCGGGGGCTTTGTCTGGATCACGTTGACGATCTCTACCTCCTCCACCTCCACTGCATCTTCCTCCTCTTCTTGGACCTCCTCCTCCTCCTCCTCCTCCTCCTCCACCAGAGGAAAAACACACAAAAAAAAGAATGAGCTCTATCTACTTTCATGTTCTTTACTTCAGGGCACTTAAGGGAAGATATTCCAGCACAACGCTACTTGTGTGTCATTTGATATAAACTGTGGGCATGTGTTTGCATTGTTGCCTAGCAATGACAATTAACATGTACCTGACACATGGCACAGCATATTGATTAAGGCATGAACAATGTCTTAATGCCTTCCTGTTTTGTGTATGTACGTAAATGGTCATAAGCCAACAATAATAATCAGCAGCTAAACAGCTCACCACCACCACAGCTGTGTGGTTCTCCACTGGTTTCCCTCACGCCACAGATTAATTTCTGGCTGATGGCCGTTATTTTTCCTAATCTTCCTCTGCTCCTGGTCTCTATGTTGTCTAACAGCAATAAATATAAGGCTGTGGTCCCTCACATGAGTACAGACTTATATTTTATACACTTTGCTGCAAAAAACAACTTTAAAAACAGAATATTTCTCAACATATTAATTGACTAGTGTGGTTAAACACCTGCAGATTGATCTTTAAAGGTTCCATATTGTGCAAAATGGTGTTTTTATGGTTAGTCTTACAAAATGCAACCATGTAGGGCTGTCGCAATAACTGCAATTATGTAGTACCGCACTATGGACAAGCCTACCACGGAGGATAACGAGCGACCGCAACAACCGCGGTTTATATAACCCCCTGAAAGGTTTATTATTATAGGTTAATTTCCTGATCAATAATTCTGAGATATGCATTTTTTGATATTTGCATAAATGCTTTCCTATTAGTAGTTAATTTTACAAAGTACAGAAGCCTTATATCATCCTATGCATTTAAGTAAAAAAGCAGGCTTTTATTTTGATAACGGTGGTTTTGTTTTTGCTTCCTGTGCCTGCCTGTGGAATTGTCAGTAGCGGTTAGCAGACACAGTCGAGCTACGAATGCCAACGTTAATCGGTTTATGGATCCATAATGAGACACAAGCTCTTATGGTGGAAGTAGTTCATGTGTTTTACTTATTGTATACTGTGTTAAAATAAGAAAATAACACTGTAAACATCACCAGCAGTAAAGACCACTGCCATCACATATTACGGGGATCCGTACACGCAATGTTCACTTTTTTTGTGTGTGTAGCTAAATGTCGTTGTTCACTTATGTGCCCCTATTGATTATTAAACAAATTGTTAAATGTTAACTGTATTTTTATTGCCAACAGCATGTTTGCACCCAGTACTGTGGAAGCTTCCACAGCACCAGGTGCTGCCGCCGCCAACACCATGTGAAGCACACTCTCCAGACAGACTCCAGCAGGCAGTTAGTGGTGGAAGCGTTTGGACAAATTGCTACATACAGCCGTGACAGTGAGCACTAAAAGGGCACAAAGCGTGGCATTTCCTTCTGAGTGGAGTGTTTATGATCCTGACAATTGAGCTCCGAGAACAAAACAACTACTGCATAGTGCATTGCTTGTTTGAACGGGATTTTTCGGACTTCACAGAGACAACACAGGGTTCTGTATGGAGGCTTTCCTGTTTAAATAAGCTGAATGTTGCTGCAGTCTCCAACCAGTCCATACACCCTGTAGCTGAAATACTGGGGTTACCACCACTGCTTTATGAAAATGATCAAGTTTTTTTTTTTTTTTTTTTTTTTTTTTTTTTTAACAGAATCAGCAGTTCATGCCTGTAGGAAGACCAGAGCGCCGCACAATTGTCACACACGCACAAGTTGAGAGCAGAACTGCTGCAAGTTTCTCACAGCTTCCATCGCTTGCCACATAAGTTATGAACCCTGTTTAAATTACAAGACTACGGGGTCCTAAAAACATTTGCAATAATACCGCATATCACGGTGTTGAGCTATCCACCGTCACCGCAGGGGAAATTCCTCCACTGTGACAGCCCTACAACCATGGGTCACATGCGTACCATTTTTTTTAAAAAAAAGCTCACTTTGGTAAGAAATTCACTCTGTCTTTATTTTATTAAACTATAAAAGAAACAACTGGATTGCATTTCCTGTGTTTTTTTTGATGTCATAAACTAATAAGTCATACCTTCAGTTCTCTAAGTTGGCAAAACAGACGCACCCCAACTGCCTCCTTACTTGTGATGAGCCATTAAAAAAACAACTTTCCTTAATCAGGTTAGGGGCTCATTAAAAGTGATGAAAACCCACTCTTTAATAGAAATTTAGCAACAGCTGTTTTGATAAGCAATGAAACGACAGATGATTTTTGTTTTTTTAAGGCTACATTCATACAATAGGAGGTCAAAACGAATCCCTGGAAAATGTGCAAACCCTAATTCCAATGAAGTTGGGATGTTGTGTACAATGTACACTACCGTTCAAAAGTTTGGGGTCACTTAGAAATTTCCTTATTTTTGAAAGAAAAGCACTGTTTTTTTAATGAAGATAACTTTAAACTAATCAGAAATACACTCTATACATTGCTAATGTGGTAAATGACTATTCTAGCTGCAGATGTCTGGCTTTTGGTGCAATATCTACATAGGTGTATAGAGGCCCATTTCCAGCAACTATCACTCCAGTGTTCTAATGGTACAATGTGTTTGCTCATTGTGTCAGAATTCTCCAGATTACCTCAACAAATTAACAGCTAGAATGCCAAAGGTCTGCAATGCTGTAATTGCTGCAAATGGAGGATTATTTGACGAAAGCAAAGTTTGAAGGAAAAAATTATTATTTCAAATACAAATCATTATTTCTAACCTTGTCAATGTCTTGACTATATTTTCTATTCATTTTACAACTCATGGTGGTAAATAAAAGTGTGACTTTTCATGGAAAACACAAAATTCATTAAAAAAAAACTGTCTGGGTGACCCCAAACTTTTGAACGGTAGTGTAAATAAAAACAGAAAGCAAAGATTTGCAAATCCTTTTCAATCTATATTCAATTGATAATACTACAGATTTCTTTCCGTAAGCGGCAAGGCCCAAAACCAACACTGAATGCCTTCAATGACCTTCAGTCCATCAGGCGGCACTGCATTAAGAACAGGCATCATTCTGTCAAGGATATTACCACACTGGCTCAGGAACACTTCGGAAAGCAAATGTCAGTTAACACAGTTTGTCGCTACATCTATGATAGATGGACTGAAGAGATGGACTGACGCAAAGTGGAAAAGTGTGCTTTGGTCTGACGAGTCCACGTTTCAAGTGATTTTTTTGAAATCACGGAATCTGTGTCCTCTGGGATGAAGAGGAAAAGGACCATCCAGATCAGTGTTAAATTAAAATGTTAAGTTCAAAAACTAGTATCTGTGATGGTATGGGGGTGTGTTAGTGCCCATGGCATGGGTAACTTGAACCTCTGTGAACACACTATTAATGCTGAACAGTACATACAGGTTTTGGGGCAACATAAACTGCCATCCAAGCAATGTCTTTTTCAGGAACATACCTGCTTATTTCAGCAAGACAATACCATCCACATTCTGCACGTGTTACGACTGCGTGGCTTTGTAGTAAGAGTACGGAAACTAGATAGGCCTGTCAGCAGTCCAGACATGTCTCCCACTGAAAACATGCGGGGCACAAAATAGGACAACGGAGACCCTGAACTGTTGAGCAACTGGAGTCGTACATCGATCAAGAATGGGAAAGAATTCCAACTACAAAACTTCAACAATTAGTGTCCTCAGTTCCTAAATGCTTATTGAGTGTTGTCAAAAGGAAAGGTGATGTAACACAGTGGCAAACATGACCCTGTCCCAGCTTTTTTGGAGCATGTTGCAGACATCAAATTCAAAATGAGTGAATATTTGCAAAAAAAAACCCCAAAAAACCAATAAAGTTTATCAGTTTGAACATTAAATATCTTGGGCCGTATTACAACGATGGGGTCAGTTGATCAATTGTCACTGACGCAGAATGCATTTATGGGCATTTCCAAGTTCATTTCCTTATCACAACAGTGTAAAAACAAACTTTCCCCCAGCGCATGATGCAAAGAGGCTGGTCTAATCATTCAGAGATGTGTTTTGGATAATCCAATCCAAACCACTCCTGTTTATTCCTTTAATGCAGAGAGGCACATTATCTAAAGTGAATTGTGATCATGACGGTTTAAGACGGGTTTTATGCTGACCAAAACCCGTGTGTGTGAGCCAAAATGCACGATAGTAATAAAAAAAAAACTAGTGTGTGATCATCATATAATTAAAATGACAGGCGATTATGTGATGACTGTTAGAACTCTAGTAAAATAAGATCACCACATGCGCCTCATGAGCTCCGGAGCTGCACAATTTCAAAACACGCCACTGAAATATCATTAAACAATGCGCTTCTGATGATAGACCTCCTTTTTCCTGATCCAAAGCGGATTCTCATGGAGTGCACTATACTAGTAATGCGTATTAGATTGTGTGCCATCACACCTCTTTGAAATGACTCTCCTCCTCCCAGAGCAGAGTAGGTGTACTGTCTACTGGTAACTTGATGGCGTGACGTAAAGCATAAGAAACAGACAATGTGCTGATAGAAATTAACAAAAACACTGGTACACGGCAGAAAATCTGTCGGAAAAGTGCGTGGATGATCGTCAAAATAGGGCCCTTTTCTCTTTGTCGTGTATTCAACTGAATATAGGTTGAAAAGGGCTTGCAAATCACTGTATTCTGTTTTTATTACCATTTTACACAACATCTCAACTTCATTAGAATTGAGGTTTGTAACAAAAGCCTTGCATAACCTGCAGAAGACATATTCAGGGAAATGGGAGGTAAAACATTATTTAGCTTGTGAATCTTTATTTGTGCATGTCTCTCCCAACTGGTGATACAAATTCAAATATGTACAACAAGTATACCACCCCGTCAGCAACCTCTAAACAACCACAAGCATCAACCATTCCATAACAGAAAAGCACATTACAGTAGATCTTAAAAAAACATTTAAATGTAATCCACCCGTGGCTATGTGTGTGACATACTTTACAGGATTACGTTGTCAATAAAGAACAAAAACCTGCCAATCATCTCTGATCTTGCTTCATGGGAAATTTGAAAGAAAGCGATTAAAAACAAGAAAGTGCTCAGAGAACATGTAACTTCACACCTAAGTACTCAAAGCAATTTCCAGCCCTTCAACAATGCCAACTGTTGGGCCTGATATGAAAACACTCTCCAGGTCACCATTATTTTCAACACAGTGTCTTCTTGGACGTGGACATGTCCTTTTAAGCTCCAAGCTGGCTACCCAGAGTTTCCCCAGGACCATTACAGTGTCAAAGTCAAACACACCTGTTTCCTGCGAGTAGAAACACGTGTGAGTCAAACAGCAATACCCTGCTATAACTGGTCATCTACATTGGTGTGAAAAAGTGTTTCCATCCACGGATTTTCCATCCATCCATCCACAGATTTTTTTTTTTTACCCTTAATAATAAACACCCTCATTTAAAAATTGCATTTTGTGTTTACTTGTGTTCTGTTTGTCTAATATTTAAATCTATTTGATGACCTGAAAGTTTGAAGTGTGACAAACATACAAAAAGTTGAGAAATTTGGAAGGGGCAAAAACTTTTTCACACCACTGTAATGTCACGCTGAGATGAACTGACAGCACCGCTACACTACACAAACACCCATGTCACACGTGCTTACTGACACTTTACCAGCTGGCGGTCCAAACCAGTTCTGTTCTATTCCATGCCAGGATGCCATCCGCCTTGTTAGCAAAATGACCTTGAAGCATCCCCCTTGTTAACCTGCATACCCCCCCACCCCCATCACTATCAACATTCATAGGTGTAAAACAAGGGGGGTTATCATCATAAACCTTTCTATATTATGTTGCATAACTGAATAAAACGACTTTGAAGCACTAATTAATTAACTAATTAATTCTTAAAAATCTGTGCTTTTTTTCTTTTGTAAATTTGCAATTTTTTTCCTGTAAACTTTCAAATTCTTTTCTCATAAATTTGTAACTTTGTCTCATAAATCTGCAACTTTTTTCTCATGAATTTGCAACTTTTTCTCAAATTTTGAACTTTTTCCTGTAAATGTGCAATGTTTTCTCATAACTTTGCAATTTTTTCATGTAAATTTTCAACTTCTTTTCTCATACATTTGCAGCTTTTTTTCTGATAAATTTGCAACTTTTTTCCTGATAAATTTGCAGCTTTTTTCTCATAAATTTGCAACTTTTTTCTCATAAATTTGAACTTTTCTCATAAATTTGAACTTTTCTCATAAATTTGAAACGTTTTTTTCTCATAAAATGTGACTTTTTTCCTATAAGTTGTCAACTTTTTTCTCATTAATTTGCAACTTTTTCTCAGAAATTTGCAAATTTTCTCAGAAAATTGCAACTTTTTCCTCAAAAATTTCCCGCCTTTTTCTTATATATTTGCAGTTTTTTCTCATAAATTTGTAACTTTTGTCTCATAAATCTGCAACCTTTTTTCTCATATATTTTCAACTTTTTTTCCTGCATATGTGCAACTTTTTTCTTCGTAAATTTGTGACTTTTTTCCTGTAAGATGTCAATTTTTTTCTCATTAATTTGCAACTTTTTTCTCATAAATCTGCAACTTTTTCTCATAAATTTGCATTTTTTTTTTCTCAATCTGCAATTTTTTCTCAGAAAATTGCAACTTTTTACTCAAACATTTCCAGCCTTTTTCTTATATATTTGCAGTTTTTTCCCTCATACATTTGTGACTTTTTTCTCAAAAGAGAAAAGAGAGGGCCTATAAATCACTCCCCCTTCCTCCTGTAGGATCCTCAGATCACAACTGTGTACCTTTGCTGCCCACATATAAAACTGCTCTCAGAAGAGGCAAGGTGGAGACGAGAGACATTGATGTGTGGACAGAGGATTCAGTGCACAGCCTCCAGGAATGCTTTAACTGTACAGACTGGCAGATGTTCACACTGGCCTGCGGGGATGATTTGGACTCTTTGGTGGACGTCACATGCTCATACATGGCTTTCTGTAAAAATAAGATCGTTCCACGTAAACGTGTCAAAATATATCCCAACAACAAGCCATGGGTTACAAAATCAGTTAAATCCTGCTTACAGAGGAAAGCACTTGCCTTTAAACAGGGGTCTGTTTCTGAGCTACAGGTTGCCACAAAAGAGCTGAAGTCCGAAATTTTAAGAGCAAAACAGAATTATAAATCAGAATTGGAAAGCAAGATGGCAACAAAGAAACTTGGTTCAGCCTGGGCCAGTATGAAAACTATTGCAGGCCTTCAGAGCACAGAGCGCAGTAATCATGTGTTTTAAGATGGTTTTAATTCAGACACAGAGCTGGCTAATGCTCTTAATTGTTTTTATGGTCGTTTTGACTCCTTAGCACAGAAACCCAAGATTTGAAACACAAACTCAAAGACAATCAGCAATTTAATATTGAGGTGCAGGATGTTAAAAGGGAGTTCTGCGCTGTAAAAGTGAACAAAAGTCAGGGCCCTGATAATATATGTGGGCGCTTGGTAAAGTCCTGTGCACATGAACTGAGTCCTATATTTCATTACATTTTCAATAAGACCTTACAGACATAACATGTGCCTAAGATCTGGAAAGAAGCCGTGGTTGTTCCCGTTCCAAAATCCAGCTGTCCTAAAACGGTAAACGACTTTAGACCAGTTGCTTTGACTTCAATTTTAATGAAAATTTTTGAAAAACTGGTCAGATGTGAGGTCCTAAAGCAGACTGAGCAGGCATTGGATCCTCTGCAGTTTGCCTATAGGCCTCACAGAGGAGTGGAGGGTGCCACTGTCACTCTGTTTAACATGCTTTTTAAACATCTGGATTTTAATGGGACACACGCCAGGCTTTTATTTGTGGACTTTTCCTCCGCCTTTAATACAATCCAACCTCATATCTTAGTTGAAAGGCTCCTGCAACAATTTGATTTGAGCAATAATCTGGTGGGTTGGATTCTGGATTTCCTAACCAACAGGACGCAGAGAGTAAGGGTCAATAGTACACTGTCTGACCTAAAGTGCTCTTCTACTGGCTCTCCTCAGGGGTGTGTGTTGTCACCACTACTCTTCATCCTGTACACAAACATGTGTCGGAGCAGACATGACAACAGACACATTATAAAGTATGCTGATGACTCAGTTATTGTCAGTCTCCTCCAGGATGGTGAGAGTGGCCACGGCCCAGTAGTTGATGATTTTGTTCACTGGTGTGAGGATTCCTACCTGCAGCTGAATACGACAAAAACTAAAGACATGATTATTGACTTTAGGAGGAAAACTCCCAGGCACAAAGTCACCGTAGTAAAAGGCCAGACCACCGAATGTGTACAATCCTACAAATATCTTGGGATGATGATTGATAGTAATTTAAACTTTGAAGAGAACTGTGAAAGGGTGTGCAAAAAGGGTCAGCAACATTTGCATTGCTTGAGAAAACTTGCATGCTTCCAAATTGACCGAACCATAATGACAATGTTTTATGGGGCTTTTATTGAATCTGTTTTATCCTTTTCTTTAGTGTCATGGTTTGGTCAGATAAAACTGAAACAGAGGAAATCCTTGGATCAGGTAGTTAGATGGTCCAGTCGTTTGCTTGGTGAGCCACAGCTGAGCCTATACATCAGACAAGTACAGAGGATGGCTACCTCCATTTTAAATGATGACTCCCACCCTTTGCGCTGCAACTTTCAGCTTCTTCCCTCAAGACAGAGGTTTGCTGTCCCAAAAAGTAGAACCCAGCGCTACAAAAACAGCTTTGTTCCTGCTGCTGTCAAAGAGTTGAACAAGCTGTAACAATATATTGCACATAATTTAGGTACCTACTAATTAACTCCATTTTATATTTTTTTTTTCCACAATATCTTTATTGAACCTTTTTTTTTTAACAAACATGATACAAACAATCAAACACTAACACTAAAGTACTACAAAAAAAAAAAAAAATGCACTAAAAACACCAACAACCACCAGCAAAATCAAATCTTCAACAATGCTCCTCTGTTTAGTCTAGACAATCCAATACATGACTATACATATTACTGTATGTTCACCAGTTTGGAATTTACAAGGTTAAAGTTATGTTTAAATTTTTTACATAATCAATAAAAGGTCTCCATATATTCTCAAACACAGTTTCATTTGATTTCAGTATATATGTTATTCTTTCTAATGGAAGGTTTGTTAACATCTGTCTTAACCACTGAGTCACATCTGGTCTATGAGTCTTTTTCCATAATAGTGCAATATATTTTTTGGCATTAAGCAAACTGAGGTCTATGAATGTTCTTTCACTTTTATTAAAATTATGCTTTTCTGGGTACAGACCCAACAAAAACAATTTAGGATTCAATATGATTTGTTTTGAGATTATTTTTTCAATTGTTACCCTCACCTCTTCCCAAAACATTCTTATTAATCTACATTCCCATACACAATGAAATAGAGTTCCTTTACTTTCCATGCATTTTGTGCACGTATCTGGTATATTTTTGTTATATTTATTTAACTCCTCTGGTGTAACATACATCCGCATTAACCATTTGAAATGTATCAATTTAAGGCGTACATTTATTGATTTGGTTTGAGCTTCTGTACAAGCCAATTCCCATTGTTCCTCTGAAATTTCAGTTTGCAGATCTTCTTTCCAGTAGTTTAATCTTTTCAGTGAATTTTCACTTGAAGATAGTGTCAATGAGTTATAAAACTCTGAAATAATACCCTTTCTTTTACTATCTTTCATCATCATTTTTTCCAAGGATGAATAAATAGGTCGAGTGAGAGCTTTATTTTGATTTGATCGAATAAAGTTTCTAAGTTGAAGATATTTAAAAAAAATGTGTTCTATTGAGATTAAATTTGATCCTCAGCTCTTCAAAAGACATTATGTTATCTGCACATGGCAAATATAAATCCTGAACCTTTTGTATCCCTTTTAAATTCCATACTTTAAAGACAGCGTCCGCTCTCCCTGGTTTAAAATATTGATTACCCCATATTGGACTAAATTGTGACAATAACTGTGGTTCTTTTAAATAGTTTTTAGCTTCACACCATATTTTGATCATATGCTTTACAAATGGATTTTTAACTTGTTTTTGTAATTTTTTTGCCGAATCTGAGTATATGAATATGGGAAGAGGTAAAGGTAAATTGTATGATTCCATTTCAGTCCAGTGAGGGAGATCATTTGATGAAAAATAATATGTCATAGACCTCAGTTGTGCCGACCAATAATACAACATAAAATTTGGACATTTCAGACCTCCACGATCAAATGGTAAATATAATAAAGACAGACGTAATCTAGCCCTCCTGTTGTTCCATATAAATTCCACTAACTTTTTTTTTATTCTTGAGAATAAATCTAAAGGTGGTGATAAGGGAATGTATTGAAATAAATAAAGTATTTTAGGTAAAATATTACTTTTAAGTATATTGATTCTCCCGATCATCAACATTGGTAGTGACATCCATCTCTGAGTTAACTCATTGATATCTGACATTAAGGCTTCATAGTTGACACTGGCGACTGATTCTAGCTTAGGCACAATTTGGATTCCTAAATATTTAAACTGATTTACAACATTGAATTGATTTACCTCAGGGGCTGGGTAATTTCTCTGGGTCTCATTTAGCATTAATATTGAAGATTTAGTTTTATTTATTTTATATCCTGATATTTCCCCAAAATTCTTTATTAAATTCAACAAGGTTGGAATTGATTTTTTTAGATTCGACATAAACAAAATTATGTCATCGGCGTACAGGGAGATTTTATGTTCTGTTGGTCCAACTTTAATTCCATATATTTGTGAATGTAAACGCATCGCTATCGCTAAAGGTTCAATTGCCATAGTAAACAGTAAAGGTGAAAGTGGACAGCCTTGTCGACATCCTCTATTGATTTTTATTGGTTTTGAAATATTGTTATTTGTTAGGATTTCTGCTGTAGCATTATTGTATATTATTTGAACCCATTTTATGAAATTATTTCCAAGTCCAAACCTTTGTAGGACTTCAAAAAGAAAGGGCCATTCAACTCTATCAAAGGCCTTTTCGGCGTCCAGTGATAGGAGAGCTGTATCCGGTGCTTCTTTTTTTTTTTTTTCCACAATATCTTTATTGAACCTTTTTTTTTTTTTAACAAACATGATACAAACAATCAAACACTAACACTAAAGTACTACAAAAAAAAAAAGATGCACTAAAAACACCAACAACCACCAGCAAAATCAAATCTTCAACAATGCTCCTCTGTTTAGTCTAGACAATCCAATACATAAGTATACATATTATGTTCACCAGTTTGGAATTTACAAGGTCCACACACATCATTCACCTTCTTCAAAAGTTATGTTTAAATTTTTTACATAATCAATAAAAGGTCTCCATATATTCCCAAACACAATTTCATTTGATTTCAGTATATATGTTATTCTTTCTAATGGAAGGTTTGTTAACATCTGTCTTAACCACTGAGTCACATCTGGTCTATAAGTCTTTTTCCATAATAGTGCAATACATTTTTTGGCATTAAGCAAACTGAGGTCTATGAATGTTCTTTCACTTTTATTAAAATTATGCTTTTCTGGGTACAGACCCAACAAAAACAATTAAGAATTCAATATGATTTGTTTTGAGATTATTTTTTCAATTGTTACCCTCACCTCTTCCCAAAACATTCTTATTAATCTACATTCCCATATACAATGAAATAGAGTTCCTTTACTTTCCATGCATTTTGTGCATGTATCTGGTATATTTTTGTTATATTTATTTAACTCCTCTGGTGTAACATAGATCTGCATTAACCATTTGAAATGTATCAATTTAAGGCGTACATTTATTGATTTGGTTTGAGCTTCTGTACAAGCCAATTCCCATTGTTCCTCTGAAATTTCAGTTTGCAGATCTTCTTTCCAGTAGTTTAATCTTTTCAGTGAATTTTCACTTGAAGATAGTGTCAATGAGTTATAAAACTCTGAAATAATACCCTTTCTTTTACTATCTTTCATCATCATTTTTTCCAAGGATGAATAAATAGGTCGAGTGAGAGCTTTATTTTGATTTGATCGAATAAAGTTTCTAAGTTGAAGATATTTAAAAAAATGTGTTCTATTGAGATTAAATTTGATCCTCAGCTCTTCAAAAGACATTATGTTATCTGCACATGGCAAATATAAATCCTGAATCTTTTGTATCCCTTTTAAATTCCATACTTTAAAGACAGCGTCCGCTCTCCCTGGTTTAAAATATTGATTACCCCATATTGGACTAAATTGTGACAATAACTGTGGTTCTTTTAAATAGTTTTTAGCTTCACACCATATTTTGATCATATGCTTTACAAATGGATTTTTAACTTGTTTTTGTAATTTTTTTGCCGAATCTGAGTATATGAATATGGGAAGAGGTAAAGGTAAATTGTATGATTCCATTTCAGTCCAGTGAGGGAGATCATTTGATGAAAAATAATATGTCATAGACCTCAGTTGTGCCGACCAATAATACAACATAAAATTTGGACATTTCAGACCTCCACGATCAAATGGTAAATATAATAAAGACAGACGTAATCTAGCCCTCCTGTTGTTCCATATAAATTCCACTAACTTTTTTTTATTCTTGAGAATAAATCTAAAGGTGGTGATAAGGGAATGTATTGAAATAAATAAAGTATTTTAGGTAAAATATTACTTTTAAGTATATTGATTCTCCCGATCATCGACATTGGTAGTGACATCCATCTCTGAGTTAACTCATTGATATCTGACATTAAGGCTTCATAGTTGACACTGGCGACTGATTCTAGCTTAGGCACAATTTGGATTCCTAAATATTTAAACTGATTTACAACATTGAATTGATTTACCTCAGGGGCTGGGTAATTTCTCTGGGTCTCATTTAGCATTAATATTGAAGATTTAGTTTTATTTATTTTATATCCTGATATTTCCCCAAAATTCTTTATTAAATTCAACAAGGTTGGAATTGATTTTTTTAGATTCGACATAAACAAAATTATGTCATCAGCGTACAGGGAGATTTTATGTTCTGTTGGTCCAACTTTAATTCCATATATTTGTGAATGTAAACGTATCGCTATCGCTAAAGGTTCAATTGCCATAGTAAACAGTAAAGGTGAAAGTGGACAGCCTTGTCGACATCCTTTTTTTTCTTTTCTTGCCTTCTGATTGTTGCTCTGAGTGTTGCTATCCCTGTGCTGTTGCAATCCTGGAATTTCCCCGTTGTGGGACTAATAAAGGCTTATCTTATCTTATCCTCTATTGATTTTTATTGGTTTTGAAATATTGTTATTTGTTAGGATTTCTGCTGTAGCATTATTGTATATTATTTGAACCCATTTTATGAAATTATTTCCAAGTCCAAACCTGTGTAGGACTTCAAAAAGAAAGGGCCATTCAACTCTATCAAAGGCCTTTTCGGCGTCCAGTGATAGGAGAGCTGTATCCGGTGCTTCTTTATTAAAATAAATAATATTAAATAGTCTTCTTACATTATGGAAGCCTTGTCTTCCCTTTATAAAGCCATTCTGATCTCGATTAATAATATTTGGTAAAATTTCTTGTATTTGTCTTGCTAAAATTTTACAGATTATCTTAAGGTCGGCGTTTAATAGGCTTATTGGTCTCATATTTTCACATTTATTAGAGGGCTTACCTGGTTTTGGCAGCAGTATAATTAAGGCATTATTTATGTATGATGGTAAATTATTATTTTGAAATGCTTCTAAAACCATTTCCAAAAAAGGTTTTATTAATTTATTCTTAAATTTTTTATAAAGGTCAACTGGAAGACCATCTGGTCCTGCACTTTTTCCTGATTTCATATTATCAATGGCTAGCCCAACTTCTTCTTGACTAATTTTAGACTCCAATATCTCCCTGTTTTCATTTGGAATACACGGTATAGATAGTTCGTTCAAAAACCCATTTAGTTTTGTTAAATCAAATTCATTTTTAGTATCATATAATTTTTCATAGTAATCTCTAAAGGCTCTGTTAATTTCTAAAGGATCTATAACTACCTGTCCCTTACTTATAATACTAGTAATTGGTGTTTTAATTTCTAATTGTTTAATCTGCCATGCCAATAATTTTCCTGATTTTTCACCTTGTTCATAAAAAGATTGTTTCAATCTTAGAAGACTCGAGGCAGCTCTATTCGCTGATTTTTTGTCGTATTCAGCTCTCAAAATCAGTAATTCATTCTCCAACCTTGGATCACTTCCTGCATACACTTTTTCCTGAAGACTTTTCATTTTATGTTCCAATTTAGCTCTCTCCTCTCGAGTCTTCTTAGATTTTGATCCTGTATAACTAATAATATGTCCCCTAATAAAAGCTTTGAAAGCCTCCCACTTTACACATGCTGATGTTTGTGTAGTATTGATGTCAAAGTACTCGTCTATCTGTTTTTCTATATACTTGACAAATTCCTCATCCTGAAGCCATTTATGCTGAAATTGCCATCTACCTGATTCCTTTGTCAATTTTTTATCTACATATATTAGACAACAGGGTGCATGATCAGAGATCACGATGTTATCATAAAAGCAGTTTTGAATCTTGGATCTTAATTCTGTGGAAATCAAAAAATAATCAATACGTGAGAATGTCTTGTAGGTACTGGAATAACAAGAATAGGCTTTAACTTGTGGTTTCATTTCTCTCCATGTATCTAACAATCTCAATTCTTTCATAAAATGATTAATAGTCATCCTACATCCATTGTGCGTACAATCCAGTCCTGTTGATCTATCTATACCTGGATTCAATGTACAATTAAAATCCCCTGCTATTATATGTTGCCCTGTAAGTGATGATAAAATAAGAAATAAATTAGCAAAGAACTTTTGGTCATCTATATTGGGACCATATAAGTTCACAAGATTTATATTTTCTAATAGCAAAGAACCTTGAATGATTACATATCTTCCAAGTTTGTCTCCAATTACATTTTTCACTTGAAAAGGGACTGATTTATGTATGAGAGTCATAACTCCCCTGGCCCGGGATGAGAATGATGAGGTGAAGACACTTCCTTGCCATCTACTCCTAATTCTTTTTATATCCTCCTCTATTAGATGAGTTTCTTGTAAAAACACAATTTTTGAACCCATGTCTTTTATTTTATTCATAACTTGTTTAAGTTTTTTTAAATTTTGTAGACCTCTGCAATTCCATGAAGTTAAATTAAGATTAACACTTTGGTTTATGATCAATAGAGAGTTTGGGATTACCTTGCAGTGTAAACATGCTCATACAGAGAAGCAAAAACATGAGTGGTTGAACATTCATCCTACAAACTACACACAAACAAATTCCCCCTTCCCACACTTGTGGCGAACCCCCCAAAATCAAAAGAAAAATTCTGTCTCCCGATATAGCCATCAACCGCTCCACACCCACGGGGAACAGCCTAAGCCACTCCTTCTTCATCCTCCCAATCACCCTAACTCTACTGCTTTTAATGACGTAACATTAACTCTCCTCTGTAGTTTTCCAACTTAACTCCAAAATTTTTAACAACTTTGTACATCATAGTTTTTTTTTGTTTGTTTTGTTTTTGTTTTTTTTTAATATATAATACAATCTATATTTTGTAAACTTGCTATTTACTTCAAGTCAGTCAGATGCCTGTGCAAATGCTTAATTATTCTACCTTATATTTTGTTCATGCTTAGCTCCCACCAGTCTCTTCTTCTTCTTTGATCTTCTTGATGAACTCCTGCGCCTCCTCTGGGGTCTTGAAGATGTGGGTTCTGCCCTCATACGTGGTCAGCAGTCTCGCAGGATAGATTACACCATGACGAATCCCAAGGTTGCGCAGCTCCTTACGTATGGGATCAAACTGCTTCCTCAATTGTTGGATTCCTGTGGCCAAATCTGGGTAGAACCGCACCTGCTGATCCTGGTGTTTAATCTCTCCTTTAACTCGTGCAGCGTTGAAGATCTTCATCCTGTCTCTGTTGCTAAGAAACTTCATAATTAAGGTCCTCGGCGGTCCCTTATCTCTCCGTGGGCCAATACGATGTGCTTTTTCCAGAACCACTGCTGATTGCAACTCCTCGCTGCCCAGCACCTCCGGAATCCACTTTTCCAGAAAGGAATATACGTCCCGACCTTCTGATTCCTCTGGAAGACCCACCAGCCTCAAGTTATTCTGTCTCGACCGAGATTCCAAATCCAAAATATTATCTTCTAGACATTTATTTTTTTTCCAAAGTGCGCACCTTTAATTGAAGACGGGTGACGTCATCTTCAGCACTAGCGAGACGGAGCTCCATCTGCGCCGTTCGTTCTACACAGTCACCCAATTCCTTTCTTATTCCTTCCAACGCTGTCATAATCCCATCAAATCTAGAGGAAAAGTCCGCTCTCATTGAACTCATGGCAGCCATCAGCGCATCTGCGCCGCTCCCCACAGATATCGCACCGTTGCCAGCCTCCTCCGCCATATATGGAGTTTTGTTTGCTGCGTCACAGACCTGAAAGTCCGTTAATTTGGACTGTTTTGGCGGCTCGCTTTTTCCTCTACCTGGTTTTCCAGCCTTAGGCTTCGCCGACATATCCTCGCCCAAACGCTGGGATACGTTCTGTCCCAAATGAGAGAGTTATTTGCCGATTTTTTTCTCCAGGAGCAGAGCAGAGTGAGACACGTCCGTCTTACGTGGCAGCCATAACCGGAAGTCATCCGGTGCTTCTTTATTAAAATAAATAATATTAAATAGTCTTCTTACATTATGGAAGCCTTGTCTTCCCTTTATAAAGCCATTCTGATCTCGATTAATAATATTTGGTAACATTTCTTGCATTCGTCTTGCTAAAATTTTAGATTATCTTAAGGTCGGCGTTTAATAGGCTTATTGGTCTCATATTTTCACATTTATTAGAGGGCTTACCTGGTTTTGGCAGCAGTATAATTAAGGCATTATTTATGTATGATGGTAAATTATTATTTTGAAATGCTTCTAAAACCATTTCCAAAAAAGGTTTTATTAATTTATTCTTAAATTTTTTATAAAGGTCAACTGGAAGACCATCTGGTCCTGCACTTTTTCCTGATTTCATATTATCAATGGCTAGCCCAACTTCTTCTTGACTAATTTTAGACTCCAATATCTCCCTGTTTTCATTTGGAATACACGGTATAGATAGTTCGTTCAAAAACCCATTTAGTTTTGTTAAATCAAATTCATTTTTAGTATCATATAATTTTTCATAGTAATCTCTAAAGGCTCTGTTAATTTCTAAAGGATCTATAACTACCTGTCCCTTACTTATAATACTAGTAATTGGTGTTTTAATTTCTAATTGTTTAATCTGCCATGCCAATAATTTTCCTGATTTTTCACCTTGTTCATAAAAAGATTGTTTCAATCTTAGAAGACTCGAGGCAGCTCTATTCGCTGATTTTTTGTCGTATTCAGCTCTCAAAATCAGTAATTCCTTCTCCAACCTTGGATCACTTCCTGCATACACTTTTTCCTGAAGACTTTTCATTTTATGTTCCAATTTAGCTCTCTCCTCTCGAGTCTTCTTAGATTTTGATCCTGTATAACTAATCTATTTTATATTTACTTGTTTTTGTAGGATGTTACTTGGGTTCTAAATATTTTATTGGGTTTTAGACCTTTGAGTTTTTAACCTCTTTGACTAGTTTTTAACTTCTAATATGACCCTTCTCTCTTACCTCTGGTTTTTCTCCCATCTCTTTGTCTTTTTATACCATGATTGATGGAGCCTTGAGTATTTTTATCATGTTTATAGTCAGCTTCATGTGTGCCTGTGTTTGTGTCTATGTTGAATGTAATTTGTGGCTTGTAAATATGGATGTCACCAGACTGCAAAACAAATCTACCTACGGGTACAAATAAAGTAACCTGAACCTGAACCTGAAAAGCTTTGAACTTTTTTCCTCATAAATTTGCAGCTTTTTTCCTGGAAATACACAACTTTTTTCTTATAAATTGCAACTTTTTTTCATAAATGTGCAACTTTTGCCTCAAAAATCTGCATTTTTTTCCTCATAAAACTGCAACTTTTTTCTCATATATTTTCAACTTTTTTCTTGTAAATATGCAACTTTTTTCTTCGTAAATTTGTGACTTTTTTCCTGTAAGATGTCAATTTTTTTCTCATTAATTTGCAACTTTTTTCTCAAATCTGCAACTTTTTCTCATAAATTTGCAATTTTTTTCTCAATCTGCAATTTTTTCTCAGAAAATTGCAACTTTTTACTCAAACATTTCCAGCCTTTTTCTTATATATTTTTTTTCTTTTTCTTTTATATATTTCTTTTTCTTATATATATATGTTTTCCTCATACATTTGTGACTTTTTTCTCAAAAGCTTTGAACTTTTTTCCTCATAAATTTGCAACTTTTTTCCTGGAAATATGCAACTTTTTTCTTATAATTTGCAACTTTTTTTCATAAATGTGCAACATTTGTCTCAAAAATCTGCATTTTTTCCTCATAAATCTGCAACTTTTTTCTCGTAAATTTGTGACTTTTTCCCCGTAAGTTGTCAACTTTTTCCTCATTAATTTGCAACTTCTTTCAGAAATCTGCAACTTTTTCCTCATAAATTTGCAATTTTTTTTCTCATAAATCTGCAATTTTTTCTCACAAATTTGCAACTTTTTCCTCAAAAATTTCCAGACTTTTTCTTATATGTATATTTGCAGTTTTTTTTCTCATAAGGGCAGCTCATAGAGCAGTTTGGTGGCACAGTGGTTAGCACTGCAGCAGCACAGTAAGAAGGTCTTGAGAACGATTCCACCTCTGCCCATCGGTAACCCTTCTGTGTGGAGTTTGCATGTTCTCCCCGTGTCTGCGTGGGTTTACCCCGGGTACTCGTTTCCTCCCACAGGCCAAAAACATGTAAGTTAGGTTAATTGGAGACTCTAAAGTGGCCTGAGGTGTGAATGTGTGTGTGAATGATGAAGGGACTGGCGCCGCACCGTGGCTGCCTCATCCATCCAGGTGGATGCCCTGAATTTCCCTCTGGGATTAATAAAGTATACAAAATACAAAAATAAATAAATTAATAAATGTGACTTTTTTTCTCAGAAATTTTGAGCTTTTTTCCTCATAAATTTGCAATTTTTTTCTTGTGAATTTGAATTTTTTTTCCTGTAAATTTTCATTTGTTCCCTTCATAAATTTGCAACTTTTCCCTCAAAAAATAGGATTTTTTTTCTTGCATATGTAAAGGTAAATTTTTATTCTGTGTAATTAAATTGTAATTTGCGACTTTTTTAAAATGGCATCTTTTGTCATATATTGGCACCTTTATTCTTGCAAACTTGTACTTAATTTCCTTTACATGTTTGTACTTGATGCTGAATTAGAAAAAAATCAGAAATTTAAGAGCAAGAAAGACAACATTTTATACAGCAGTTATAAATTAAAAAAAAAAACAAGAAGAGAAAAGCCTCAATCATTTTCACTGTGCAATTTTTCTTCTTGTAAATTTGTGACTTTATTCTTGGATTTTTTTTAAAAAATTTTTTCCCCATTTGTGAGGGTCAAGAATTTGACACAACCCGGTTGTAAATCCATAAATCTCAGACTTATGGTAAATTTGCAACTTTTTAAACTGTAAATTAGCATATTTTAGAGTATTTTTGCATGCTTATTCTTGCAAAATTTGTACCTAATTTAATTTACTTTTTGATTAATGAACCGTTGTACCATCCCCCTTGTTTAAAAAAACTGCCTACTGCTCGTATCTCTTCCCCCATTCATGGATATATATACTGAAACATCAGTATTCAAATTTAGCAATGTCAAAAATACAGTAGATATAAAAGTCTACACACCAATGTTCAAATGCCAGGTTTTTGTGATGTAAAAAAATGAGACCAAAATAAATCATTTCAAAACCTGTTCCATCATAAATGTGACCTATAATCTGTACAACCCAATTAAAAAACAAACTGAAATCTTTTAAGGGGAAAAATAAAAAAAATAAAAACTTACAATAACCTGTTTGCATAAATACGCACACCCTCTTATAACTGGGGATGTGGCTGTATTCAGAATTAACCAATCACATTCAAACTCATGTTAATTAGGAGTCGAGCACACACCTGCCACCATTTAAAGTGCCTCTGATTAACTCCAAATAAAGTTCAGCTGTTCTAGTAGGCTTTTCCTGACATTTTTGTAGTCACATCTTACAGCACAAACCATGGTCCGCAGAGAGCTTCCAAAGAATCAGAGGGATCTCACTGTTCAAAGGTATCAGTCAGGAGAAGGGTACTAAAGAACTTCCAAGGCATTAAATAGACCATGGAACACAGTAAAGACAGTCATCGTCAAGTAGAGAAAATATGACATAACAGTGCCATTACCAAGAACTGGATGTCCCTCCAAAATTGATGAAAAGACAAGAAGAAAACTGGCGAGGGAGGCTGCCAAGAGGCCGACAGCAACACTGAATGAGCTGCAGGAATTTCTGGCAAGTACTGGCTGCCAATCCGCGCCACCGGCCTCTCCGGCCAACACCGAACATTTATACACATTATTACCCAGTGTTATGGACACTGGAGGCAAGGTGGGTACAGTGTCTTGCCCAGGGACACAACGGCAGGATATCTGGGGAGAGCGGGATTCGAACCGCCAACCATTCGGTTATTGGACAACCTGCTCTACCTCCTGAGCCACTGCTGTCCAAAACGATTAACAATGAGTATATATGACAGCAGGTAGAAAGGACGCTGACACAATGGCATGCGTGCGACTCCGGTTTAAAAAAGCTGCTCCACCACCAACATTGACATTGTTTGATAATGACACACAAACATGCCAGCGCAAACACACAAGCTTGGAGGCATAGATTGCTGATGGATGAGATAATTCGGTGCCCGAACAACAGAACAAGAGCCATTTTTTTCAGAACAAGAGACATTTTTTGACATGCGAAAACTAAAAGTAAATATTAAAATGTGACCCGTGCTGGCAAAATGATCCAGAATGTGCATAGCGTCATTACAAGCTACAGGCAGAAGTCATAAATCATGACTCTTTCTTTGTTTGCTAGCAGCAAGTCCCAGGAAAACCCCATGAGCGCCTGGTATCATTGTAAAGCTTAGACATCGTACTTTCTGAAAATACATATGTTTTAGTGGAAGAAGCAACTCCAGATGGATCAAACACAAGTTTTAAACCTAGCCAAAATATAAACAGGCTTTTTCCGGGTCCATTTTTGCAGACTTCCTACAAATTAAATATAATTTTGAAGGTCTTTCAATACAGAATATGGAAAAAAATGTTACCTCAGTTTTGATAATTTCCTCAAAGTGACTCATTTTGCCAGCACAGGTCACAAATGCATCACTTCACTCTATAAAAGCAAGAAATCTGTCTGTCATGCTTCATAGGACATCATAGAACGGCCTATGATCTCTGCCTGAACATCATAGGACGTCCTATGAACTCAGGCATCATAGGACACAAACACATAGACAAATGTATCTTTATGACGTTATAGACCATGTGTCTTTGAACTCAGGCATCATAGGACACACAGACAAATGTGTCTTTATGATGTCATATAGACCATGAACTCAGGCATCATAGGATGAGTCACGATGCCTATATGACGGCACATAGACAAATGTGTCTTTATGATGTCATACACATCAAGCCCATGGCACATAGACAAATATGTCTTTATGATGTCATATACAGTGAGTCCATGCTGGAAAGCCTGTTTTTGCTCAGATCTATCTTCATGATCCTGTCCATGAACTGGAATTATGATGCACCTATCCCTCAACCGGAAGAGGAAGAGGAAGAAGAAGAACTACCACCAGCAGATGGAGAGCAACAGAATGACAACAACTGCTGCATATCAGAAAAGAAGCCATGAAGATGAAACACCTGAGGTTCCAGCAGTACATCGCACCCATCTGAGACAGGAGGACACCCTTCACCAGCATAGGGTACGACAGACTTTAAAGCATGTTTCTAGGACATCACAGGACAGCCTATGATCTCTGCCTCATCATATCGCATCCTACGAACTCAGGCATCATAGGGACGCCTCGCCATGCCTACATGAGGGCAAATGTGTAACCTTGACGAATGCCAGTCTACACTACAAATGTGTAAAATGCCAAGCAAAGCGCTGATTTTCTCTGGGTGCTCCAGTTTCTTGGTTTCTACAGGCATGCACGGGCCTTCCTGAACAGGGTCGAAAGCCACTTTTTCAGGATCGTGCCCATGAACTGGAATTACGACGCACCTATCCCTCAACCAGTGGTCTGAACAAAGAAGACCCACCAGTTGGAGAGCAACAGAATGAGCAGAACTGCTGCACGTCAGAAAGGATGCCGTGAACATGAAACACCTCAGGTTCCACCAGTACGCCACAAGCATGACTGAACAACACAGCCGTCTGAGAGAGGAGGAGACCCTTCAGTGGTCTGAGCGAAGAAGACCCACCAGATGATGTCTATATGACGGCACATAGACAGAGCACAAGACTCCCTACAAGACATATACTGTATATAGACACAGGTAAGCAACATAACACAGAACAGTGACAGGAAGGAGAAGAAGTAACAAGCAGGGGCAAACAGCCCCAGATGGCAGGGCATATTTTGTGTGATTTTTACGTTTTGCTGCATACAAAAGCCATCACATGTGATTGCCACTTAGTGCTGTGTTGCTATATCAACTGTCCTGTAACTGGCAAGAATTCTGTTCCCATGCATCCCCTCTACAGGCATGCACGGGTTTCTACGGGCATGCACTAGTATTTGTAAATATGCAAAACATTAAATACCAATAAATATTTATTTGCAAAAGAGAAAAAGCTTAAATAATAAAAATTTATAAATAATTTATAAATATTATAAAATAAATTATAAAAATTAATTTATTTATAATTTATTCCTTTTTGCAAATGAACAAAAATGCTGTTAATTTTTATTGCATATTTACCAATACATATTTGGCATTTATATTTTTACATTTTTTACATTACTACAAAGAATACATATTTGTAATTCATGTTACTTGTTTATTCATTTTTATTTATGAAATTAAAAACTATAGATTAATGTTTGTTGGTAATATTGTATTTTTCACATATTGTACAGAGACTGTGTTTATGGTTTTTTTTCTCCATTGAAAAAATATGCTATTTGTCAAAAGGCAGTAGAATTTTTGCATACCAATGAAAACTGTTAGATATTTTTCAATACCTTGCAATACCTTTGCTTTCCCCAGTATTGTTGCTATTATTCTGTCGGAGACTTTCCCATTAAAAGTCTTAAACAATTTAAAAATTAGGACTTCAAATCTCATTCTACAGCAGCAAAACTGAATTATTTTTGCACTTAAGTGGAAATTAAAGCTGTTGCATCAGTTATTTTTTTACATTACATTTTTACATTTAATACATACAAACAGTAATTATGCTATGGTCTCATCTTATCTGACTGTTTGTTTGCTTTTTCAAATATGACCAAACAAAATACCCTACAGGGAGCAGGAACACTTTTGTCTCATCATGAAACTGTGCAGAGTGGTCCGACCAGATTCCACACGAGCTTGGGGAAAGATTTTCCCAACGGCTGAATGTCACCGTGCTGTGCAGTTGAAGGGCTGCCAAAGTCCTCCACGGCTGCTGTGAAGAATGGCTCAATAAGTTTTTTACAGCATTTAATGAAGTGTTCTATGACTTCAAAAATCCCCATTTAAAACTAATGTAATTTATTGCAGTGTTGCAACAGGCAGGTGTTACAGCTAAACCTCCAATTCAGGGTATGAGAAACAAACAGTAAATAGTGCTGATGCCAAAAACGCTTCTGAGAGTGTTTCTTTTCCAGCAGAGCCAATTAGAGGAAAGACTAAAATGTGATGTCACAACTCTGAGCAAGAAATGCACAAGAGCTGAGTTTTAATATTGTTTCAAGAAGCTTCTCCGACTGTTACGAGGTAGTTGGGGAAACTCCAGAGCGAATACCATTGATTAAGTTGCGCACACTTCAACCAAAGTGGTGGTATAGTCGCAGAGTATCCGCCCCACCGCCGGGAGATTGGGGGTTCATGCCCCAGTTGGGGTTATGCCAAAGACCACAGAGAAATGGTACTTTCCGCCTTTTAGCTTGGTGCTCAGCAGAAATCAGTGTATACTTTTTTGCCATATATTGAGCAGTGGTAGAGTGTGGGTGTGCCAAGCTTGTGGCATCATATTCAAAAAGACTTGAGGCTGTAATTGCTGCCAAAGGTGCATCAACAAAGTATTGAGCAAAGGCTGTGAATTACTTATGCACATGTGATTTCTTAGTTTTTTTATTTTTAATAAATTTGCAAAAATCTCAAAAAAAAAAAAAAAAAACTTTTTTCACGTTGTCATTATGGGGTATTGTGTGTAGAATTTTGAGGAAAAAAAATGAATTTAATCCATTCTGGAATAAGGCTGTAATATAACAAAATGTGGAAAAAGTGAAGCGCTGTGAATACTTTCCGGATGCACTGCATGACCAAGAATAAAGATTATATGCCCTGTTAGTCATTTCATATTTACGGCCATTATGTTATTACTATCATCGCCTGGATCTCCAAACTTGGTACAGGGGTTGAATTTAAGGTTGTCTTGACTTGACTTAGTTTGTAGATCCAAAAGTCAAAGGCTAAGGTCACAAGGTCATTCGCACTCTTAATTGCTGAAGAAAATAGAGTAGGATTATTAAACTTGGTACAGGGGTTGAACTTGTGATCCCCTTGACATGACCTTCTGTTTGGGTCAGAAGGTTCAAAGACCAAGATCACAGGGTCTTAGTATTTTTCCCCCACATTTGTGACCATGATGTTGGTGGCATTAGTGCTACCATCACCAAAGTCACAGCAATGGTTGATCTGGAAGTGCTCCTAGAGTTAGGGTCGAAATGGTCAAGGTTCAAGGCCATTTGGACTCTTAAATCCAGAAGAAATTAATCTAGGACAGAGGTCACCAACTGGCGGACTCCAGTCTGGATCCGGACCTCAAGAGTCCTCCATCTGGACTCCAAAGCTTTTTAATATAATTTGGGGTAAAATTATACTGTTTTGTTTTAGCCGAACAACAAAACGGAACTCAAGTGCTGTATCGGCGGCAGCTGCACGGACATTTTATGGAATGGGATCTTGGACGTTCTCCGTGGGATACAGTGGGTGGACAGCCATGCTTCCTTTCCGGTGTAACCCGCAGATTGAAACGCTGCTGTGAAATTATGCCCACCGCCACTCTGGCTGCCTACAATGGTACGGGCCCACCCGGGGGTTTATAGATGGAAGGACCCCACAGCTCCTCCACACCTTCCTAGGACAGCATCCCCGTTGGGCTGCACGGCATTGTTTATGGAGGTAATTTCCGCGACCTTCTGATATCATGTCAAAACAATCATTTTTTCTGTGTGTTACTGAACATGAAAAGTTCCACACACATCCACCTCCTCTCTTCCTGTGACACGTGTTACTCAGACAGACCCAGACCAGGTTAAAAAGATACAAACATTGTTGACATAAAAAAAACTCTAAAGGAATTCTGTACTGTGGAATTAATTATATTTTCTGTTCCATTTTTAGGCTTACAGTTTGAAATGTTTTTTTAATACTGAAAATACAGTATAGAGGTGGACTTTTGTGAGATTTAGTTTTGTAAATATTAATCTTTTTAAATGTATGTAATTTAGTTTATGTTCTTCTGTAAAACGTTCCATTTTTAGGATTTGAGTTGTAGATTTTAGAATTTTAGAGCCATTTATTTGGAGTCAAACACACATTTATTCTATTCTATTTCCGGTTCCGGTTCCGCCGGATCGGCGGCGCCACACGAGTCGGCTGCCCGTTGCAACAGCCTTTTTTTTTTTTTTTTATCTTCCTTCTTCTTTCTACACCTTTCATTCTGTATATATATCACGGACGCACGGATCGCCCCGGGGATCTCCCGGGTCAGCGGACGGAGCCACTGTTTGCGGCGGGAGACGTTGCAGCGGGGAGGAGCTGGTGCTAGCTAGCACTTGGCCGCCGCCCAGTGCTAATGGGAAACTCGACATACCGGGAGCTGTAGCAAAAACGACGCGGGTGGCGGGCTGAAGTTTAGGCGGCGTGCAAGAAATATAAGACAGCATAATAAAGAGCGATGGCAAGAACCAAGCAGACCGCCCGTAACATCTACTGGAGGAAGAAGCCCCCCAGGAGGCAGCTAGCCACCAGGGCTGCTCGGAGAGGTGCTCCGGCCACCGGCGGAGTGAAGAGGCCTCACCGTTACAGGCCCGTGGCTCTGTCACTACCAGAAATCCACGGAGCTGCTCATCCGTAAGCTGCCCGTCCAGCGCCTGGTGAGGGAGATCGCTCAGGACTTCAAGACCCACCTGCGCTTCCTGAGCTTCGCCGTCATGGCCCTGCAGGAGACCAGAGAGGCCTACCTGGTGGGTCTCTTCTTCGCTAAGAGGGTCACCATCATGCCCAAAGACTTCCAGCTGGCCCGCCGCATCCGCGGAGAGAGAGCTTAGACTTTCTGCTGCACATTCACCAACCATAATGCTCCGCACTGTGTGTCTATATATATATTTATAGTAATATGTACATATGTTTACTAGATGTTCTTGTTTTTTTTCTTGCCTTCTGATTATTGCTCTGAGTGTTGCTATCCCTGTGCTGTTGCAATCCTGGAATTTCCCCATTGTGGGACTAATAAAGGCTTATCTTATCTTATTTAGTGTTCCCCTGTATTATTATGATTAAACTATTATGTTTTATTTGAAATTAAGCAAAGAATTTATCTGATTTTTGTTTAAAAAATACAGAACTAAAAGCAGCTAAAACATCATCATAAGATAAGATAAGATAAGATAAGATAAGCCTTTATTACCGGGCTGCACGGTGGCACAGTGGTTAGCACTGCGGCAGCACAGTTTACCCTTGGCCGGGGGATTGTGGGGATTGTGGGATCGTGGGTTCGATCCCAGCCCCCGACCAACAGTGATCTGTGTGGAGTTTGCATGTTCTCCCCGTGTTGCGTGGGTTTACTCCGGGATTTCTCCGGTTTCCTCCCACATGCCAAAAACATGCATGTTAGGTTAATTGGCTGTTCTAAATTGTCCCTAGATATTTGTTTCCTATAGGCCCTTAGAATAGAGGGTTAGTATTAATGAAAGCGCTTTGAGTGGTCTTTGTGACTAGAAAAGCGCTATATAAGTGCAGGGTAGTTAGTATTAGTCCCACAACGGGGAAATTCCAGGATTGCAACAGCACAGGATAGCAACACTCAGAGCAACAATCAGAAGGCAAGAAAAAAAAAAAAAACAAGCAAGCAAGAGCAGCTAATATACATATGTACATATTACTATAAAATATATATATACACACACACACACAGACACACAGTGCAGAGCATTGTAGCTGGATGGAATAAATATATGAATATATGAACACACAGTGCAGAGCATTGTAGCTAGATGGAATAAATATGTAAATATATAAACACCCACAGTACGGAGCATTGCAGCTAGGTGGAATAAATATGCAAGTATATAAACACACACAGTGCGGAGCAATGTAGCTAGATGGAATAATATGTAGATATATAAAAACACAGTGTGGAGCATTGTAGCTAGATGGAATAAATATATAGATATATAAATATAAACACACCCAGTGCTGAGCATTGTAGCTAGATGGAATAAATATGTAAATATATAAACACACACAGTGCAGAGCATTGTTGCTAGATGGGATGAAACAGCATAACCGTCTACTTAGTTATCCTACATGGTATGATTATGTGCCCATACATATTCTCACCCTCCATAGCGACCGGTATGTTCCTAGTTGTATGCCGGAGGGGACCATTGTGTAAGTCTATTGCATCTTTTGCATTCAAAAAACTATTAGTTTGTTACGTCTTTTTGCTATCTCTGCGAGCAGCCCTGCTTAGGTTGTACAGTCTGACAGCCGTTGGTAGGAAGGACCTGCGAAACCTCTCGGTTGTGCACCTGGGATGATGTAGTCTGCTGCTAAATGAGCTCCTCAGTGCATCCAGTATGTCCTGCATAGGGTGGAACTCGGACTCCAGCAGAGATGACAGTTTAGCCACCGTCCTTCTCTCTCCTATCTCTTCCATCGGATCAAGGCGCTGCCCCAGGACAGAGCTAGCTTTCTTAATCAGTTTGTTTAGTCTCTTCCTATCGGCTGCAGTAATGCCACTGCCCCAGCAGACCGCTCCAAAAGTGATGGCTGATGCCACCACCGTGTCATAGAATGACTTCAGCAGCACCCCTTGTACACCAAAAGACCGGAGTCTCCTCAGCAGGAACAGCCTGCGCTGTCCCTTCTTGTAGAGTGCGTCAGTATTGTGTGACCAGTCTAGTTTATTGTTCAGATGAACACCCAGGTACTTATAGGATGTCACCATCTCGATGTCTGTTCCCTGTATATTTACTGGTGCTGTGAGGGGCTGCCCATGCCTGCGGCAGTCCACCACCAGCTCCTTAGTTTTCCTCGCGTTGATCTGGAGGCAGTTCCGATGGCACCAGTCCACGAAGTCCTGGATAAGCCCTCTGTACTCAGCTTCATCTCCATTGGAGATGAGGCCAACGATCGCAGAGTCATCAGAGAACTTCTGTAGATGGCAGTGTGTTGTGTTGTGTGAGAAGTCCGCAGTATAAAGAGTGAACAGGAAGGGAGCCAGCACCGTTCCCTGGGGGGCCCCCGTGCTACTGATGATCGTGTCGGACACACAGTCCCGGGTTCTCACAAACTGAGGCCGGTTCGTGAGGTAGTCCAGGATCCATGATGACAGGTGCTGGTCCACCCCTGCGCGCAGCAGCTTGTCCTTCAGGATCATCGGTTGGATGGTGTTGAAAGCACTGGAGAAGTCAAAGAACATGATCCTCACCATATTCCCGGGCTTCTCCAGGTGGGACGGATCATCATCATCATCATCATAGCAGTCTGTCGGGGGTGACAATGACTGTTTCATTTAGGTCTGATCAGATTCCTCCACAGCTCTGTAATTCGCCTTCCGCTGCCAGGAACTCCTGACCTTGTTAACCCGGGCGACGTCCGAGCCGGTATGAGTTGCTCTCTGACTGACATCAGCTTAATAAAATGATGCGTAAAAGCCAATGATATTGGTCTGCTGGAGACAACTGTGGTCTTCTTAAAGAATGTCCATGAAAAATGACCTTTCTTAAAAGCACGTTTTCAGATAAATTTGTCCATGTGACTTGTCACATTTCTCTTCCATTTCATTTATTAAAAGATGCCTGAAGTAAATTCATGGTCACTGCAAACACTTGGCTTTAAAAAGTACCAAGCTGCCACACAGTGAGAGGAATAAAATCCTGGAAAAAAAAAAATGCATCAAGAATTGTTTTAGAATCAAATCGGAGACCCTGAATTATAATTGTATCATGAGGTGCCCAAAGATCCCCAGACCTAATTCAGACCTCAGCTGGGGAGGAGGACCGACTTATCGGACCTCTTGCACTTTTAGTTGGTGACCCCTGATCTATGATCACCAAACTTGGTGCAGATGTTGAACTTGAGGTCCCACATAATGACTTAGTATTCTTGGCCAAAAAGTCAAACGTCAAGGTTACAGTGTCTCTTAGTATGCAGCTGGGAAAATAAGTATTAAACACGTCAACATTTTCTTATTAATTTCTGATGGAGCCATTGACCTGAGATTTTCACTAGATATCACTAACAACCCAAGTAACCCTTACGTACAAAGAAATCAAGGCAACAGTGTTCACAAAAGAAGTTATATTTAATAAAGTAGAATGACATGGGAATAAGTATTGAAAACATGAAGAAAACGAGGTGAAAAAAGGCATAGAAAGCCAAGAAACCAGCTGAAATCCATCAGAATGGAGGAAGCCATCCCATCCCCAATCAGTGCAAATTAATTTCAGCTGGTTAAGTCCTGACTGATAGCCTTTAAAATGGTCTGTGAATATCAGATTGTCACACCACAAAGAACTCATGATGGGTAGAAGCAAAGAGCTCTCTCTAGACCTTCGCAACCTTATTGTTGCGAAACATAATGATGGCATTAGTTACAGGTGCACCCTAGTTTTAGGAAAAATCAGTATCAACTTGTGTTTTATGAAAAATATTTAGACAGGTTCGTGAGGAGTCGGCGCACAGGAAAGAATTCACACTGAGACAGAAACTGCTATAATAAAATGTGTCTTTTATTCCTCACAGAACACACAAAAGATCAATGCATTCACATTAGACAGACTGCTAGAATAAGCTGTATTCCCTTATTCCCCACAGACCATATCTTCATATACAAAAGATCAATGCACTTCATGTCATTTCATCAGCCCTTACCAATAATACAGAAGACCGGAGAGCCTTTGGCAGTCTTTTGGCAGGCGCGTGCATCAATCAGCTTGGCAATTCGCGCGAAATCCACAGCAGACTCTACTGTTTGGCAAAACACCTCTGCTTTTTAAAGGGTAGAGTTACGTACACAACAAAGGAGCCACTCTTCGTTGCCAGGCAACTTCCCCCCCCCATGGAATCGCGTAGAGAGCGGGGGGGCTAGTCCCCGCTCCCAGGCGATTGCAGCCAGACTCTCAAAACATACACTCACCGGCCACTTTATTAGGTACACCATGCTAGTAACGGGTTGGACCCCCTTTTGCCTTCAGAACTGCCTCAATTCTTCGTGGCATAGATTCAACAAGGTGCTGGAAGCATTCCTCAGAGAGTTTGGTCCATATTGACATGATGGCATCACACAGTTGGTGCAGATTTGTCGGCTGCACATCCATGATGCGAATCTCCCGTTCCACCACATCCCAAAGATGCTCTATTGGATTGAGATCTGGTGACTGTGGAGGCCATTTGAGTACAGTGAACTCATTGTCATGTTCAAGAAACCAGTCTGAGATGATTCCAGCTTTATGACATGGCGCATTATCCTGCTGAAAGTAGCCATCAGAAGTTGGGTACATTGTGGTCATAAAGGGATGGACATGGTCAGCAACAATACTCAGGTAGGCTGTAGCGTTGCAACAATGCTCAATTGGTACCAAGGGGCCCAAAGAGTGCCAAGAAAATATTCCCCACACCATTACACCACCACCACCAGCCTGAACCATTGATACAAGGCAGGATGGATCCACGCTTTCATGTTGTTGACGCCAAATTCTGACCCTACCATCCGAATGTCGCAGCAGAAATCGAGACTCATCAGACCAGGCAACGTTTTTCCAATCTTCTATTGTCCAATTTCGATGAGCTTGTGCAAATTGTAGCCTCAGTTTCCTGTTCTTAGCTGAAAGGAGTGGCACCCGGCGTGGTCTTCTGCTGCTGTAGCCCATCTGCCTCAAAGTTCGACGTACTGTGCGTTCAGAGATGCTCTTCTGCCTACCTTGGTTGTAACGGGTGGTTATTTGAGTCACTGTTGCCTTTCTATCAGCTCGAACCAGTCTGGCCATTCTCCTCTGACCTCTGGCATCAACAAGGCATTTCCGCCCCCAGAACTGCCGCTCACTGGATATTTTTTCTTTTTCGGACCATTCTCTGTAAACCCTAGAGATGGTTGTGCGTGAAAATCCCAGTAGATCAGCAGTTTCTGAAATACTCAGACCAGCCCTTCTGGCACCAACAACCATGCCACGTTCAAAGTCACTCAAATCACCTTTCTTCCCCATACTGATGCTCGGTTTGAACTGCAGGAGATTGTCTTGACCATGTCTACATGCCTAAATGCACTGAGTTGCCGCCATGTGATTGGCTGATTGGAAATTAAGTGTTAACGAGCAGTTGGACAGGTGTACCTAATAAAGTGGCCTGTGAGTGTATAACATCTGTTCTATCTCATTGCACACACACACATATGTGAGAAATAAAGGTTAAGCCTTGTTTCATAAACATGCCACAGTGATTCAAGGAGTGAGAAACTTGCTGTGCTGAGGAGTATCAGTTTCTAAGAACAGGTTATACTGCCCAGGTCATTATGTACCTTAAGATAAATCCATCATGGGAAGAGAACTGGACCGTCAAAACATATTAAAAACAACTGAGAAACAAATCAGGGCACACATTAAAAACACATTTATATTACAACTTGCTTAAATTTTACCTTCCCTGGTACAAGAATTTCTGTAGCCAAGTTAGCTAATACTATGTATTTGTTATTTCAATAAATCTAATAGAAGGAAACTTGAATTAGTATTTTTCATCAATATCAAATGCAGAAATGTTGCATTTAGAAAACTGCTGCATTTCTAACAATGTCGTTTGGGGGAAATGAGCTGCTTGGCAGAGGTCTGCGCTCTCCAAGTGCTTTTCTAGATCAACCTCAAATCATGCCCTAAAGTAAAACTGTTGGCATCTCTTTCATATAATAGAGCATTCTCAGGGCTTCATTTTCTGCCGAAGTACATCTCTGCACACAGGGAGGGCAGTGGACTGTTGTTTGGAACAGACTCCCACTTCAGCTATGTTTAACTGACTCTTTGGGCTCCTTTAAAAAGCAGCTGAAAACTTTCTGTTTTACAAGGCTATCTGTTGTTTCAATTCAACTGCTTTTTAATGCGAAGTCTGATAGTTTTAAATTATTTTAATCTTGTGTTTTAACTTGCTTTTGTATTTTGTATTTTTTAAATTATTTTTATTTATCAACTTCCTTTTGCTCCATTGTATTGTACAGCGCTTTGTGACTATATGTCTGTGAAAAGCGCTTCATAAACTTTACTTACTTGGTGCTCGGAGAAAAAGCAAGCTCCATGCTGGTGTCTTTTTAGCATAGCTATTGCTAATGCTACTCCGAGACATGTGCTGGCCCACCTGTTCTGAGTGCTTTTTTTTTTTTTTTTTTCATGCAGTCCTTCTTGTGGGTTGTGGGTCATGTGAAGTTTTTTCCTTCCATTTTTGATATCAAATCAAAAAAAGGCCCGACATTTGAGCTAACTGCTTCCTAACTTTCAAAGCTGGTTGCAAATCTTGTGAGACAAGAGATGATTTCCACCGACAATGGGTGCTTTTGCACCATCTGGCTGCAAATCTCGCAAGACAAGCTATGACTTCACTTGACTGGGTGTTTGCTTTGCACCCTCTAGTGGACTGAAAATGCAATTGGTTCAATATCCAAGACCGTATGCAACATTTACATGAATATATATAATTAATAAAAGATCAATCCTTGCATTTAGGGATCATGTATCATCGTTAGTGTCAAGTATTGCGATCCATCACTGAATCAATCTTTTGTCCCACCCCTACCCATTATGTTGTTGATATTAGGGCTAGGATCACCAAACTCTCAGCAACTGATCTGGACGTGACCAGGATTGGGGTCATGTGGTTAAGGATCAAAGTTACATTAGTATAATCTCACATTTAGGACCACTATGTTATTGCTGTTAGTACCAGGATCATCAAACAATTTACAGGTGTTGAACTTCAATTCTTCTTGACCTGACCGACTTTTTAGGTCAAAAAAGGTAATTTTCCCTCAACTCCAGAATAAACAAAGCTAGGATCAATAAAACTGGAGAACACTGTGAACCTGGAACCCTCATCTGTACCTATGGTTTTGGAGTCAGAAGGTCAGCCATCATGTTGAGTGCAATTCTAGTTGATCCTCTGCCATCTAATAGATGGTTTGGGACAATAAAATCACTTCAAAAAAGACAGCGGAAGAGGTCTACCCATCACTCTCCGTTCTACGTAAACTTTCTAACAGTCGCAACAACCTTTTGGAAGAGATGCCATGCAAAATTTTATCGAACCATGACAATGACAATGAAGGTTTTCATAACATTCTAATTTTTTGAGCTGCACCTTGACTGATGGTGTTTTTTTTCAAGTATGGAACTCTGGTATGCAACAGGTCATAAAGTCAAATCCTGTCCAACTGCCTTGAAGACGTTGCGAACCTTGAGTCTGGTTTATAATCCTGCAGAGTAGCTTAAAGTGCAAAGTACAGGCAATAAATCAGCACTGCTTTGATACACCGCTTCCTTTTTATGCTCTTTTCAAATGTAAAACAGTCACATGGAGGTGGGTGTGTCTGCTGAGTAGCATTTCTGTCATTCTTCAAGAGAAACAGAGTGGAGGAGACAGACGGGTGTGAACCAGTCTGGAGACAAAGACGGTAAATAGATAAAGATGGTCAGATCATAAGTAAAAAAGAGATCAACATCTTTAGCTGCTGGAAATTCAGCTTTGGCCTCCTGTAGCTCAGCCACTCTGACTTTGGATAAATGTCTTCAAGAGACAACTGAACTAAAACCAGGAGTCAGCAACCTCTACCTAGAAAATAGCCATTCTAAGCAATTTTATGGTCAAAGATTTTAAAAATATACACACACACTAAGGCTGTAAACAAATCTTCCAATGTCGGGATGTCAAACACTTTTTTTTTCTCCAAAATTTGGTATTCTGATAGTTGCTTTTTCTGTAAAACTGTTTGATTTTAATAATAGTAAAATAAAAAATTACGTTTAGCAAATATACAAAAAAAATTAACAAATTCAGAAGAAAAATCTGACTTATTCACAAGAAAATGGTTCCAACTTTTTTTTTTTTTGTTACTTATTTGTACCCGTAGGTAGACTTGGTTTGCAGTTTGGTGACAAGCCACCGGCTGCTGGTCGCTGCGTGCACGAGCGCCCTAAACTTACATGTTTTTGGTGTGCGGGAGGAAACCGGAGAAATCCCGGAGTAAACCCGCGCAACACGGGGAGAACATGCAAACTCCACACAGCTCACTGTTGGTCGGGGGCTGGGATCGAACCCACGATCTCATGATCCCCGCGGTCCCCCGGCCGAGGGTAAAACTGTGCTGCCACAGTGCTAAACCACTGCGCCACCGTGCAGCCCAACTTATATATAACTATACAAAAAAAATTCAATTTAATTTATATAAATGTCATTTTATAAACAGCACTGTACAAACTATGGTTTTTATATTTTTATACAATATTTTGAGTTGAGAAATTAACATTTCAAAATGATCAATTTATCATGATTTTCCCTTCATACAAAGCAAGTAGACTTATAAAAAAACATCCATTTATTCATATTTTAATGATTTTGTTTTTAATCGAAACAGCATCACAAATCACAATATTTGGGGCAATAATTACAATCCCGTTTTTAAAACACAAATTTACGTTATTGTGGTCTATATTAATCATATATTCCATAACCAACATATGTTTAAGCATGTGAGAGTGTTTGGTGATTACATATGTAAGGCGACTTCACACCTCAGAACAGGACAAAGAGTCTCAACCGCCAGTGAAGATTAAAGAGCATCCAAGGCACTGCGGTGGAGACCGGATGGGCTGCCCTGACCCCCCAGGGCCAGGAGGAGGAGTATGAAGACAATAGGGGGATTAAGATAATGAGGGATGTCAGCTTTTGATATGCATGTCTTTTGTTATGTGCAAGTATAAGTTCGTAGAGCCGAAGGTGTTCGCTCTCTTACTTCTTCTGCTGCTGCACCTAGATGAGACTTGTTAGAGGAGCTGATAATAAACTTCGGTTTATGAATCACATCGCCTCGTTATTCCAAGCTCCTCTACACTGGTGACCCTGACGCAAGAATGGACCAGAGGCGTTCCCCCGCGATCGACTCATCTGTGGCGACCCAGGCAGACGCCGGCGCCCATGCAGACAGGGGAACAGATGGACGACTTTCCCCCACGGCAGAAGTGATAGAGAGGGCTCAACCGAGCACCAGCGCCGCGGAGAGAGCCGAAGCAAGGCACTCTCACCCTGCAGACACGTCAGTGACGGTCCACACAAACGCCGTCACCGTTAACCTGCCGGACTTCTGGCAGGAAGACCCCGCCTCATGGTTTCAGCAAGCTGAAGCCCAGTTTGCACTTGCGGCCATCACGGCTGACAATACAAAGTTCTATCACATCGTCGCCAAACTCAACGCCGCCAATTCGAGATGTGCGCGGAGCATAATCCAACGGCCAACGGCCCAGGACAAATATAAAGAACTGAAAGCGACCATCGTGGCAAATTACGTCCCCTCAGCCGAGGAGAGAGCCGAGAGGATCCTAGCGGTCTACGGCCACAGAGGAGGCAGACCCAAGGCCCTCATGGAGGACTTGCTGCAACTTAAAGAAGAGGACAATGGCAACTTCCTCTTCCATTTCATATTCCTCAGTACGCTGCCGCCACACATGAGAGGGACGCTGGCCAACATGCGATGCAGCACCCAGCAAGACTTCCGCACGCTGGCTCACGAAGCTCAACGGCTCGTCAACGCCTGCAAGGAGCAGACACCCACAGCAGCATCCGCAGACCTCAACGCTGATGTCCGGAGCCACGAGGAGCCACAAATCACCAAGCAGAATCAGCCCGCGGTGACAGCGACACGGCCAGGACGTAACAGACGGAGCGACGTTTGTTATTACCACCACCGCTTCGCCGAGAAGGCTTACAAATGCTTTCCCCCCTGCAAATTCACAATTTCGGGAAAACGCCGAAGCTGAGAGCTGTTAACAGCGGCGGTTCTCGGCGAAAAAAGCAAGCTTTTATATGTGACGGACGGACACACCGGCAAGCGGTTCCTTATCGACACGGGAGCTCAACTAAGTTTTGTCATGCCCTCCCAAGCAGACCGGGCCATGGGCCCCCGGGGCAATGGAGCGGTGGCAGCCAACGGCTCCATCATCGACACTTTTGGCGAAAAGAGCCTGCCCCTCTGCATCCACGGCCGCAACTACAGATGGACATTTGTTGTAGCGGCGGTGAGTTTTAACTTGTTGGGCACAGATTTTTTGTGTGCACATGGGTTATTAGTTGATCTAGCGAACAGGCGCTTGGTTAATGCACTGTCCTTTGCTTCTATTCCCTGCTCAGCTCGACTTTCTCCACCACCCATGCAGACTAGCGTCACCACAGCAGGAGGTAAGTTTGATCAACTCCTCACCCAATTTCCAGCACTCACAATTCCCAAATTCTCAGCCACAGTGGCTAAACACGGGGTCGAACACTTTATTCCCACAACGGGCCCACCTGTATTCGCCAAAGCTCGGCGCTTAGACGCAACCAAGCTCGCCATAGCTCGGGACGAGTTCACCACCCTTGAAAAATTAAGCATTATCAGACGCTTGAAAAGCCCCTGGGCCTCACCACTTCACATGGTTCCGAAATCCGACGGTTCTTGGAGACTGTGCGGTGATTACCGCAGATTAAACAATGCGACAGCGCATGACCGCTACCCAATTCCTCACATTCAAGATTTTTCACTACATCTGGCGGGTGCGCGCATTTTTTCAAAAATAGACCTGGTCCGCGGTTATCATCAAGTCCCAATTCGAGCAGAGGACATTCCTAAAACAGCTGTAATAACCCCCTTCGGTCTTTTTGAATTTTTGCGGATGCCTTTCGGCCTCAAAGGCGCTGCTCAAACCTTTCAGCGGATGATGGACGCGGTATTACGCGACCTCCCTTTCGTGTTCGTCTACCTCGACGATATGCTGGTAGCCAGCTCGTCTGAGGAAGAACACGAGCAGCATCTCACTATAGTTTTTCAGAGACTAGAAGAGCACGGGTTAATAATCAATCCAGCCAAATGCAAATTCGGCGTGTCACAAATTGATTTTTTAGGACACAGAGTTTCTCCGAAGGGGGCAGTCCCACTTCCAGACAAAGTTCACGCAGTAAAAAGTTTCCCACGGCCACAAACGGTCAAATCGCTGCAGGAATTTTTGGGCATGGTTAATTTTTACAACCGCTTCCTCCCCCACGCAGCTCAGCTCATGCAGCCCCTATATGACGCGCTCAGAAAACAAAAACCTTCCAACGCGGTCGAATGGACCCCGGAGCGCGAACGCGCCTTCGCGGAAGTAAAAAGCGCCCTAGCTAATGCCACATTGTTGGTTCACCCCGATCCCTCGGCCCGCATTGCGCTAACCACAGACGCTTCAGACCTGGCCATAGGGGCAGTTGTAGAACAACACGCCGGCAGAATCTGGCAACCTTTGGCATTCTTCAGCAAGTCGCTAAACCAAACTGAGCGTAAATACAGCACTTTTGACAGAGAGCTACTAGCGCTCCATTTATCCATCCGCCACTTCCAGTTTTGGTTAGAGGGGCGGCGTTTTACGGCTTTTGTAGACCACAAACCGCTCACCTTTGCTATGGCTAAAATTTCCGAACCGTGGTCAGGCAGGCAACAAAGACAGCTAGCTGCGATTTCAGAGTTCACCACAGACATTCGACATGTGGCAGGCAAACTTAACGTGGTAGCAGACTGCCTCTCTCGCGCTGTGACATCGCCAGAGCGCAAGGAGACAGATTATACTACCTCAGCCGCGGAACTCTTCACCAACGCGGACACATATGCGGCCCCAGTCCATGCAGGGATAGATTATGCAGCCATGGCAGAGGAACAAAGTAGTGACGCGGACGTGCGCGCACTCCTGTCTGGACCAACAGGGTTAAGGCTGGAGAAAAGGGGTCTATGCAAAGGCGTGCCCCCCCTAATATGCAACATCTCAACCGGCCGACCTCGCCCGTTAGTTCCAGCTGCATGGCGCCGCCGTATTTTCGACTCGATTCACTCCCTCGCGCACCCAGGTGTGCGCGCTTCAGTTAAAATGGTCGCCGAAAAGTTTGTGTGGCCTGGCCTGCGCAAAAACGTAAAAGAATGGGCAAAGACTTGCATTTCTTGTCAGCGCGCCAAAGTACACAAACACACAAAAGCCCCTCTGGAGCCTTTTCCAATCCCTGCTAGAAGGTTCGACCACGTTCATGTCGACCTCGTGGGGCCACTACCTTCCTCCCAAGGTTTCACACATCTGTTAACAATGATAGACCGCACCACGCGCTGGCCAGAGGCAGTCCCTCTGGCGTCAACCACAGCGGAGGAAGTCGCTCACGTTTTTTTGACAAACTGGGTGGCACGTTTCGGCGTCCCATCGGACATCACGTCCGATAGGGGGCCTCAATTTGTCTCGGAGCTTTGGTCAGCCATGTCCAGCAGCTTAGGGGCAGCAATTCACCGCACCACCGCTTATCACCCTCAGGCTAATGGGTTATGCGAGCGTTTTCACAGATCTTTAAAGGCCGCCCTCAAAGCCTCACTAACGGATACAAATTGGGTAAATAAACTTCCCTGGGTTTTATTGGGGTTGCGTGCTGCGCCCAAAGAGGATCTAGACGCCTCTCCAGCAGAATTAGTTTTTGCACAACCTCTCAGGCTCCCAGGTGAATTTTTACCAGAGAACCCAGAGCCAGGGCATTTTCCAGCCCCGAGGTTTTTAGGCAGCAACGGACCGGACTCTCTCCCCGGGCCGGCACATCACTCTTTTCCACGGGTTTTTGTCCCCCAAGCTTTGAAAAACGCTGAATTCGTTTTTGTTAAGCATGAAGCTTTAAAACCAACTTTCCGCCCACCATACAATGGGCCATTCAGAGTGCTGGAACCTGGTGATAAACACTTTGTGCTTGATTTTGGGGATAGAAAAGAAACAGTCAGCATTGACAGACTTAAACCTGCCTTCTTGTTGAGACGAGCCTGCACGGTTGGCGAGAGCACCTCGGCGGGGTAGACCCCCCAAGAGAAAAGACTCAGCCCCCCTGCAGGGAACAAATAATCACTCTCCTTCCCAAGCTGCAGATTCCTTACAGGAGGGTCCCAGCAGGACGCCCAAGCAGACCCACAGCAGATTCGGGAGAAGATTGAAACCCAGACAGCACAGGGACTGATGCAAACTACTCAACAGTTGTTCACTAATTGTGCTGTAACAGTTTAGGACTGACTTGTGATTTTACTATGCTGTTGTGATTACCACTGAACTCTCTTAGGAGCATGGCTGCTGAAAAGTTTCTTCTGTGTCAAGAGGTGTAGCAGTTAGTATGTCATAATAATTATCTTAAACTGTGAATTTTTCTATTGTCCTTTTCTTAGTCGTTTGGGGGGGGGGCTGTGGTCTATATTAATCATATATTCCATAACCAACATATGTTTAAGCATGTGAGAGTGTTTGGTGATTACATATGCAAGGCGACTTCACACCTCAGAACAGGACAAAGAGTCTCAACCGCCAGTGAAGATATAAAGAGCATCCAAGGCACTGCGGTGGAGACCGGATGGGCTGCCCTGATCCCCCAGGGCCAGGAGGAGGAGTACGAAGACAATGGGGGGATTAAGATAATGAGGGATGTCAGCTTTTGATATGCATGTCTTTTGTTATGTGCGAGTATAAGTTCGTAAAGCCGAAGGTGTTCGCTCTCTTACTTCTTCTGCTGCTGCACCTAGATGAGACTTGTTAGAGGAGCTGATAATAAACTTTGGTTTATGAATCACATCGCCTCGTTATTTCAAGCTCCTCTACAGTTATCAAATTTACAAATATATGAAAAGAGTCAAATTCATGTGACCCGTCGCAATTTTATGAGAAAACAGTCCTAAAACTGACAAGAAAAAAAAGCTGCAAATGAAAAAAAAAGTCTAAATTTACAAGGACTAAGTTGCATATTTCTAAAGGAAAAAAAGTATAAAGGGTCTGAAATTTACAAAAATAAGCTGCAAATTTTAGGGATGGAGGGAGGGAAAAAACAAAGCATCTATGTATTGTGATACTTTGTGGTGGTGATACTGTATCAATTCAGAGACACAGTATTGTGATACTTATTAAAAATTATTAATAAGTGTTACAAACACAAACTTACCTATAAAGGGATGGTGCTAGGAGTAAGAAAAAGATTGATTTGGCGTACAATGGCAATACTTGACAATTGCAATGCTGCACCGATCCCTAAACACACATACAGATCGTTTATTAATTATATATGTGATACTGCACGGTGGCGCAGTGGTTTAGCACTGTGGCAGCACAGTTTTACCCTTGGCCGGGGGATCGCGGGGATCATGAGATCGTGGGTTTGATCCCAGCCCCCGACCAACAGTGAGCTGTGTGGAGTTTGCATGTTCTCCCCGTGTTGCGTGGGTTTACTCCGGGATTTCTCCGGTTTCCTCCCGCACACCAAAAACATGTAGGTTTAGGGCGCTCGCGCACGCAGCGACCGGCAGCCGGTGGCTTGTCACCAGACTGCAAACCAAATCTACCTACGGGTACAAATAAGTAACAAAAAAAAAAAAAAAAAACAGTATATGGTATAGCGATACTTAAGAAATTGTAGTATCATGATAGTATTGCATCGTGACCAAAGTATTGCAATATGTAGTGTATCATGAGGTCTCTCGCGATTCCCACTGCTAGCAAATTTAAACCCTCATCACACTAGAGCTGGAATGAGCCGAAATGCCATCAGAATGAAATTCCTTGTATATTCCTGGATATTTGAAGTGTATTCAAAAAAATTCTGACTGCATTCTGAGTGCATTCCAAATATTCGGGCCCATTCTTATGACCGGCCTGAATGTTTTGATCATGCTCAAAACTTTCCAGGTGCATTTGAAGTGGGGAAATATGGAACACCATATCGCATAAAAACGCAGCCAGCTGACGCTAGAACGTCAGCCAACTGAGCCCACATCCCTCCCCCTGTAAAAATTTAGGTCAATTTGAAATTCCCTCCTGAATATGGCGCAAATTTTGAAAATGCTTCATTCCGGCTGGTTCTGCTTGATTCCTGCTGATTCTGAATAAGTGTGACGGGGGCATTATATAAAAAGTTGCACATTTACATGAAAAAGTTCCAGATTTATAAGAAAACCCACGTTTCTGGAATAAAATGGTATTTGCTCTGGATTACTCGCAGATATTTGCAGTAGTGTGCATCTGTGTTGTGTCCTCTGTTGTTCTTTTTTTCTGTTACTAGCCCAGGGACATCCTGGCAGAACTAAAAATATCTGTCACAGGTCTGTGGTGGACCACTCCCAGTCACACGGGGTGAAACTGGACATCCTGGCAGATAAGCACATCTGTCGCAAGGTCTGTGGTGGACTTTTGCCCGTCAGTGCATCATGACATGCACTACACAAAGAGCAGAGACAAACAAACCTATCATCTGGTCAGTCACTGCAACAGATACTGGAGTCAGTTTGTCTTGGCCTGTCCTTGCCACTGATAATACCTCTATCTGCCAAGAATGTGCCGCTAGTCCAGCAAAAGCCAGCGGTACTCAAATACTTTGCAAGCAGTTTCATGAAATGGTCATTCAGAAAGCAACTCATACCGGCTTGGACGTCGCCCAGGTTAACAAGGTCAGGAGTTCCTGGCAGCGGAGGGCAAAGGACAGAGCTGCGTGGAGGAATCCGATAAGACCTAAATGAAACAGTCATTGTCGCCCCCGACAGACTGCTATGATGAGCCCAGTGACAACAGAGAAAAAAAAATGAGCATATCTGCTACAATCTCTCATAAATTTATGAATTAAAACCTTAAAACTACCATCAGCCATCGAAGGAGTGTCCACAAAGAGCACATCATCACCTCAGAAGTGCACTCTGTGTGTGTGTGTGTGTGTGTGTGTGTGTGTGTGTGTGTGTGTGTGTGTGTGTGTAACAGTAGATGTCGTTAGTGGAGAGAAGAGTCACCTTACCACACGGACTCTTTGTGTGAGTCTCTGAGGGCGTCATTGTGTGGGTAAACCGGGGGGGGGGGGGGCGAAAGTGAAGAATTCCTCCTCATCATTAGGTCAATTTCAACTCAGGACTGTTTTGCTATTCTTTGTAATCACATTTTAGCAGTAGAGAAGTTTGGGAATGTTTATTATCCCTGTGTAAAAGATTATGTTTGTGTTGCTGTTTGGCTGGCTGTTAAAAAATAAGTACATATAATAAATACACCTTTTTTTAAAATCAAACAAAACATGTTCAGATGCTGATTTAAAGGTCTCTATGACTGCTTTTTCCACATTTTAACAGCTCCCACAAATCTTAATGAAAGGTTTGTGACATATTTTGGCTAAATCGGCTTCTGCAGCATCACTGTGAACCATCTTTTGCGGCCTTCCTCAGAATGGTTCGTTTCAGTGTATGTCTCTTTAAGGCTGCGTTCACACACCTGGTTTAATGCTCAATTCCAACTTTTTTGCACACGTGACCCAAATCTAATTTTTTTTAATGACAGTCTGAACAGCACACATCCAATTTTTTTCACATCAGACCCAGGCCACTTTCATATGTGGTCCTAATTTGGATACGCATCTGATATTTTCCAAAGTGACCTCAGTCTGAGCGGTCATCTCGCATTTCATCCGGCTTTTTCTTCATTGAAGTGAGATAGACGCTACAATTCTGTGGTGGAAGATGCAGCAAGCATGGCAGACACAGCTGATTTGTGTTCTCTTTTTAATCAGTCTTCTTCACTTTATCACTGGATCGTAATTTTGTCAGCTCCGACTGCATAACAACTTCAACATTTTTTTTTGGGGGGGGGGTGCTGAAACTGTCAGACAAGCATTACAGGCACACAGTAATGTTACATTTACTAGATACTGCAAATTCCTTTTCCCCTGTAAACAGCACACCATGAGTCCTGGCCACTGTAATATCTAAAATGTAAAGTTAATACTGACACAACTGTGGAGCGGAATGGCCAGATACATGGACACACCGTCCACAAGAGGCGAGTCTCTGTCGTCTTGTCCTTCCTGTGCGAACTGGTGTTACGCCGCTGGTACAAGCCACACCGTTTATTAGGCCCCAAGCCACTGACAATGTCAGTGGGTGAGAGCCCTATTGTAATCGCTAGGATTATTTATTATTAACCTTATTTACTTATACAGGTAATCTCATTGAAACACAGGGTCTCACTTTCAAGAGAGCTGTGTAATTGATCAATTCTGTTAAAGCAGAGCTGATCACAGGGGTCATCTGGCATGTAGAGGAATGAAGCTGTTTAGTTTAGTTTAATGTTTATTTGAAAGGGACAATACATACTAATGAACATTAATACAAATGTAAGTATGCCAGATTTAGCAATACTGCTAATTTGCATCTGTAGTCCTCCAGCGGGTCACAAAAACACACAATCATACATGAGCAGAACAACTGCAATTAAACTGTACAAAGTGAAGAGTTAAGGCGTTACAAAACAAAATATTCAAATGTCACATGCGTGAAGTGTTGTGTATGCATACAAACACATGCACCCAAGCACCTCACTGCAACAACAGACAGCAACAAACAAGAGGTGGGGCATGTGTGTGACGCACGGGCACATATACTGTATACTGTATATGTGTATGCCGCAGAGCAACCACTAGTTATGGGTACAGTTTTGGTTGTTTAAAAGCGAATTTTTACAATGAGTCTTAAAAGTGTTTAGTGTGGTACACTCTCTGATTGCAGGTGGTATATTATTCCAGATCTTGGTGCCCCTCACTGAGAGCACAGATTGAGCAAATGTGGTGCATCTGTGGGGTCCTCACAGTCTCCTCTAGTGATTGCTCTGGTGGTTGTACCGATGACAGTTCTCAGTTTAACATATTCTCCAGGGGGAAAGGGGGGCATAGCCATTTAATATTTTATAGATTGAACAAGCAAATTTGACAGTTTTATCATTTTCAAAAGACAGAAGATTGTATTTCTTGTAAATGTGACAGCAATGATATGTGGGATCTTTCTTGTCAAGGATTTTTATGGCTTTTTGTAAAAAGATTCAATGGGTTTGATTACGGTTACACCAGTGAGTGACCAGTTGGTAAGACAGTAACCAATGTGTGAGAATATCATTGCATGTAGAAACATTTTGGATGCATTAACTGTCAGCGATGGTCTAATTTGTTTAAAATTTTTGAGATTGAATTTGATTATGTTCAACATTTTTTTGATGTGTTTTTTTAAAGGCTAATGAGGAGTAAAGTCACGCCGAGGTACTTAAATTCCTCGACTAGTTGCAGCTCCTCTCCTTTCAAGAAAATGTTTGAGTTTGTAATATTTGATCGTTGTTTGGGGTCATCATACAAACAGTTTTTTTAGTATTTAGTAGGAGACATGAATTGTTCAGCCAGTCATGGATTTGGGTCATCGCTGTTGTAAGAATACAGGCAGCTTCTTGTGTTTTTTGCAGGTGTGAATATTACCATGTCATCTGCATACATTTGTATATGAATGTTTTTGCATGCATTTAGTAGATCATTTATGTATAGGGAGAAGAATATTAGTCCAAGTATGGAGCCGTGTGGGACACCCATTTGACATTTCAAATATGGCAATTTGACACTGTTGACCATTACACATTGCTGTCTGTTGGTTAGATAGAATTTCATCCATTTGATAGCATGTTCTGAAAAGTTAAACTGAGTAAGTTTGGTTAAAAGGATGCTGTGGTCAACGGTGTCAAATGCCTTCTTCAGATCTAAAAACGCAGCACCTACACAATTGCACTTATCTAAGAAAGACTTACAGTTAGCCCCAAAAATATTTCGACAGTGACACAAGTTTTGTTATTTTAGCTGTTTACGAAAACATATTCAGGATACAATCATATAATCAATATGGGCTTAAAGTGCAGACTCTCAGCTGTAATTTGAGAGTATTCACATCCAAATTGGAGCAAGGGTTTAGGAATTACAGCTCTTTAATACGTAGCCGCCTCTTTTTCAAGGGACCAAAAGTAATTGGACAATTGACTCAGAAGGCTGCAAAAAAAAAAATAACAAGGCTGCATGGGCTCTTCCCTCATTAACCTGTCATCAATTAAACAGTTAAAAGGTCTGGAGTTGATTCCAGGTGTGGTGTTTAGATTTGGAAGCTGTTGCTGTGAACACACAACATGCGGTCAAAGGAGCTCTCAATGGAGGTGAAACAGACCATCCTGAGGCTGAAAAAAAAGAAGAAATCCATCAGAGAGATAGCAGAAATGTTAGGAGTGGCCAAATCAGCAGTTTGGTACATTCTGAGAAAAAAAAAAAGAGTGCACTGGTGAGCTTGGGAACTCAAAAAGGCCTGGACGTCCACGGAAGACAACAGTGGTGGATGATCACAGAATCCTTTCCATTGTGAAGAACAACCCCTTCACAACATCCACTCAAGTGAAGAACACTCTCCAGGAAGTAGGTGTATCAGTATCTAAGTCTACCATAAAGAGAAGACTTCATGAGAGTAAATACAAAGGATTCACCACAAGGTGCAAACCATGAATCAGCCTCAAAAATAGAAAGGCCAGAATTGACTTTGCCAAAAAACACCTGAAGAAGCCAGCCCAGTTCTGGAACAGCATTCTTTGGACAGATGAGACTAAGATCAACCTGTACCAGAATGATGGGAAGAAGAAAGTTTGGAGAAGAATTGGAACAGCTCATGATCATGGGGCTGCACGGTGGCGCAGTGGTTAGCACTGCGGCAGCACAGTTTACCCTTGGCCGGGGGATCGTGGGATCGATCCCAGCCCCCGACCAACAGTGATCTGTGTGGAGTTTGCATGTTCTCCCCGTGTATGCGTGGGTTTACTCTGGGATTTCTCCGGTTTCCTCCCACATGCCAAAAACATGCAGGTTAGGTTAATTGGAGACTCTAAAGTGGCCCTAGGTGTGAATGTGTGTGTGAGTGATTAAGGGATAGCGCCGTATCGTGGCTGCTTCATCCATCCAGGTGGTGGATGACCCTCAATTTCCCCTCTGGGGATCAATAAAGTATACTAAATCTAAAAAAAAAATGATCCAAAGCACTACATCTTCTGTAAAACATGGTGGAGGCAGTGTGATGGCATGGGCATGCATGGCTTCCAATGGCACTGGGTTACTTGTGTTTATTGATGATGTGACAAAAGACAGAAGCAGCCGGATGAATTCTGAAGTGTATAGGGATATACCTTCTGCTCAGATTCAGCCAAATGCAACAAAGTTGACTGGACGGCGCTTCACCAATGATCAGGGATGAGAATGGGGTTTTGGAAAAAAAGAGGAAACTTAGCCGGGGGTCTTGGGGGACGCAGGCCCCCTAGCTGGATCCAAGGCGGAGCCTTGGTGGGGGGTCTGGGGGGCAACGCCCCCCAGAAGCTAACAAAATCTGGTGTTTTAGAATGCTCAAATGTGGTCTTATATTTAAAGTTAGAAGTAAGTATAAATGCATTTATAGTTTATCTTTTTAATCTGCTGCTGCATCACATGTGTAATCATGTTCAATACTGTTTTGATTCAGTGTCACACTCTATTGAGAAACAGAAAATGTCACTTCCATATTTACACGTCTGTGCTACTACTCTATGAACTTATGTACAAGTCAACGTATTCTTCACATCTAATTGTGCAATTTTTTCTTCTTGGCTACCAAAGCCTGGAGCCGTTCTGTAGCCTTCCTCTTCTCTGATTTTCTGTGGGCAAGCAGTGCCTGTTTAGCTGCAGCTTCTCTCTTCTTTTTCATGGCTGCCTTGCTTGCCACAGAATCATGTTGAAGATAGAGTTCTGTTTCATTTCCTTCTCTTTCCTTTTTTCTTCCTTTTCATGCCTGTAGGCACTTAATTTGACCGTGTCCATCGATCGTTTTGAATGCAGCATCGAGCAAGTAGTTCGATTTCTTGTAGGCACAATTTTGAGATGTTTCTGTTTTGAACAGTGTTCAACTAAGGCAACACAACCATGAGATCCATAACTCAAGAAATTGTTGCAATAAACACACTGGGCTTTCCCTGGTACTTTGCATTTTGCTATGAAGTCGGCCATTTTTTCAACCACAAAATAAAGTGAAACACAGTACATATGTATTAAATTTATGATATCTGAATAGTATGTTGATGTAATAATACTAAATTATATTTTACTACTATCTAATATGTTTAGAACTGACACAGAATTACATTTACATAGTTCTAGAACAGACAAAATAATTTAACCAAGTAAAATAAATTATAAATATTAACAAAATTCCATCACCAAGTCCATCACCCATTTATTAAAATATACTGACATTCTGCAAACATTTTTGATTTATTAATGTGTGCATTTGTTAGTGTTACTAGGAATATAAAAAAGTTGCATATCAGTATATTTTAAGCCCTTGAATTCTTGTGAATTCAGCGGGCGGTCACGTCTTTGCGTCTCAGTGCGCATTGAAAAAAAAAAAAAAAAGGCTGCATTTCCGGTCTTCCAATACAGACACAGCCTTGTTACGACCTTAGAAAAAAGCTGTGTAATATATTCATTTTTTGTGGTATTTTTTACAAAATTCTGACCTGAGCTTGAAAACACTTGGTTCTACATTTCTGTTGTGTTTTCCAGCCAGTATCTGACAGCTGTATGTTATTTGCAAGCATTTCTATCGAAAAAAAAAACACCCAGGTGAACTTTCCTGTTACTTCAAAACAGGCATGCCATCACAACTTACACATGCTATTTCATAACAAATTCATTACGCGAAAATTCTCAAGTACATTACTTAAACAAGAAAAAAAAAATCTTACCTCGGAATGTGTCTTCCGATCACTAATTACTGTAATCGGGGTCGGCTGTGATGAACTTTGACTGACTGGCATCTGAGTTTGACTGTGTCGACTGTGTTGTGAAGTCGGCCATTTTTTCAACCACAACTTCAGTATTTTTACCGATCTTTACCGTCATTGATACGGTTTTTTCAAGCCATTCCCAACGAAACTTGTTCTTTATCCCTTTGTCGATTTCTAAAATTCTTGCTTTGTTCTCTTTCATGAGTTTTAGGCTCACCATTTTGACGAAATCGGGAAAACTCGGTTGATTGAACTGATTGAACTGTCCGCCACTTGCATTTCGCTCCGCGTGTTATCCGGATATGACAAAAGAAATCTAACAAAATCGCCGGTTGGTTGCTTCAATAAGTATCAGCCTATCAGTGGCCTTGTTACATTACATTACTGATCTCGCTGGGTAGCGCATTCTGCGCGGTGGATTTTCACAGCCGATCGAAAATACGACTCGCCGCCAGACCCCCCCCCCCAAAAAAAGTTCTCCTCGAATTTAGACGATTCACGAGAATGACCCAAGACATTATCAAATCCGAGGAATTCCTCGGATCCGAGGAAGATTCTCATCCCTGAATGATCCAAAACATACTGCAAAAGCAACCCAGGAGTTTTTTAAAGCAACGAACGGGAATATTCTGCAATGGCCGAGTCAATCACCAGATTTCAACCCAATCAAGCATGCATTTCACTTGCTCAAGACAAAACTTAAGGCAGAAAGACCCACAAACAAGCAACAACTGAAGACAGTTGGATTAAAGGCCTGGCAAAGCATCACAATGGAGGAAACCCAGCGTTTGGTGATGTCCATGGGTTCCAGACTTCAGGCAGTCATTGCCTGCAAAGGATTCTCAACAAAATATTGAAAAGTAACATTTTACTTAGGGTTATGTTTATTTGTCCAATTACTTTTGAGCCCCTGAAATGAGGAGCATTTGTATAAAAATAGCTACAGTTCCTACATGTTTAATCATATATTTTTGTTCAACCCCTTGAATTAAACCTTAAAGTCTGCACTTCAATTCCGTTGTAGTCGTTTCATTTCAAATCCAATGTGGTGGCATGCAGAGCCCAAATCATGAAGATTGTGTCACTGTCCAAATATTTCTGGACCTAACTGTAGTTTTCTCTAGGCACAAGCATACTGCAGACTCTAAGTAGTGGGCACGGAACCCAAACTGTGCGTGATGCAGGGGGATGTTTCCATAATTCAGATGTTCACATAATAGTGTGGCTACCCATTTTTCAATTATTTTGGAGATGACGGGTAAGATGTTGACTGAGCTGTAGTTGATAATATCAGTCTTACTCCCAGTTTTGAAAATTGGTCTGACCACTCCTGCCTTCCAAGCAGTTTGGACGACAGCATGTTTGATTGACAGATTCATTGAATGAGTAATTGGACAAAAGAGAGTTTCTTTGTTCTTTTAAAACTTTGGTGTTAAGACGATGTTCATCTGTTGCTTATGAGCTATTCAATGAGCTGACGATATTTGCAACTTCATTTGCAGTTATTTCTAGTATATTAAAGACTGGTTGTGAGGGGTTAATAGGACTAGATTTATGATCAGGTGGATTAAATGAGTTGGATATTTCTAGCAGAGTTTATGAAAAACTTGTTAAACTCTGTAGCAATGACCATGGGATTCTGTACCAATTTGTTATTAATATTAAGTTCCATGTCTCTGTCATCTTTTTTGTTCTGTTTATTAGTCAATTTGTTAATATTATTCCAAATTATTTTGCCATCTCCTTTTGCATTTTCAGTAATGGTTATAAACAAGTTTGCCTTCACCTTTCTCAGAGTTTGTGTTACCTTATTTCTAGCAGACAAATTTTTGTCTGTTGTTCAATCTGTTTTTAGGTCTATTTTAAGAAGTTGATCTCTGGTCTTCAATAGTTGTAGACATTCAGAGTTGAGCCATGGTAGAATGATTCTTCTTCTGTCTCCTTTTTTTGAAAATGCCGCGATAACCTCTTTGATTTTTGTTATAAAAAATTCATTGCTGTGATTTATGTCATTTGAGGAGGTGATTTCCTTCCATTCGATTTCATTTATTGCCATTGTTATATTTTGTTGTTGGTTTATTGGGATTACAGTGGTGTGAAAAAGTGTTTGCCCCCTTTCTGATTTCTTGTGATTTTGCGTGTGTCACACTTAAATGTTTCAGATCATCATCCATCCATCCATCCATCTTCTGCCACTTAATCCATTCCGGGTCGCGGGGGGGGCTGGAGCCTATCCCAGCATCTTTGGGCGAGAGGCAGGGTACATCCTGGACAGATCGCCAGTCCATCGCAGGGCCAACACAGAGAGACAGAAAACCATTCACTCTCACATCCACACCTAAGGACAATTTAGAATCCCCAGTTGATGCCAATTAACCTAACCTGCACGTCTTTGGCATGTGGGAGGAAACCGGAGTACCCAGAATAAACCCACACAGACACGGGGAGAACATGCAAACTCCACACAGAAGGGTCACCGATGGTCTGGGGGTGGGATCGAACCCACGATGGTCAAGGGTGGAATCGATCCCATGACCTTCTTGCTGTGCTGCCACTGTGCTAACTACTGTGCCACCGTGCTGCCCTATTATATATTATATATAAAATTTAAATATTAGACAAAGATAACACAAGTAAACACAAAATGCAGTTTTTAAATGAAGGTGTTTATTATTAAGGGAAAAAAATCCAAACCTACATGGCCCTGTGTGAAAAACTGATTGCCCCCTAAACCTAATAACTGGTTAGGCCACCCTTAGCAGCAACAACTTCAATCAAGCATTTGTGATAACTGGCAAAGAGTCTTTTACAGCATTGTGTAGGAATTCTGGCCCACTCATCTTTGCAAAATTGTTGTAATTCAGCCACACTGGAGGGTTTTTGAGCATGAACCGCATTTTTCAGGTCATGCCACAGCATCTCAATTGGATTCAGGTCAGGACTTTGACTAGGTCACTCCAAAGTCTTCATTTTGTTTTTCTTAAGCCATTCAGAGGTGGACTTGCTGGTGTGTTTTGGATCATTGTCCTGCTGCAGAACCCAAGTGCGCTTCAACTTGAGGCCACAAACAGATGGCCAGATATTCTCCTTCAGGATTTTTTGGTAGACAGCAGAATTCATGCTTCCATTTACCACAGCAAGTCTTCCAGGTTCTGAAGCAGCAAAACAGCCCCAAACCATCACACTACCACCACCATATTTTACTGTTGATATGATGTTTCTTTTCTGAAATGCTGTGTTACTTTTATGCCGGGTGTAATGGGTGGTGTTGTAGTCAAGACCGCAGTAACCGAGACCAAGACCAGATACAGTATCTTATATACAGACATGGACAAAATTGTTGGTACCCCTCTGTTAGTGAAAGAAAAACCCACAATGGTCACAGAAATAACTTGAATCTGACAAAAGTGGGAATAAATAAAAATTCTATGAAAATTAACCAATGAAAATCAGACAATGCTTTTGAATTGTGGTTCAACAGAATTATTTTAAAAAACAAACTCATGAAACAGGCCTGGACAAAAATGATGGTACTCCTAGAAAAGATTGAGAATAATGTGACCATAGGGACATGTTCAACCAAGATGTGTCCTTTAATTAACATCACAGGTGTCTACAAACTTGTAATCAGGCACTCGGCCTATTTAAAGGGTGACAAGTAGTCACTGTGCTGTTTGTTGACATGGTCTGTACCACACTGAACATGGACCAGAGGAAGCAAAGGAGACAGTTGTCTCAGGAGATTAGAAAGAAAATTATAGACAAGCATGTTAAAGGAAAAGGCTATAAGACCATCTCTAAGTAGCTTGATTTTTCTGTGACTACAGTTGCACATATTATTCAGAAATTTAAGATCCACAGGACTGTAGCCAACCTCCCTGGACGTGGCCGCAGGAGGAGATGGATAATACAAATGGTAACAAAAGAGCCCAGAACAACCTCTAAACACATTCATGGTGAACTCCAAGGTCAAGGTACATCAGTGTCAGATCGCACCATCCGTCGTCGTTTGAGCCAAAGTGGACTTCATGGGAGACGAACAAGGAGGACACCACTGTTGAAAACAAATCATAAAAAAGCCAGACTGGAATTTGCCAAACTGCATGTTGACAAGCCACAAAGCTTCTGGGAGAATGTCCTATGGACAGACGAGACAAAACTGGAACTTTTTGGCAAGGCACATCAACACTATGTTCACAGATGCAAAAATGAAGCATACCAAGAAAAGAACACTGTCCCTACTGTGAAACATGGAGGAGGTTCTGTTATGTTCTGGGGCTGCTTTGCTGCATCTGACACAGGATGTCTTGAATCTGTGCAGGGTGCAATGAAATCTCAAGAGTATCAAGGTATTCTAGAGAGAAATGTGCTGCCCAGTGTCAGACAGCTTGGTCTCAGTCGCAGGTCATGGGTCTTGCAACAGGATAATGACCCAAAACACACAGCTAAAAACACCCAAGAATGGCTAAGAGTGAAACATTGGACTATTCTAAAGTGGCCTTCTATGAGCCCTGATCTAAATCCTACTGAACATCTGTGGAAGGAGCTGAAACATGCCGTCTGGAGAAGGCACCCTTCAAACCTGAGACAACTGGAGCAGTTTTGCTCATGAGGAGTGGGCCAAAATACATTAGCATTAGCGTTAACATTAGCATTAGCTTGGTGAGGTAGTCTGAGTCGGTCAGATAGGTAATGCTAACGGTTCAATGTAACACTGAGGCAAAAACATAAAACTAGAAAAGCACTCAGAGAGCACATACCAACCCCCCAAGGCTCCTTTCGTCCCTCATGGATCACCTCCAAAATGTAATGGGTTCGTGTGTAGGCCACGAGCCAGTTCTGGTGAAAACTGCCTCAAAGTCTGTCCACTAGTTTTGGAGGACTCTTGCTAACACACTCTGAGAAGATAAGAGCCTTGGTGGAAGTATGCATTCTGGGATCATCACCATAATGTTATGGGCTCGTCTCTAGCCCAAGGACCACCTCTGGTGAAAATTTCATCCAAATCCATCCAGTAGTTTTTTGTGTAATCCTGCTAACAGACAGACAAACAGACAAACCACCCTGACGACATCACCTCCTTGGCGGAGGTAATAAAATAGAATGACACAAGATATTTTATTGGCTGTGGAATAGTGCAGTGTTTTCAACCAGGGTTCCCTGGTGTGTTCAGGTGTCTGTGGGAAATTTTATAATTTCACTTTTTAATTGGTCAAAAAAAAAAAAAGGCAAATAATTTGTCGCTGTTGTGTATAGGTTCTGTAGGCACTCACGCACAACAGCAGCAAATCATTTTACATTTTTTGATCAATTAACAAATGAAATTTTAACCCTGATAAAAAAAAACCAAAAACACTGAGTTAGTGAACCAGGTAGAAACAGGGATGTCTATTATGATGACTAAAATTTAAACAAAGTAACAATATAAACAGTGCTTGGTAAGCTAACTCTCTAGTAGAGATAAGGACCTGTATGGAGGTGATGCTCCAAACAGAAAACTGGATCTAGAGCTTAAATGTTGGTGGAGGTATGTGCTCTCCAAGAACTTTCTACTTTATTTCCTGAAAGCTTTATGCTTTCCAGAGGTTGGGTTTCCAGGAAGTCACATGCAAATCTTGCTCTGCCGTGCCTTCAGCAGCACAAGCGTCTTATGTAATCTGGCGATGAGCTGACGCGGCGGTGCAACGCTGTTAACTCTGAAGCCTGACAGCTGTTTTGACATGCAGCGCACATGTGTGAGGACAGATTTATTTATGGAAAATCAAAGAGGAAGCTTCGACTGCCAAATTTGCTTCCCCTTAAGTCACCTGCCTGTGATCCACGTAACACCTGGGGTCAGCAACCTCTGCTATGCAAACACCCATTTTAATCAATCTGGCAAAAACAACAGCAAGCAGCAACTTATTTAATATTTTTTCTAGTAAATTACCTTTTTTTCTGTACAGTAAGCAGGGTTATTGATGTGTACAGGTGTTTTTAATGCTGCTTTTTATCATCATATTTAACACAAATCAGACTTTGCTTGTAATTATCGACAGAGTTGAGTATGATAAATAATCAGGAGGTGATTTGAGGGGGATGCCAGCCGCCTTGTTCAACTTTCTTCTCATAAAATTTGTGCCTTTTTCCTTTTAAAAAAAATTGCAACTTTTTTCTTGTAGATTTTCAAATATTTTTTCATATATGTGCATTTTTTTTCTCATAAATCTGACTTTTCTCAACTTTCTCAAAACTTACAATTTTTTTCTCACAGATTTGCAGTTTTTTTCCTGTAAATTTTATTTTTCCCTTCAGAGATTGCAACATTTCTCTCAAAATTTTTTGACTTTTTTCTTATAAATTTATAACTTTTTCCACAAAAAATGTGACTTTTTTCTCATAAAAATACAATTTTTTTTCTTTTAAATTTAAACTTTTTTCTTAAAAATTTGCAGTTTTTCCTGTAACTTTTCAACTTTTTTTCTCATAAGTTTGCACCACTCATCTGGATGCTGGTTACATTTTTATTCTGTGTAATTAAATTATAATTTATGATTTTTAATTTTTTTTTTTTAGATTGGCATCTTTTATCATATCTTTATACCTTTAAAATAACACATCGCCTACTGTATATAATTAAACAAAGTAAAACTGCATGGACCCTTAAATTTAATATTTTGTGGCACGACCTTTTGCAGCACTCACTGCCAACAAGTGATCTCTGTACTTCACAGTGAGACGTTTGCATTTGCCAACAGGTAGTTTAGCCCACTCTTCCTGCACAAACTGCTCAAGAAGCCCCCGGTTTGAAGGGTGGCATCTCCACACTATTTTCAGATATTTCTGTAGATGTTCAATCGGATTAAGATCTGGATTCATGGAAGGCCATTCAAGCATAGTCCAATGTGTTTTCTCAGGCATTCTTGAGTGCCTTTAGCTTTTATGTTTTGGGTCATTATTCTGCTGGAGGACCAGTGACATGCTACTGAGGCCGAGCTTTCTGACACTGGGCAGTATGTTTCATTCCAGGATGTCTTGGTAGTTTTGAAATTTAATTGTGCCCTGCAGAGACTTGAGACTCCCTGTGTTAGATGCAGCAAAGCAGCCCCAAAACAAAAAATGGTGTTCTTTTCTTTTAAAGCTTCATTTTTCCTTCTGTAAGCATAGAGCTGATGTGACTGGTCTTCTTCCATGGAGTTTATTAGTGTTCAAAATGCGACAGACGGTGCAATCAGAAAGCAATAAACATTGACCTTGGAATTCAGCTTGAATGATTTTGGATGGTTTCCTAGGCTCTTTTTCTGCAATACACACTATCTTTCTGATCAATGTGGGGCTGCATTTCCTCTTGTGTGGAGGTTGGCTACAGTCCTGTGAACCTTACAATTTTTAATTGGCAACTGTGGTCACAGGAACATGAAGATTCTTGGAGATGGTCTTGCAGCCTTTACACTTAACATGGTTGTCTGTAATCTTCTTTCTAAGCTCCTCAGACAGCTCTCTCCTTTATGTTCTCTGGTCCATGTTCAGTGTGGTGGACACAACAATACCAAACTACTCACTAACATTTTTTCCCCCTTTAAATAGGCTGAATGGCTGATGAAAAGCTTGAAAGCACCAAGATCGCTTGCTGGCGGTGACTGCTGCAACAGACGGTGCCAAAAATATTACATACAAGATACAGTCTTTTATTGGTGCAATTTTAATTTAAGTATATAAAATATTCAACTGAATCAACAATCAAAACCAAAGTCTAACTTGTGCTAAATATGATATAAATGATAAGATATGCAATTAAACTTTCATCGGTTTCAAGTTATTTCATAGATACAGTGGTGTGAAAAAGTGTTTGCCCCCTTCCTGATTTCTCATTTTTTGCATGTTTGTCACACTTAAATGTTTCAGATCATCAAACAAATTTAAATATTAGACAAAGATCACACAAGTAAACACAAAATGCAGTTTTTAAATGAAAGTTTTTATTATCAAGGGAAAAAAATCCAAACCTACATGGCCCTGTGTGAAAAAGTGATTGCCCCCTAAACCTAATAACTGGTTAGGCCACCCTGAACAGCAACAAATGCAATCAAGCATTTGCGCTAACTGGCGATGAGTCTTTTACAGCATTGTGTAGGAATTCTGGCCTACTCATCTTTGCAAAATTGTTGTAATTCAGCCACACTGGAAGGTTTTTGAGCATGAACTGCCTTTTTAAGGTCATGCCACAGCATCTCAATTGGATTCAGGTCAGGACTTTGACTAGCCCACTCCAAAGTCTTCATTTTGTTTTTCTTAAGCCATTCAGAGGTAGACTTGTTGGTGTGTTTTGGATCATTGTCCTACTGCAGAACCTAAGTGCGCTTCAACTTGAGGTCACGAACAGATGACAGGACGTTCTCCTTCAGGATTTTTTGGTAGACAGCAGAATTCATGCTTCCATTTACCACAGCAAGTCTTCCAGATCCCGAAGCAGCAAAACAGTCCCAGACCATCACACTACCACCACCATATTTTACTGTTGGTATGATGTTCCTTTTCTAAAACGCTGTGTTACTTTTACATCGGATGTAATGGGACACACATCTTCCAAAAAGTTCAACTTTTGTCTCGTCAGTCCACAGAGTATTTTCATCAAAGTCTTGGCGATCATCAAGATGTTTTCTGGCAAAACTGAGATGAACTTTTATGTTCTTTTTGCCCAGCGGTGGTTTTCGTCTTGGAACTCTGCCATGCAAGCCATTTTTGCCCAGTCTCTCTCTTATGGTGGAGTCATGAACACTGACCTTAACTGAGCCAAGTGAGGCCTGCAGTTCTTTGGATGTTGTTGTGGGGTCTTTTGTGACCTCTTGGATGAGTCGTCACTGAGCTCTTTGGGTGATTTTGGTCGGTCGGCCACTCCTGGGAAGGTTCACCACTGTTCCATGTTTTCGCCATTTGTGGATAATGGCTCTCCCGTTGGTTCGCTGGAGTCCCAAAGCTTTAGAAATGGCTTGATAACCTTTTCCAGACTGATAGATCTCAATTACTTTGTTTCTCATTTGTTCCTTGTTTTAAATTGTAATCGCTCTTGTCTTGTTTTCTCTTTTTTCTCCTTTGAATTCTTGGATGGAATATGGGTGGGCAATATAAGCTGCGGCTTCAGCCATCACCCATTTCGGATAACTCACGTGGAATTGTATAGTAGAAGGAGTCTTTGTCTAATTTGACCTTGTTGTTATATTATACAGTTTCTTTTAACCTGTAATGTACTATCCGAAATAAATAAATTCATTCATTCATTCATAAATAAATTCATTCATTCATTTGTTCCTGAATTTCTCTAGATCACAGCATGATGCCTAGCTTTTGAGGATCTTTTGGTCTACTTCACTTTGTCAGGCAGGTCCTATTTAAGTGATTTCTTGATTGAGAACAGGTGTGGCAGTAATCAGGCCTGGGTGTGGCTAGAGAAACTGAACTCCGCTTTCCAAAGATATGATAAACCACAGTTACCAGAGTGGTGGCTCAGTTGGTAGAGCACCTGCCCCACCCCCGGGAGGCAGGGATTCAAATCCCAGCCAGGTCATGCCGAAGACCATATAAAAGTGGAACTTCCTGCCGTCCAGCTTGGTGCTCAGCAATAATGGAATGGAGGAGGGAAATTAGTGGCGGCGCCTTGCATGGCAGCGGCCCTCTGATTCTACACTTGGGGTGTGTGTGATTAACACTGTAGATAGGTAAAACACAATCTCGTTCTACTGTACATGATTGGTTATACAGTTGAATGACAATAAAGGGTGATTTAATTTAATTTATGTTTTAACGGGGGGGCAATCACTTTTTCACACAGGGCCATGTAGGCTTGGATTTTTTTTTACCCTTAATAATAAACACCTTCATTTAAAAACTGCATTTTGTGTTTACTTGTGTTATTTTTGTCTTGTGGAGCGTGTAAATAACGAGGCGGATTTGGCTCAGACAGTTTATTACACATCTCACACAAGAAGCATAGACAGAAAATGACATCTCAGCAGAGACTCTTCTCTTAAATCACATGGCGTTCCTCTGCATTCACTTCCTTAATCCTTTATCATTCCTCTAGAAGTTTCTAACACACAAAAGGTCACACTGCATTCACTTCATTCATCCTTCACACTTCCCTGTTATCTCACCAGGGAACCTCTGCTCTTTGTTCTTGTCTAAGATGTTACACAATTATGCTCTCCCCATGTGCCGCCATAGTCTAATATTTAAATCTGTTTGATGATCTAAAATGTTTAAATGTGACAAACATGCAAAAAATGAGAACTCAGGAAGGGGGCAAACACTTTTTCACACCACTGTAATTGTGTTTTTTCATTTTTGAGGACAGGTACCAACAAATTTGAGCATGTCTGTACATCTGTACTTGCTGTGTTCAATCCAACAGCAATCCAAACAAAACAATTTTTAATCCCAGGTGTAAATTAGGGCTGAAACAATTTGCTGATGTCAACAACGTCAATCATAAAAATTTGTAGATGCAAAATTTTATTGCTGACGCAAAATTTAATTTTATAAAGTTTATAAGCATGCCACGGAAATGTTCAGTTGTAACTGTAATACACGACTGGAACTGCTGCAGACAGCAGCGCTTCTGTTTTCCGGCATGCGTGAACAATTTCCAGTGAAGAAGAGGAGCACAGCATGGTGAAGTGAAAGGATAAACACGTAGAACCAGAGATTAAAAAAAAAGCGGATCTAAACTCTCTAAAGTATGGGAACATTTCACTGAAAGTAAAGAAACGAAACAAGTAAAATGCAGACTCTGCAAGGCAGACTTTTCTTATTATAGCAACACTACAGTGATGCATGAGCATTTGAAATTGAGACACCCCGGAGCCATGACAAGCTTCTGCTTGGTAAGTTTTAGCGAGTAAAGAAATTTCACGTATTTTGATTGGATGGTTAGACTCCTTCCACCACACTGCAGAGCATCCTAGCTATCAAAACATGTGTGCAAGGACTTGCTTAAGCAGCTACAATATGTTGATCTGGATGATGGTTGTTACCACTGCTAGTCTGCGAGCCCTTGTTAGCACATCCGTGGCAGGAGTCCGTGGGTCCGATTCAGCTGCAGAGCCCCCAGTCCATCAGTCTGTGGGGGAGTGGCAGTCACATTTTCAAAGTAGTTTACTTTCCAATGTTGATATTTTTACTCCTGTGATGATAGACTGTCAAAGCCATTACTAGGTAGAAGCTTTGACTAGCGCTATCCTTGGGACGTGCGCATTCGCACGTCTTCCACATGATGTATTGGCACCGTGTGAAAAATCTGCTTCATGTTTGGTCTGAACGCACCTTTAGAACAATTTTTAAAACTATAATTTTATAGGTAAGTTATCTTTAGCATGCTTTGTGTGGACGGCTTGGTATGGATGGCACTTAAATCAAGTAGCTCACCACTGAAGGCCTAGTTGTAAAGTACACAGTCCGCCACTGAGGTGAGGTAAAACATGCACTAGAGCTCCAACAAGAGCAGTGGCAACAGGAGGCAGAGATGGACATGACAGAAATAACTGCAACTAGTCGACCAATCGAAAAAATAGTCGTTAGATTAGTCGACTACCAAAATAATCATTTGTTGCAGTCCTAGTGTAAATGGGGTCTCTGTGAGCTCAGCTTATAGCAGAAAATCTCATCACATCCCTCACATCTCATGTGATGAAGGTCCTGGAGAGACTGGTCTTAGCCCACCTGAGGCCACAGGTGGAGACGTGGCTGGACCCTCTGCAGTTTGCATATCAGCCTCATTTAGGAGCTGAAGATGCTGTCATCTACCTGCTGCAACGAGCCCATCAGCACCTGGATGGTGGAGGAGATACTGTGAGAATCACTTTTTTTTGATTTCTCCAGTGCCTTTAACACCATCCAGCCACTGCTGCTGGGCGAGAAGCTGCGGGGGATGGGGGCTGACAGCTCTGTGATCTCCTGGATTACCGACTACCTGACAGGCAGACCACAGTTTGTCAGGCTGGGCAGTGTCTTGTCTGGAGCGGTGGCTTAGTGATACGGGAGAGCGCCACAGGGGACTGTGCTCTCTCCTTTTCTTTTTACCTTATACACCACAGACTTTTCAGTACAACACTGAGTCATGTCACCTGCAAAAATTCTCTGATGACTCAGCTGTTGTGGGGTGTATAAGAGGGAGGAGGAGGAGGGGGAGTACAGGGCACTGGTAGACAGATTTGTGGAGTGGACGGAACAGAATCACCTGAGGTTGAATGTCAGCAAGACCAGGGAGATGGTGATTGACTTCAGGAAGAGGAAGGCTCCTTCTTAGCCACTGCAGATTAGGGGGGAGGATGTGGGAGTGGTTGAAGACTACAAATATCTGGGTGTCAGGATCAGCAGCGGGTTGGACTGGAGATCCAACACCGATGCTGCCGCACAAGAAGGGGATGAGCAGACTATTTCCTGAGAAAACTGAGATCCTTCTAACGTGTGCAGCAGGATGCTGGAGCTTTTCTACCAGACTGTTGTCGCCAGTGCCATCTTCCTTTGCTGTGGTCTGTTGGGGTAGCAGTATCAGGGCCAGAGATACCAACAGACTTGACAAGTTATCAAGAGGCTGGCTCTGTAATTGGTCTCAGACCGGAGACCTCTGAGACAGTGGGTGGAGAGGAGAACACTAAATAAACTGCGATCCATCATGAACAATCCTGATCACCCCCCTCCACCACACACTAGATAGGCAGCGAAGCACTTTCTCCAGTAGACTACTACAGCTTCGTTGTCGAACGGCCAGGTACAGGAAATCTTTCCTGCCACATGCAATTTCACTGTACAATAACTCACTATGATGTTGTATTCTGGTCATAGCTATGCTGCCACACTGCACCTTACAGACTAACTGGTACCTCACATTTTCACTCTGCTCCTGATAGTCCTTCTTTGTGCAATGGGATGATTCATGTGTTTATACGGGTCATCATATATTAAGCTATGATGTATATAGGTTCTATAGTCGTGTTAGTTTCTTTTTTACTTTCCATGGGTAATCTCTTTGTCGTGTGTGTTTCTGTTGTTTGGCTGTCAGCTGTCATGCTGCTGTTACACTGTAATTTCCCAGTTTGGGATCAATAAAGTACATCTATCTATCTATCTATCTATCTAAAATCTGATTCACATACATCCCTGTTCAACAGAAATGAGAAAGAAGCAGACACTTCAAAAACAGAAAACCTGTATGTCAGGTGTGAAGCGCTTGATCTTTTATGACACCATAAAGATGATTATGAGGCCATAATTTAGTGTCACTATTAACTTCAATGCATAAAGGGATAAAACTCTTAATTAAAACCAGGGAATTCACTGGAGAAACCACCGGTAAACATTTTACAACATCACATCTTTTCTGTGTCGTTGCATCAGCAGTGTGACACCCGCCTTTGGCCATCCTGTAATTAAGTCTGAATATTTTTTACTTACTGTATCCTATGTGAAGGGAGGGGAGAAATCTTCCTACAATTAAAAAAAAATTAAAAACTGAAAAGTAGCTGTCACATAAAGTTAAAATAATCCTTCACTGTTGTGTATTCAAGACCGAAAAAGCTATCACTGTGACTGACAGGGAAATAAAAAGTTCTTTTAAGACTGCAGTAAGCATGGGTGTGCTCCAACCGCCGGAACTTTATCACAGTTACTACGTGAGGTTTTTCCCCATTCCGTTTTGTTCCGAGGAACTGTTGAACAATTTTTCCACCACAAAGTAAAAAGATTCACAATTAAAACTGAAAATACAAATGAAAATAAAAGCTACTCAGTGTTTTATCATATTATAATTGAAATTATTGATAAAATAATATCTGGCCTGCAATGGACTGGCAATCTGTCCAGCGTGTACAGTGCCTCTTGCCCAAAGATGCTGGGATAGGCTCCAGTCCCCCCACCCCACCCAAAAAGGATTAAACAGTAGAAGATGGATGGATGGATGGATGGATGGATGATGACCAAAGACAAATTCCAGACGATAATTTAAAAAAAAAACAGCCAAGAAGAAAAGGAAATATGACAAGGCTTAGCTTGCTCTTGGATTCATCGTGGGTGTGGAGGGGCAGAGAAATAGCTGTGTGTAGGTGGGCTTGTTAATCATCTGGCTCCCCAAAATGGGGATTAAAAAAAGTTTAAGAGCCACTGGTATAAATGAACAAAAAAAAAAAAAAATCAGCAAATTACAACGACCACAGTCTGAACTTTTACAGCTGACATGGGATTGAAACCGTCAGCGCTTCAGTTGTGCTCTTTAGAAAGAAACCTCGCTTTGAATATTTTCTGCACAATTAGAAGAAAGGTCTCTGAGCTCCATGAGGTTTCACCTGCCAAACAAGAATAAATGTTACAGCTCCTCAAGCAGTATTTACTCTTGTTTAAAAGCAGCCTACTTTGCACAATGACTGCTGTTTACAGCCTATTAATGTGGTCTTAGCAGGAAACATACCTTAAAAACACGTTCTCTGCCAGTGCACTGTTCCCTCTATGACTCCCTCACTCTTGCTCTATCGCTAGACCACTTGCACACAGAGCAGCACCTAGGTTTCAATTAGCACTCCCTCAGCTGGTGGGTTCTATAATTGCATTTAAGAATGCAGTTCCAAATACAGCAAACGTGATATACGTAAATAATTGACTTTTGGAAATGGACTGGCAGGCTGCCAGTTGCCCAGCCCTGCCTTAAAGTCTTTCTACACTCTGGTCTTGGTCTGGTCTAAACTACAACATTAGTGACCAGTACCCCAACAGAAAGGCGCCAAACAGTGAGAATTTCCTGTCAGTTACTTTGGTATCCGACACATATTAAATGCATATAATTCCATGATGTACCAAACTGAACCGAACCAAACTGTACCACTCGGTGGAAACAAGCCTTTACAAAAATAAGTCCTTCAAAACACAAGAACAAAGGAGAACTATGAAACAAAATTTTATGCAACAGACAGCCTGACTGAAAGAAGCACAAAAATGCAAAGACAGAAGACGGTAAAAATATACAGCGGGGAAAATGAGTATTGAACACGTCAACATTTTTCTCATTAAGCATATTTTTGATGGAGCCATTGACCTGAGATTTTCACCAGGTATCAGTAACAACCTAAGTAATCCATGCATACAAAGAAATCAAAGCAACTCTGTTCATAAAACAAGTTATATTTAATAAAGTTGAATGACACAGGGAATAAGTATTGAACAGGCTTGGTGAAATTAATTTAATATTTAATAGAAAAGCCTTTGTTGGTAATAACACCTTCCCGACGCCTCCTGTAGGGAGAAACTAGGCGCAGGCATTGCTCAGGAGTGATTTCAGCCAATTCTTTCAAACAAACTGTCTTCAGAACTTGAAGGTTCCATGAGTGTCTTCTATGAACTCTGGCTTCAGTTCCTTCATCGATTTTCAATGGATTGACATGGGGAATAAGTATTGAACATATGAAGAAAAACAGGTTAAACAAACGCATAGGAAGCCAAGAACCAGCTGAAATCTCATCAGAATTTAGGAAGCCATCCCATCCCCCAGTCAGTGCAAAATTAATTTCAGCTGGTTAAGTCCTGACTGATAGCCTTTAAAAGGTTTGTCAATATCAGGTTGGCACACCACAAAGAACTCTAGATGGGTAGAAGCAAAGAGCTCTCTCTAGACCTTCACAACCTTATTGTTGCAAAGAACATGAATGATGGCATTGTTACAGGCACATTTCTAAATGGCTGAATGTTCCAGTGGAGCACTGTTGTGAGCCTTTCATTTGAAAGTGAAAAGAACATCATTATGCCAGAAACCAGCCACAACCAGGAGCTCCCTCACAAGGATTTTCTGACAGACGAGTCTAAAACAATTATCAGAAAGAGTTATCCAAGAGCCAAAGATCAGTCGTGGAGAGCTCCAAAAAGACTTGGAGTTAGCATGTACTGCTGTTTCAAAGAAAACAATCAGTAATACACCCAACTGACATGGACTCTGTGCCCCGCTCACCCTCGCAAGACCCCACTGCTGAAGAAAAAGCATGCTGAAGCTCATTTAAAGTTTGCTGCACAACATTTGGGCAAGCCAGTGAAATACTGGGGGAATATAGTCTGGTCAGATGAGACAAAAATTTAACTTTTTGGATGCCACAACACACAGCATGTTTGGAGGAGAATATGGCACTGCACATCAGCCCAAAAATACCATACCAACAGTGAGTTTGGAGGTGGGAGCATCAAGGAAAATAAAGCTGCTAGAATGGGCCAGTCAGTCACCTGACCTGAACCCAATTGAAAATCTATGGAAGGAACTGAAGATCAGAGTTCATAGAAGACACCCATGAAACCTTCACAATTTGAAGACAGCTTGTGTGGAAGAATGGGCTAAAATCACTCCTGAGTAGGGCTGGGCGATATGAAAACACATGGGGTGTTTTTTCAGCACACGGTACAGACAGACTTCATATAATTGGAAAGATGACTGGACAAATGTACAGAGACACCCTTGATAAGAACCTGTTGCCATCTGCCAACATGCTGAAGATGAAACAAGGGTGGACATTTCAGCAAGACAATGATCCCAAACATACAGCCAAGGAAACTCAACTGGCTCCAGAGAAGGAAAATAAAGCTGCTAGAATGGCCCAGTCAGTCACCTGACCTGAATACAATTGAAAATCTACGGAAGGAACTGAAGATCAGCAGTCATAGAAGACACCCACAGAACCTTCACAAGATTTGAATGACGGTCTGTGTGGAAGAATGGGCTAAAATCACCTCCCGAGGAGGGCTGAGTGAGCGATATGAAAAAAAATCCACCACAATATATTTTTTTCCATATGTGAACGATATCGCTATACTGTATGTTGCGATATAAATCAAATCACCATTTTCTGTCCAAGCTTAAAGGTTCCTTTTTTACGCTATTGTGAGTGTAGAAGCTATAACAAGATTCAATATAAATATTTATTTTCTGACAGAAGTTGAACCTGGGACAAATGTAGTGTAGAACATTATACAACTGTATTTCAAATAAATTATAAAACAATAAAATATAAATATATTTTATATATATCTGCTCACCAACATACCCACAGTTTAAGTGAAGAGGCATTGCCCAAGTAGCACTGCAGCTGTGTCCCACTTGCTAGTTATGTGGTCTTCCACTATATTTGTCCCACTGTCTGTCCTGATGTCGACTTGTTTGTCTTCACTCAGTCTCCAGGATGCTTTGGATCATTCCTAAAGCAAAGGACCTGTCACCTGTGTGGGCTTTCAGGAAAGTCTGAAGACATCTGCTTTTTAAATTCCAATTGTTGATCAATAGACATGGGAGTGAGGCTCATATATGTTCAGATGTGCGACTTGACCACAAATCTGACATAGTAGCGAAGTATGGCACACTTTGCAGCTCCTTTTCAGTCACTTCTCTACATTTCCGTGTACAGCTGGGAGTGTCGTCTGGAGAAATATTTACGGCCAAGGAGTTGGGTAACAAGGGTCAATTACTTTTAACAGGATGGCACTGCTTCAGATGGTAAAAAAGATTTGTAGTGTTACCTGATTTTGTGGAACGTGCTGAGACACAGTTTGCAGTGCATGCAAGCTGCTTCTTGTTAGACTTAAATAGCCAAAATATTTCCACATTACTGAATTCCTCGGGACCATTCTTTTCAACAATCTCCTCGTCTATTGAGCATTGGGCGGCGTCCGTTTTGGTGTCTACTTTGATAACGCTGTCACTGGACTATTCATTAATGTTTCCTGTCGTCTCTTACATGGCTGCGCTAGCCAAACATTAGCAGGTGTGCTAACTACTAAGCCCCGGCTGCATGCTGGTCCTACGCGTGTACACACCCTATTGTATGCGTCAATTGAACATGACTTCCAGCCACATGATTGGGTCGGTGTGGTGTAGTGTATTTTCATTTTCATTGGCTTTTCGCGTTGTCTGTCAAAACACGGAACAAATGAGTTCTATCGAAGTTCTATTGACCATGTATTATGTCTCTACCGAGGAAAAGTTATTTTGCAATAATTATCGTTGCATCACCCAGCCCTACTCCTGAGCAATGTCTGCGCCTAGTTTCTCCTTACAGGAGGCATCTAGAAGCTGTTATTACCAACAAAGGCTTTTCTACTAAATATTAAATGAATTTCACCAAGCGTGTTCAATACCTATTCCCTGTGTCATTCCACTTCATTAAATATAACTTGTTTTGTGAGCACAGCTGCCTTGATTTCTTAGCATGTATGGATTACTTGGGTTGTTGCTGATATCTGGTGAAAATCTCAGGTCAATGGCTCCATCAAAAATATTTTTAATGAGAAAAATGTTGACATGTTCAATACTTATTTTCCCCGTCGTATATACTTCTCAATGGGAATGTGCAAAAGAACTAGTGCCAAGATAGTCAATGTTGTGGAAAAGCGGCTTATCATTTTTTCACAATAAAAAGTTGACTTGAGATGACTGCTGTTGTAAACTGAAGCTATTAAATTTTGATTTAATTTAAATTTATGATCAGAGCTTTTAGCAGAAAATTCACACCTGCTGCAGCTCTCAGTCTTAGTGCCTCATACAGTATCAATCTTTCACTCTGTGGATTCCATAGTTGGCATTATGTCAGGTCATAAATATCCATGCATTTATAGTTTTTTATTACAGCCTGTACAAACCTGTCACACGCATGCAGGCAAATCAGCAGATGATCGCTGTGGAGTTAACTGATGACCAGGACAACAAAAGCCCTTTAGATAATGAGACTCACTGGTGCAAGTGAGGCTACATTTTTTAATGATATGTGCTTGAACACGGCTTGTCCAACAACTTTTAGTTGCATCAGGTGTGCTTGAGATAGAACACCTCAGACAGCTAGACTGTTGACGGTAACATTTGACTGCATGTTAGAAATATGGTGAAGTCAAGAGAATTGTCCAAAAAATTCAGAGAAGAGAATATTGCCTTGCACAAACAAGAAAAGGATACAAAAAGACAGCAAAGGCACAGAATGTTCCTAGAGATACAGTTGGAAGCATAGTTCACAAGTTTAAAGTTAAAGGAACAGTGGCTACACTACCAGGATGTGGCAGAAAAAGGAAGCTATCAACGGCTGCCACTAGAGTCCTGAGGAGGCAGGTAGTCTAAAATCCTCAACTGACTGCAAAAGATCTACAGCAAGACTTGGTGGCAGCTGGCACTGAGGTTTCAGTTTCCCCAGTAAGGCTCATGCTAAACGCTGAAGGGCTCCATGCCCGAACTCCAAGATGTACACCACTCATCATCATCATCATCATAGCAGTCTGTCGTGGGCGACAATGACTGTTTCATTTAGGTCTGATCAGATTCCTCCACACAGCTCTGTCCTTAACCTTCTGCTGCCAGGAACTCCTGTCTATGTCCAACTTCTCCAAGTTTCTTTTAACAGTGTCTTTAAATCTGAGCCTTGGTCTACCCTGATTGTGTTTGTCCTCGCATAACTGTGAGTAGAGTAACTGCCGAGGGAGACACTGGTGGTCCATCCTCTCAACATGTCCAAGCCATCTTTGTCTTTCCATGAACTGACCCAAAAACACAAGAAACGTCAGCACCAATTTGCTCAAAACTATATAAATAAAGCAAAGTGGTTTAGGGTCTGTCTGTGCAGCAATGAAACAAAACTGGAACTTTTCGGGCCTATGGATCAGTGGTATGTCTGAAGGAGCAAGAATGAAGCACATGCTGAAAAGAACACCCTGCCTAAAGTGAAGCATGGTGGTGGCTCAATGATGCTCTGGGGCTGCTTTGCTTCCTCTGGCACTGGAGACCTGCAGCTTGTGGAGAAAATGGATTTAATGAAGTATCAGAAAATCTTGGGAGAAAATGTCATGCCATCCTGTGAGGAAGCTGAAGCTTGGGCGTCACTGGACCTTCCAACAGGACGATGATCCCAAGTGTAGCAGAGTCAATAAAAGCATTCCTACTTGGCTTGCCAAGTGGGTTGACCCTATTGGCGACACAGGTAGAGTGCCGGACTCTGAAGCCAGAGGTCATGAGTTAGAATCCTCCGGTTGAACGTCGCCAGTTGGGGCTTGGTAATCACCCTCCACTCGGTTACACTTGGCGCTGTGAGCAGGATTTACTGGCGGCATATCAGTTCCCTTCTCCATATCCCCGCAAGTGTCAGAAGGAGGCCATGGGGCCTGAAAAGCTAAAATGTACCTCTGACGTCGGGATGAGGTATCCCCGCAAGTGTCAAAAGGGTGGCCCAGAGCCTGAAAGCTGAAATGCACCTCTGACATCGGAACGATGTCAAAAATCGGAGGGAAATATGTAGCAGAGTCAATAAAAGCATTCCTACTTGGCTTGCCAAGTGGGTTGACCCTATTGAAGACACAGGTAGAGTACTGGACTCTGAAGCCGGAGGTCGTGAGTTTGAATCCTCCGGTTGGACGTCGCCAGTTGGGGCTTGGTAATCGCCCTCCACTTAGTTACACAAGCATACCTCAAAGTTCACCAAGGCTTGGTTTCAGAAGAGGTCCTGGAAGATACTAGAGTGGCCATCACAGTTGCCTGACTTTAACCCCATTGAAAATCTTTGATAGGATTTGAAAAAGGCAGTTGCAGCACACAAACCCAAGAATATTAGTGAAGTGGAGGCCTTTAACCATGAAGAATTAGCCAAGATTCCTCAGGAACACTGCCAGAAGCTGGTGGTTGACTATGCATCACATTTGCAGCAGGTCATAACAGCAAAAAGGGTGCTCTACTAAGTACTAAAGATGTTTGTCATGAAGGGGTTGAACAAATTTGAGACTGCAATAATCATTAAAAGTGGCATGTTGTGCTGAATTTACAGAAACCACTTGTAATATTAGTTGTATTGAGCTCTTTACATTGTTATTGTTTGATTTGTTTATTGCAAACAGCTGCTAGTTTGTACATTTTGCCAATAAATCAAATTTGCAGTGGGGGTTGAATAATTTTGATTGCAACTGTATCCAGCGCCATTCCGTCCTATTTTGTTTACTTTTCTGGGGTGGATACATTTAGGGGACTAGCTTGGCGACACAAATCGGCATGACCAGGGGTTTTATGGCTCTTTTTTGTGAAGTGAAGTCACCATACTAGACCAGTGCATTCATTAATCCACAGTTGTGCCATTCTGGCTTATTTTATTATATTTTGGCCCTAATAGCCAGGTAGGTTTGGCTGCTAACATTAGCTGGTATAAGCAGAAACAAGCGGGATTTCTGACCAACTTTAGGGTCAACCTACTGGGTACAAACTGAGTGAGAAGTCTTCAAGTCTTCCGCCAGCTTGGCTGGATCCTCTCAAACCTTGATCACATATTTCAATTATAGACATTATTTTAGCACTCTTTTTTTTTTAGTTTATTAGTCTCCAGACAGGTCACCTCCTCGATTAGCAGTGGTTAGCTGCTGTTAGCAGAGTAAGCCATTCACTCTTTCAGGATTGTTTCTGTGCTTCTTACACCCCAGGGACCAGTCATATAGTATCAATCACTCAAAACACTCACCCCTGTTTTTGATAATGCTTTATTTGAACTTTTAAACTCTCACATTCAGTAGCTCGGTGGAACAGTGGTTAACACTGCATCAGCACAGTAAGAAGGTCACAGGATCGATCCCACCCCCTGACCATCAGTGACCCTTCTGTGTGGAGTTTGCATGTTCTCCCTGTGTCTGCGTGGGTTTACTCCGGGTACTCCGGTTTCCTCCCACAGGCCAAAAACATGCAAGTTAGGTTAATTGGAGACTCTAAAGTGGCCCTGGGTGTGAATATGTGTGTGAATGGTGAATATATTGGCGCTGCACCTTGGCTGCCTCATCCATTCAGGTGGAAACCCTGAATTTCCCTCTGGGATTAATAAAGTATACCAAAAAAAAACCCAGCTAAAAGCTAACGTTAGCATGAAATATGACATCACTATTAAAACAAAATCTCACAGAAATGAAGAAAGAGGGAGGGTGGGGTAAGCTGGGGCTCATCAGCATTTAAAGCAATATGTCATAAAACAGCTCACTTTGAGGGCAGCTCCTTCGCTGTATGTAAAATGGCACTGCAATAATTAAACCCTGAGTTGTTTTGACCAAGCCATGTCACAAACATTTCATTAACACCTTTGAGTTCTGTCAACATGTGAAATAGTGCATAACAGGGACTCTTTAGATATGACAAACACAGCACAGTAACACAAAGAAAACACTTTTTTTCCTCTGTGGTCCTCTGACATAAATGAGAACTTCAAAACAGTGCGAGTTTGGTTTGGGGAAGAGGCAGTTACTCAGAGCGGGAGTTCTGCTTGGCTACTTCACCACACCCTCCATTCAGAGATCAGTGGCCTCATTGTTGAGCACTCATGTAGTGTTGCTTTTGGCAGTGCTTCCCCCTCACTACTACTTAAGGCTTTAAGGCTGTGAAAAGGAGGATTTAATCAAACTAAAAACAAAACTAAACTGTGTGATGGCGCCGTCACCTCTCTGACATGTAATTTTACACATGAGCACTCCATAAATATTACAGAATATTTTTTAAAAAAAGCATTCAAGGGCATGAAGATACAAGTAGAAGATCTGAAGCGATCCATCCTGTGTCCAAATATTTTTAAGGTTTGCAGGGTTGGGCGATTGGAAAAATGCCTCAGATTTTCTTTAGGTGAAAAATATGCAATTTATTTATCTTTTTTGCTCAGGTTTTTTAGGACAATTCTCACCCTGGGTGGGCAAATGTCTTATTCCTATTTAGCTTAGTCACAATTCCTAGTTTGTAAGTAGTTCCTGTGCTATTCTTGTTTCTGTTGGGCTCTACAGTTCTTAGCTATTCTAAAATTATTTCTTGTCTTAATCTTATCCAGTTTCATCTCCTCGGTCTCTTGTGTATTCTAGTAGTATCTCCAGTGTTATCCTTGTGTTTATCTTGTCTCATTTTAATATTAAGTTTATTGAGAAAGTACTTCCTGTTTCAGCTTTGTGTACTGGATTCCCCACTTTATTTTGGTAATGTCTTCCTGGTTTTCCTTGGCTATGATTCCTAGTTTACCTTTTGTTGTATTTATGGAACCCAGTTACTTTGATTCTCTGCTTCTGTGTTCCCCAGATGTTTTCCTTGTGTAATCTTCAGTTCCTTTAAGTTCGATTCAGTCTCGCTGCTCCTCGCATTAACATATAGTTTTACCTGCATCCTGTTGCACTTCTTTGGTTTGCTCGTTTAATGCTCTGAGGTCTGAAGTCAATGAGGAGTTTTATTTCTTACATCCATCCATCCATCTTCTTCCGTTTAGTCCTTTTTGGGTCGTGGGGGGGGGGGGGGCTGGAGCCTATCCCAGCATCTTTGGGCGAGAAGCAGGGTACACCCTGGACAGATCGCCAGTTCATCGCAGGCCCAACACAGAGAGACAGACAACCATTCACTCTCACAGTCATACCTAAGGACAATTTAGAATCCCCAGTTTGATGCCAATTAACCAAACTTGCATGTTTTTCCTAAATGTATTTTCTGTCATTTTTTTAGCATTTTTTATTTGCAGCTTTTTCCTAATTCAACTGTGTGTTTTGTGGGTGACTGCAATTTTTACAATTAGTTTTCTTTTTTTTTTTTTTTTAAATTTGCACCTTTATTCTTGTATATTTGCTAGAATTTTCGTCTTATTTTTGTTTGTTTTTTTCTTGCACATATGCAACTTTTTCCTTACAGATTTGACTAATTTGTCAGTAACTTACTAGCTTTTTAACCCCTTGCACTCCGGGCAATTTTCCTAAAAATGCCAAAAAAAAACATGCCCAAAGTAAATCGAAAGCTGTTCTTCAACCCTTTGCAGCATCTTCATGGGGTTGGTCTCATTTAAAAGAAAACACTTTGAATTTTTTGACAAAAAAAAACATGATCTCTCTACGTGCTCCGGCCACTCAGTTACAGTCATCTAAACATACTGAACTTGAAGAAAATAAATTTGGACACGGTGTTTTTTTGGATACAAATGCTTGCAAATAACACACAGCTGTCCGATCTGGCTGGAAAATGCAACAGAAATGTAGAACCAAGTGTTATCAAGCTGAGATCCAAATTTGGTAACAATACCACAAAAAATGAATATTTTACACAGCTTTGTTCTCAGGTAGTTCCCAGGCGTTTTGGAACTGTGCCAAATTGTGCCAAATAGCACAGTTTGGAAAAACGTCTGTAACTTTTGAGTAATTCAATGTAGAATCTTCATTTTGGGCTCTAATGAAAGGTCACATTCAGGGCTGTGTCTGTGTGTGTGTGTGTGTGGGGGGGGGGTTGTCTCCCCCCCCCGCTACAAAAGACGGAGTTCGGCCCTCGCTACATGACCGATTACACTCCTTGCATGTTTTCACAGCGGCTACCCCCCCCCCCTCGCTACTGTGTGTGGGTGGGGGGGGGGGGTTGTCCCCCCCCCCCTCGCTACAGAAGACAGCCATCGCTACTTGACGAAATAGACTCATATGCTTCCCCCCGCGGACCGGGGGGCGTTCGGACCGTGAACGCCCCCCCCCCCGCTTCTCTTATGCAGTGGGGGGGTGGCGTTCACGGTCCGAACACGGCAAATGAACCGTTTATCGCGGCGCACACACTTCATACTTCGTGCGCCGTACGGTTGTAATTTACCGATCGGTCAAAAGTCATTTTTGGATTACAATTTTCAGGGATAAATAATAATTTAGCTTATAACACCTTAACTCTTCACAGCAGCAGAGTCGTGGCGAACTTCTCTTCCCCATTGTCAGACGAACGCGACGCTGGTCCCCTCGTGGATCCCGATCAAAACATAATTCCAATATTGCGGTTTTGGTGAATGATTTACGACCTTTGTCGTCGGCCTCCGTCGGTCTATGATGACGGAAGAGAATCCTAAACATCTATTCTGCTGGAATGAGTGCAGGTCCCACTTGTGGGTGGTCTCCATGCTGCTGGGTGAGCCTGGGTCTGTAGCAGGTTCGTCCAGCGTCCTTTGTTTTCATCTGCTGCAGCAGTAAGTCTCTCTTCACCCAGCCTGAATTTCTGTGCTTCAATTGGCTCCTGCATTCACAGTAGGCGGGTCCTCCTTCCTAGGTTTTCATTCATTGGCTCTTCATGGTTTCAGAAACCCAATTCAAGGCTCTTATTAGTCGAATGAGAGGTCAATCAGATGAACTAATCTGTTCGCAGCTGTGTCTGCAGGTTTTTTTTTTTCAGTGGCGCTTGGACGCCAACACCACCTACATCACCACAATCTGGACTATGCGTCCGAGTGCGCACGAGGGTGCAGGAGTGCGCCCTCATGCGTCCTAGGACGCAGAGACTTGCCCGCCCGCGGAACAACGGGAGTGCAAGTGGTTAAATTAGATTTTTTTTGTTTAATTTGCTATTTTTCCCCTTTAACAAGATTGTTTGGAATTCTTTTTTAAATTTTCAACTTTTTTCCACAAATTATACTCATTTCTCATTAATTCACTTTTTTTTATTTTGCAAATTTGCATCTTTTGTCATAAATGGCTGATTTTTCCCCCCCTCTTAATTTCACAAATGCCCTTATTTGGAAATGTGCAACTTTTTTTTCTTTCCCATTTCCAAAGTTGTTTTTTTTTGTTTTGTTTTGTTTTTTTTTTTTAAACTATTTTGGATTTATATTATTTTGCATTTATAATTTGCAATGTATTTTCGGTACATGTCTAAGTTTCTATTTTTGATCGACTGCTTCCGGGCAAATGACACACTGACTTATTTCTAGTATTTATAAGTATTAAGCATTTATAGTGTTAGAATTGTCCTAATACTAATAATCCTTAGAAGTTTTGTTTTTGCCTTTCATAGCAATTCCTAATTTGTTCGTTTGTGTTTTGAGTTTAGTTTATTTCAGCCCCCGTGCTACTCTTCATTTTCTATAATAAATTATCTGCCATGAACTGTTCAATGGCTGCATTTGGGTCCTCCTCTTCTGCCTGCGCCACAAACCATGACACAGACAGACATATGAACAGATGGCCAGACCACACCATGGCATTAGCTCCTTTTGGCTTCACCAGAATGAGCTAAAAATGCAAAAAGTCAAAAACAATTACTTTATCCATGAGTGAAACTAGTCATATTTAAGGGAAAAGGTTACAATTGAAAGTCCAGTTTATTCTTATGACTGTTGTACCTTCACATTAAGGCTTTAATATGTTTTGCAGATTGATGCACACTTTTTTCTTTTTTCTGGATACAGAATAGCAAAATCATCTCATGTGCCCACTTTTCCTTCCATCTTTCTGTATCTGCTCCCTCGTTTATATTTCTGCAGTCTGATCCCAGCAGCTCCACCACAGTAAGCCTGCTTTTATTACAAACACATGCTGTATCAGTGGAGTTACATTAATCTTAGGCTGCAAAAATTCAATAAAAGCCAGTATGCCACACAAGAAGAACAAAGACAACAATAACCCAAAAAGGTTATTTTTGTCACAAGACCTTTAAGGGCCCTTAAACAACGACCCTGAAAGACCTTTTTTTCTGAGAAGTTGAGTGTCTGAGGCCTAAAAACCTGTCTTACTTTACTGAAAATCCTCAGAATGTACTCACAAGACTCGTATCAAAGCGACAAAACTAAAACACACACAAAATACCTCCCCCCCCCCCCACACACACACACACACACACACACTGACACAGTTCTCAGAGGTCTGAATGAAATGTGACCAACAAAGAAGTGGAACTTTTACTTTGGATTATAAAACCACAAATAGAAATGCCAGATTCCCCCTGCAAAAATACTCATATTTGTTTGTTTGTTTGCTTTTAAGTTGAAAGAATGAGGGAGTCATAAATAAAAATAAAAAATAAATCTGACTTGCTGACAGCTGGTCTGAATATTTGATAAGGAGTCTTTAGTCATAACTTATACAAAAGCGTTACAAAAGAGAAAACATGATATGATGATTAGGGGTCTAACAGTGCGCCTAAAATCACAGTTTGGTACCTACCTTGGTTTTAAGGTCACAGTCCGGTTCATTTTTGGTACAGTAAGAAATCAAAACGCAAAACATAAAACTGCTTATCTTTTGTATAACCGGGAACAGCTTTACTGACAAAAAAACCCAGCAAACTGCCAACAGTAAATTCTCCAATAAATAAAATATTCTCAGATAAACTAAATAAAACTAGAAAAGCACTCGGAGAGCGCAGACCTCCGCCAAGCGCCACAGTTCCCCCCATACAGTGTTTTACATCATAAATATTAATCCTACATTTATTGTGTGTACGTTTTCAGATTCCTTGACCATGAAAACATATGAGTATCAATTGGATTCACATGGATAGGATTAGTGGTTCAGTAGTTATTCAGGAAAATCGCATTTCGCATAATGGCGGTTTTCTTCTGGATGTAGCTCCATAGCTTTTAAAGATACAACAAATCCGTTGACACACTAGAGATTCCACAGTGTCTTGGCTACATAATGGTGTTTGTTGAGTGATTTTAGCTTCATTTGTTGTCTTCCTATGAGGAAAATTGCAAAGGTCCCCTATTTTTGTTGATATTGTGGATCATAGTATCCGGAATTATTGCATTATCCGGATCAGTCTTCGATATATTATAGAACCTGTGGGCATGTTGTCCTGTATTTTTTTTGTTTTGCAAGTGTTGTGACGATTTTTGGCAGACTTACATGCACAAATATTGAAAATGGTCCTATCTCGCAATGTTAAAGAATCCCTTTAAAAAATTCCTGGATCCAGACGGTGATCCGGATCACCACTAAAATGTAATCATCTGTAGGATACCCCATTTCTGACAATCTGTGAAAATTTCATGAAAATCCGTCCTTAACTTTTTGAGTTATCTTGCTAACAAACAAACAAACAGACAAACCAACGCCGATGAAAACATAACCTCCTTGGCAGAGGTAAATATATACAATAAAATAAATAAATTCTCTTTTTAGGAAATGAATGATGCAGACAAGTGCAACAATAGAAGTTTGAGCAGCCTATTATAAAAAGTTCCCATAGCTAAATAAAATAATGACCCATGAAACATGAGTTGGAAACGTGAACTTAACAGCTTAATCAAAAGTGCTTGTAGCAGCACAATTAAATAACAGACATTAAAGTTCGGTCTTTTAACCTAAAAACTAAAGAAATAAAACTGAAATATCAGCTTCTACTGCACCCTACAGGGCTGTTGTGACTCTACTGTTCAAAACAAACTGGAAAAGAAAAAAGAAATGACAAACCTTTCTGAGTCTAGAAGATTAAAAGTTTAATAATTAGGCTTCAGAATGAAAATTAAAAGAACCGTTTCCAGTCCAAAATAACATCTTACAAATGATTTAAGTTACAGTAGAGTAATGAGTCTTCACTACAGATACAGTGAAATATTTAAGCTGTTTTAATTCATTTGTAATGATTATGGTTATCCCTCCATCCATCTTCTACCACTTTTCCGGAGATCCGGGTCACGGAGGCAGCAGCTCACGCAGAGAAGCCCGGACTTCCCTCTCCCCAGCCACCTGCTCCAGCTCTTCAGCGATGATACCAAGACGTTCCCAGGCCAATTGGCTTTCAAAACTGGCTTTTGGGATGATTATGGTAATCTTTTTTAAATTAAATTACAAATCATGGTATTCTAATTTACCGAGATGCATTGATATTCAGAATAAGGGCTTATTACCGCGATAATAATAGAGAAGATAAAAAAGAGTAAGCTACTCAATGTAATTCACTCATTTACTGCAGTTAACACGTTACCAGCAGAACTGAAACAGTTCAGCTGTCAGCAGCCGTCATTCAAGAGAAATTATAGTATTGTCTGACAGGTAATGTTAGCACATGCTAACAGTTTAATCAGTTTTCTAAAGCTGAGACAAGTTGCTCATTGAAAATAAGAAGCGCTAACTTTACACGCTAAAAACTCAATAACCTTACTGGTGTTGTAAATGTCAAAATGGTAAATGGCGTTCACTTATATAGCACATTTTTCTCATCTCTGGATATAACAAAGCACTTTACAGATCCTGCTATCCACACATTCACACACTGATGGCGGCGGAACTGCCATACACAGGCACTGGCCTGACCCACCAGGAGCAACTGGCGGTTCAGTGTCTTGCTCAAGGACACTTCAACATGCAGACTGCAGACAGAGCGGGAATCAAACCCCTCACCTTCCAATCAGTAGGCAGCCACACTACACCGGTGCCACAGCCGCAGCTGTTTAGAAGTAGCCCAATTTCAGTCATTCTTCACCGGGGCAGAGAGTAGCAGAAGTCCGCTGACAGGCGGTCGGATACGGGGAAACGGAGAGGACAAGAGGGCGGGATATGACAGTTACTCTCTGTCTGTCACTCAATATAGTCCGTGTTGTACCTCATTACGTGTCTGTACTGTACCGTGGGTGGCGTACAGAAAAATCTAAATATGAATACAAGTACCGTTACACCCCTAATGATGATATGATGTGATGTCAGCTGACTGAGCAGCTGCGCAAAACTGGATTTAAAACATCAGTTGCTCCATAATGATTTTTTCCACCATTCAGCAAAGGTAAGCAACATTTTAGGGATGTATTTCAGTCTGTAAATCTTCCCTGGTTATAAATTTGATGATTATTTTTCTCTATAAGGCTGCATCTATTGTGTAAAAAAAACAACACAAAAACATTTTACATATACCGTTAAGAGTCCATTTTTAACCTAATTTTAACCATAAGTACCTCAAGCTTAAAGTTTAATTATGGAGTGTGTATTTCTGTGAGAAATACACGTTCCATGGTGGGTGGACTGGCTGAAATCTATTGTAAACTGGGACTGTAACGTACCGTTCCTGTTTATTTCTGTGCACACGGATGCAGAGAAATGGTGCCGATAAAACTTCTCCACTCTGGAGACTGGCTTCAAATCTCCACACCTTCACACCTCCAAATACCCGGCGTCTTATGCACGGACAGCAAAACTATAGACGAACTTCCCCAGTTTGAGGTAAAAACGTTGTTGCGTGCACGGCCCCTTAAATGTCAAACTGCCCAGCCCTGGTTGAAATTGATCATTTAGAAAAGGGTTTGATTTTCTGAAATGGCCATGCGATCGACAGACGATCTGTCCAGGGTGTACCCTGCCCCTCGCTCAAAGATGCTGGTATAGGCTCCAGCCCCACCGCGACCCGAAAAGGATTAAGGGATGGATGGATGGATGGATTTTCTGAAATAATAACCACTTCAGTAGTTTGTTCTGATTACCTCCATATTTTTAGTAAGCTTCAAACAGGACATTGTGTTTATGCAAATGCTAAGTTGATTGATTGATTTTATTTATTTGAACACTCCGACAAAAGAAAAAAGAATTTAAAACAAAAATCAAGCCAAAAATAAAATGTTCAAAAGGAGTGGGAAGAAGCCAACGCTTATATAGTCCCACCCCTTTTCCATACCCAACAAATTATAACATCACTCTTAGTCATCATTCATCCCACAACCACATTCACCATAATACACCCCATAGTCAAATTAAGCAACAGAAATGACACAACAATGACAGTCCATATTGACAACAATACCAACATCCAACAATAATTGTAACAATAATAAATAAATACTTCTGGTATGTTCAACACAAACACAGACAACACCATCACCATCACAATCACCATAACGCAATAACACACACAATAACAACCTTTTTTCATTGAAGACACTTTGTAATATTACTGCCCTTTATTTTTATATTGCTCAAAAATCATTTCTTTATACAGTGGGGTAAAAAAGTATTTAGTCAGCCACCAATTGTGCAAGTTCTCCCACTTAAAAGATGAGAGAGGTCTCCAATTTTCAAAATAAGAAGAAAAAAAAAATCCAGAAAATCACATTGAAGGATTTTTAATGAATTAATTGGTAAATTCCTCGGTAAAATAAGTATTTGGTCAGTAACAAAAGTTCATCTCAATACTTTGTTATATAATAATTATTATATATTATATATAATCTTTTTTGCATTGATGTATGTGGTTATTCTTTATTCTGTTTTCATTTTTTCTTTTCCTTATCCTTTTTTCTTTTTGCTTGTTTCTCCTTTCTAAAGCCCATCCAGGGACAAGAGTTGCAAATTAGCTAATAGCTATACACTCTTTGTGCAACACATCAGATTGATTGTCATTTGATTAATTGTCTGTGTTTATTGCAATGTCCCTGTCAAATAAACAAATAATGTAATCTAATATACCCTTTGTTGGCAATGACAGAGGTCAAACGTTTTCTGTAAGTTTTCACAAGGTTTTCACACACTGTTGCTGGTATTTTGGCCCATTCCTCCATGCAGATCTCCTCTAGAGCAGTGATGTTTTGGGGCTGTCGCTGGGCAACACGGACATTCAACTCCCTCCAAAAATTTTCTATGGGGTTGAGATCTGGAGACTGGCTAGGCCACTCCAGGACCTTGAAATGCTTCTTACGAAGCCACTCCTTCATTGCCCAGGTGGTGTGTTTGGGATCATTGTCATGCTGAAAGACCCAGCCACGTTTCATCTTCAATGCCCTTGCTGGTGGAAGGAGGTTTTCACTCAAAATCTCACGATACATGGTCCCATTCATTCTTTCCTTTGCACGGATTAATCGTCCTGGTCCCTTTGCAGAAAAACAGCCCCAAAGTATGATGTTTACACTCCCATGCTTCACAGTAGGTATGGTGTTCTTTCTCCTCCAAACACGACAAGTTGAGTTTTTACCAAAAAGTTCTATTTTGGTTTCATCTGACCATATGACATTCTCCCAATCCTCTTCTGGATCATCCAAATGCTCTCTCGCAAACTTCAGATGGGCCTGGACATGTACTGACTTAAGCAGGGGGACACGTCTGGCACTGCAGGATTTGAGTCCCTGGCAGCGTAGTGTGTTACTGATGGTAGCCTTTATTACTTTGGTCACAGCTCTCTGCAGGTCATTCACTAGGTCCCCCCATGTGGTTCTGGGATTTTTGCTCACCGTTCTCGTGATCATTTTGACCCCACGGGGTGAGATCTTGCGTGGAGCCCCAGATCGAGGGAGATTATCAGTGGTCTTGTATGTCTTCCATTTTCTAATAATTGCTCCCACAGTTGATTTCTTCACACCAAGCTGCTTACCTATTGCAGATTCAGTCTTCCCAGCCTGGTGCAGGTCTACAATTTTGTTTCTGGTGTCCTTTGACAGCTCTTTGGTCTTGGCCATAGTGGAGTTTGGAGTCTGACTGTTTGAGGTTGTGGACAGGTGTCTTTTATACTGATAACGAGTTCAAACAGGTGCCATTAATACAGGTAACGAGTGGAGGACAGAGGAGCCTCTTAAAGAAGTTACAGGTCTGTGAGAGCCAGAAATCTTGCTTGTTTGTAGGTGACCAAATACTTATTTTACTGAGGAATTTACCAATTAATTCATTAAAAATCCTTCAATGTGATTTTCTGGATTTTTTTTTCTCATTTTGTCTCTCATAGTTGAGGTATACCTATGATGAAAATTGGAGACTTCTCTCATCTTTTAAGTGGGAGAACTTGCACAATTGGTGGCTGACTAAATACTTTTTTGCCCCACTGTATGTTGATTTAAATATATGGATGTTTGGACATTACCTGTGTTTCTCCCCCAACCCATTCCACAATTTTACCCCACACACAGACACACAAAAACCTTTCCTAGTAGATCTTACTAAGTGCATTTTAAATTTTGTGTTCCCCCGTAAATTATATTTCCCTTCTCTCTCACTGAAAAAATTTTGTATACTGTGTGGCAAAAGGTTTTTACTGACTTTAAACATTAATTGTGCTGTATAATAATGAACTAGGTCCCGTAATTTCAATAACTTTGAATGTAAAAACAATAAATTAGTATGTTCAAGATACCCGACTTTGTGTATAACATGGACTGCCCTTTTCTGTAATGAATTAAGTGTACTTTTATAATTGTTACCCCAGACCTCTACACAATAGGTCAAGTATGGAAGTACTAATGAGCAATACAAGATATGAAGTGATTTGTAATCTAGGACCTGCTTAATTTTATTTATAATTGCAATATTTTTTGCAACTTTGTGTTGTATGTGTCTGACGTGTGGTTTCCAACTAATTTTATCATCTAGTATTACACCCAAAAACTTGATCTCCTTAACTTTTTCAATAATCACATTATCTATATGAATATGTATATCTTCTTTATTTTTACAATTACCAAATATCATTACCTTAGTTTTATCTATATTTAGTTATAATTTATTACAATCCATCCATTTTTTAAGCTTATTTAATTCATTATTTAGAGTATGGATTAGTTGATTGTAATTATTTCCAGAATAAAATATATTAGTATCATCAGCAAATAATATTATTTTTAATAATTTAGAAACTTGGAATATATCATTTATATATATATGTTAAATAATTTGGGGCCCAATACTGACCCCTGGGGGACCCCAGAGGCAATTCCCACACACCCAGACAGATATTCTCCCATCTTCACAAACTGTTGTCTCTCAGATAACTTGTAACCCAATTCAGAGCCATTCCCCTAATACCATACATTTGCAGTTTATCAAGAAGTATTGAATGATTTATTGTATCAAATACTTTTCTAAAATCTATAAATACACCAATTGCATATTTTCCTTGATCCAATGCATTTATTATTTCCTCTGTTGCTTCCATTATCGCCAACAATGTTGTACTCTTGGCTCTAAATCCATATTGGTTCTGATTAAGCACATCGCGTTTATTTAAAAAGTTTTCTAATCTGTTGTTGAAAGGTTTTTCCAGAATCTTTGAAAATTGTGGGAGAAGCGATACTGGTCTGTAGTTTGTGTAGTGGTGTTTATTTCCTTGCTTGAATAATGGTATTACTTTTGCTATTTTCATTTTCTGCGGGAATGAGCCAGTTTGAAATGATAGATTACAAATATATGTGAATGGTTTTAATATGCCATCAACAGTTCTTTTTACTAGTACCATATCAATACCATCACAATCAGTAGACAATTTATTTTTACTCTTTTTAACAACAGATTTTACCTCTAGTTCATCCACCGCTGTAAGAAAGATTGACCGAGGGTTATTTCCAATCAATGTCTCACTCACAGTGTCTCTTCCTTGGTTTGGAATTTTTGCTGCCAACTCTGGTCCAACATTTACAAAAAATTTATTCATTTTATTTACTACCATATTCTTATCATAATTATCACCACAACCGTCAGTAAAATACTCTGGGTATATCGTTTTCTTAGTTCCATTTTTCCTTAATTTATTTAATATATCCCAGACTCCTTTTATATCATTTTTATTTTCATTTAACATTTTCCTATAGTATAATTTTTTACTAGTTCGTATTATTTCAGTTAATTTATTTTTATATGTTTTATATCTTTTTTCAGATTCTTTGGTTCTTAATTTAATGAAATTTTTATAGAGATAATTTTTCTTTTTACAAGCATTTTGTAACCCTTTGGTTAACCATGGGCAATTTTTGTATATGTGTTTTTTATTAATTTCTTTAATTGGACAGTTTTTATCATATAATGATTTAAATATATCAATAAATTTATCATATGCCAAGTCCACTTTTTTCTCTCTATAGACAACATCCCAATTCTGTAACATTAAATCTTCTTTTAAAGCACTGATTCTATCTTCTGTTCATATTCTTTTATAGATAATCTTTTTTTTTTTTTTTTTTTTGTTACTTATTTGTACCCGTAGGTAGACTTGGTTTGCAGTTTGGTGACAAGCCACCGGCTGCTGGTCGCTGCGTGCACGAGCGCCCTAAACCTACATGTTTTTGGTGTGCGGGAGGAAACCGGAGAAATCCCGGAGTAAACCCGCGCAACACGGGGAGAACATGCAAACTCCACACAGCTCACTGTTGGTCGGGGGCTGGGATCGAACCCACGATCTCATGATCCCTGCGGTCCCCCGGCCAAGGGTAAAACTGTGCTGCCACAGTGCTAAACCACTGCGCCACCGTGCAGCCACGGTGGCGCTTTTTAAATAGTTTATTATTATTCTTACTCTCATTAACCCCATAATTAACATCTAAAGAAACAAATACAGGCAGGTGGTCACTAATATCATTTATTAGTATACCACTCACCATATTATATTCAACAACACTGGTAACTAGAAAAGCACTCGGAGAGCGCAGACCTCCGCCAAGCGCTACAGTTCCCCCCATACAGTGTTTGTGTGTACGTTTTTAGATTCCTTGACCATGAAAACATATGACTAGCAATTGGATTGACAATGATAGGATTATTGGTTGAGTAGTTATTCACGAAAGTGACATTTTCCGTAATGGCGGCCACAGTTCCGCCCATACAGTATTTGTGTGTACGTTTTCAGATTCCTTGACCACGAAAACATATGACTAGCAATTGGACTGACAATGATAGGATTATTGGTTGAGTAGTTATTCACGAAAATGACATTTTCCGTAATGGCGGCCACAGTTCCGCCCATACAGTGTTTGTGTGTATGTTTTCAGATTCCTTGACCATGAAAACATATGACTAGCAATTGGATTGACAATGATAGGATTAGTGGTTCAGTAGTTATTCACGAAAATGGCATTTTCCGTAATGGCGGTTTTCTTCTGGACGGTGATCCGGATCAAAACCAAAATTTAATCAGTTCTTCCTTGTACCATTTCCAACAACGCCTTAAAGTTTCATCGAAATCCTTCCAAAACTTTTTGAGTTATCTTGCTAACCAACAGACAAACAAACAGACAAACCCCGGCAAAAACATTACCTCCTTGGCGGAGGTAAAAATGCTGTCTATCAAGGTAGCACAGTGTGTCGTTATTCTCGTAGGTTTTGTAATCTTTGGAAATAAGGTTAAGCTATACATTCCATCCATCCATCCATCCATCCATCCATCCATCCATCCATCTTCTACTGCTTTTCCGGAGGTCCGGGTCGCAGAGGCAGCAGTTCAAGCAGAGAAGCCCAGACTTCCCTCTCCCCAGCCACCTGCTCCAGCCCTTCAGAGAGGATACCAAGGCGTTCCCAGACCAGCTGGGAGACATAGTCTCTCCACCGAGTCCTGGGTCTGCCCCGGGGTCTCCTCCCAGTGGGACGTGCCTGAAACACCTCAAGTGGGAGGCGTCCAGGAGGCATCCTAATCAGATGCTCAAACCACCTCAACTGACTCCTTTCAATGTGGAGGAGCAGCGGTTCTACTCTGAGCCTCTCCCGGATGACTGAGCTCCTCACCCCATCTCTGAGGGTGAGTCCAGCAATCCTACGGAGAAAGCTCATTTCAGCCGCTTGTATCCGCGATCTTGTTCTTTCGGTCATTACCCAAAGCTTGTGACCATAGGTGAGAGTAGGAACGTAGATTGACTGGAAAAATCGACAGCTTTGCCTTAGAACTAAGCTCCCTCTTCACCACAACAGACCGGTGCAACTTCCACATCACTGCAGGTGCTGCTCCAATCCGTCTGTCAATTTCTCGCTCCATTTTCCCCTCACTCGTGAACAAGACCCCAAGATACTTAAACTCCTCCACTTGGGGCAGGAGCCTGTCTCCAACCCAGAGAGGACAATGCACTTTTTTCCAGCGGGTGGATAGCTATACATTGTATCTAAGAAATCTTCAGTTGGTTTATGTTGTTTTGTTTTCATTAAATCTATATTAAAGTCACCACAGATAAAGTTATCTTTTTGTCTTATTTTTGTATACATCTTTTCCATCCCATTTCTAAATTTTCCATATCAGATCCCGGTGCTCTATATATACAACTTACTATTATGTTTCTTCTATTTTCCATCGTAATCTCAATTGTTAAACATTCCATACTTTCATTCACTGTTGATGTAATGCTGTCCACTTTTTTACTTTTTAATTTTCTATCAACATACAGTGCTACCCCACCGCCACTTTTACATTTCCTATTTTGTGTGTACATTTCATATCCATATAGTTCAAAATTTACATCTTTTTCTTCATTAATCCATGTTTCACTTATTGCAATAATCCTAAATGGTGTGTTAAATTGATTTAAAAACTCCTTAATACTATCAAGGTTACAGTGACCCTGTGCATTTAAACGCTGTGACAACAAAAAGCCACCCCCACGCTATAAATCAAAGCTCCTCCCCCTCTGTTTTGACAACATTCAACTGCATGATGCTGCAGGTTCAAAACCGAGGAATGCGCCACCCTGCTCCTCCTGCCGAGGCCTCTGGGAAACATCCGAGTCACGCCTCGGTGGAGCAGCCAGCCGGGTTTAAGGTGCTGTGATTATGAACAAAGTGCTGTTGTAACAGTGGCGCGTAAATGTTGGGCGTGGCCGCACCAAAGGCATGAGTGCATGCACCATGGATTTGCCCCCAGTTGAACTGGTGCTTAGAGAAAAAAAAAATGAAAGAAAAAAAACAAAAAAAAAACATTAAGCCGTTACTGTAGTCTCACAAGAGTTCCCATGTTGGAGTTTCATGTAGGTGTGTCTGGCAAACAAACAGCTGAACTACACATTCCTTAAAAGGAGAATTTTTTTTTAATTCACAAGAAAAAGCTGGAAATTCAAGAGGAAAAAAAATGTGCAATTTCATGAAGAAAAGTCAAATTTAGGAGAGAAAAAGGTGCAAATTTATGAGGAAAAAAATGCTAATTTATGATAGGAAACTTATGAAGAAAACACTAGCAGATTGATGTCAAAAGTCACAAAACAGAAAAAAATGCATTAAAAAAAATCCACTAATTCAAGACGAACAAGTCACTAATTCACAATGAAAAACAAATTGATGTGAATAAAATACCCAACAAATTCACGTCAAAAAGTCACGAACCTGACCAAAAAAAGATGAAAATTCACATTTAAAAAACTCACAAATTCACATAAAAAAGCTAATTTTGGTAAATCAGATCACTGCATGGTCATGTTAACACCCAAGTACGTTCCCCTTGTGCAAAGGTAGCCTGCTTATACACGGACTGTGAGGAGGTGGACACAGGAGGCTGCTGATGCACTGCAGGACTGCTTCGGGACGACAGACTGGAGCGTACTCTGTGAACCACATGGGGTGGACATAGACAATATGACCGATTGCATCACAAAATACATTAGATTCTGTGAAGACATGACCATGCCAGCTCAGACTGTACACTGCTTCTCCAACAACAGACCATGGGTCACCAGTGACCTGAAAGCACTTCTGAACAAAAAGAAGAGAGCTTTTAGGGCTTGAGACAAGGAGAAGCTGAGGGGAGTGCAGCATACCAAAAACATGCAGGTTAGGGATACGGGGCGCTTGCGCACACAGCGACCGGCAGCTGGTGGCTTGTCTCCAGACTGCAAAACAAATCTACCTACGGGTACAAAATAAGTAATAAAAAAAAAAAATGAGCTGAGAGAGATGCTGAGGAGGTGCAAGGACAATTATAGGAGGAAGTTGGAAGAGAAACTCAGGCAAAACAACACTAAAGATGTGTGGGAGGGAATGAAGCAAATAACTGGGTACAAGGGGAGAGTCAGGCAGCCATCTGGGAGCCAGGAGAGAGCTGAGGAACTGAATCTGGTTTTTAATAGGTTCAACTCACAGTCTGTCACCCAAGCAACACAACCAGACCCCCACGCACCCCTCCCCACCCACCCTCCTGTGGAGAACCTCTCTCCATCTCCCCCCTCCTCCTCCTCAGGGGGCACCAGGACCCTCCCTCACTTCACGGTGACTACAGATCAGGTGGAGAAACAGCTGGAGAGACTCCATCAGCGGAAGGCTTCGGGCCCTGATGGCATCTCCGCTAGGACCCTGAGGACCTGTGCCAACCAACAAGCTCCGGTACTGAAACACCTGTACAACCTGAGCCTGAGTCTGGAGAGAGTACCGGTGCTGTGGAAGACATCTTGCCTGGTTCCTGTCCCCAAGAAGTCATCTCCATCGGATCTGAATGACAACCGACCAGTTGCCCTCACATCTCATGTGATGAAGGTCCTGGAGAGACTGGTCTTAGCCCACCTGAGGCCGCAGGTGGAGACGTGGCTGGACCCTCTGCAGTTTGCATATCAGCCCCATTTAGGAGTTGAAGATGCCGTCATCTACCTGCTGCAACGAGCCCATCTGCACCTGGATGGTGGAGGAGACACTGAGAATCACTTTTTTTGATTTCTCCAGTGCCTTTAACACCATCCAGCCACTGCTGCTGGGCGAGAAGCTGCGGGTGATGGGGGTTGACAGCTCTGTGATCTCCTGGATTACTGACTACCTGACAGGCAGACCACAGTTTGTCAGGCTGGGCAATGTCTTGTCTGGAGTGGTGGCTAGTGATACAGGAGCGCCACAGGGGACTGTCCTCTGTCCTTTTCTTTTTACCTTATACACCACAGACTTTCAGTACAACACTGAGTCATGCCACCTGCAAAAATTCTCTGATGACTCAGCTGTTGTGGGGTGTATAAGAGGAGGAGAGGAGGGGGAGTACAGGGCACTGGTAGACAGATTTGTGGAGTGGACGGAACAGAATCACCTGAGGTTGAATGTCAGCAAGACCAGGGAGATGGTGACTGACTTCAGAAAGAGGAAGGCTCCTTTTCAGCCACTGCAGATTAGGGGGGAGGATGTGGGAGTGGTTGAGGACTACAAATATCTGGGTGTCAGGATCAGCAGCAGGTTGGACTGGAGATCCAACGCCGATGCTGCGCACAAGAAGGGGATGAGCAGACTCTACTTCCTGAGAAAGCTGAGATCCTTCAACGTGTGCAGCAGGATGCTGGAGCTTTTCTACCAGACTGTTGTCGCCAGCGCCATCTTCCTTGCTGCGGTCTGTTGGGGTAGCAATATCACGGCCAGAGACACCAACAGACTTGACAAGATTATCAAGAGGGCTGGCTCTGTAATTGGTCTCACACCGGAGACCTTTGAGACAGTGGTGGAGAGGAAAACACTAAATAAACTGCGATCCATCATGGACAATCCTGATCACCCCCTCAACCACACACTAGATAGACAGCGAAGCACTTTCTCCAGTAGACTACTACAGCTTCATTGTCGAACGGCCAGGTATAGGAAATCTTTCCTGCCACATGCAATTTCACTGTACAATAACTCACTACGATGTTGTATTCTGGTCATAGCTATGCTGCCACACTGCATCTTACAGACTAACTGGTACATTACTTTTCACTCTGCTCCTGATAGTCCTTTGTGCAATGGGATGATTCATGTGTTTATACGGGTCATCATATATTAAGCTGTGATGTATATAGGTTCTATAGTCGTGTTAGTTTTTTACTTTCCATGGGTAATCCCTTTGTCTGTCGTGTGTTTCTGTTGTTTGGCTGTCAACTGTCATGCTGCTGTTACACTGTAATTTCCCAGTTTGGGATCAATAAAGTACATCTATCTATCTATCTATCTAATTTGCACAAAAATTAGACAATTAAAAAAAAGGCTAATTTAGGCTTAAAAAAAACCCCCACACATTTAGGACAAACTAGTGTTGCCATGTTGGAGTGTCTCTGCCAAACTAACAATTAAACTCCACACCACTCCTCCATTTCTCTCCCTAATTACAAATCACTTTTTTTCTTGTCTGTCAAATTTTTAACAATACATTAAGACATCTTCTCCTGTTTTCCTTCTCAAAAGTAAAGTAGAAATAATAAAGGCAGCAGGGATACAATGACTACATTTATATATTTGGTTAATTCCAGCAGTAGCAGCACAGCCATGATGCTAGTGTACCTTTCTGGAAATAATTCCCATCCTAACCAAGGAAAATGATGCTTTGGTCAAAACAGCTCAGGGTTTAATTACTGCAGAACCATTTTACACACAGGCAAGGAGCTCTTCTCAAAACTGACTGTTTTTATGGCGTAATGAGCCCCAGCATACTCTTCATCCCTCCTTCATTTCTCTGAGATCTGTTTTGATGGTGATGTCATGTTTAAGCTAATGTTAGCCTTTAGCTTTGATTGTCAGACTAAGTAACATATTAACAAATACTGGCTGAATGTTACAGTTTAAAAGCCAAAACAAAGCATTATCAGAGACAGGGGTGTATGTCTTGAGTGGTGGATGGCCTATGGCATATGACTGGTCCCTGGGGTGTAATAAACACAGAACAACCTTGAATGAGTCAATCTCTAATTCTGCTAATGGCTGCTTACCATTGCTAATTGAGGAGGTGTCCAGTCTAGAGTAGAATAACCTATAATCAGTAGGCAATTTGTTATTTTTTAACAAGGGGGATGGGGAGTATTCACCAATTTAGCATTAAGTACAAACATATAAATGTAAATTATGTTCAAATTTGCAAGAAAAGAGCTGCAAAGATATGATAAAATATGTCAATTTAAAAACTGATAAAAAAGTCACAAATTACAATTTAATTACACAGAATAAAAAAATTTTTGGCAGCACGGTGACGCAGTGGTTAGCACAGTGGCAGCACAGCAAGAAGGTCATGGGATCGATTCCACCCTTGACCATCGTGGGTTCGATCCCACCCCCAGACCATCGGTGACCCTTCTGTGTGGAGTTTGCATGTTCTCCCCGTGTCTGCGTGGGTTTACTCCGGGCACTCCGATTTCCTCCCACATGCCAAAAACATGCAAGTTAGGTTAAATGGCATCAAAACTGGGGATTCTAAATTGTCCTTAGGTATGGATGTGAGAGTGAATGGTTGTCGGTCTCTCTGTGTTGGCCCTGCAATGGACTGGCGATCTGTCCGGGGTGTACCCTGCCTCTCGCCCAAAAAGATGCTGGGATAGGCTCCAGCCCCCCCGCGACCCGAAAGGATTAAGCGGTAGAAGATGGATGGACGGATGGATGGATAGAATAAAAATTTAACCAGCACCCAGATGAGCGTTGCATATTTACAAGAAAAACGTTGAAAATTTACATGGAAAAATTCTTATTTTTAAGAGGAAAAAGTAGCAAATTTATAAGAATTTTTTTTTTTTAATTACAGAAAAAAGTCACAAATTTATCTTAAAAATTAGCAAATTTATTAAAAAAATAAAGCTGAAAATTTATAGGAAAAAGCTGCACATTTATGAGAAAAAAAATCACCAATAGGAGAAAAAAAGTTGCACATTTTTCAGGAAAAAACTACAAATTTATGAGAAAAAAAAATGCAAATTTAAAGGAAAAGGTTGCAAATTTCCAAGAAAAACTTTTGCAAATTTATGAGAAAAAGTCACAATTTTTATGAAAAAAGTTGCAAATCTATGAGAAAAAAAATTTGCAGATTCGTGAAGGAAAAGGTTGCAAATCTACAAGAAAAAGTAGATTTTTTTTTTTTTGCATGTCTACTTAGTGGTGGTTCAAAGTCACTTTATTCAGTTCTGTAACATGATAAAGAAAAATTTATGATACTGGGCGAATTTACACGATTTTCACTTATGAATGGGGATTGGGGGATTGGCAGGTTAACAAGGAGATGCCTTTGGGTCACTGTGCTAACAAGGTGGATAACATCCCCCCTCATCCCCCGCCAAATCACCTACTGAGTATAATAAAATAAGCTAAAACTAGAGGAGACTCAGAGAGCGCATACCTCCGCCAAGGCTCCATCCCTCCCTCCCTTTGTCCGTCCATATCGCCATCCATCTGTACATTGCATGATAGGGTGTTGGCGGAGGTATACACTCAAGGATCACCTCCAACATCAAATGAGTTTATCTTTGGGCCAAGAGCCACTTCTGGTGAAAATGTCATCCAAATCCATCTAGAGTTTTTGCGTGGTCCTGCTAACAGGCAGAGAAACAGCAGCAAAAACAATATGATTACATTATAATAACAAGACTGACATAATTGACCATCACTGGCACTGGGCAATTCCACCTTAAATCAAAATCATGGTTTACTGACTCTTTCAGGTTGGTTTTTGTTATTTTTTTTCTCCCTTACAGTTTACTGACAAGGTTCATAATTATGAAGCAATATTACACAACAGTGTGGTATCATATCACTGCGGTGCGTAGTAAACAAGCATAATAGAACAGGCCTATTGTGATTTCCCAAACAAAAAAATTAAACATTGTCCAGTGCTGAAGTTTACTGTGTTTATATACCGTGTGGGTCATGTGGCTCCTTGTCTGCCGGCTGGAGTCACGTCCGTCTTAAACCGCACACTTTTCTTGCTTTTTCTTGGCGTCTTCAGATGAAATAATGTCAGTCATCACATACTATACATACTATGTGGATGAAGACCACATTCATTTTCGTTCCAAGCCATTTTATTCTTTTTCTGCAGTGTTTGGCTTCCGGGGTGCGGAGGTACGTGGCCCTATGGCATATAACTTAGTGGACATTTTTTTAAAGGGGCAGTACATGAAAAGCGCCATATTAATATAAAAAATAAATATCAGAAATTCCAGAATCCAGATCATGATCACCACCAAAATCTAATCATCTGTTCCCCGTGTCATTACACACCTTTCCTGAAAATTTCATCAAGATCTGTTCATGACTTTTAGAGTAATGTTGCTAACAGACAGACAAACCAACCAACCAACAAACCAACCAACCAACGCCAGCAAAAAGATTACCTGGCCCCTTGGCAGAGGTAATAATAGCATCTATGAATGGAACATAGGGTCAAGTGTTAGATGAACCAGCTGGGTTACAGGGGTCTAGCAGAGGAAGGATAGAATATAGACAAAAATGGAAATCTAGCAGCTAGGCTAGCGGACCTCTCTCTCCATTCACAGCCGGCAGGTCGACATCAACTGTGGATTAATGAACGAGCTGGTCTAGTATGGTGGTTACATTTTACAAAAAACAACACTAAGATCATAAGCGCAAATAATATATCATTGCAACAATTCATACTGTATATATAAAATATCAATTTATTATATATTTGTTATTGTGTATATAGTATGTATAGAGACAATATTATTGGAACTTAAAGTTAGGTTAATTGGCATCAAAACTGGGAATTCTAAATTGTCCATAGGTATGACTGTGAGAGTGAATGATTGTCTGTCTCTCTGTGTTGGCCCTGTGATGGACTGGCGATCTGTCCAGGGTGTACCCTGCCTCTCGCCCAAAGATGCTGGGATAGGCTCCAGCCCCCCCGCGAACCGAAAAGGATTAAGCGGAAGAAGATGAATGAATGAATGAATGAATGAATGAATGAATGAATAAAACAAATCAGTCAGTAAATAACCGGGACTTAAGTACAATTTTTAATTGGTCAGCTACTACTCTTACCAGTGTTTCCTCTACCATTATATTGGGGGGCAACCCCCCCCCCCCCCTCCCAGCGGACCCTCCAACCCCCCTCTAGTGTCAAGGTAATCATCAATCTATCCATCCCCGAGTATGGTGTTGTTCAGTCAAAATATGTAATTTTTAGCAATAAAAGTTTAGCCACCACTCTGTCTCCTCATGCCCTGGCTTCTGGAAGTGTGGGTAGGGCTTCGGATTGACTCTGTACTGATTGGATAATACGCAGCATCATGGTCAGTCACCAGAGAGCTCCATGAACAAAACAAGGAAGTGAAAAGTGACAAATTTGACTAGAAAAAAATAATACTGAAGGTTTAATGCTTAAAAAATTATACCATAAAGTTGTCGTGATTGTGTAGGTCTAAAGGATAATTTGGCATATGTGGAGAACACGAGGCGCGCGAGCAGTCTGGTAGGAGTGCCAGAAAAACAGCAGCCTGACCGACGGACTGCGGTCCTTCGCAGGGAGGCAAGTCCAGACTGCCCAGTCAGTGGTAGACGGGAGTCCCGGCTGCTGAACCGTGTGCTACCGCTGTCCTTTGCAGGACCGCGAGTCCCTGATGGTGCTTCTCCCACACGAGTATCTAAAAATTTAATACTTAATAAAAATACCGCCATGACTGTTAAGCGGAATGGCTGGAATAACTTAACTACCAAAGAAGGCACAAAAACACCCAAATAATGAAATAAATCATTTTTAGTTAAATATTAACCGACAAATGGGGAACACTGGTGCAACGGTTGCAGTCAAACGGGTCCTTCTGCTGTGTATAATAAGGTTGGGTGTTTTGTAGTTAATTCGATTGATAAAAACCTTCTACGAACAAAATATTGCTAAAATATAAAATGATGCACTACAATGGGTCTCAAATATTTGTAAACCTGTCCTGTTATAGTAGTGTATGAGTTTATTGATGATACACAGACGAAATTCAATAATACACTGAACTCTATCACTGAACAGTGATATACAGGGCATCCGGAAAGTATTCACAGCGCTTCACTTTTTCCACATTTTGTTATGTTACAGCCTTATTCCAACAGGGATTAAATTCATTTTTTTTCCTCAAAATTCAACACACAATACCCCATAATGACAACGTGAAAAAAGTTTTTTTGAGATTTTTGTAAATTTATTAAAAATAAAAAACTAAGAAATCACATGTATATACTGTAAGTATTCAAAGCCTTTGCCATGAAGCTCAAAATTGAGCTCAGGTGCATCCTGTTTCCACTGATCATCCTTGAGCTGTTTCTACAGCTTAATTGGAGTCCACCTGTGGTAAATTCAGTTGATTGGACATGATTTGGAAAGGCACACATCTGTCTATATAAGACCTCACAGTTGACACTGCATGTCAGAGCACAAACCAAGCATGAGGTCAAAGGAATTGTCTGTAGACCTCCAAGACAGGATTGTCTCGAGGCATAAACCTGGGGAAAGGTACAGAAAAATTTCTGCTGCTTTGAAGGTCCCAATGAACACAGTGGCCTCCATCATCCATAAATGGAAAAAGCTTAGAACCCAGGGATGAGAATCCTCCGCGGATCCACGGAGTTCCTCGGATTTGATCATGTCTAGGGTCATTCTCGTGAATCGTCTAAATTCAAGGAGAATTTTTTTTTTTTTTTTTTTGGGGGGGGGAGGTATGTTATGACCGGCGAGTCGTACTTTCGATCGGCTGCTCAAATCCACCACGCAGAACGCGCAACCCAGCGAGATCAGTAATGTAATGTAACAAGGCCACTGATTGGCTGATACTTATTGAAGCAACCAATCAACGATTTTGTTATTCCTTTGTCATATCCAACACACGGAGCGAAATGCAAATGGCGGACAGTTCAATCAACCGAGTTTTCCCGATTTCGTGAAAATGGTGAACCTAAAACTCACGAAAGACAACAAAGCAAGAATTTTAGAAATCGACAAAGGGATAAGGAACAAGTTTCGTTGGGAATGGCTCGAAAAAACTGTGTCAATGACTGTAAAGATCGGTAAAAACACCGAAGTTGTGGTTGAAAAAATGGCCAACTTCATAGCGAAATGCGAAGTACCAGGGAAAGCCCAGTGTGTTTATTGCAACAGTTTCTTGAGTTATGGATCTCGTGGTTGTGTTGCCTTAGTTGAACACTGTTCAAAATAGAAACATCTCAAAATTGTGGCTACAAGGAGATCGAACTACTCGCTTGTGCAGCATTCAAAACGATCGATGGGCACGGTCAAATTCAGATGCCAGTCAATCAAAGTTCATCACAATCGGGCCCCAATTACAGCAATTAGTGATCGGAAGACATTCCGAGGTAAGATTTTTTCTCGTTATAAGTAATGTACTTGAGAATTTTCGCGTAATGAATTTGTTATGAAATAGCATGTGTAAGTTGTGACGTCATGCCTGTTTTGAAATACTAATTGATAATTTGTAACACTAATTAAACATCTTTTAGGTTTTACTTACTTTCTTAGATTATCTTTCAAATATTAAAATATACTAATATGCAACTTTTTTTATATTCCTAGTAACACTAACAAATGCACACATTAATAAATCAAAATGTTTGCAGAATGTCAGAATATTTTAATAAATGGGTGATGGACTTGGTGATGGAATTTTGTTAATATTTATAATTTATTTTACTTGGTTAAATTATTTTGTCTGTTCTAGAACTATGTAAATGTAATTCTGTGTCAGTTCTAGGGGCAGCAGTTTAGGGGGCGGCTGTGGCGCAGGTGTAGTGTGACCAAATACTGATCGGAGGGTCATGGGTTTGATTCCCACTCTGTCTGAAGTCTGCATGTCAAAGTGTCCTTGAGCAAGATACTGAACCCCCAGTTGCTCCTGGTGGCCAGGCTAGCGCCTGTGTGTGTATGGCAGCTCTGCCGCCATCAGTGTGTGAATGGGTGGATAGCAGGATCTGTAAAGCGCTTTGGTCATCCAGAGATGAGAAAAAGCGCTATATAAGTGAACGCCATTTACCATTCTAAACATATTAAATAGTAGTAAAATATAATTTAGTATTATTACATCAACATACCATTCAGATATCATAAATTTACACGTGATGCAGCAGCAGATTAAAAAGGTAAACTATAAATGCATTTGTACTTACTTCTAACTTTAAATATAAGACTACATTTGAGCATTCTAAAACACCAGATTTCGTTAGCGTTGCCCCCCAGACCCCCCACCAAGGCTCCCCCAAGACCCCCGGCTTAGTTTCCTCTTTTTTTCCCCAAACCCCATTCTCATCCCTGGGAACCACCAGGGCTCTTCCTAGAGCTGGTCGGCCGTCTAAACTGAGTGATCGGGGAGAAGGGCCTTAGTCAGGGAGGTGACCAAGAACCCGATGGCCACTCTGTCAGAGCTCCAGCGTTCCTCTGTGGAGACAGGAGAACCTTCCAGAAGGATAACCATCTCTGCAGCAATCCACCAATCAGGCCTGTATGGTAGAGTGGCCAGACAGAAGCCACTGTAAAAGGCACATGGCAGCCCACCTGGAGTTTGCCAAAAGGCACCTGAAGGACTCTCAGACCATGAGAAACAAAATTCTCTGGTCTGATGAGACAAAAATTGAACTCTTTGGCATGAATGCCAGGCGTCATGTTTGGAGGAAACCAGGCACCAATCATAACCATGCCAATGTTGGTAGCAGCATCATGCTGTGTGGATGTTTTTCAGTGGCAGGAACTGGCAGATTTGTCAGGATAGATGGAAAGATGAATGCAGCAATGTACAGAGACATTCTGCACGAAAACCTGCTCCAGAGCGCTCGACCTCAGATTGGAGCGACGGTTAATCTTTCAGCAGGACAACGGCCCTAAGCACACAGCCAAGATATCGAAGTAGTGGCTTCAGGATAACTCTGGCTGGGCCACTCAAGGACATTCACGGAGCCCAGACTTGAATCCAATTGAACATCTCTGGAGATATCTGAAAATGGCTGTGCACCGACGCTTCCCATCCAACCTGATGGAGCTTGAGAGGTGCTGCAAAGAGGAATGGGCGAAACTGTCCAAAGATAGGTGTGCCAAGCTTGTGGCATCATATTCAAAAAGACTTGAGACTGTAATTGCTGCCAAAGGTGCATCAACAAAGTACTGAGCAAAGGCTGTGAATACTTATGTACATGTGATTTCTTAGTTGTTGTTTTTTTTAATAAATTTGCAAAAATTTCAAAAAACTTTTTCCACATTGTCATTATGGAGCATTGTATGTAGAATTTTGAGGAAAAAGATTAATTTAATCGCTTTTGGAATAAGGCTGTAACATAAAATGTGGAAAAAGTGAAGCACTGTGAAGACTTTCCGGATGCACTGTAAACTAAACTAATTATAATGACTGAACAACTCCCATTCTCCAAAGTGCAAGATACATTATTATCTTGAATATAAGTGATAAAAGATCACACAAATACAGACGTGGACAAAATTGTTGGTACCCCTCTGTTAATGAAAGAAAAACCCACAAGGGTCACAGAAATAACTTGAATCTGACAAAAGTGGGAATAAATAAAAATTCTATGAAAATTAACCAATGAAAATCAGACAATGCTTTTGAATTGTGGTTCAACAGAATTATTTTAAACAACAAACTCATGAAACAGGCCTGGACAAAAATGATGGTACTCCTAGAAAAGCTTGAAAATAATGTGACCATAGGGACATATTCAACCAAGATGTGTCCTCTAATTAACATCACAGGTGTCTACAAAATTGTAATCAGTCAGTCGGCCTATTTAAAGGGTGACAAGAAGTCACTGTGCTGTTTTGTTGACATGGTGTGTACCACACTGAACATGGACCAGAGGAAGCAAAGGAGAGAGTTGTCTCAGGAGATCAGAAAGAAAATTACAGACAAGCATGTTAAAGGAAAAGGCTACAGTGGGGCAAAAAAGTATTTAGTCAGCCACCAATTGTGCAAGTTCTCCCACTTAAAAGATGACAGAGGTCTCCAATTTTCATCATAGGTATACCTCAACTATGAGAGACAAAATGAGAAAAAAAAAAATCCAGAAAATCACATTGAAGGATTTTTAATAAATTAATTGGTAAATTCCTCGGTAAAATAAGTATTTGGTCAATAACAAAAGTTCATCTCAGTACTTTGTTATATACCCATTGTTGGCAATGACAGAGGTCAAACATTTTCTGTAAGTCTTCACAAGGTTTTCACACACTGTTGCTGGTATTTTGGCCCATTCCTCCATGCAGATCTCCTCTAGAGCAGTGATGTTTTGGGGCTGTCACTGGGCAACACGGACTTTCAACTCCCTCTAAAGATTTTCTATGGGGTTGAGATCTGGAGACTGGCTAGGCCACTCCAGGACCTTGAAATGCTTCTTACAAAGCCACTCCTTCGTTGCCCAGGCGGTGTGTTTGGGATCACTGTCATGCTGAAAGACCCAGCCACATTTCATCTTCAATGCCCTTGCTGATGGAAGGAGGTTTTCACTCAAAATCTCACGATACATGGCCCCATTCATTCTTTCCTTTACACGGATCAGTCGTCCTAGTCCCTTTGCAGAAAAACAGACCCAAAGTATGATGTTTCCACCCCCATGCTTCACAGTAGGTATGGTGTTCTTTTTCCTCCAAACACGACAAGTTGAGTTTTTACCAAAAAGTTCTATTTTGGTTTCATCTGACCATATGACATTCTCCCAGTCCTCTTCTGGATCATCCAAATGCTCTCTAGCAAACTTCAGACATTCTTGGACATGTACTGGCTTAAGCAGGGGGACACGTCTGGCACTGCAGGATTTCAGTCCCTGGTGGCGTAGTGTGTTACTGATGTAGCCTTTGTTACTTTGGTCCCAGCTCTCTGCAGGTCATTCACTAGGTCCCCCCGTGTGGTTCTGGGATTTTTGCTCACTGTTCTCGTGATCATTTTGACCCCACGGGGTGAAATCTTGCGTGGAGCCCCAGATCGAGGGAGATTATCAGTGGTCTTGTATGTCTTCCATTTTCTAATAATTGCTCCCACAGTTGATTTCTTCATACCAAGCTGCTTACCTATTGCAGATTCAGTCTTCCCAGCCTGGTGCAGGTCTACAATTTTGTTTCTGGTGTCCTTTGACAGCTCTTTGGTCTTGGCCATAGTGGAGTTTGGAGTCTGACTGTTTGAGGTTGTGGACAGGTGTCTTTTATACTGATAACGAGTTCAAACAGGTGTCATTAATACAGGTAACGAGTGGAGGACAGAGGAGCCTCTTAAAGAAGAAGTTACAGGTCTGTGAGAGCCAGAAATCTTGCTTGTTTGTAGGTGACCAAATACTTATTTTACTGAGGAATTTACCAATTAATTCATTAAAAATCCTTCAATGTGATTTTCTGGATTTTTTTTTTCTCATTTTGTCTCTCATAGCTGAGGTATACCTATGATGAAAATTGGAGACCTCTCTCATCTTTTAAGTGGGAGAACTTGCACAATTGGTGGCTGACTAAATACTTTTTTGCCCCACTGTATAAGACCATCTCCAAGCAGCTTGATGTTCCTGTGACTACAGTTGCACATATTATTCAGAAATTTAAGATCCACAGGACTGTAGCCAACCTCCCTGGATGTGGCCGCAGGAGGAGACGGATCAGAATCAGAATCAGAATCAGAATCAGGTTTATTGCCATTGTTCATGTAGTACACAAACTAGGAATTTGTCTCGGTACAATGCTGCAACATTAAACATGATAAGATAAGAGAAATAAACTATACATGTAATAAAGTGTAGGATAAGATTAAGTGATACTGGTCAACAGTTAAAATATATATTAGCCAGCAGCAGATACTGTGGAGAACTATATAGTGCAGTCGGTAATGCAGGAAGAAAACAGTGATGATTGACATGAGTCTGGTTGAGCTGCTGTACATGGTGCACGAGAGTCACTTAGTGTTCAGCAGTCTAATGGCAGAGGGGAAGAAGCTGTTCATGTGACGGGAGGTTTTAGTCTGGATGGACCGAAGTCTTCTACCAGAGGGGAGGGGGGCAAACAGTACATGACCAGGGTGTGAGGGATCGGCTATGATCCGGCCAGCACGCCTCCGGGTCCTGGAGATGTACAGATCCTGGAGAGATGGGAGCTTGCAGCCGATCACCTTCTCAGCAGTGCGCACGACGCGCTGCAGCCTTAGTCTGTCCCTGGCAGTGGCTCCTGCGTACCACACGGTTATGGAGGTGGTGAGGATGGACTCGATGATGGCTGTGTAGAACTGCACTAACATCTTGGTGGGTAGCTTGAGCTTCCTCAGCTGCCGCAGGAAGAACATCCTCTGCTGGGCTTTTTTGATGAGTGAGCTGATGGTCAGCTCCCATTTGAGGTCCCTGGTGATGGTAGTGCCTAGGAAGCGGAAGGAATCAGCAGTGGTGATGGGAGAGCCTGAGAGGGTGAGGGGGGGCAGAGGAGTAGTGACTTTCCTGAAGTCTACAATCATCTCCACTGTCTTCAGAGCGTTCAGCTGCAGGTTGTTATTGCTGCACCAGGACGCCAGCTGGGCCACCTCTCTCCTGTAGGCGGACTCGTCGCCGTTGGAGATGAGCCCGATGAGGGTGGTGTCGTCCGCAAACTTGATCAACTTGACAGACTGGTGGCTGGAGGTGCAGGAGTTGGTGTAAAGGGAGAAGAGTAGGGGGGAAAGTACACAGCCCTGGGGTGATCCGGTGCTGATGCTAGTATAGTCTGAGACAGTCTTTCCCAGCCGCACATGCTGCCTCCGGTCCGTCAGGAAGTCGATGATCCACCTGCAGAGGGAGTCAGGCACGTTGAGCAGGGACAGCTTGTCCCGGAGCAGAGCGGGGCGGATGGTGTTGAATGCGGAGCTGAAGTCCACAAACAGGATCCTGGCGTAGGTTCCCGGGGAGTCCAGGTGCTGCAGGATGGAGTGGAGGGCCAGGTTGACTGCATCGTCTACAGACCTGTTGGCTCGGTAGGCAAACTGCAGCGGGTCCAGGAGAGGGGTGGTGATGGACTTGAGGTGGGACAGGACCAGGCGCTCAAAGGACTTCATGACTACAGAGGTGAGCGCTACAGGTCTGTAGTCATTAAGTCCAGTGATCCGTGGCTTCTTGGGGACAGGGATGATGGTGGAGGATTTGAGGCAGGACGGCACGTGGCATAACTTAAGGGAGGTGTTAAAAATGTCTGTGAATACAGGAGCCAGCTGTTTCGCACAGAGTCTCAGGGTGGAGGGAGACACGCCGTCTGGGCCGGGGGCCTTGCGCGGGTTCAGTCTGGAGAACTGTTTGAGCACATCCTGCTCACTGATGATAAGGGGAGGGGGGGAGGTGGGGGGGGGTGCCTTAAATGAAGTAGGGAATGTGGAGGCTGTGGAGCTGGAGGGAGGGGGGAGTTGGACACAGATGACGAGGTGTCAAAACGGGCATAGTGTTGGGACAGTCTCTGACAAAGGGCTTTGTCATCCTGACCTTTAGGAGCCTGAGGCCGATAGTTGGTGATCTGCCTCAGTCCTCTCCACACGGAAGCCGAATCATTAGCAGTGAACTGCTGCTGGAGTCTCTCTGAGTACACAGATTTAGCCCTCTTCAGCTCTCTGTTAAACCGGTATTTAACCTCCCTGTAGCAGTCCCTGTCTCCACTTTTCAGCGCTGCTTCCTTCTCCTTCCTGATCTGTCTGAGCTTAGCTGTGAACCAGGGTTTGTCATTAGAGTAACTCACCCTGGTGCGTGATGGAAGAATGTTCTCTTCACAAAAGTGGATATATGAGTTCACAGTGTCCGTGTACTCATCCAGATCATGCGTGGCTCCTTTAAGCATGCCCCAGTCAGATATTTCCATGCACGTTTCCAGCTTCTCCTCAGCATCACTGGTCCGTATCTTCGTAGTGCTCACAACAGGTTTAGTGAGCTTCAATCTCTGTCTGTATGTGGGAATGAGGTGAACCATCACGTGATCAGATAATCCCAGCGCAGCTCGAGGGACAGCGCGATATGCGTCTTTCACTGTGGTGTAACAGTGATCCAGTGTGTTTAATCCTCTGGTGGGGCATTTAATAAACTGTTTGTAGCGGGGGAGATCGTGGCTCAGATTGCACTGATTAAAGTCGCCAGCCACAATAATCAGCGAGTCTGGAAAACTCCGCTCTGTGTGTTGAATGTGATCCGCGAGCACGCGCTGAGCTTCGCGCGTGTCCGCGTCGGGAGGGGCGTACACAGCGATCAGTATAAAAGAAGCAAACTCCCGTGGGGAATAAAAAGGCTTGCAGTTGATAACAAGAAATTCCAAGGCAGGAGAACAGTGTTTGGAAATTTCTGTTACATCAGAGCACCAGCTACAGTTGATGTAGAAGCAGACACCGCCTCCTGTGGTCTTGCCGGAAAGCTCTGTGTCACGATCAGCACGGAAGAGCTGGAAGCCGTCGAGGCGCAGCGCGCTGTCCGGTATATTTTCCCGGAGCCAGGTCTCAGTAAAGCAGAGGACAGCTGAGGAGGCGAGGTCCTTAAAACGCATCAGCAGTCTCAGTTCATCCACCTTGTTAGAGAGAGAGTTGGTATTGGACAGAAATATGCCAGGCAGCGCCGTTCGCGAGCCTCTCCTGCGAAGTCGTACGAGAGCGCCCGCTCGTCTTCCTCTCTTCCGCCGTCTCACTTTCCGAGCCAAACAATAAACCAGATCGGCGGCAGGGGCTAGAAAAACTGGGAGGAGGTCCGTGGGGGTCAAAGTCCTGATATTTAAAAGTTCTTCACGGGTATAAGTGCAAGCAGACACACAATTGACAAACAAAAACAAACAAAGAGCGCAGCGAAGCACCATGTCGACCGCTGTGGGCGCCATCTTGGATTTAATACGAATGGTAACTAAAGAGCCGAGAACAACCTCTAAACACATTCATGGTGAACTCCAAGGTCAAGGTACATCAGTGTCAGATCGCACCATCCGTCGTTGTTTGAGCCAAAGTGGACTTCATGGGAGACGAACAAGGAGGACACCACTGTTGAAAACAAATCATAAAAAAGCCAGACTGGAATTTGCCAAACTACATGTTGACAAGCCACAAAGCTTCTGGGAAAATGTCCTATGGACAGACGAGACAAAACTGGAACTTTTTGGCAAGGCACATCAGCTTTGTGTTCACAGACGCAAAAATGAAGCATACCAAGAAAAGAACACTGTCCCTACTGTGAAACATGGAGGAGGTTCTGTTATGTTCTGGGGCTGTTTTGCTGCATCTGGCACAGGGTGTCTTGAATCTGTGCAGGGTACAATGAAATCTCAAGACTATCAAGGTATTCTAGAGAGAAATGTGCTGCCCAGTGTCAGACAGCTTGGTCTCAGTCACATGTCATGGGTCTTGCAACAGGATAACGACCCAAAACACACAGCTAAAAACACCCAAGAATGGCTAAGAGCAAAACATTGGACTATTCTAAAGTGGCCTTCTATGAGCCCTGATCTAAATCCTATTGAACATCTGTGGAAGGAGCTGAAACATGCCGTCTGGAGAAGGCACCCTTCAAACCTGAAACAACTGGAGCAGTTTGCTCATGAGGAGTGGGCCAAAACACCTGCTGAGAGGTGCAGAAGTCTCATTGACAGTTCCAGAAATTGTTTGATTGCAGTGATTGCCTCAAAAGGTTGTGCAACAAAATATTAAGTTAAGGGTACCATCATTTTTGTCCAGGCCTGTTTCATGAGTTTGTTTTTTTAAAATAATTCTGTTGAACCACAATTCAAAAGCATTGTCTGATTTTCAATGGTTTATTTTCATAGAATTTTTTATTTATTACCACTTTTGTCAGATTCAAGTTATTTCTGTGACTATTGTGGGTTTTTCTTTCATTAACAGAGGGGTACCAACAATTTTGTCCACGTCTGTAAGTGATCTGACAAACAAGGGTTCTGAAACAGTCGCTAATATTGGATGTCCCATTCGTTTTCAATAATTAGGTATTCTGTAATTAATATTCACAAAGACAAATAAATCTTAGTGTCATTCAGTCCTTTTTATATTTGTCAAAGTCTGACATGTGTAATTACTTACATATAGACTACACCTCTTTGTATTCCACTTTCAAACACAGCCTACATTTGGGCCTGTAAAGCCTGATTCGGATACTTGTTTCAGACAGGAACACTCTGTTTCTACAGGCAATGCACTCGTTTTATTTAATTTTATTTTTCTATATAGCACCAGAACACCATGATTCCTTTCAGAGTTTGTCGTTGTTCACACTGCCCCTCCCCCAGGCTGTAAACCTAGGGGAAACACTATCTTACATGTAACAGAAATTAAAATCACTTAGACCTAAATACAGTTTCGGGCTGCTCTACCCACCCTTCTGGTTACTGTTCACACCTGCTCTGATTGTAGTTTCATGGGAGTGGTGTAGAAATATCTGTGACATCCTGTATTTTTTTTAAATATTGTTTTAAAGGGCAGGGTATACCTGCTTGACCAGACTGCAGTACAGATGACAGATGCGCTCTCTCCATGTTTCTGTGGAGAAACTGTTTCCAGAATAAGGGATTGCCTATGACTTGTCATAACAGGTTCTATCCACTCATATGGCTCAGATAACCACGTGTTCACCAAAAGCTACAAATGCCTCGGCTTCATAGCCAGTCGTACTGTAAGAGTTATGCCCCTACCTCCTCAGGCTCGGGACTCTTGATAGGACTAGATGTGGTGCTGAAAACTGAAGACTTCCCACTAAGGCTCTGCAACAGAAGAAGAAAAAAATTATATTACAAAAATAGGGAAAGAAGAAGAAGAGCTCATCAAAGCTGAAGAGGAGAAGATAAAACTTGATCCCTAAGTCACTAGACCAAGGTTCTTAAATCTTTTGTCCATAAAAATCTCCAGTGACTGACAAGAGCACTCTGAGACAAGCACAATATCCATCACCTCTGTTTTCTTTGAAGATCCCAATATATCACTGAAAGAGAGCAGTTTTCATTTTTTTCTGTATAATTACTGAGGCAGAACCAAATTATGATACAGTGGGGTAAAAAAGTATTTAGTCAGCCACCAATTGTGCAAGTTCTCCCACTTAAAAGATGAGAGAGGTCTCCAATTTTCATCAGAGCCCCATCATACCCTTTGTTGGCAATGACAGAGGTCAGACGTTTTCTGTAAGTTTTCACAAGGTCTTCACACACTGTTGCTGGTATTTTGGCCCATTCCTCCATGCAGATCTCCTCTAGAGCAGTGATGTTTCGGGGCTGTCACTGGGCAATACAGACTTACAACTCTCTCCAAAGATTTTCTATGGGATTGAGATCTGGAGACTGGCTAGGCCACTCCAGGACCTTGAAATGCTTCTTAAGAAGCCACTCCTTCGTTGCCCGGGCGGTGTGTTTGGGATCACTGTCATGCTGAAAGACCCAGCCACGTTTCATCTTCAATGCCCTTGCTGGTGGAAGGAGGTTTTCACTCAAAATTTCACGATACATGGCCCCATTCATTCTTTCCTTTACACGGATCAGTCGTCCTGGTCCCTTTGCAGAAAAACAGACCCAAAGTATGATGTTTCCACCCCCATGCTTCACAGTAGGTATGGTGTTCTTTCTCCTCCAAACACAACAAGTTGACTTTTTACCAAAAAGTTCTATTTTGGTTTCATCTGACCATATGACATTCTCCCAATCCTCTTCTGGATCATCCAAATGCTCTCTAGCAAACTTCAGACGGGGCTGGACATGTACTGGCTTAAGCAGGGGGACACATCTGGCACTGCAGGATTTCAGTCCCTGGCGGCGTAGTGTGTTTCTGATGTAGCCTTTGTTACTTTGGTCCCAGCTCTCTGCAGGTCATTCACTAGGTCCCCCCATGTGGTTCTGGGATTTTTGCTCACCGTTCTCGTCATCATTTTGACCCCACGGGGTGAGATCTTGCGTGGAGCCCCAGATCGAGGGAGATTATCAGTGGTCTTGTTTGTCTTCCATTTTCTTTTAATTGCTCCCACAGTTGATTTCTTCACACCAAGCTGCTTACCTATTGCAGATTTAGTCTTCCCAGCCTGGTGCAGGTCTACAATTTTGTTTCTGGTGTCCTTTGACAGCTCTTTGGTCTTGGCCATAGTGGAGTTTGGAGTTTGACTGTTTGAGGTTGTGGACAGGTGTCTTTTATACTGATAACGAGTTCAAACAGGTGCCATTAATACAGGTAACGAGTGGAGGACAGAGGAGCCTCTTAAAGAAGAAGTTACAGGTCTGTGAGAGCCAGAAATCTTGCTTGTTTGTAGGTGACCAAATACTTATTTTACTGAGGAATTTACCAATTAATTCATTAAAAATCCTTCAATGTGATTTTCTGGATTTTTTTTTCTCATTTTGTCTCTCATAGTTGAGGTATACCTATGATGAAAATTGGAGACCTCTCTCATCTTTTAAGTGGGAGAACTTGCACAATTGGTGGCTGACTAAATACTTTTTTGCCCCACTGTAAGTCTATCATCCATGAATATACAACAAAAACAATTGTATACAACCCATAGTTGCAGGTCAGGATGCCAAGGTGAACCTGTGTAGAAAGGTTGGTGAGCCGAAAGAGCTTTTCTCATTCTATAGCAATAGGCATAGGGAATGCCAACCTTGACCTTTGACCCCAAACCCATAGTCAGGTCAGGATGTAAGCCATCCAAGATATGTCTTAGGGTGCATTCACACAGCCACCGTTTGGTCCAGACCAAAGGAACTCTGGTCCACTTCCACGGATAGTTAGGTTAGTTTGGTGCAGTCTGAACACGCATTCGAACTCTGGTGCACACCAAACAAGCGAACTCTGGTCCGCCTGAAAACAGGCACTCAATTCACTTGCAAATGAACCCTGATGCACTTCGATTGCAGTGTGAATGCCAACAGAGTATCCAGCAAACCAAAGGGCAGAAGTGCCCCTCAGCATTTGTGTAACTATAGCAACAGTAGTCTGAGAAGAGGAAGTGGCGTTTATTGTAATGCATTTTAGGTAGAAAATAACAATAAAGACAACCGCGTAAATCCGAGAAATCCTTTAACCGCAGAAAGCCCAGGAGAAAAGTTAAAAAATGTCTCATTTGTGGAGGACAAACAACCCGACTGAAGGAAACGGCTTTCCGTTTTCGGTCCTGGCCAATCGATGAGCCGGAATTTTTTTCGTCGACGAGATTTTTTTTGCTGGTCAGTGGTGGTTTTGGCTACAGCGCCTCAAACGAGCAGTTGTTGTAACTGCATGACATTGTCCAGGCAGTTTGGTCCGCTGCAATGTGAATGCAAACCAAACCAAGGTACAAAAATTCTCGGCATTTCCCGCCCAATCAAACTGAGACCCCTGGACTATCCTAGTGTGAATGCAGCCTGAGAGGCAACTATGGTATCGATTTGAAAAGCCTACATCATTATGTCTCGGTGAAACAAAGGCATACAGTAATCAGTTAGTGCATCTGTTTGTGGCTGTGTGGGTGTGTGTATCTGTCTGTCTGTCTCTCTGTTTCAGCTTGCCCGGTCAAAATTAAGTGGAACTAAAGGATTATATCATTGTATCGTTATATTTTCTTGACTTTTAATTTGCAAGAATTGCAAGATAAGCTTTTGTTTTCAAAATAAACACAAATTTCACTCACCATTTTTGTCAATGCAGCCTCAAAAAAAGGAAATGTAATAACTATGCTGGGCCAGTAGAGGCTGGTGTGCAACTTTTTTTTTTTTTTTTTTTTTACACCCGCCCATGCTACCATGCCACAGGCACCAAGGCACAGCACCTTGGTGCTTTTTATTTCTTTCAGTAGTTTACAAGATTTTACATTTACAAGATTTAGGGAAAATATCACCCGTGACCTTGACCTCAAGGTCTATATTAGTTTTTTGTTTTACTTATTTCAGACAAGGATAAGAAGGAGATGTTTTTACCTTTACGTTTCGACTCACATCTACAGTCTTGCTCAGAAGTGTCAGCTGATCGCTGTAAAGTGTCATTTGTGAGCTGTTTTTCCTAGGCGGGGCCAGCCCAGCGGAACTGTCAGATCCACTGGGCTGGCCACACCCTCCGCCATCTGATGGTCTCTGGAGAATGTAGTCCCAGGTGTGGGAAAGCATAAATGCCCCCTCATCCCGATTCATGCTGTCTTTGCCCCGCTTCCTGATTTCTGATTTGCCCCGCTTCCGATTTCTGATTTCTCCTTGATTCAACGTTTGTGTCTATTGCTCTCCGATCCAATGATTTTTGCATTGTCCCAGTCCATGATATGATTGTTTCTTTTGCAGTGATCTGATATTGCTGATTTTATTGTCACTTGTCCTGCCTTTTCTTTTTGCGATCTTGTGAGTCGTCCTTGTGTTTCCTTCTCACATTCCTTCTGGTGTGAGAAGGAAACACCAGGCACAAATGTTGGATCAAGGAGGCCATAAAAATCAGGAAGCAGGGCAAAGACGGCATGAAAGGGAATGAGGGGGCATTTATGCTTTCCCAAACCTGGGACTACATTCCCCAGTGACCACTGGATGGCGGGCGGCGTGACCAGCCCAGTGGATCTGACAGTTCCGCTGGGCTGGCCACGTCTAGGAAAAACAGCTGATAAATGACACTTCCCAGTGATCAGGTGACACTTCTGAGGAAGACTGTAGATGCCGGTCAAAACAATTCATCCATCTTCTTTCGCTTAATCCTTAATCCTTTCCGGGTCATTGTGGGGGGGGGGGGGGGCTGGCTGGAGCCTATCCCAGCATCTTTGGCCGAGAGGCAGGGTACACCCTGGACAGATCACCAGTCCATCGCAGGGCAAACACAGAGAGACAGACAACCATTCACTCTCACAGTCATACCTAAGGACAATTTAGAATTCCCAGTTTGATGCCAATTAACCTAACTTGCATGTTTTTGGCATATGGGGGGAAACCGGAGAAATCCCGGCGTAAACCCACGCAGACACGGGGAGAACATGCAAACTCCACACAGATCACTGTTGGTCGGGGACTGGGATCGAACCCAGGATCCCCCGGACAAGGGTGAGTTGCTGTGCTGCTGCAGTGCTATCCACTCCGCCACGTAAAGGTAAAAACATCTCCTTCTTATCCTTGTCTGAAATAAGAAAAACAAAAAACTAATAATTGAAAAAAAAAAAGACAGAATGAACAGACTCAAACTACAATCAAGGTCTATAATTCCTGCAAAAATCATCCTGTGGAAGACAGGAGAAATAAAGCGAGCAGATGAGTTCGTTTTAGAGAGTTTACTCTGCAGCACCAAACAAGTGAAATCAATACAGGTAAAACCATAGCTCTTCCTTTTCACCAACTCCTCCCATCACTTCTGGTGTGAGAGCCACCCCACAGCATACCCGCCACACAGCCCCCACCCCGCCCCCATCCCCCGAACACCCAGAATTGACCGACAAAGCAAAACAACCCAAAACCAACCCCTCCAACACAGTACCCCTTCAGACCCTCTTACGACAACCTAATCACCTGAGCCAGTCGACTCGGAGATGGCAAATGGGTACAAGCGGGGCAAGGTCTGGAATTGAAACAGGGTTGGAGGTGCGGCCACACCGTCAGGGCTGTGCCAGCTCTACCCGCTCATCCGGAAATACATACGCAGGTTTAAGTCGATCCACCCAAAACCCGCTCATGCCTCCCCCCATGTCCACAACAAAATTTTGGGGTCCTCTCTCTAAAACACAAAATGACCCATCATAAGGAGGCTGGAGCAGAGAATGGTGGACACTGGGGCGAATGAACACACATTCCGCTGACAACAAGTTCTTGGGGATGTAGGACTGGGGAATACAATGATGAACAGGAATGGGAGCAAAATCAGCGGCTGGATCCAGAAAAGAGACCGATGACCTGTGGCCGATCCAGGGACTGCAGAACCCAAACAGAACTCCCCCGGGACCCTCAACGGCTGGCAAAACACAAGCTCGGCCGAAGAAGAACACAAGTCCTCCTTGGGTGCAGAACGGAGGCCTAACATAACCCACGGCAAACGGTCAGCCCAATTACTACCCGTGAGAGCAGCTCGAAAGGCAGCTTTCATGGTACGCTGAAAACGCTTACACAACCCGTTGGCCTGTGGACCGTACACCGTGGTGTGATGGAGCTTCACTCCAAGGTTCCCAGCCACTGTAGTCCACAGCTCAGAAGTGAACTGGGGACCCCGTCCGACATTATATCTGATGGAGTGCCAAAATGGGCCACCCAAGCGGAGATAAAGGCCCGAGTCACCTCTGCAGATGTAATAGATGACAGGTACACAACCTCCGAACATCTGGTTGTCCAACTTCAGGGTCACCAATGTGGAAGACAGGAGAAATAAGACGAGCAGACTGAGAGTTCGTTTTAGAGAGTTTACTCTGCAGCACCAAGCACAAGTGAAATCAGTACAGGTAAAACCAGAGCTTTTCCTTTTCACTAACTCCTCCCATCTCTTCTGGTGTGATATCCACCCCACATCATATCCGCCACAATCCGATCAAAGTCGAACTGCAGTATGCCTATCATCAGTGTATATCAAACTGTAGTACCAAGTTTCAAAACATTTGGATCAAAACTGTAGGAGTTGATTTCACAAAAGTGAGACAGTGGGCCGGACAAATGGATGGATGACAAACCCAATAACATAATCCTCCTCTGGTCTTCAACTAGCGGGGGATAGATAGGGAAACCAGACCGTCAATAACAGAGTAGCTCATTCCAGCCTGATGAAATCACCCCAAGAGTGCTCAGATCTCCTAAATTGTTGACCAGGACCTTCACATCCTAGATGTAAACCTATCTAGGATGTGCTTAAGATCAAGGTTAATGGCCTACAGGAAGCAACCTTTTTTGTGAAAGCACAAATGTGCAGATCTCCTGACCTTTTGAAATTGACCTTGACCTCAACCTACATGCAGACCCACATGAGGGTCCTTGTGAATGAGTTTGGTGAGAACTGAGGTAATTGCGTAGTAGTAGTAGTCGTAGTAGTGATTTTTCTAAAATCATACAAGTGCCCAGATCTCCTGACCTTTGACAATGACCTTGAGTAAAACCTGAATGTAGATGTACATGAAGATCCTTGTGGGTGAATTTGGTGAGCATCGGGGCAAATGCCTAGGACGAGTAGTGATTCCTGTGAAATGTGGATGGATGGACAGACGGAAGGACCAATGGCAGACACCGCAACACCGCATTAGCTCCTTTCGGCTTTACCTGAATGAGCGAAAAAGTGAAAACCAGACCAACATCTGTAATGTCAGAAAGACCAAAAAAAAGCATTATAAAAAACAAAATACTTTAAAACAGTTCGGTCTTAGATGTTTTCTGAAGTTGCAGAAAAGACTACTGTTGAAACTTTCAGGGACATGAACTCGAGGCACACAGCTTAATATTGGCCACTGACACCGGTGAACCTTATCTTATTTTCCAATTGGCTGATATCACACAACAAGAACAATATCAGCCAATACGTCAGTATCAGTACTAAGAGTGACAGTGCTACTGTGGAGTTAGCTTAGCAAGCTAGGTTTAGATTATTATTTCCTTTAGATTCCAGTCACCCCGCTAGGCATCCCTGTTCTCACCTGGTTCATTAATCCACAGTCGATAATATATCTTCTGTCCATCCATCCATCCATCTTCTTCTGCTTAATCCTTTTCGGGTCACCGGTGGGGGGGTGGGGGTAGGGGGCTGGAGCCTATCCCAGCATCTTCGGGCGACAGGCAGGGTACACCCTGGACAGATCGCCAGTCCATCACAGGGCGAACACAGACAAACAGACAACCATTCACTCTCACATCCATACCTAAGGACAATTTAGAATCCCCAGTTGATGCCACCGTCATTCTGTCTTATTTTGTTATATGTTTTTGCTGTACAAGCTGGGAGATTGGGCTAATACCATTACCTTGGCTAGGCAGTTGGAGTCAATCAATATAACCGCATCAGAGCTCACCCTGACAGGGAAAGGCTGATAGGTCAGGCTGCGAAGTGCTAGCTTAAGTGTCAGATCACAGTCAGGTCTTATAATTATTTTCTATGTATTCCGTCTACCCTCACTAGACATTAGGAGTGGGAGAAAAAAATCAATATGGCCTAATATTGCAAACTTTGTAATGGTATTACTGTATCGATTCAAAGACACCAGTTGGGGCGGCAGTGGCTCAGGAGGTAGAGCAGGTCGTCTAATAACCCGATGGTTGGCGGTTCGAATCCCGCTCTCCCCAGATATCCTGCCGTTGTGTCCCTGGGCAAGACACTTCACCCGCATTGCCTCCAGTGCCCATAACACTGGGTATGAATGTGTAAAAATGTTTAAATGTTAGGTGGTGGCCGGAGAGGCCGTTGGCGCGGATTGGCAGCCACGTTTCCGTCAGCCTGCCCCAGGGCAGCTGTGGCTACAGTAGTAGCTTGCCACTACCATTGTCTGTCTGGAGTGAATGAATATTGTATCTACTTGTAAAGCGTCTTTGAGTGTCTATGATAAAGCGCTATATAAATTTGATGCATTATTATTATTATTATAATGACACTTTACTAAAAATTATTAATGTATGCTGCAAATACAAAGTTACTTATTTAGGTACTAGCGCAATAAAAAACTGGTGACTTTTCAGTCCACTAGATGGTGCTAAATGCTCACTGTCTGGTTAGGTCAGCACAGCAAAGGAGTGACTCCTGAGATCTAGCCAGGAGTTGAATAAGACAAAGATTGGGATGGGACATCTCAATATATGATATCACAATATTCAATCGTGATAATATCGCATTGTGACACAAGTGTTATGATAGTATTGTTTCGTGTGGTCTCTGGTGACTCCCACCCCTACTAGACATCTTTGTTAATCTACCAACCATAGCTTACTTTACTATAGTATATTATGCTCTGACTGGGAACAATGACGGCTAGCTACCATTAGCAGTTTCCCATTCACTCATTTGTGGATATTTCTGTGCTTATTATTCTTCAGGGACTGGTGAAACCTCACACCCCGTCCACCAGTGATGCTTTATACCATCTATTCTTCCAGGTGATTTTATGTTAGTCAGCTCAGGTTGTGTACACTACCAGAGCTAGGGGCTAACTAGCTAACATTAGCTATACCACGTCAACAACTGACCTCAGCGGTGACGAAAGGGTGGGATGAACTGGGGCTCGTGACATGCACTGGAATGAACCATGCTGATGGAGGCTACTAAATATGGGTCAAAAAGGTGCTACTGTGGCGCATATATTGAGTTCATATTTCCCACATACGTATGACTGTATGTGTATTGGGGGCTTCACGTCTCGTGGGACAAAAGAGGTCTGGGCCTGCAGAGATCTACAGGAGATGACGAGGAGGTGTGAGTTTGGGCCTTTGTCTCGGAGAGGATGCCCCAGGAGGATTCCCGGAACATCGAGGGATAAGAGACAATAGAGGAACATCAAAGAGTGCATTGTGACTGGGATTATGTACCATGTGATTGCATGTTTGCTAAAGCACCATGTGACTTAGGTTCGTGGCTTCAGCAGGGTATAAGAGTGTGGTATTTGACTGCTCAGTCTCTTTCTTGTTTAGAGATTGCTAGAGAATGTGTTCTCTTAATAAAGCTGAACCTGAGAAATAAACTCAGCCTCATCCTTGAATGCATTCTCTACACTGGTGACCCGACGACAAATTATGGCCGGGAACGACATTCCCGCGCCGGACTCATCAGGAGCCAGCCAGGCTCACGCAGCTACCGCAGTCTAGCTGCCCGATTTCTGGCAGCATAGCCCGCGCTCCTGGTTCAACACTATCGAGGCGCAGTTCCATCTTCGGGGAATTTCGGCGGCTGCAACGAAGTTCTACCATGTAGTCGCAAAGCTGGACATCCTCACAGTCCAGCGGGTGAACAGCCTGACTAACCACCCACCAGACGACGACAAGTACGGCGCATTGAAAGCCGCTCTCATCCGTGCCTTCACCCCCTCACTGGGAGAGCGAGCGGAGAAGCTCCTGGCGTTGACTGAAGGCGAGGCAGACAGGCCTGCGGACCTGATGGCGAGGATGCTGAGCCTGAGGGGCGATGAGGATGACGTCTTTATCTTCACCCATCTTTTCTTCAGGACACTACCGCCAGCGGTGAGAGTTACCCTGGCCGGTTCACAGCTGCTGACCAACCGAGATTACCACGAGCTAGGCCAGGAGGCACAGCGACTCGCCGACGCTCATAGACACCACACAGCCATGACGGCGGCAGCGGAGCTGAGCGCAACACCCGGAGACGGCAGGGGGCCAGAGGCTGCAGCACCAGATTCGCTGATGTCAGCAGCGGCTGAGGCCAGGAGACACGGAGCGGATGACGTCCTCTGCTTTTATCATCGACGTTTCGCCGAGAGGGCATGCAAGTGCACTCCACCGTGCCAGTTCAGACGCTCGGGAAACGCCGGGACCGAGCCGGTAGCAGCTGCAGCTCTCGGCATGAAGAACAGGCTGCTCTACCTTACGGACGCGAAATCAGGGAGACGGTTCCTGGTGGACACAGGCTCCCAGCTGAGTTTTATCACACCTTCCTACGCTGACCGGCTGGCACCTTCCGGCGGACCCCTGGTGTTGGCGGCGAACGGCTCGACGATCAAGACCTTCGGGGAGAAGACCCTCCCCCTGTCTTTTCACGGTCGGACATTTGAGTGGACTTTCATCTTGGCAGCAGTCAGTCATAACATGTTAGGTGCTGATTTTTTGTGCTCAAATGGTTTATTGGTTGATCTTGCTAATAGACGTCTGGTTAATGCACAATGTCTTTTCACTCCATTTCCTGTACAGCCCGGGTAGTCCCGCCTACTGCACAGCCCAACGTCACAGCTGCGGGTGGTAAGTTCCAAGCACTACTCACTCAGTTTCCAGCACTCGCAGTCCCAACGTTTTCGGCGTCAGTGGCTAAACATGGGGTGGAGCACTTTATAACTACCACCGGGCCCCCCGTTTTTGCAAAAGCTCGGCGCTTGGACCCAGCTAAACTGGCCATAGCGCGCGAGGAATTCGCCAACCTGGAAAAACTGGGCATCATTAGACGCTCCAACAGCCCCTGGGCTTGACCACTGCATATGGTTCCCAAGGCTGATGGCTCGTGGCGGCCTTGCGGTGATTTCCGCAGGTTGAATAACGCTTCAGCACACGACCACTACCCGATTCCGCACATCCAGGATTTTTCGGTGCATTTAGCGGGGGCATGCATTTTTTCTAAAATAGATTTGGTGTGCGGGTACCATCAAGTCCCAGTCCGCGCTCAGAACATACCCAAAACAGCGGTAATAACTCCTTTTGGGCATTTCCACTTTTTGCGTATGCCGTTTGGACTCAAGGGGGCGGCGCAGACGTTCCAGCACATGATGGATGCAGTTTTACGCGTCCTCCCTTTCGTGTTCGTCTACTTGGATGATATTTTGGTAGCCTGCACGTCCGAAGACGAACACAAAAGCCATCTCACAGCAGTTTTTCAGAGGCTGGCAGAGCACGGGTTAATAATTAACCCAGCGAAGTGCCAGTTTGGGGTGGCGCAAATCGATTTTTTGGGGCACCGCGTTTCACCAGAAGGAGCGGTCCCTCTGCCCGATAAAGTACGCGCAATAGCGGATTTTCCCCAACCTCAGACAGTCAAAGCATTGCAAGAATTTTTGGGAATGGTTAATTTTTATAACCGCTTCCTCCCAAGCGCAGCGCAGCTCATGCAACCATTGTACGCGGCACTTAAAAAACAAAAACCTGCAAATAAGATCGAATGGTCCCCGGAGCGGGAGCGCGCATTCTCCCAGGTCAAATCAGCCCTGGCGAACGCCGTTTTGTTTGCACACCCGGTGCCAACGGCACGTATGGCGCTCACCACGAACGCTTCTGATTTAGCAGTGGGAGCAGTCGTTGAACAGTTTGTGGCAGGGAGCTGGCAACCTCTCGCGTTTTTCAGCAAAACCTTGCGCAATAACGAGCGGAAATACAGCGCGTTCGACAGGGAGCTGTTGGCCCTGCATTTGGCCATCCGCCATTTCCAGTTCTGGCTGGAGGGACGCCGTTTCACCGCGTTTGTGGACCATAAGCCGCTAACGTTTGCGATGGCCAAGATTTCAGAGCCTTGGTCAGGCCGGCAGCAAAGACAGCTGGCCGCGATATCGGAGTTCACCACCGATATTCAGCATGTCGCGGGCAAACATAATGTAGTGGCAGACTGTCTTTCGCGTGCAGTAGCAGCGCCAAGCCCCGTGGGGGCAGGCTCGGCAGCCATGGCCGCGGGCCAGGGTTGTGGCGCAGAAGCGCTCGCAGCCCCAGTCCGCGTGGGTTTAGATTACGCAGCCATGGCCGCGGAGCAGGTTAGCGACGCGGATGTGCGCGCGCTCCAGTCTGGACCAACAGAGTTAAGGCTGGAGCACAGGGTGCAGCAGATAGGTATGCCCCCTCTAATCTGCGATGTCTCCACCAGGCGGCCTCGCCCCGTGGCTCCAGCTGCATGGCGCCGCCGCGTTTTTGACTTAATCCATTCTCTGGCGCACCCGGGTGTGCGCACATCGATTAAGATGGTGGGGGAGAAATTTGTATGGCCGGGGTTGCGTAAACAGGTCAAAGAATGGGCAGCAGCCTGCGTAGCGTGTCAGCGAGCCAAAATACACAAGCACACTAGATCCCCTTTGGAGCCTTTTCACATCCCGGCTAAGCGTTTCGATCATGTGCATGTCGACTTGGTGGGCCCCCTTTCGTTGTCACAGGGGTGCACACACCTTTTGACGATGGTAGATTGCACCACGCGTTGGCCAGAAGTGGTTCCTCCGGTGTCAACTATGGCAGCAGATGTTGCACGCGCGTTTTTAGCGGCTTGGGTCGCGCGTTTTGGAGTTCCATCAGACATAACGTCCAACAGAGGTCCCCAATTCGTTTCCGAACTCTGGTCATCCATGGCCCACAGCCTGGGGATGAAGATCCACCGCACTACCGCGTATAACCCCCAGGCTAACGGTTTGTGCGAACGCTTTCATAGGTCATTGAAAGCAGCCCTCAGAGCGCCTCTCATGGATACAAATTGGGTGGATAAACTTCCATGGGTTTTATTTGGGTTGCGTTCTGCACCTAAGGAGGATTTGCAAGCCTCTTCGGCTGAATTAGTTTTTGCTCAGCCCCTCCGTTTGCCGGGGGAATTCCTTCCGGACAGCCCTGCCCCAAATTTCCCCCCCGCTCAGCTGTTGCAGAGCGGCACAGGATCAAACACCCTTCCTGGTCCAGTTCATCACAGTTTTCCACGCGTTTTTGTGCCGAGAGCTTTAAAGAATGCGGAGTTTGTTTTTGTTAGACATGATGTTCAACGACCAGGTTTGCGACCGCTTTACGACGGGCCTTTCAGAGTGTTGGAGACAGGGGAGAAACATTTTTTGCTTGATTTGGGAGACAGAAAAGAGTTGATTTGCATTAACAGACTCAAACCCGCCTTTGTTCTGGCTGATGAATACGTGCAGTTGGCCAGGGCCGCCCGCCGTGGCAGGCCGCCGGGAAGACATTGTTCCGAGCCACCACAGAGATGTGCTAATAATTCTGATTCACAGATGCAGGGAGCCGCTGCAGAAGGAACAAAGCCGGCTTACAGCAGATATGGCAGGAGGTTAAAACCCAAGCAATTGAGGATTGATTTGTGATATGTTGTGATGTTTTCTGCCATGCATCTCTGATTATGTTTTGTCCCTGAATAGACGTTTGGGGGGGTTATGTGGCGCATATATTGAGTTCATATTTCCCACATATGTATGACTGTATGTTTATTGGGGGCTTCACGTCTCGTGGGACAAAAGAGGTCTGGGCCTGCAGAGATCTACAGGAGATGACGAGAAGGTGTGAGTTTGGGCCTTTGTCTCGGAGAGGATGCCCCAGGAGGATTCCCGAAACATTGAGGGATAAGAGGCAATAGAGGAACATCAAAGAGTGCATTGTGACTGGGATTATGTACCATGTGATTGTATGTTTGCTAAAGCACCATGTGACTTAGGTTCGTGGCTTCAGCAGGGTATAAGAGTGTGGTATTTGATTGCTCAGTCTCTTTCTTGTTTAGAGATTGCTAGAGAATGTGTTCTCTTAATAAAGCTGAACCTGAGAAATAAACTCAGCCTCATCCTTGAATGCATTCTCTACACTACAATAATTAAACCCTGAGGCATTTTGGCCAAGGCATGTCCCAAACATTTAATTTTAGACCTGTGAGAACTGAGTCAACAAGTGGAAAAAAATAACTCAAATATTTGAGTCTCCAGACAGCTCAACACATCCGACTGTTCTGGTCCAAAGAACAGTTTGGGCTGCACGGTGGCGCAGTGGTTTAGCACTGTGGCAGCACAGTTTTACCCTCGGCCGGGGGATCGCGGGGATCATGAGATCGTGGGTTCGATCCCAGCCCCCGACCAACAGTGAGCTGTGTGGAGTTTGCATGTTCTCCCCGTGTTGCGCGGGTTTACTCCGGGATTTCTCCGGTTTCCTCCCGCTTACCAAAAACATGTAGGTTTAGGGCGCTCGCGCACGCAGCGACCAGCAGCCGGTGGCTTGTCACCAGACTGCAAACCAAGTCTACCTACGGGTACAAATAAGTAACAAAAAAAAAAAAAAAAAAGTACAGAATCTCCACCGAATACTTTATGTTTTAAAAGGGCAGCCAATCAGAGAAGAGTTATCGTTAGAGGAAGAGCAGCTGAAACAGGGCTACATCAAATGAACTGTGACTCATCATGCTAAACGTATCTAACAAAGGTAGACAAAGCTCACCAAGTGTTTTTCTTCTAAGGATGATATCACTACATCGCCTGGGGCAGATCAAAACATCAAAACATGTAGATGTCGTCAGGATCAAAGCTTTTCCCACCAAATGGTGAAACTAATTAATCTGCAGCTGCATCACACTTGGAAAAGAAACCTAAGACAACGGCCAACTGTGATGGAGAGAATGTCGCTGCTTGCCCCGAAGCTCTGATACCACTCCCAAGGCATCCGCAAGATCAAAAATTTAATCTGATCTGATGACAGTCAAAACTCAAACTCACACTGATGAAGTCAAATAATAAATACAACAAACATGTCAGTAATACAGTGTTGTGAAAACATATTTGCCCCCTTCCTGGTCTGTTTTTTTTTTTTTTTTTTTTTTTTTTTGCACACAGTATTCAGCCGTGGACAAAATTGTTGGTACCCCTCTGTTAATGAAAGAAAAACCCATAAAAGTCACAGAAATAACTTGAATCTGACAAAAGTGGGAATAAATAAAAATTCTATGAAAATTAGCCAATGAAAATCAGACAATGCTTTTGAATTGTGGTTCAACAGAATTATTTTAAAAAACAAACTCATGAAACAGGCCTGGACAAAAATGATGGTACCCCTAGAAAAGATTGAAAATAATGTGACCATAGGGACATGTTCAACCAAGATGTGTCCTCTAATTAACATCACAGGTGTCTACAAACTTGTAATCAGTCAGTTGGCCTATTTAAAGGGTGACAAGTAGTCACTGTGCTGTTTGGTGACATGGTGTGTACCACACTAAACATGGACCAGAGGAAGCAAAGGAGAGAGTTGTCTCAGGAGATTAGAAAGAAAATTATAGACAAGCATGTTAAAGGTAAAGGCTATAAGACCATCTCCAAGCAGCTTGATGTTCCTGTGACTACAGCTGCACATATTATTCAGAAATTTAAGATCCACGGGACTGTAGCCAACCTCCCTGGACGAGGCCGCTGGAGGAAACTTGATGAAAAATGGAAGAGACAGATAATACGAATGGTAAAAGAGCCCAGAACAACCTCTAAACACATTCATGGTGAACTCCAAGGTCAAGGTACATCAGTGTCAGATCGCACCATCCGTTGTTGTTTGAGCCAAAGTGGACTTCATGGGAGACGAACAAGGAGGGCACCACTGTTGAAAACAATTCATAAAAAAAGCCAGACTGGAATTTGCCAAACTTCATATTGACAAGCCACAAAGCTTCTGGGAAAATGTCCTATGGACAGACGAGACAAAACTGGAACTTTTTGGCGAAGCACATCACCGCTATGTTCACAGACGCAAAAATGAAGCACACCAAGAAAAGAACACTGTCCCTACTGTGAAACATGGAGGAGGTTCTGTTATGTTCTGGGGCTGCTTTGCTGCATCTGGCACAGGGTATCTTTAATCTGTGCAGGGTACAATGAAATCTCAAGACTATCAAGGTATTCTAGAGAGAAATGTGCTGCCCAGTGTCAGACAGCTTGGTCTCAGTCGCAGGTCATGGGTCTTGCAACAGGATAATGACCCACAACACACAGCTAAAAACACCCAAGAATGGCTAAGAGCAAAACATTGGACTATTCTAAAGTGGCCTTCTATGAGCACTGATCTAAATCCTATTGAACATCTGTGGAAGGAGCTGAAACATGCCGTCTGGAGAAGGCACCCTTCAAACCTGAAACAACTGGAGCAGTTTGCTCATGAGGAGTGGGCCAAAATACTTGCTGAGAGGTGCAGAAGTCTCATTGACAGTTACAGAAATGGTTTTACTGCAGTGATTGCCTCAAAAGGTTGTGCAACAAAATATTAAGTTAAGGGTACCATCATTTTTGTCCAGGCCTGTTTCATGAGTTTGTTTTTTAAAATAATTCTGTTGAACTACAATTCAAAAGCATTGTCTGATTTTCATTGGTTAATTTTCATAGAATTTTTATTTATTACCACTTTTGTCAGATTCAAGTTATTTCTGTGACCATTGTGGGTTTTTCTTTCATTAACAGAGGGGTACCAACAATTTTGTCCACGGCTGTAAATGTTTCAGATCAAACAAATTTTAATATTAGACAAAGGTAACTGGAGATATTACAAAATGCAGTTCTTAAATGACAATTTATTAAAGGGAAAAAAGCTATCCAAACCTGCCTGGCCCTATGTGAAGAAGTAATTGCCTCTAAAACCTACTAAGTGGTTGTGCCGCTCCCTTGGCAGGAACAGCTGCAGTCAAAGTTTGCGATAACTGGAATTGAGTCTTTCACATCTGTGTTGTAGAATTTTGGCCCATTCTTCTTTACTGGATTGTTTCAATTCAGGCACATTGGAGAGCTTGAGCTCAAGGTCATGAACTGATGAATGGACATTCTCCTTCAGGATTTTCCAGTAGAGAGCAGAATTCATGGTTCTATCAATTACGGTAAGTCGACCAGGTCCTGAAGCAGCAAAGCAGCCCAAGATCATGACACTACCACCACCATGTTTCACTGTTGTTATGATGTTTAAGGAAATGCTGTGTTAGTTTTACACCAGATGTAACGGGATGCATGCCTTCCAGAAAGTTCAACTTTTGTCTTGTCAGTCCACACAATATTTTCTCAAGTCTTGGGGATCATCAAGATGTTGGGGGGTTTTTTTGTTTGTTTTTTTGAAAATGTGAGACAAGACTTTGTGTTCTTTTTGGTCAGCAGTGGGTTTTCTCCTTGAAACTCTCCCATGGATGCCATTGAATCATGGACCAGTGTCCAAACTGAGGCAATTGAGGACTGCAGTTCTTGAGATGTTTTTCTGGGTGTTTGTTTCACATCTGTTCTTGAATTCCTTTAAATTGTGGCATGATGCGTTTCTTTTTGAAATCTTTTAGCCTATGTCACTTTGTCAGACAGGTTCTATTTGCAACTTTTTCACAATAATTTGCAATTTTTTCATGTAAATATGAATTTTTTTTCTCATTAATTTGCAGCTTTTTTTGACGAAAGGTTGCAACTCTTTCCATTAATTTGCAATTTTTTCCATGTAAATTTGCAACTTTTTTCCATGAAAATTTGAAATTTCTTTCTCATTAATTTGCAACTTCTTTCATGTAAATTTGAAACTTTTTTCCATGTACATTTGCAACTTTTTTCCATAAATGTCGGCACGGTCACGTGGATGCTGCTTAAATTTTTATTTTATGTCTCGCTTAATTGTTTTGTTTGTCTTGAGAAAGACCCCCATTTTATTTTAAGTTTATACGTATGTGTGTTTTTCCACATTTTATAGGGTTTGAATTGTTCCCCATTACAAAATCTTGCATTGCCCCCCCCCCCCAACCTAAGAATGGCCCTGACTACAATAATACGGATAGTGTCCCCCTCAGTATTTACTTGTGAGAAAATGTTGTGTTTATTGTCCCCCGCAAAATGAAATATCTGGCTATGCAGTGAGCTCACAGTTCCTGACACAATCGCCATCAGCCACTCCCTCCTCAGTGTGATTTTGGTGGAATTTAACCTGTGATCAGTGAGGCCTACTCCAGCAGACGTAATCCAGCCTTGTGAGGAAGCGTGTGCCGCCTTGGCACAGTCAGACAGTGAGTGGCAGCACTGCTTCGTTATCACACGTGTTGGAAGCATTTAGCTCAGGGCGTGCTAACATCACAATGAGCCCGAGTTAGTTATTAACTCAGACGGAGGACGGGGTGGGGAAAGCAGCCCACAGCAGAAACGACCAAGTACTGGGGCAAGATTTAGACGACGAACAAAGACATACATCATCATCATCATCATAGCAGTCTGTCGGGGGCGACAATGACTGTTTCATTTAGGTCTGATCAGATTCCTCCACGCAGCTCTGTCCTTCACCTTCTGCTGCCAGGAACTCCTGACCTTGTTAACCCGGGTGACATCGGAGCCGGTATGAGTTGCTCTCTGACTGACCATTTCATGAAACTGCTTGCAAAGTATTTGAATACCGCTAGCTTTTGCTGGATTAGCAGCACACTCTTGGCAGATAGAGGTATTATCAGTGGCAAGGACAGGCCAAGACAAACGGACTCCAGTATCTGTTGCAGTGACTAACCAGATGATGGGTTTGTTTAACTCTGCTCTTTGTGTAGTGCATGTCACGATGCACCGACTGGCAAAAGTCCACCACAGACCTTACAGTTCAATTTGTATCAACAAGATCAGCGTTCAAAAATCTGTCAACTGGAAATTCCTATCTAAAAGTGCAGAAATGTGCTGACACAGTTCCCAGAGGTAGGAAATTTCTGTCAGGGATTAAAAACTACAGCTCCATTTTCCACCCAGATTAAACACCCTTCTTCACACTCACTTGTTTCAGCACCTTTTTTGTTAAATGGTAATAAGCCCTGGTTCACCCCACCTACGGCTGGGCAATGTGACCTTAAATCAGCATCCTGGCCGGGTCATGCCGAAGACCATATAAAAGTGGAACTTCCTGCCATCCAGCTTGGTGCTCAGCAATAATGGAATGGAGGAGGGAAATTTGTGGCGGCGCCTTGCATGGCGGCGGCCCTCTGATTCTACACTTGGGGTGTGTGTGATTAACACAGTAGATAGGTAAAGCACAATCTCGTTCTACTGTACATGATTGGTTGTACAGTTGAATGACAATAAAGGGTGATTTAATTTAATTTTAATTTAATTTAATTGACCCTTTCATGATGGTTTTCTTATTTTTTCTGTTATTTTTCCCCCCTTCTTCTTACTGACAAGGCTCATAATTAAGCAATATTACAAAAGAGCGTGGTATCATATCACTGTGGTGCGGCAGTAAATGAGCATAACAAAATAAAGACCAGACCTATTGTCATTTCACACAAAAAATAAACATTGCCTAGTGTTTAAAATGCATACCTCTTGAGGGTTTGTGGATCAAGTCATGTGCGCGGCGGCTAGTTAGCTTGTTAGCCATGTTGGGGGAGTCCTTCACACAGCCATGATTATATTACCACCACATAGTGATTATGAGTAGAGCTGTTGCAATAGCCGCAATTATGTAATACCGTGTTATAGACAAGCCAACCGCAGCAAAAAACAAGCAACCGCAACAACCGCAGTGTTCACTTTTTTGTGTGTGTGGCTCATTGTTCATTTATGTGCCCCGATTGATTAATAAATAAATAGTTAAATGTAAGTGTATTTTTATTGCCAACAGTATGTTTGCACCCGGTACTAATGGTGGCAGCTGTGGGATAACCCCCACAACAGACTGGGACAAGCACAGCGCTCGACTAGAGCAATTAACATAACAGTGAAATGTGTGTATTAATGTCAACAGGCAGCCCAGCTTCGTCTAGCTTTTTCCTGCTCAGTACTGTGATGTTAATGTGCCATTCATGCATTGTGTTCATGCTTCCTGCCCTTAATGTGTCTATAGACTGATAACAATATGTAGATGTGCCTTGTAACCTCTTTTGTCCTGCAGCTCCGGAGCAGAGGCGAACTCCGGCCAGTAATCTCCTTATTGTTATGTGTGTCTCTCAAATGCAAATGCCCATACCTACTGCTGTGAATGCCTTTCATGTATTGTCTGTAGTTGGGTATATAAGCTGCATTGCTCTGTAAGTCATTCTCTCACTCTGACGACTGCTCATCTGACTACTGCTGCTGAGAGCCTCCGGGCTCGCTCTGGCGCGCATGCACGGCGCCGGGGCGAGCTCCATGATGGCGGTATGATTAATAAACTCTCCTTTAAAACCCTCAGTTCGCTGCCTATTTTATCATCCGCCACCCGACGCTGAAAAGAACACGTTGCCAGCGAACGCAGCACCCGGCGGTGATGCTCCGACGACAAGCGAACACAGCAGCCTGACGCAAATGATCTGCCCTCCCTTCTGCTTCAGGGAGACCTCGACGCAGAGCCACCACCAGGCGAACTCTCCGGACATCATCCATGACCGGGAAAGCTGCAGCAAGCTTCATGGTGAGATCTGCACGCCTGCAATCTGCACATCCACGCTGGGACCGGCCGCTCTCACGGCTCCTCCACACGAGAGCGCACGCACCTCGTCCTCTCTCCACGACGGCGACCTCCAGGGCCGACGGAGAACGCAGCGCGTGGACCTGAACGCACCATGACTCAGCACAGCGAACTACCGCAACAACTACAACAGGGATGATTATCGGCGCCGACTATGCTGATCTCCAGCAAGCTCCCTGACCCTGATTCTCCTCTCCAGCAGGCCCACCCACGCACGGAACCCCGGCACACGCACCAGGGAGTTACGAGGACGGCGCACCACGCACGGGACAAATACGGCAGACCGCCATCGTCCTTCGCCGCTGCACACAGAACCTTCAGGATTGCTCGTACACCTGAGGCACGCACGCAGCTCGCTCACAGGATTTTCTAATGGTCTTAGCCATGGCGCACATAGGGAATTCAGCAGTCTGCGGTCCCCGAGGGCTTTAAGGTTGTGCCCACACCTAAAGTCAACACGCCAAGTCCCTCTGCTTTTGTTTTTTTTTTTTTTCTTACAGCCACCACACAGCCTCACCGCTCCTGTTTTTTCTTCACGGCCGCTATTAAGCCTTGCAGGACTTAATCGCGAGAGGAGTCAGTGACTAATTTTTTTTTCTCTTACAGCCGCTGTGGATCTCCGCACGTTCAACGGGACAGCCCCTCAACATCGCGGATCCACAAGCAATTTTTGCGTGGCCCAGACGATTTTGCTGTCCCGGGCCGGCACTCGCTACCCCCACCCCCCCACCCCTCCACCTCCGCCTGCACAGAGCTTTCCCTGCTCGCTGCCAAAGCCGGACTATCGAAGCCTCAGCCGCCTGCTGAGCCCTCTGGGGGGGGGGGGGGGGGGGTAGTGTGGGATAACCCCCACAACAGACTGGGACAAGCACAGCGCTCGACTAGAGCAATTAACATAACAGTGAAATGTGTGTATTAATATCAACAGGCAGCCCAGCTTCGTCTAGCTTTTTCCTGCTCAGTACTGTGATGTTAATGTGCCATTCATGCATTGTGTTCATGCTTCCTGCCCTTAATGTGTCTATAGACTGATAACAATATGTAGATGTGCCTTGTAACCTCTTTTGTCCTGCAGCTCCGGAGCAGAGGCGAATTCCGGCCAGTAATCTCCTTATTGTTGTGTGTGTCTCTCAAATGCAAATGCCCATACCTACTGCTGTGAATGCCTTTCATGTATTGTCTGTAGTTGGGTATATAAGCTGCATTGCTCTGTAACTCATTCTCTCACTCTGACGACTGCTCATCTGACTACTGCTGCTGAGAGCCTCCGGGCTCGCTCTGGCGCGCATGCACGGCGCCGGGGCGAGCTCCGTGATGGCGGTATGATGAATAAACTCTCCTTTAAAACCCTCAGTTCGCTGCCTATTTTATCATCCGCCACAGCAGCACCATGTGGGGCACTCTGTCTACAGACGGACTCCAGCAGGCAGTCAGTGGTAGAAGCGTTTGGACTCCTTGCTGAATACAGCCGTGGCAGTGAGCACTGAAAGGGCACAAAGCATGTTATTTCCTTCTGAGCAGAGTGTTTATAATTGAGCTCCGAGAGCCAAACAGCTACTGCGTAATGCATTGCTTGTTTGAACGTGATTTTTCAGACAGCAGCAAAAATCAAGGAGACAAGAGCCATGCAGGGCTGTACAGAGGCTGTCTATTTAAATAAGCTGAATGTCACTGCAGTCTCCAGTCCACACATGCCACAGCTGAAATACAGGAGTTCTCGCCACTGCTTTATGAAAATAAACTTTTTTTTAACAGAATCAGCAGTTCATGCCTAGAAACACTGGAGCTCCGCACAATTGTTAAACATGCACATGTATTTGATGGCGGAGCTACAGCGAGTTTCTCACAGCTGCCATCATTTGTCACATTATGAATCCTGTTTAAATTACGAGATCACAGGGTCCTAAAAACACTTGCAATAATACCGCATGCCGCGGTGTTGAGCTGTTCACCGTCACCGCAGGGGAAATTCCTCTACTGCGACAGCCCTAATTATGAGTCTCTTTATCGGGTTTTTAAATACAGTCTTAGCTTGTCCATTCCTTCTGTCAAACAGTTGAGATAGCCGTCAGAGGCTAACAGCAACTTAGCTTCTGCTCCTTTTAGGTGTTAGTATCTGTACACTTCACTCACTTTTTCTTGGCATCTTCAGATGATGTAAAGAGTCAATCATCACATATTATGTAGATGGAGCCCACGTTTGTTTTTGTTACAAGCCATCTTTAATTGTTCCGCCCGTGTTTTGCTACATCTGAACAGCGCTGACTGCGCTGCTTCCAAAGTTACATGCCCACACCTAGGGCTGTGGCGATAACCGCAATTATGTAACGCTGTGGATAAAACTGCCGCAGAGGATAATGAGCAACTGCAACAACCACAGTGTTCACCTTTTTGTGTGTGTGGCTAAATCTTGTTCACTTATTGAATATTAAATAAATTGTTAAATGTATTTTTATTGCCAGCAGCATGTTTGCAGGGCATAAAGCGCGTTATTTGCACTACTTTTGGAGAGATCACATCAGATTGCTTGTGGCAGATTGGGGGGGGGGGTGAGAAAATATCCTAAATTTAATAAAATAATGGCTGGATGGGCTTCTTCTGAGTGTTTATGATCCTGATGATTAAGCTCTGCTACTGCATAATGCATTGCTTCTTTGCTGCATGAACATGATTTTTCGGACAGCAGCATTAGACACAGAGACAAGAGCCACACGGGGTCCTGTACGGAGTCTGTCCTATTTAAATAAGCTGAATGTCGCAGCTGTCTCCAACCAATCTATGTCCACAAACCTGGTGGTGAACGAGGCCGACAGAGACATAGCACGGAACACTGCTTTATTAAATGTAGAGAACACAATACATGGTATGCACCCAGCGAAGTCCTCATTGCGGCTGCCCTGTAATACAGTGGGGCAAAAAAGTATTTAGTCAGCCACCAATTGTGCAAGTTCTCCCACTTAAAAGATGACAGAGGTCTCCAATTTTCATCATAGGTATACCTCAACTATGAGAGACAAAATGAGAAAAAAAAATCCACAAAATCACATTGAAGGATTTTTAATGAATTAATTGGCAAATTCCTTGGTAAAATAAATATTTGGTCAATAACAAAAGTTCATCTCAATACTTTGTTATATACCCTTTGTTGGCAATGACAGAGGTCAAACTTTTTCTGTAAGTCTTCACAAGGTTTTCACACACTGTTGCTGGTATTTTGGCCCATTCCTCCATGCAGATCTCCTCTAGAGCAGTGATGTTTTGGGGCCGTCGCTGGGCAACACGGACTTTCATCTCCCTCCCAAGATTTTCTGTGGGGTTGAGATCTGGAGACTGGCTAGGCCACTCCAGGACCTTGAAATGCTTCTTACGAAGCCACTCCTTCATTGCCCTGGCGGTGTGTTTGGGATCATTGTCATGCTGAAAGACCCAGCCACATTTCATCTTCAATGCCCTTGCTGATGGAAGGAGGTTTTCACTCAAAATCTCACGATACATGGCCCCATTCATTCTTTCCTTTACACGGATCAGTCGTCCTGGTCCCTTTGCAGAAAAACAGCCCCGAAGCATGATGTTTCCATCCCCATGCTTCACAGTAGGTATGGTGTTCTTTCTCCTCCAAACACGACAAGTTGAGTTTTTACCAGAAAGTTCTATTTTGGTTTCATCTGACCATATGACATTCTCCCAATCCTCTTCTGGATCATCCAAATGCTCTCTAGCAAACTTCAGACGGGCCTGGACGTGTACTGGCTTAAACAGGGGGACACGTCTGGCACTGCAGGATTTGAGTCCCTGGCAGCATAGTGTGTTACTGATGGTAGCCTTTGTTACTTTGTTCCCAGCTCTCTGCAGGTCATTGACTAGGTTCCCCCGTGTGGTTCTGGGATTTTTGCTCACTGTTCTCGTCATCATTTTGACCCTACAGGGTGAGATCTTGCATGGAGCCCCAGATCGAGGGAGATTATCAGTGGTCTTGTATGTCTTCCATTTTCTAATAATTGCTCCAACAGTTGATTTCTTCACACCAAGCTTCTTACCTATTGCAGATTCAGTCTTCCCAGCCTGGTGCAGGTCTATAATTTTGTTTCTGGTGTCCTTTGACAGCTCTTTGGTCTTGGCCATAGTGGAGTTTGGAGTTTGACTGTTTGAGGTTGTGGACAGGTGTATTTTATACTGATAACGAGTTCAAACAGGTGCCATTAATACAGGTAACGAGTGGAAGACAGAGGAGCCTCTTAAAGAAGAAGTTACATGTCTGTGAGAGCCAGAAATCTTGCTTGTTTGTAGGTGACCAAATACTTATTTTACCGAGGAACTTACCAATTAATTCATTAAAAATCCTTCAATGTGACTGTATAGGGGCAACAGGCGCAACAGGAAGGCGGCATCATCACACCGCACTTCACAATAAATGCCACCATAACGCCCCCCCCCCCACAAGGTCCAAAACCACTCACTCAAATCGAACCCACCTTAATTTAGAACCCCAATCACACACTACTTAACGTAAAACTAAGGCCTAACACACTGAGACCAGACCAGAGACATAGATGTGTGGATAGAGGATTCAGTGCACTGCCTCCAGGAATGCTTTAGCTGTACGGACTGGGAGGTGTTCACACTGTCCTGCAGGGATGATTTGGACTCTTTGGTAGACGTCACATGCTCATACATGGCTTTCTGTAAAAATATGATCGTTCCACGTAAACGTGTCAAAATATATCCCAACAACAAGCCATGGGTTACAAAATCAGTTAAATCCATGCTTACAGAGGAAAGCACTTGCCTTTAAACAGGGGTCTGTTTCTGAACTACAGGTTGCCACAAAAGAGCTGAAGTCCAAAATTTTAAGAGCAAAACAGAATTATAAATCAGAATTGGAAAGCAAGATGGCAACAAAGAAACTTGGTTCAGCCTGGGCCAGTATGAAAACTATTGTAGGCCTTTAGAGTACAGAGCGCAGTAATCGTGTGTTTTTAGATGGTTTTAATTCAGACACAGAGCTGGCTAATGCTCTTAATTGTTTTTATGGTCGTTTTGATTCCTCTGATTTTAGCACAGAAACCCAAGATTTGAAACAGAAACTCAAAGACAATCAGCACTTTAATACTGAGGTGCAGGATATTAAAAGGGAGTTCTGTGCTGTAAAAGTGAACAAAAGTTAGGGCCCTGATAATATATGTAGGCGCTTGGTAAAGTCCTGTGCACATGAACTGAGTCCTGTATTTCATTACATTTTCAATAAGTCCTTACAGACACAACATGTGCCTAAGATCTGGAAAGATGCCGTGGTTGTTCCCGTTCCAAAATCCAGCTGTCCTAAAACGGTAAACGACTTTAGACCAGTTGCTTTGACTTCAATTTTAATGAAAATTTTTGAAAAACTGGTCAGATCTGAGGTCCTAAAGCAGACTGAACATCCATTGGATCCTTTGCAGTTTGCATAAAGGCCTCACAAAGGAGTGGAGGACTCCACTGTCACTCTGTTTAACATGCTTTTTAAACATCTGGATTTTAATGGGACACACGCCAGGCTGTTATTTGTGGACTTTTCCTCCGCCTTTAATACAATCCAACCTCATATTTTAGTTGAAAGGCTCCTGTAACAATTTGATTTGAGCAATAATCTGGTGGGTTGGATTCTGGATTTCTTAACCAACAGGACACAGAGAGTAAGAGTCAATGGTACATTGTCTGACCTAAAGTGCTCTTCTACTGGCTCTCCTCAGGGGTGTGTGTTGTCACCACTACTCTTCATCCTGTACACAAATATGTGTCGGAGCAGACATGACAACAGACACATTATAAAGTATGCTGATGATTCAGTTATTGTCAGTCTCCTCCAGGATGGTGAAAGTGGCCACGGCCCAGTAGTTGATGATTTTGTTCACTGGTGTGAGGATTTCTACCTGCAGCTGAATACGACAAAAACTAAAGATATGATTATTGACTTCAGGAGGAAAACTCCCAGGCACAAAGTCACCGTACTAAAAGGCCAGACCACCGAATGTGTACAATCCTACAAATATCTTGGGACGATTATTGATAGTAATTTAAACTTTGAAGAGAACTGTGAAAGGGTGTGCAAAAAGGGTCAGCAACATTTGCATTGTTTAAGGAAACTTGCACGCTTCCAAATTGACCGAACCATAATGACAATGACAATGAGACAATGACAATAAATAAAGTAAACTGAACTTGAACGTGAACTCACACAAAAAAAAAAAAAAAAAAACTAAAATCGGACCGGTGGGTGGACTACCACACGGCCTGCACGGCACAGTGGCTATTCTGCCACTGGTAACCTAAAAGTCTTTATTCAAACTAAAAATTAGCCGTGCTCCTAAGCTAAACACACAGAACATTAAACAGAACTATAAACATAAGAAGCTGTCACAGCACAGTTACTTGGGGACAGGTAGGGCAGGCAGGGGGGCCCTGGGCAGCCCCGCAGCAGGCGTGCCCCTGGAGGAAACAGGCCCCCACAGCGAAGGCTCATTTTCTGGACGCTGGAGCCCGGATCCCAAACCGCCTTCACTGACTCCCATCCAGCCTCGCCACCCAGAGTGTCCTCCTGGACACGCCACAGCTGGTTAGCGTGCCTCATCGAGCCATCAGACAACCGGAAGCACGCCACTCCCAACTTTGCCACTATCTGCAGGCGTTCTTGATGTTTCGTCGGCTGTTGTCTGGCCCATCTTCGCCGTGGTCGTTCATCACCCCGAACCAAGTCCATAACCCAAAGTGGGACCTTACTCGGCCTGATGTGCTGCAGCTGAGCATGCGGTAACTCCATGCTCGTTGGTTGTGCCCCGCCCTCTTCTAAGAACATAGCAGTGGTCACCGTCATAGCTGCAGACCCCCCACCCAACTGCGGCCAAATACCGGAGGCATCTGGAGCTAGCATGGTGTTGGCTGTCGGCACGGGTGCCCGCCGCCACACACACACTCCCCAAACTACCTCTTTCCGAGCACAGGCACTGAGACTTTCCCGCACCGATGCCGAGCGAAACTGATCCGGCTCGAAAGCGAGGGTGTCTGTTAGCTCCTCATCCCAAACCACGTCCTCTTCGACCACCAGAGCCCGCGAACCCCAGAGGCCACAATCAGACCATTCGTTCCCAGTGCTGTCTGGTGTGGTGAAACGGTTAGCTAGCAGCTCCATGACGTCCTCAAATGAGTCTGACGTGCCGAGTATCCGTAGGACCCGCTGGCCTTCGATACCCAGGATGTGGATGAGGAACACACGTGCCCTCACCAGCGCAGTAATGTACGTTTGGAAGGTCTCAAACCAACGAGGCCATGGCACCGGTGGCTCGCACAGGAGCTCAAGAAAGGGAGTAACGCACACCTCCATATGTTAATCCTCAGTCGCCAAATATTATGTCCACAAACCTAGTGATGAATGAGGCCGACAGAGATGTAGCACTGGCCACGGTTACATGGGCAAAACTTTTTCAATCTGATTACAATTCAGATCAGAATTTCACTGTTTACATGGATCCTGAAAAAGCTGATCTGATTAGGACGTGTGTTTCCATGTGTCACACGTTTGAATGGAATAAATCATTTTGATATGTGCACGTCGACATTTTGACATTCCAAAAATAATAGAAGAAGAAGCTAACTAACTAACTAACTAACTAACCTGCACTTATATAGCGCTTTTCTAGTCACAAAGACCACTCAAAGCGCTTTCACTAATACTAGATAATACTAGAAGCAACTTCTAGTGTGAGCAAGCCCCGCTTCATGTCAAAATTGACCTGTATTGTGTTATTCAAACTGTACTTTTGCTTCTGCTGGTCTCCGTAATGAGGCTACAAGTACATACTTCTGCACGGTGGCGCAGTGGTTTAGCACTGTGGCAGCACAGTTTTACCCTCGGCCGGGGGACCGCGGGGATCATGAGATCGTGGGTTCGATCCCAGCCCCCGACCAACAGTGAGCTGTGTGGAGTTTGCATGTTCTCCCCGTGTTGCGCGGGTTTACTCCGGGATTTCTCCGGTTTCCTCCCGCACACCAAAAACATGTAGGTTTAGGGCGCTCGCGCACGCAGCGACCAGCAGCCGGTGGCTTGTCACCAAACTGCAAACCAAGTCTACCTACGGGTACAAATAAGTAACAAAAAAAAAAAAAAAAAAAAAAAAAAAAAAAATATGGCAAACAGAGGGAGACAGCAGGACGATACAGACCAGTTTTGTTTTACTCCCGCTATGTTTTCCGCTAGCTGCTGCTAAGGCGGAAATACGTCACGTTGACGTGCGGCTGGTGTACAGACATGCGCAGTAAACATATTTTCTGCCCTACGTTCGGAATAAGTATTTTCATGCACACCATTCCGATTAACAATCGGCATAACCCACCCCTCTCAATCGGAATGAAATTTTGATCAGAATGAGCGTGATAGGGTTAGAATATTCAGATTGGCATGTTTACATGAAGCATTTTTATTCTGATCAGGCTTTTATTCCGGTTACTTGTGTCCATGTAAACATAGCCACTGAACGCTGCTTTATTAAATGTAGAGAACACAGTACACAGTATGCACCCAGGGGCGTCATCCGGCACAAAAGGAAGTCCTCATGGCACCTGCCCTGTAATACAGGGCGGTGTGATGACGCAACAGGTAGGCGGCGTCATCACACCGCACTTCACAGTAAATGCCACCATAGCACAATCCACACACCCTGTAGTTGAAATGCTGGAGTTACTGCCACTGCTTTATGAAAATACTCTTTTTTTTTTAACCGAATCAGCAGTTCATGACTGTAGGAAGAGCTCCGTCACACATGCACGTAAATTGAGAGCAGAGCTGTAGCTGCAGTGATTCTCAACATAGCTTCCATCATTTGCCACATAAGTGATGACCCCTGTCTAAATTACAAGACCACAGGGTCCTAAAAATATTTGCAATAATACCACATACCGCGCTGTCGAGCTATCCACTGTCACTGCAGGGAAAATTCCTCCACCGTGACAGCCCACCCCATGCCTGTAACTCTGCGGGCATGTCTTAAAGAGGCAGTACATGAAAAGCTCTCACACACATGCACACAATAGGAACGGGGGAAAAAAACTGACTTGAGCAAGATCGCATCAGTTCTACACCCCGAATGTCTATTTCGGTTTTATTTCGGTCAATCGCCCAGCCGTAACCCCATCCTCCCCATTTCACCACTTCTCAGCTCCGTGGGGTGAGGCCAGCGTTAGTTGGATAGTTCTTGTGGTCAGACAATGGCTGCGCTAACTAGCGTAAAATTGGTAGACTGTTAGCAGCTCAGGGGTGTGGTTTAAGTGGTCAGTAGGATAGGACCGGTCCCTGAGGTAAAATGAGCACAGGAACAACCATGAATGAGTGAATGACCAACTCTGATAGCTGCAGCTAGCCACTGCTAACACAGGAGCTGTCCCAGCTAGAGTATAGCAAGAGTCGGGCAGTTAAATGAACATGAACCAAAACTGACATTCAGACCCTCTAGTCGATGTAATTTTGCCCATGTCGGTTGAGTGTGTATTAATGAACCAGCTAGGAACACACATATCGGTGATGAGTGGAATAAATAGGGAGTAGCCATTAAAACTTCAGTACCTAAGCTAGGCTAACTCAGCTGGCAGAATGATTACAGAACCATCCTGGCCAAAATATGGCAAAATATTCTGGAAAAATGCCTGGAAATGAAATACACGAAATATACAGTATGTGATTGAGTGGGGATCAATAAACAAACTGTAAAATCTATGGTCGTTCCGTTAAACTATTTAGACTAGCTGTGCTGCTGGTGTGTTTTTCAGAATGTCATGGGTGTTATTAGGAGGTACAGGGAGGCATGTCCAACAGGTAGCTTCATCAGCAGATTATCAAAATTATTTATGAATTATTACCTCCGCCAAGGAGGTAATGTTTTTACCAGGGTTTGTCTGTCTGTCTGTTACCAACATAACTCAAAAACTTATGAACGGATTTTGACGAAATTTTCAGGAAAGGTGTGTAATGGCACGGGGAACAGATGATTAGATTTTGGTGATGATCTGAGAGTGCATACCTCCACCAAGGCCTTTGTTTGTATTTGTGCAGCAGGATTACACGAAAACTACTGGATGGATCTGGATGAAATTTTCACCAGAGGTGCTTCTTGGGCTACAGAGGAACCCATTATATTTTGGTGATGATCTGACAATGCATACCTCAGCCAAGGCTCTTATCTTGTCACAGTGTGTTAGCAACAATACTCCAAAACCGATGGACAGACTTTGATGCAATTTTCACCACAACTGGCTATAGGCCTATACACAAACCCATTACATTTTGGAGGTGATCCATGAGAAACAGAAGAAGCCTTGGTGGAGGTATGCGCTCTATGAGTGCTTTCTAGTTTATAGCTATTATCAGTTTTACTTTTTGTTTTTCATCCATCACAGAGACAAGAGATCTAGGGTGCTTTCATACCGAACCCATTTGGTCCAGATTTTCTAACTTTTAAAACTTACTTATTTTGAAATAAAGATGGCATTATGTTTTTAAGTGGCTAACTTTGTGCTTTTGTGTTTACTTCATGTTTTAAAGTTATTTGATTTGATTTTATTGTAAAGCACTTTGGCCACTTTTTGAGTGTTGAAAGGCGCTATATAAATACATGATAGACTGACTAACTGATTTTTAGTTCGGCTGACCAAAATTTTAGGTGTGAAACCTTCCCCAAACCACAGTCCAAATCAAAGAGCCAGAATTTGGTCCAAAAAAAGAGGTGGTCTCAGTCCGGATCAAACTGAACTTTGGTCCAGTTTGTTTAGAGTGTGAAAGCAATTTTGAGAAAGAGTCGGACATTTGAACCAAACAGGAAGTTAAAGGTCTGATGACACGATTTTGATATTTTTTTAGCATGTTGTGTAAACCCAAAAGTCATTGTCGATGATCAATATAATATTTGCAACCGAGCCTGCTTAACTAGTTATCATCAAAAAACAGCAGCCGCTGACTGGACTGTGGTGCTGCCCACCGAATGAAGGGCGGCACCACCATGACATAAGCGACAGAACGGATGCCGGTGTTGTTGACTGGAATGACAGCAGCTTTGTAGCTCACAGTTTCTCTGGTTTCTTGTTTTAATTTTACGGCTATGCCTTTGCGTTGTGTCGCAGGCTTAGATAAACAGCAGGCCTAGATAAACAGCAGGCCGTGAAAGACCACATCACACGCTTCAGCTCCAACTGTCATAAGCTTCCTTGTGCGCTCCTCATGCGCTTTTACACAGGAGGAGTGCACGAGGAGGGGAAGGATTAATGGATTTAAGCGCAGCTTTGACCTACTTTCTGTGAGCGCATGCTGACGCTCACTGGTCTGGCCACATCCCCTCTCTCATGATCACCAGCTGATTCAAACTCCCGCTGATCATGTTTCCCGGTCCTCACCCAGGTGCTTCTCATCACAACATCACCAGCAGTGCGTGAACTTAGCGACCATTTGCCAGTCACGCACTGCTGGTCCATAGTATTGTCATCTGTGCTGTTAGTCTGCCAGTACTTTCAGCACTCTCATGACGTGTTAGTCACTCCATGTTTGCCGTGGTTCTCGTGCGTCCTTGAAGCGATGTCGGCTCTGGGGCGCACCTGTAGCTTTGTCTCCTCTCATTCGTTCGCTGGGCGATGCCGGCCCCCGAACGCCATCAGTAAGTGTGTTTGTGTTTTTTGTACATCTTCACCTTTTTGGGAATTGTCTGTCTTTTTGTATTAAATGTGCTGTGGTGAACCCTGCATGTAAATCCTCGTTATTTCATCCTTCCTTTCCGTGTCCTGCGTAAGAGCGCATGAGAAGGGGAAAGAAGAATGGATTTACGCGCAGGATTCACCACAGCACATGTACTGAACATAAAGACTGATCCCAAAAGGTGAAGACTTACAAAAATACACAGAAACACAAACAGTAGGCGCTCGGGGCCGACATCGCCCAGCGAACGTATGGAGAGGAAACGTGTTAACCATGGTTGCGCCCCAGAGCCGACATCGCTACAAGGGCGCAACAGAACCACGGCTGTGTGGAGTGGCTAACATGTCATGATAGTGTTGGCAATATTAGCTGGGGAGGGTACCACAGTTGTGGAAAACATCTCGTGTGGTACCTGTACCAAAGACCTCCTGCCCCAAAGACCTGAACAGCTACAGACCAGTGGCCCTGACGTCCCACATGATGAAGACCCTGGAGAGACTGCTCCTTGCTCACCTCCGCCCCCTGGTGGGACCAGCGATGGATCCACTCCAGTTCGCCTACCAGCATGGCATTGGGGTGGAGGATGCGGTGATCTTCCTCCTTCCCCGTTCTCTGTCCCACCTGGAGAAGCCCGGGAATGCGGTGAGGATCATGTTCTTTGACTTCTCCAGTGCTTTCAACACCATCCAACCGATGATCCTGAAGGACAAGCTGCTGTGCGCAGGGGTGGACCAGCACCTGTCATCACGGATCCTGGACTACCTCACTAACCGGCCACAGTTTGTGAGAACCCAGGACTGTGTGTCCGACACGATCATCGGTAGCACGGGGGCCCCCCAGGGAACGGTTTTGGCTCCCTTCCTATTTACCCTTTATACTGCAGACTTCTCACACAACACAACACACTGCCATCTACAGAAGTTCTCTGACGACTCTGCAATCGTCGGCCTCATCTCCAACGGAGATGACTGGTGCCATAGGAACTGCCTCCAGATCAACGCGAGGAAAACTAAGGAGCTGGTGGTGGACTGCCGCAGGCAAGGACAACCCCTCACAGCACCAGTAAACATACAGGGAACAGACATTGAGATGGTGACATCCTACAAGTACCTGGGTGTTCATCTGAACAATAAACTAGACTGGTCACATAATATCGACGCACTCTACAAGAAGGGACAGTGCAGGCTGTTCCTACTGAGGAGACTCAGGTCTTTTGGTGTACAAGGGGCGCTGCTGAAGACATTCTACAACACGGTGGTGGCATCTGCCATCACTTTTGGAGTGGTCTGCTGGGGCAGTGGCATTACAGCGGCCAATAGGAAGAGACTGAACAAACTGATCAAGAAAGCTAGCTCTGTCCTGGGGCAGCGCCCTGACCCAGTGGAGGAGATAAGAGAGAGAAGGATGGGGGCTAAACTGTCATCTCTGCTGGAGTCCAAGTCCCACCCTATGCAGGGCATACTGAACGCACTGAGGAGCTCATTTAGCAGCAGACTACATCATCCTAGGTGCGCAACCGAGAGGTTTTGCAGGTCCTTCCTACCTACGGCAGTCAGACTGTATAACCTAAGCAGGGCTGCTCGCAGAGATAGCAAAAAAACGTGACGACCTAACAGTACTGAATGCAAAAGACGCAATAGACTTACACAATGGTCCCCTCCAGTATATACAACTAGGACAGTATCGGTCGCTACGGAGGGTGACAATATGTATGGATACATATTCATACTATGCAGGATAATTAAATAGACGGTTATGCCGTTTATTCCATCTTGCTACAATGCTCCGCACTTTGTATATATATTTATACTGTATATTGATGTGTATGTATGTATGTATGTATATCCACTGCTCTCATTTATATCTTCCGTATCTTCTTAATTATTGCTCTGAGTGTTGCTATCCCTGTGCTGTTGCAATCCTGGAATTTCCCCATTGTGGGACTAATAAAGGCTTATCTTATCTTATCTTATCTTATTAGCTGGCTGACAACACGGCAGATAATGAACACAAAACATGAACAGCTGACTGTCAAAGAGAGAGGGGGCGTGGTCGGATCGGCAAATCTTGGACAGAGCCCACCTGAAAGTGGGTCAAAATGGAAATTTGTGAACAAATAATTTGTTGCAATATCTGTAACAAAAGCATAACACTCGGTGTTCCCCTGCCGTGTGTTTGTCGCTGCTGCTGCGGCGGCCATGTGTGCCTCTCCACTGTCACTCTCTGAGTCTGACTCGCTAGGCACGATGCCTGCTTGGCATGGCTCAAACCTATACGGTCTGATGCCCCCAGATTCTTCATTGTCATTCCATTCTTCGGAACTATAATCGTCTGAAGATTGGACAACACAAACCAATTCCAGACTACATGTGCTGAAACCATCGTCGATGTTTTCTACCGCTTCCATCCTGTGTGTACAATGGGCAGCCAAGCGCTGTGTTCTGTCGATGACGTTACAACATGGCCAGGGGGTTTTCCACCCACTGACGCAATTGGTTACGTGGCACTCATGAAAATATCGGATATTCGTGTAAAAAAAAAAAAAGCCTGTCTGACTTAGAACTGCACAGACCAACCTATTTCGTCATACTGTATTATGTGTTGAAAAATTAGATGAAGTCAAAAATGTGTCATCAGACCTTTAAGGCAGCTGATAAGAAGGAAAATGAGCCATGGTAGCACTCAGAGAGAGGAAATATAGCTGTTACAGACATAAATAGTCACTTGGGAAAAAAAATCCTAAAAATGCAGAAACGGCTGGTGAGAAATGAAGACCTGGATAATATTCTAGCATCACTAAATTAGTTCACCGACTAATATCATGGAATCTTCTCCAGTTTCAACTTTAACTGCGGTTACCAATGTGTCCAGAGCTGCAGGAAACACCTTGGAGGGTGAGTAGCATGTTTGCCAACTACCAGTCTGGGCTAACAGCACAAACGTTGTCATGACAACAAGATGGAGGCGCATCACGTTAAGTTGTTTGGATCGCTTCGAAAGGGGGTAGTGGGAAACTAGACCTCAGCCAGCCAAATGTAGGCAATGTAACAAAAACATGAACCTTGGTCCAGACCTTGGTGTGGACTTTCAGGTGTGAGAACGCTAGGGGTGGGGTGGGGGAGAATCGATGCATCATAGTATCACAATACTTTGTGGTGGTGATACTGCATCAATTCAGACAGAGAGTATTGTGATACTTTATTAAAAAATATTAACAAATGTTACAAATAATTATTTTTGAAAGCTTCTGCCACTGGAACAACTTTAGCTTTGTTTGTAAACCGTGCATTTGGGTTCATAATGTAAAGCTGAAGCATCTATCGCTAACAGTGCAGCTCTTTATCACCTGGACTGCTCTTCTGCTGGTCTGGCATTTTGTGTTTGTTTTTATTAGGGTAAATCTGAAGGAAGAGAGATGAGCTACAAATAGATCTGCTGCTGAGTGCTACACAGAGACTCATTAAATACGTTAAATATCAGCTTGCACCAGATCGCTGCTCTATTATTCACTGTAATTCTGAGAAATTCTGTGCCCCCTTTAACATACTTTAAAGGCATCTATACCAGCAAACAACAAACTAACGTGCAAAAAGGAAAATCCTCTACTTTTACGCAATATTATTAAAGTTCCTTCACCAGTGCCAAGTAAGGGCAACAACATTCACGCAGCCTTGTGATAACTGACAGCTCGGTGTGAGAAATCCCAAGAGAAAAACCTGTTTACTGCAAACTGACCCCCATGTGTTAGAGCGGAGCAGTCTGACCCCGTGGTCCTCTGATCATGACAGGCAGTCTAACGGGTGACCCAGAGATGTTCATCAGCCTGCTGTGAGCTCAAGACGATTTATTAATACCGACGCTTTCTGAGAATAAACAGCGCCAACCCACAAAACAGGTCATTTTTATCTAGGAATCTTCAGATGTGAAGAAGCTGCTTAAAGTCTGGGAACTATGCTGAACAAAAAGCCAATGTGAGTGTGGCTGGCAGACGAGGAGCATGGAACTGACCACCAGGCACCAATGGGAGTGGGCCCTGAAATCATTTGCTATACAGTGTCAAGTGTTCCAATTTGTTTCCATCCTACAAGTAATAAAATACTGAAAGGGTATACCCAGTAGGTGATATGAAAAAAATGACCCAAAATCAGCCCCCCGTTAACCTGACATCCTCCATACCCGTTTATAGGTGCAAAAAAGAGAGAATCGTCCCCCCAATATCATTATAAACCTTTCTAGATCATGTTACATAACTGAATACAATGACTTTAAACCACCAATTCTAAGTAGAAATGCAAAAAAAAAGCTTTATTTTTTTTTTTCAAAAATTTAACCTTTTCTCATAAATTTGCAACTTTTTCACATAAATTTGTAACCATTTTCCTCATATGGTATATTTGTGATTTTTTTTCCCCCTGTATATTTGCAACTTTTCCCATAGATTTGTCATTTTTTTCTGGTTTGTGACTTTTTTCCTCATAAACCTGTAACTTTTTTCTGTAAATTTTAAGGTTTTTTTGCTTCTAAATTTGCAACTTTTTTCCCTGTAAATATTCCTCTTTTTTCTCATATATCTGCAACTTTTGTTGATAGATTTGTGACTTTTTTCTCATAACTTTACAACTTTTCTCAAAAATTTTCCAACTCACCCCCCCAAAAAATTATAACTTTTTTTCATGAATTTGTGGCTTTTTTCTTGTATAGTTGAAACTTTTCTCATAAATTTGTGACTTTTTCCCATAAACTTGCAACTTTTTTCTGCAAATTTTCATATTTTCTCATAAATTTTCAACTTTTTTCTCAAAAATGTTCCATTTCTCTTGTAAATTTGCTACTTTTTTCTCAAAAATCTGCACCTTTTTCCCCCCAAAAATTGAACTTCTCATAAATTTGTGACTTTTTTCTGATATATTTGCAACTTTTGTTGATAGATTTGTTACTTTTTTCTCATAACTTTACAACTTTTTTCTCAAAAATTTTCCGACTCACCCCCCCAAAAAATTATAACTTTTTTCATGAATTTGTGGCTTTTTTCTTGTATATTTGAAACTTTCCTCATAAATTTGTGACTTTTTTCCCCATAAACTTGCAACTTTTTTTCTGCAAATTTTCGTATTTTTTCATAAATTTGCAACTTTTTTCTCTAAAATGTTCCGTTTCTCTTGTAAATTTGCTACTTTTTTCTCATAAATCTGCACCTTTTTCCCAAAAAATTTGAACTTCTTTCTCATAAATTTGTGACTTTTTTCTCAAAATATGCAGCTTTGCTCTCACAAATATTACTTTTTTCCTATAAATTTTCATTTTTCTCTTATAAATTTGCAGCTTTTTTCTCATAAACTTGACTTTTTTCCTGTAAATTCTCATCATTTCTTCCTCATAAATTTGCAACTATTTTCTCAAAAATGTGCAACTTTTGTCATGAAATATGCAACTTTTTTCATAAATCTGTGACTTTTTTCTCATAGCTTTACAACTTTTTCTCAAAAAAATTATTTTTTTTCTTGTAAAGTTGCATTTTTTTCCAGTAAAATTTTTAAACTTTTTTCTCATAAATTTGTAACTTTTCCCCCTAGATTTGTGATTTTTTTCCCCCTCACAAATTGGAAACTTTTCTCGTATAAATTTGAAACTTTTTTCTTCAAAATTAGATTTTGTTTTTTTTCCCCCTGTAAACCTACAATGCTCATCTCAATTTTGTTGCATTGTTTATCAGCAATGGAATGACAATAAAGGCACTTTGACTTTGGATGCTGGTCATTTTTTTCTGTGCACTTAAAGTGTAATTTGCGACTTTTTTCATTTTAAATTGGCATATTTTAGTCATATCTTTACCCTGTACTCTTGCAAATTTGTACCCGATTTACATTTATGCATCTGGACTTCATACTAAATGGGTGAACACCTCCTTGTTAAACAATAAATCCCCTTCTGCGTGCACCTGCAAGATTTCAGACGACTCCCCCGCCCAGAAACCCAGAGACCCGGTAGACCCACCTCCGCGGTGCTGTGGTGCCGGTACACCGTCTGCTGCTGCTGCTGGTCGGACTCCAGGCTGCTGACGCTGAGCCGGGACAGACCCCCCTGCAGGTACATGGGCTGCACCATCTGCTGCAACATCGGCTGCTGCATCACCACGTAGGACGGCTGCTGCACGGCCTGCTGCACCGGCACCAGGTACCGGACCGTCTCGTAGCCGGCGCCGTTTACCGTGGCGTAGGGCACCGTGGACACCTGCTGCAGCGGCACCCCCGGGGACATGGGGCGCCCGGGGACCACCGTGGCCGTCAGCGTCGCCGCCGCCGGGGACACGGGACGGGCGGAGATGACCGTCCGGGTCACCGTCTCCGGGGCGGAGGCCACGTTCACCGTCCGGTAGGTGGTAGTCGTCTTTTTGGTGTGCACGGACATGGTTGACGGCTCGGCTCAGACCTCCCCCTACGAAACAAAAACGACTAAAAAGGAAAGAAAAACGGCAGGAATAAAAACGTTAATCCTCCGGTTCTTCTGTCAGCTGGACGGAGTCGATTTCACCTCCACCTGTGGAGCTCCAACCGGGGAGAAAATCCGGAAAAAGTGAGGAGGAGGAGGATCTACAAAAACAAAGTGCAGCTGAACTCTGGAGGGGAGGGATCAGGAAGCCTTTCTACACACATTCGATTTTCTCTGAAATTTGGGATTTTTTTTCCCTCAAGGATATAACTTTTTTTTTGTAATTTTTCGTGCATTTGCAATATTTTGTGGCTTTTCTCTCACAGACGGAAAAAAAAAACACAAGAATACAAAGTTACTCAGAAATGACTGAAAAACGGAGCTGTGGAAGGACGATCTTCTGCGCCTCGAAACGTGACACAGAAGTGGGAGCACTGATCTGTAAAGCAGATAGAAAACACTGGATCGCGCACTGGCCGGCAGAAGTGAAGCCACCGGAAACTCTGTGGCCGCCATATTGGTACACCCAAAACATTCGGCGAGTCAATGGAGAATGAATGGCTTCAGTAGTAAACGGTGCCACTTTTACCTCAGTGAAAGGTGAGGAAGGCCGCAGGTCCGGACAGCGTCAGCTCAAGGCTCCTCAAGTCTTGCGCACACCAACTGTGTGGGATCGTGGAGCGCATCTTCAGTCTGAGCCTGAAGCTGACTTTTCACACGTTTCATAGTCCTATATGAGTGAATTAAAATATCATGCAGTGCATTAATCTTGCTATTAAATGCCTAGGCCTAATCTAATTAGAAAAATATGGGATCACAACCTTTTCACAAAGGTCCTATTTAAATTGAGGTAAAAATTTGCGGGGAAAAAAAAAAGGCCTCACATAGTTTCTGTGATGATGTAAATCTAGGCCTGGCTATACATAGCCTATTTAACTAGCATAGACTAACCATATTTTGAAGTAATTTGTCACACTGTGAAGAATTGGCCCAAATGGAATAAAAGTTAAGGCCTAATGCTAATTCTTATATAACTATCTTCATCAGTTTTAGAATTCTGATCCAAAACATGACACCTTCCCTCCTGCTTACACATTCTGAACTTGGGACCAGGCAATGGTGCAGTTAAAGGTGATTGGTAATCAACAAAAGTCGGCATGTAGAACTGATCCAGTGTTGACTGGTAATCAGTAGTTGACGACCAGCATCAGGAATAATGTAGCACAGATATAAACACTGTCAGATGATCAGGAATCAGAAGTCCTCCTTAGGTGTCCTTGGTGATCACTATTCCTGGTAAATATGTTATAAATAATTCAGTCGTCATATGTGTACCTCCATCATGACCATTATGCGCTGATGACGAGCGTCACAAATAAATTAAGAGTTCACAGATATTAACACTATATGATGACCAGCATCCTGATTAAATTAATTTTGCCTGGTGAGAGGCATGCAGTGGTCAGTTAGTGCGTCTGTGTGTGGCTGTGTGTATCTGTCCGTCCGCCTCTCTGTTTCAGCTCGCCCGGTCAAAATTAAGTGGAACTAAAGGCTTGTATCATTGTATCGCCATATTTTCTCGACTTTTAATTTGCCAGAATTTTGAAATAAACACAAAAATAGCTCACCTCTATTGTCAATGGAACGGTACTGCACATGTGCCGGGAAACTCTCACCAGAGGAAAGTACTGAGCAATCAGCCAATACTGGATGAACAAATGTCCGTCTTTTTGCTCGTCTGTTTTCTTCCTCTGCCACTAAACAGCAAAAGCTCCTGTTCATCTTGATTGCCATTGTATTCACATACCGCCGTTCTTCTGTGCTTGCAGCTGTTCCAATCAGTTTGGTGGCTCTTGGCTGCCGCCGGCAGTACAGGTATGTCAACTGCAGATTATTTTCACTGTGCATGCGTGTACTCCAAAACTACTGGATGGATTTGGATGAAATTTTTTCCAGAGGTGGTCCTTTTACTAGAGGGAAACCCATAACATTGTGGTGATGATCTGAGAACACATACCTCCGCCATGGCTCTGGCACCAAGGCATCAGCACCTTGGTGCTTTCATTTATTCAGCATGCCGGTCATCACATATTGCAAATTAGATTAGGCCTAGGCACTTAATAGCAAGGTTAAAGCACTGCATGATATTTTAATTTACTCATATAGGACTATCATCAGGACTATTATTATGACGACATGCCTAAACACACTGCACGTATAACTCATAGAACTACTCTCTTTGGCTTAACTTTTCCGATTATCCAGCCGTCCCGCAGTATGATGTCAGCTCGATTTCTAAAGTTCAGTGGGTGCACAAGATTATAAGCCGTGTCTCCATACCAAGAAATTCAAAATCTGTTTATTCTTTGGGAAGTTATTGAGGTAAAAGTGGCACCGTTTACTACTAAACCCATTCATTCTCCACTGACTCGTTGAGTGTTGTGGGTGCACCAATATGGCGGCCCGGTGGCTTCATTCAGCTCTGTACTCGCTAATGGGGTGTGCTTGATCCAGTGTTTTCTATAGAGATGAGTGGGTGGGAGGTCTCAGTGCAGAAAAATGTTGCTCCTGTGTTCTGTAGAATTTGCTGCTCTGCCGAGACCAGCTTACCATTGGCCACTTTTTGATCTGGGCCCCGCTGCAGACTTGTGTGAAAATGGCCCTATGGGCTGCAGTAATTACTTAATTAAGCGTGACCATCCTGACTCCCTGTTTGTTTCTATTGTGGGGGCATGGTGTGGGACTTCTCCACCCAGAGAAGGCAGCTGGGGAAGGGGGGGGGGGCAATGGACCGAAAGAGGAGGTGTCACCGGGGGGGTATCAGACGGGACAGTAAGGACTATGCGCCCCCCCGGGGAGAGGAGTAACTGCCAGAGCCGCTGGAAGAAGAAGGGTGTGAGAGCGGCGCCAGCGTTATGTCATGTTAATGTGCCACACAGGCTTTGTTCTAAACAACAATGTATGATGGTCAGAAGTTCCGGATCTCAATGTATGGTATTAAAGATATAAAAGAGGAATGCACAGAGACCCGAGAGCTCTTTTACTGTACTGTTGGAGATGGAATAAAGTTCTGTTTTGTTCAGCTTGTTGCCTCGTCTGCTTCCTTTCCCTACACTATTAATCCAGCATGGTAAACTGTAATTGGTTATGGGTTTTTTTTTTTATTAAAATGCAGTATGTAATATAAATTGATTAATGAAAAAAATTACTAGCAGTTTATTATGACATAATAAGCTATTATTCAATGAGTGTTGACCATATAAAAAAAGAAAATATCTATAAAAAGTTTCTGTTTATTTATAATCAAAGAATTTTCTGTGCAGTAACTAACTGTTTAAAAATATGACATTTTTTTTATTTAACATTTTCATCTTTTCTGCTGAAGTTTTATTATAGTTGAAAAGCAGGACATTTTCTGTTTTTTCGCTGTTCATTTGTAGTTGCAAATAGTAGGCAAGTTATTTTTTTAACAAGGGGGATGGGGTATTCTCAAGTTTTGCACAAGGTACAAATGTATAAATGTAAATTACATGCAAATTTGCAAGAACATGATATATGATGCTAATTTAAAATTAAAAAGTCACAGGCTACAATTTAATTACATATCATAAAAATGTAATCAGCATCAAAGTGAAAATTGCAAATCTACTAGAAAAAAAGCTGAAAATTTACAGGAAAAAAGTTGCAAATTCACAAGAAAAAAGCGACAAATTTATGAGAAAAAAAAATGTAAATTTGCAAGAAGAAAGTAGCAGTTTTCTTGAATAAATTTTTAAAATTAGTAAGAAAAAGTTACATATTTATGAGAAATTTACAAGAAAAAGTCAAAAGTTTAAGAAAAAAGTTGCAAATTTTTGAGGAAAAAAAATCTTCAGATTTCTGAGGAAAAAAGTTGCAAGTGTATGAGAAAAAAGTTGCTAATTTCTGAGGAAAAAATTTGCAAATTTAGAAAAAATCCTCTCGTTTTTGTTTGGGGGGGAAAAATGTAAGGATTTGGAGGATAGCAGGTTGACAAGGGGGATGGTTTGGGGGCATTTTGCTAACATGAGGGATGGCACCTCTCAAATAAACTCAATAGTTTTCTTGCAGTGGGGGAAAAATATTGTTTGAAGGGTTTCAGTGACCCCTTTTGGTCACAAATTGAACTGCAGAAAAAGTGAATTGCACCGCTGTTCATTTTGTGATTTTATGATTAAAATTACCGTTTAAATATCACTAGAAGTGTCTCTAGAAGCGTATTTTTTTAAAAGAAAAATGCATAATAGATCATAAAAGTTTCTCTTTAAAATAGACATAAAGAAAAAATTATGGCAAATGAATGAATGACTAGAAGCTGCTGGAAAGAGTCGTAGGAAATGAAATTATTTAATTGATAATTTTGTTGAATTACATTTTTTTTAATGTATAAATCTGTCTTTATTTATGAATGTACTAATTTATTTAAATTTTCTTTTTTTTCATAGGTTTTTAATGCCTGCAGCACTATGATTCTGAACTTTTCTCTGTTGCGTCAGTGGAAAATATGCAGCAGCATTCAAAAGATCAGTCACAAATTTACCACAGCTGCTGTTCCCTCAGCGATTCACAAAAGAGCTGTTGCTCACTTCCTTTATAGCCCACTCAGGCTATGGAAGAAGTGACATTCACAGGGTCAAATGCAGTCTACCATCAACATAATTTTGCAAACATTATTTTGAGGTAAAAAATCTTACATAGTGCTGCTTTAAAATGCACAGGAGAGGCATGCTGCACTTCAGTTGATGTTCAGAAGACTAGGACTTCCCTGGCAAAATGCCAAGCACTCACCTTAACCACAACACCACATAACTGCTTTCTCTTTCATGCCAGCTTTCTCAAATGATACAGCGGGGAAATTAAGTATTAAACACATCAACATTTTTCTCATTAAACATATTTCTGATGGAGCCATTGACCTGAGATTTTCACTAGATATCAGTAACAACCCAAGTAATCCATACATACAAAAAATTCAAAGCAATTGTGTTCACAAAACAAGTTATATTTGAAAAAGTGGAATGACACAGGGAATAAGTATTGAACATGCTTGGTGAAATTAAATTAATATTTAGTAGAAAAGCCTTTGTTGGTACATCTATTTAAAGGCGACGGACAGACGAAAATTCAATATCGCTAAATCATATCTCAAATTGTTGTCTGAGACGAGCTAATTTGAACCCCACATGTTTTGGTGTCAACGTATGTCGCATAAGGTGACAATGCGCTCTTGAAGTACGCTGTTGTGGAGAGCTGTCTGACCCAGCCAAGCGATCAGCGGCTAAGATGGCCACTGACTGTGTGACGTCATTTCGGTTTGGCACACGGTCGGCGGACATTGCTGTGTTTTACTTGATGTGTACGTTTTAAAATCGGCGATTACGGATATTTCTCGGAATACTTGTGGATTACAAATAGATTATTTATTAACATTAGGATTTCAGGAATCGAATTAATTATGGTTTGTCGTTGTGTTGTCTACGGGTGCGACGTTATACCAGAGGAGCATGCTGTGAGTGTTTTTGAATTTCCCGTCCCTGGGAAAATCAGAACGGCATGGGTGAAATTCGTTCAGAAAACGCGAAAAAAAATGGATTGATGTCAGTAAAACACCCAACATGTGCAGTAGACATTTCGTTGACAGCGATTTCGAGAATAAGATGCAATTTGTGTCACGACTCGCCCCTCATCAGCGGCTTCAGCTGCGCGCACACCTGCGCCTCGTCAGCAGCGGCTATTTAGCCCACCTGCAGGACGCTGTCTCCCGGGGTCATCACCTGCCGACGTCAGCCGCCTGTCCCTGCAAGTAAGCAACATTATCACTGATTATCCCTGTCTCGGTGTGGTGCCTGTTACCCTTGTCCTCTGCTCTTTTCCGGCTGAACGGCGCGCTGCTCTGCTGCCTGCGCATCGGTGTTCACCCCAACACATCCCCATACCGCATACATCCATTCACACACACCTGCTTGTTGAATAAAGCTGTTAAATCTATCCTGAGCCTGCGTGCGTGTTTCCTGGGCCAGACATGATGTCAATTTGAAATGAAATTTGCAAAAAGATTGCTGATAAAGAAAACGGCTATTCCAACTATATATGCCTCGATTTCCAAGTGTGACTCTGAGAAAGGGGTCAGTGACAGTGGCGTGAAAAGCACGGGTGATCTACCGATGCGATCAGCTGTCAGAAAACGAGAAGTAAACAGGGTAATTTTTTTAAATTTTAATATTCACTGCAAATGTTTACTAAACATGTTAAATGAATTCCAAGCCATGGTTTGCATTGCCTTACCAACTTATCAAATATTAGCATATTAGGGTGTTCATACTCATCAAATATGAAATATTCAGTGCTGTATAGGGAGGTGGTTGTGCCTGTTTGATCAATTTATATTTCTATGTATGTAATCCAATTTGAGACCTCTGGGATAAAATTATGATGATCTACTTTTTTTTGCAGATTTTATCAACTGTCACTCAACCTTAAAATAGTGTTGATGTTTCTGACCAAGCAGAGGAAGCTGATGAACAGGACTTTTATGTAAATCCAAATTTATACCATAAAATGGTAGAAAAATTATTGAAATGTATATGACATGCGACTTTGATGAATGCTGAACTATGAGAATTATAACATTGACATGAACATTAAGAAACTCAATATATGATTTTACAAAACTTTATTTAAATAACATTGTTCACAAATCTAATCTTGGTAGGCAAAATCCCTTGTAGTGATGAGATGGGAAGGTTTCTCTGATGAGGCTCACAGCACAGGCAGGCAACATAACCCTCACTTCTTCCCCCCAAAAATCCCCAACACCACCGGACCAGTTGCCTGTAGGCTATGAATCTGTATCGCCTGAAAAAAAATGGGGTTGGCATTGATTATTCCGTTTGCATTGATTATTGAACGTATTGAATGATTTCTTCATAATTCATCTGGGAAATTAAATCAGTTGAATAAATATTGTTTATAAACTCACTCGTGTGGACGACGTCATCTGTCTCATCAGCTCCAGCTGCGCACAGACCAGCAGGTGCTAATCAGCGGCTGTTAAAAGTATTGAGAAGATGATGATTAACAACATGTCATCAGGCAGCGAGTGACCAATGGGTAGTTTTAGTTTGAAAATTAAGTGTGTGACCATGCATGTCGCCAAAGAAAAATATTTCTAAGCATCTTTTACCAAGATAAATCTTCCAGCCGATCGTCGTCAACGTGGTCTGTTCCCGTCTGTGTTGCGTCTTCCTCCTCTCCCTCTGGCTCGAACAAATAAGGCTGACAGGCCACACACCACCCAAAACTTCTTCATTGTCAATGTCATCATTTATATTGAGGTCGTCAAACTCAAGAAAATAATCGCTGTCCGAATCACTTTGCTCTCATTCTGCCATTTTCTTTCTTACCGAAATGACGTCAAGGCTGCACGCACCTATCGGGAGATGGCGGTACTGCAGCATCAGTGAGTGAAAGATGGGCTATGACCAAATAATGTCATTTATGGAGGATGGTGACACAAATTAAATCAGGGGAATGGGCAGAATGGAATATTTTTATACAATCAGTTGATTGGTTCAATAAAAAAATGTCACTGTCCGTCGCCTTTAATTATAAATTTGCAACTCCTTCAAAATGTACATTTTTGCAATTTGAGAGAGATTTCTTTATTGCATGTGGTAGTCAGAGTAAAATATAAACTAGAATAAGTGAAAGTGGTCACCAAGAAAGAATTGCTCGAGTAAAAGTAATAAATTATCTACTAAAAAAAGCTACTTGAACAGTGAGGAATGAATTTATTCTGGCCAGTTTTTTCCCATAAATATGAAACAAAAATATGTATGCAGTATATATGTAAAATTTTCAAATTTGCTAAGTTTTTTAATAAATGTAGAATAATTTTTCTCCTACAGACACTTTTTTCTTAAATGTGTTTTTCTTGTACATTTGAGACTCAATTTTCATCAGTTGAGGCTTTTCCTTATAAATCTGAGACATTTTTTTTTGTTGTTGTTACTTATTTGTACCCGTAGGTAGATTTGGTTTGCAGTCTGGTGACAAGCCACCGGCTGCCGGTCGCTGCGTGCGCAAGCGCCCTAAACCTACATGTTTTTGGTATGCGGGAGGAAACCACAGAAATCCCGGAGTAAACCTGTGCAACACGGGGAGAACATGCAAACTCCACACAGCTCACTGTTGTCTTTACAAGACAAAGTTTACAACTTATGACCTTTTTCTTGTAAATGTTCAGCTTTTGTGTGATAAATTTTTGACCTCTTTCACACAAGTTTGCAAACTTTTTCTTAATCAAGTTACAATTTTTTTTTTTAAAGTTTTGCGACCTTCCTTTCATTTTTTTTTTTTTTTTTTTGTCGTCACTCTGCCGGTCAGGTGTGTCACAGCAGTGGCATAAACACCTACCTTTGTGAATGCCATAAACAAGAGAAAGCGTACGCTTTTCAAATCGATACCATAATTGCATCGATGAAAAATCTCAAATGAGTTCAAATTTGGTTGACCTCTGACCTTTAGGTCAAGGTCAGAAGTAAATTTTCCCTAAATCTTGTGAATGTGATAACCAGACAAAGAAATGACGTGGGCTTTTCATATCACTCTGTTCTGGGGCCACTATTGTTCAGTTTATATATCAATGATCTCCCATCTGTGTGTCAAGTTGTTGATATCCAGATGTACGCTGACAACAGTCATCCATAGACATGGGAAGGACCCAGAACATGTGACAGCCAAGTTTTCAGTGGCAATGGACAAAATAGCAAAATGGTTGAGTGACTCTTGTTTGACATTAAATGTGAGGAAAACGGCAACAATGTTTTTCTCAAGCAAACAAAATCACAAAACTTACCCTACCACAACCGTTATGGGAGAAAAAAATTACAAATGTAGATGAGTTCAGATACTTGGGCATTATTTTAGATTCTACGCTCAGCTTCGAAAAAAACATTAAAAAGGTTTGTCATACTTTAAACAACAGAGGGAGCCAAAACCTCCATGAATGCAATGAATGAATGCATCCATCCATCTTCCTCTGCTTAATCCTTTTCAGGTCACATGGGGGCTGGAGCCTATCCCAGCATCTTTGGGCTAGAGGCAGGGTACACCCTGGACAGATCGCAGGAATGCAATGATTATGTCTCATTTATCATTTAGTATATCATGTTGGTCACAGGCAGACAGGACAACCATCAAACCACTGGAGTCACTCTATAAACAAGCACTTAGGATCCTGAAGAGGAAAACATGACAATATCATCACTGTCAAAGACTCACCAAACGCAATATGTTAAACTTTGAAAGTAAATGGCATTCACTTATATACCGCTTTTATTCTCATCTCTTGATGACCAAAGTGCTTTACAGATCCTGCTATCCACCCATTCACACTGATGGTGGCATGCTACCTAACATGGTGCTTTCAGACCCACCAGGAGCAATTGGGGGTGAAGTGTCTTGCCCAGGGACACAATGGCAGGATATCTGAGGAGAGCGGGATTCGAACCGCCAACCATGCAGTTATTGGACAACTGGCTCTACCTCCTGAGCCACTGCCACCCCAGTGTCACTAAATATGCAAACTTTCATTTCCTCTTCGAAATAATGAAGAATATGGCATCTCCACCACTCAGTTTGTTAAATTAATATACATTTTCATTGTTATGCAGATGACACACAATTATACCTGTCAGTGAAGCCAGATGATAGTAATCAATTAGCTAAGTTAGAAGCCTGTCTTAAGGAAATCAAAGCTTGGATGACTTGTAATTTCCTGCTATTAAATTCAGATAAGACTGAAGTCATTCTTGTTGGTCCAAAAATCCTTAGAAATATCTTTCCAAATCAAACTTTTAGTTTGGATGCAGTTACTCTTTCTCTTAATTGCTTTGTGAGGAACCTTGGAGTTATTTTTGATCAAGATCTGTTTTTCAGTTCACATATTAAATTCGTTTCTAACACTGCCTTTTATCATTTGCGTAATATTGCCAAGATTAGGAGCGTCTTGTCTCAGAGTGATGCTGAGAAACTGATCCATGCTTTTGTTAGCTCTAGATTAGATTATTGTAACTCTTTATTATCAGGTTGTCCTAAAACATCTTTTAAAAGTCTTCAGTTGATCCAAAATGCTGCAGCAAGAGTTTTAACAGGTACTAGAAAGAGAGATCATATCTTTCCGGTTCTGGCCTCCCTTCACTGGCTTCCCATAGAGTTTAGAATTAAGTTTAAAATCCTTCTTCTCACTTTCAAAGCTCTAAACAATCAGGCCCCTTTTTATTTAAAAGATCTGATACTACCCTATTATCCTAACAAAGCACTACGCTCCCAAAATGCTGGATTACTTGTAATACCTAGAATCTCCAAAAGTACAATGGGGGGCAGAGCCTTTAGTTATCAAGCTCCTCTTTTGTGGAACCAGCTGCCAATCTGGATTCAGGAGTCAGACTCGATCTCTGTTTTTAAGAATAGGGTTAAAACCTTCCTTTTTGATATAGCCTACAATTAGGGAGGGATCATATGTTTCTGAACCCTCCCTTAGTTATGCTGCTATTAGGTTTAGACAGCTGGGGGACCTCCAATAATTGCAATGGGCTTCACTCCTTTCTTCACTCTCAATGAAATATATACAGTATATATATATATATTTTTGCTGGTCATTAACATCTGTTTGTTCTCTCCCATAGATTGAGTCCCCATCGTGCTGTTTGCTCTCCACATGTCTGTTCTTTTCATCTTCTCTATCCCCTCACCCCCCAGCCAGTCACAGCAGATGACTGCCCCTCCCAGAGCCTGGTTCTGCTGGAGGTTTCTTCCTGTTAAAAGGGAGTTTTTCCTCTCCACCGTCGCCAAGTGCTTGCTCACAGGGGATCGCCTGATTGCTGGGGTCTTTCTGCAATTGTAGGGGTTTTCCCTACAGTTGAAAGTGCTATGAGATGACTGTTGTTGTGAAATGGCGCTATATAAATAAAGTTGAATTGAATTGAACTTGAAAATATTTTGCACAGAAACAAAGAAACATTTCTTTTAAAAACAGATGTCAGCATTAATTTTAATCATTTGTTGTGTTTCCCTAACCATAAAAGACTCTATGTCTAATGTCAAATTGTGTAACACTTCACTTTACAGGGGACTGAAGGAAGTAGGGTGGGCAGGGGCTTCAATAGCGTATAGTTACACTTACTTTTTATTATTACATTGTGTTTTTACTGTATTTTTTTTACAATCTTACTGTGCTTTTATTATGTAATGTACTTTTTTAAAAATTATTATACTTGTATATGTGTTCCATGTTATTTTCTGTACTGATCTATGTGTAAAATATGTCTGTGTGTTTCAGGGACTGCAGGTGGAAATTAGCTCAGAAAGTTATAATCCGGTACAAGGCATATTTTCCTCTGATTAATGCTGTTGTACATTGTTCCTGTTCAATAAACTAAAACTAAACTAAAGGTCCAAGGTCAATGTTAACATTCCCTTTGCTCTGTTACCATAGAACGAGTAAAGCTAGGGTCTCCAAATTTTGTACACAGGTTCACCCTGTAATCCTCACCTCTGACTGTGGCTTTGGGATTGCAAGGTCAAAGGTCAAGGTCAAAATGCCGCATAAACTATCTCAACAACAAAGGCTGAGGGGTGACACTAGCAGATGCCAGTATTTTTGAAATCCTTCTTTTTAAAATTTAAGTTTAAATTTAATTTTACCACTGCATCCAGAATTTTCCACAGCCTGGATTTTGTGTTGGTGAGTCATGGCTTGAGTTCCATCCAATCAAGGACTACATCTGAAAGATAAAGTTCTAAACTCATTCTAACCAAAGTTGATGGTGGAGTCTGGACTGCAGCTGGTGAGCTGGGATCCAGACTTCCCCATTACACTTTTTTTTCTTTACCTGTCAGCCGCTAAAGGCTGAAGGTGTATTGTCATCACCCCACCAGGTGGATGGGTGGATGTGATTACTAAAGAAATGACATAAGCTTTTCAAATTTATACCAGTCATGAAGAAATTATTGTGGTACATTTTTGTCTCTTTAAAGTCCAGAACAGCTTGTTGCTGGGGTGGTACCTTTTATCAGTACCCTTTTGTACCCTTTTCAGTGGGTACATTACTGTACTAAAGTTGAAAGATAAATTTGCCTTTCAGGATACACAATTGTACTTTAACTGGTACAATCTGATCAGGTAAAAATGGACCAGCACTTACTGCACCACACTACAGGCCATATAGGCTGTTGCCTAGGTCGCCCCCTGCTGGATGGGGCGCGCCGGTGTAAGCCTTAAAAAAAATTTAAAAAAAAAATTAAGAATATTTGAAAAAACAAAACAAAACAAAACAAAACAATGCAGCACTGACTAGTGCCCTTTCCTTGTGCCCTAACTTGAAAATAAAAAATGAACAAATAACGAAAAAAATAAGCAGCAACAAATCCCTGTTGTTTCTCATAATTGACCTGACCAACTTTTTTCCCCCTCAAACTTTATTAAATTCTTAGTTAGAGTACAGAGAAAAAAGAGAACAATAAGCCAGGGTGAGAAAGTTTACATGTGGTTTAAACAGCAGCTTCTGGTGTAAAAATATTAAAAAGGTTGCATATAGTTATAGTTTTGATTGCTTTTTTTGTTTTTAGAACAGAAAATTGAGGTATGGTATTGTTTAAGTTCATTTTCGAAAACTGCAAAACATGGTTTATGATTGAAAAATTTAGATTTATGAATGTGTGATTTGGCAATTAAGATTAAATTAATAATGTAGTATTGTTTAGTTTTGGAGGATGGGCATGTCAGAAATCCAAATAATACATTTTCAAAAGAAAGCGCAAATTCTGGATCAATAAAGTGAGAAATAAATATACAAATAGCTTGCCAAAAAGTGGAGGAGTGAGGACAGTTCCAGAATAAATGCTGAACATCTTCAGAAGTCTGTAGACAAAAAGTGCAGTTCACTTCAATGTCCTTCTTGTATTTTTGTAAAAAAAAAAAAAAAAAAAAACTTTGGAGGGGTAAAAGCAGTGAATGAGTTTGAAGGTCACTTCTCTGATTTTGTTTGTGATCAGGTATTTAGAGGGAAGGCTCCATGCCTTCTTCCAGTCCACGTCTGACCAAAGATTGCTCCAGTATGAGACTGCATTTGGAACAGAGACAATTTCTCTTTGAAATAAAGCACGTATGACACCGTTACTTTTCTGTTTGGAGGAAAAGCAGGTCTGACCGACATCAGTGGCAACAGGGTGTTGTGTCCATAATTATGAGAATGACGAGGAAGAAGAACTCGGTTAACAGGGCTTTATTCAGGATAACTGTATAACTATATACAAAGGCTTACAGCACTCGCCTGCATGCCAGGTGGCTCCACGACGAAAGAGGCAGAGCCTCTTCCGCCCATTTCCTTTATACTTCCAGTGGCGTCACTACCGGAAACCAGCAGTTAGCCACCCCGGTCCACCCACGTCCAACCCGGCCGCCATCTTACTAGTACCAGCCTATTTACATATATTACACCCCCCCCCCCTTTAGAAACATGTCAGGCACACAAATAACCCACCCTAATTTGTCACCCAACTCACGCACTAACAGGAAAAACATATGTACAAAAATAAATAAACACCTATCCACTCACACAACTAAGGCTTGGGGGCCGGGTAGACTACCGGCGCCCCCTACATGGCTGAGCGGGTTATTCTGCCGCTAGTAAGAACAACAAAACAAAGTAACATAAGGCCGTGTCTCTAACTGCAAAACAATCCCCATACTTATACTATACATAGCACACAAAACCACAATACATATATTACTGGCGGCCCCCACCCCAACTCCCACCACACATTGGGCACACAGAACAAAATAACGTTGGGACATTCAATTAAAATGGGTCAAATAAACCAGGCGGGCTCAAATTCACCACTGCCATAATTACTCACTGAGCCACCACCCCTCTAACTACAAAATTTAACACATAAATACTAATCAAATAAAACACTCTGAAACTCAGTGCAAAACAGGCATAACACCACACAGGCCAATAAAATTGTCATGCAAGCACTCAACTCAGGCTCGCAACTACACAAATCATTATGCCTACCGCACTCACTCTCTAAATCTACCGGGGCACCAAATAGTAAAACAACACATACAGGACTAGGGTAAACACCACAGACACACAAAACCAAAAGACCCTCAGTCCTTGGATGGATCCCTCTCCAGGCGTCTCCGTCTCTTCACCTCAGGGCTCCTGCTGCGCCGTCTCCTCTCCACCACTGGCAGCCGCAGATCCCTCGGGTGTCTCCAGACATGAATAGACCCACGCACACCGATCTGCCTCCATCCAGCTGGGCTTTACCTGGAACCGTCTCTGGTTGTCCCGCTTGTGTGGACTGTGATCCCGTTGTACTCGAGCATCAACCTTGGTCTTCGAGGGAGCCGTCTTCCTTTTATCCAGATCACCAATCCTGCGACAGGCCTCCGTCACCGATCGCTCCGGCTTGTGGGCTTGTCTCGGTCTCCTCTTGGCAGGCCGTCACTGGGAGCGCTTTGCAATCACCACGCTCCACAGTTTAGCCCCATTTTCTTCCGGCATTAGCGCCTCATCCTCACGAGCCTCATCAGGGGTCCCGTCGTGCTGTCCGGCACCCTCATCCAGGGCAGCCTGCGTGACGGCATCAGGTCCAGCCTGAGGCGGCTCCGCGTGGCGCAGCGTGTGCTCTCTCTTTGTCACTTTGTCCACCCAGTCTGAATCCCACACCTCAGCACCCTCCGCGACTGGAACAGGTCGGCCCCACAGTTCGCATCCAGACCAGTCTTCACCTGACACGTTAGCGATGGAGGACCCAAGACTGTAAAATAGGTTGCAACCTATAACGTTAACCCCGGATGCTGAAACATTAATGCGGATACTGGGTGCCACACTGTCCTTTTACTGGGCCTCCATTTCCACATAGCCCAAAATAGCCAACCTGTTCCGTCCCTAACCATAATACTCTTCATACTGCCTTCTAATCTGCCGGTGGGGAAACAGTCTCTCCATGGTCTCCAAATTCAGAACAGAAATCACCGCTCCAGTATCCACCAAAAGCGGGATCTCGACGCCATCTAGCGTGACTGTGTAGCCGATCCTCCCTGTGGAGATGGTATGCACAACTGTTGGGGTCTTCTGCGCAGTACCTGGTTCACCCCTACGGCTCCTGCGTACGAAGTTTTTGCACACCCTGGCAAAATGGTTCAAAACACTGCACTTGCCACAAACCTTTCCTTTCGCCGGGCACATCCTGGACTTGTAGCGGTGCTCAGTGGACCCACATCCATAACACATCGGTGTACCAGGGGCAGACCTTATCCTGACCACGGAAGCAAAATCTTCCTCTCCGCACTCGCCATAACAAGGGTCCATGATCAGTGCCTCAGCATGAGATTTATTCTTCTCCAGAGAAGCCCCTTCAGTAAGGCCTCTCGCGATGGTCTCTGCCACCTCGAACTGTTGGGCAAGCTTTACAGCCTCAGCTAACGTCAACTCCCCTGGGTGTGTCAACAACCTGGACCGGGCCGCCGGGCAGCGGATGTGTTCTGCCAGCTGGTCCCGAATCATCTCGTCCTCCAGGGCCCCAAACCTGCATTCCCTCGCCAGCGCACGGAGGTCCGTCAAAAATCTTCTTACCAGCTCTCCCAACTGCTGGCGGCGCTGTTGAAACTGAATGCGCCTCACGGTGACGTTTTCCAGCGCCCTAAAGTACTGCGCCATTAGCTTTACTACCTTGTCAAAGCTGTCAGCACCTCCAAGGTTCTCCAGAATCCTCTGCCCTTCAATTGCCAAATTATGGACCAACGCAGCTCGTGCTTGGCGCTTCTCCATCTCGCCCAGGTTTAAGACAACGAGATAGTTGGTAAAAGCAGAAAACCAACGAGGCCACGGCATGGGCGGCTCGCCCGGGACCTCCAGAAAAGGCCGAAAGCTGGCAATGGAACGCTCCATTACCGCTTTTACCTCGTCGCCAAATGTTTTGTCCATAATTATGAGAATGACGAGGAAGCAGAATTCGGTTAACAGGGCTTTATTCAGGATAACTGTATAACTATATACAAAGGCTTATGGCACTCACCTGCATGCCAGGTGGCTCCACAACGAAAGAGGCCAAGCCTCTTCCGCCTACTTCCTTTATAGTCCGAGTGGCGTCACTACCGGAAACTGGCAGTTAGCCACCTCGGTCCACCCACGTCCAACCCGGCTGCCATCTTACTAGTACCAGCCTATTTACATATGTTACACAGGGTCCAGTGGGAAGACAGTTCAATGGTTGCTGAGCTTTTAAGAAGCGTAGTGGCGCCAGAAGGAACCGTATCAAAAACTACTGCATGTTCCTTTGGTGATACCGGGAGACCATATTTGTTTAGAAATTCTGAATATGACATTAACATATCACTGGAGTTAAGAAGTTGAACAACAAGAATACCACTGTCAAACCAATTTTTTTAAAATAGAAATTTATGTTTGTATATTAAGTCTCTATTGTTCCATATGTAATATCTATGAGGGGAGATGTTGTGTTTATATATTAAAGTCCAGGAGAGAAGCATCTCTTTGTCGAAATTGGATAATTTTAAGGGGATTTTTTCAACGTTGTAATTGCAGAGTAATAAAAATTTTAGGCCTCCGAGTTTAGAAAAAAGGTAGTTGGGGAGAAGATTCCAGATTGATGTTGGATTTCTAAGAAATTGTTAAATCCAGTTAATCTTAAACGTATTGTTGAGGGTGTTGAAGTCAAGGAAATTTAAGCCGCCGTGTTCATAGGAGTTCATCAATATTGATTTTCGGATGAAGTGTGTTTTATTTTTCCATACAAAATTATAAAGCATAACATCAATAGTTTTAGAGGTCTGCTTGTTTACCTCTAGAGGTAGGGCTGCACAGATGAGTCGGGAAATGCTCTCTGTCTTTGTTAACAAAATCCTACCTTTGAGAGATAAGTCCCTTTAGAGCCATGAATTAAATCTTTTCTTAACTTTTTCTATGATTGGGTTAAAATTCAAAGAGCATCTTGTGTCTTGGTTTTTGTTAATTCCAAGGTAGATTACTGTGTCTTTCACAGGAATATTAGAAATACAGGAAATATTGCAGTTTTTGAAGGCAAGTAGTACCTGTCCCTAACTTGTCCTGCACCATGCTCAGTCAGTGACTGTGGAAGATGGAGGAATGGGAGGAGTTGTGGAGGAAGAAAGCAGATGAGACAACGAGCTGAACGACACATGAACTTTATTTTTTCCTCCAACATCAAGTAGTAAAAATTGCTACTTGGGTCTCTGTGCATCCTCTTTTTATAACCTTTAATTCCATGCATTGAGACCCAGGAATCTCGATCATAATACATTGTGTGGAACAAAGACGTGTGGCACGTTAACGTAACATAACATAACATAACATAACATAACATAACACCAGTACCACTTCTCACACCCTTTCCTCCTCCAGTGGCTCTGGTGCTTCCTCCTTTCCCCTGGCAGTGAATAGTCCTGACTATCCCGTCTGAGACCCCCCGGTAACACTTCCTCCTTCAGCCCATTGTTCCCTCTTTCCCCAGCTGCCATCTCTGGGTGGAGAATCCCCCCCCCCCGTGCCACCACACAGCCCCCCCCCCCCCCGGACACCCAGAAAGGGCACTAACCCCCCCGTCCTTTGGGCTTGAGCCAGCGCCCATAGCTGCTGTAGTGGGGGGTCACCGATCCAGTCGAGACACCCTGCTGGCGAGGTGTACAGGAGGACACGTCAGTTTGTGGGGAGGAAAACACATTAGCTTCGTGAGCGCAGGTCCCTACCAAGGGAACACCAACTTATCGAGCCACCAACGATAGGCGTCTGCGCCGGGGAGCTTGAGCCAACACCACCTGCTCATCTGCCAACACAAAAGCAGGCTTCAGCCTGTCGATGCAGACGGTCTCCTTATGTCCCCCCCCCCCCCCAAGTCTAACACAAACTGCTTCGTCCCAGGTTCCAACACCCTGAACGGTCTATCGTACAGTGGGCATAGTGGGGTCCAGTGCACATCGTGCCTGACAAAAACAAAACTGGCATTCTGTAAAGTCTTGGGGACGAAAACACAGGGAAAACAATGGTGGGCCGGGCCTGGCACGTTAAAAGCCTCCATACTGTGCAAAAATTGCATGGGCAGATTGGCCCTGGGCACGGGGTTTTCTGGTAAAAACTCCCCGGAGATCCGCAGCGGCTGAGAAAAAACAAGTTCTGCCAGGAAGACTGCCAAATCCTCCTTAGGTGCAGAGCGCAACCCTAAAAGAACCCAGGGCAGGCTGTCGACCCAATTTGTATCTGTGAGTGAAGCTCTGAGCACTGCCTTAAGTGACCTATGAAAACGCTTGCATAACCCGTTAGCCTGGGGGTTGTACACGGTAGTGCGGTGAATTTTAACCCCCAGGCTCCGGGCCATCGTGGACCAGAGTTCCGAAACAAATTGTGGACCCCTGTCGGAAGTGATGTCTGACGGGGATCTGAACCGTGCAACCCAAGTCGACAAAAAAGCATGAGCCACTTCCGCGGACGTGGTAGAAGCCAGAGGGATCGTTTCAGAGCAGCGCGTGGTGTGGTCCACGATTGTCAAAAGGTGCGTGAAACCTTGCGACGGTGGGAGGGGTCCCACCAAATCCACGTGGATGTGGTTGAACCTGCTGGCTGGGATTTGGAATGGCTCAAGGGGGGGTCTGGTGTTCTTTTGTACTTTGGCCCGCTGGCACGCGACACAAGCTGCAGCCCACTCTTTCACGAGCTTGCACAAGCGCGGCCAGATGAATTTTGCCCCCACTAGTTTCACCGAAGAGCACATACCTAAAAGAGAGTGGACTGACTCAAAAATGCGGCGGCGCCAAGAGCTTGGAACCACCAGACGTGGGCAGCCGGTAGGGATGTTGCAGAGCAAGGGAGGGCATCCTTCTTGCACCACCCTGCTCTCCAGCCATAACCCAGTAGGCACTGACTGGAGTGCGCAAATATCCGCATCCCTGGCTTGCTCCGCGACCATGGCAGGAAAATCTATTCCCATGTAGACCAGGGAGACTAATGTGCATGACAGACAATTGGCCACGACACTGAGCTTACCAGCAACGTGTTGAATGTCGGTCGTAAACTCCGAGATTGTGGCCAAATACCGTTGCTGCCACACCGACCACAGTTCCGAGACCTTGGACATCGTGAACATAAGCAGCTTATGGTCCACACACGCGGTGAACTCGCACCCCTCTAGCCAAAACTGGAAATGGCGCATCACCAGGTGGAGAGCTAACAATTCTCTCTCAAACGTGCTGTATTTGTGTTCGTTGTTGTTCAAAGTTTGGGCGCAAAGGCCTTGGGCACCATGTGTAGCGGAGATGCCCACGGGCTGTTGGAGTTCCTAATGATGCCTAGTCGCTCTAAGTTGGCAAACTCCTCGCGGGCACTAGCTAGTCTAGCCATGTTAAGGCGCCGAGGGCGCGCGAACACCAGAGGGCCTTTTGTGGTTATAAGATGTTCAACCCTGTGTTTGGTTACCGTAGCTGAAAATGGGAGGACTGTGAGTGCTGGAAACCGTACAAGCAGTTGCTGGTACTTACCCCCTGGAGATATAACATTAGCCAATGTTGTTGACCCAGCTCCCCGAGCCGTACAAGGTAGGGAGGTGAAAGAAACAGCGTCCACCAAATGTCTGTTGGCAACATTGACTAATAACCCATAAGCACATAAAAATTCTGCGCCTAAAATTGGGGCAGAACATGCAGCTACCACAAAGTCCCACTGGAAATTGCACCCGTTCAAGCATATCGTCAGCGTCCGTTCACCAAACATCCTGATGGTGGCTTCGTTGGCGGCCGTGAGGTCGGGACCGCTACTTCCCGCCAACCTGTCTGTGTTGACCGGCAGGATGAGGATCTTCTGGGAGTCCACCAAAAACCGTCTCCCCGAACATGTGTCCATGACATAAAGCAGCTTGTTCCTGTCGCCAGCGGTTGCAGCTGCTACTGAATGCTGAACGTGCCATCTTCCCGGCTTCTTGAATTGGCATGGCGACAGGCAGCGTTGGGCATTTGAGCCGAAACGGCATTGATAGAAACAGATCGTCCCGTTCCTTCATCTCTCGGTGTCCGTCCCAGCTACCACCAACAGCTCCTCGATCTCGTTGGAGTTCCTCATGGATGCTGGTGCCACTGTCTGCATGCTGAGAGTTCTGGTCGGCAAAGTGATGCGGTTCACTTCCTGCGCCAGGGCGCAGTAGTTTCCTTGGCAACCAGCTGTGGCGAGTTGGCCAGGATCGCCCTCGCTGTAGCCGGTAGGTTCCTGAGGAACAAGTGGGCGAACAGAAAAAATTCATCATCCTTTCCCCTCAGCGCCAACATGCTCCCCATGAGCTCCACGGCTGATCTGTCACTTAACTCCGAACGTATTAGGAGTCTCTCTGCCCTCTCACTGTCAGACATCCGCTTGAGCGCTTCATATTTCCTTTGGGCCAGTGGCTCCTGGAGCAGGCTTGTCACCTGCTGCGTGGTGTGCGCATCCAGCTCAGCGACCCCATAGTAATATTTTGTATTGTCCGTTGTTATCCCACAGAGTGCGAACTGGGCTTCTATATGCAGGAACCACACAGTCGGGGTGTGAAGCCAGAATTCTGGGAGCTTGACCGAGACAGCACATGCGGCGTTGGTACTCTCCCTCCAGGTAGTCTCCAGGGCGGTGCTCGGCCCATTCTCCATGGCATGTCTTGGGGTCACCAATGTGGAGGAGGAAAGTAGACGAGGCAACAAGATGGACCACACATGAACTTTATTTTCTCCTCCAACATCAAGTAGTAAAAATCGCTACTTGGGTCTCTGTGCATCCTCTTTTTATAACCTTTAATTCCATGCATTGAGACCCAGGAATCTCGACCATAATACATTGTGTGGAACCAAGACATGTGTGGCACATTAATATAACATAACGTCAGTACCGCTTCTCACACCCTTTCCTCCTCCAGCAGCTCTGGTGCTTCCCCGTCTCCCCGGGGTACGAATAGTCCTTACCGTCCCATCTGAGACCCCCCCGGTAACACTTTCTCCTTCAGCCCATTGTTCCCTCTTTCCCCAGCTGCCGTCTCTGGGTGGAGAATCCCCCACATGTGCCACCACAGAGTTATCGTTGCCCATCTCAGCAAGGTACTGATTTGTGAAGAGATTTTTTTTTTTTTTTTTTGTTACTTATTTGTACCCGTAGGTAGACTTGGTTTGCAGTCTGGTGACAAGCCACCGGCTGCTGGTCGCTGCGTGCGCGAGCGCCCTAAACCTACATGTTTTTGGTATGCGGGATGAAACCGGAGAAATCCCGCGCAACACGGGGAGAACATGCAAACTCCACACAGCTCACTGTTGGTCGGGGGCTGGGATCGAACCCACGATCTCATGATCCCCGCGATCCCCCGGCCGAGGGTAAAACTGTGCTGCTACAGTGCTAAACCACTGCGCCACCGTGCAGCCACACGGTGGATCATTTATCAAATTATCATCATGAAAAGGCTGCACAAGCCCTCTGGTTCCTCATTTAGAAAACAGAAAAAAGAGGAGGTAGAAAAGAGGTCCCAGTGTAGAGGTATGTAGTGCTTTATAACCAGGGCTTGACATTAACTTTTTTGCTCACTGGCCACTGTGGCTTGTGATTTTCCAAAGTTACTTGCCACTCAGACTTTTCACTAGCCACAATTTTATGGTTGTAAAATTATGTTAATATCATCAGATTTGACTGTTGCATGCTAGATTTTACTTGAACTAAATTTACAACCTTTTTGAATGTAAATGACCCTTCTCAACATCATCATCATCATAGCGGTCTGTCGCGGGCGACCATGACTGTTTCATTTAGGTCTGATCAGATTCCTCTACGCAGCTCTGTCCCCCACCCTCTGCTGCCGGGAACTCCCGACCCTGCAAACCCGGGTGACGTCCAAGCCGGTATGAGTTGCTTTCTGACTGACCATTTCGTGAAACTGCTTGCAAAGTATTTGAGTACCGCTAGCTTTTGCTGGACTAGCGGCACATTCTTGGCAGATAGAGGTATTATCAGTGGCAAGGACAGGCCAAGACAAACTGACTCCAGTATCTGTTGCAGTGACTGACCAGATGATAGGTTTGTTTATCTCTGCTCTTTGTGTAGTGCATGTCACAATGCACTGACTGGCAAAAGTTCACCACAGACCTTGCGACAGATGTGCTTATCTGCCAGAATGTCCAGTCTCACCCCATGTAACTGGGAGTGGTCCACCACAGACCTGTGACAGATGACATCTCTTTCATATAATAAACTATTCTCAGGTCTTCATTTTCCATGGAGGCACATCTCTGCATACCACACACACACATACAGTAAATGACCCTTATACATAAGTAAAAATAACAACAGTTAATTATTAACCAGAGTAAATACCATAAAACAGTCAAGAAAAATATTTGTAATATGAGAGTGAAGTACAGGTAGATTTGGGGTCTGTCCCAATTCTCATTTGTACCTCTTCCCCTGTGCCTACGCCCACCCCTCTGTCCTTGAAATCAAAGGCCAAGGGGGAGGGTTTGAAAATGCCCCCAATGAATTGGGACAACTCTTCATGGCTGCACAATGTCATTAGTAATTGCTGATGGATTTAATCTAAATGGACACTACCTGTTTTCACTAGAAATAAAAGAAGAAAAAGAAAGCTGATGAGAAAAAGTCTCACCTTAAGAACAAATATGTCTCAAATTTACATGAGCAATTCTAATCATTAGAAAAAGTCACTGTCACGATTTGTAGAGAGTGGACCCAATCGCTGGACATGAGTTTAAACAGAGTTTATTTGGAGCTGGCCGCCTAGCTCAAGGGCTAAACAGAAAATAACTACGGTACTGTGGCTTAGAAGCAGCAACAAAAGGCAAGGCAAAAACATGGCAGATCAGGCAATGATGGGACAGCAGGCTCCAGAGCTTCGAGGGTGCTTTGAGCTTGTCCAGAAAATATTTGGTAAAGCACATTTCGAGGTGTGTATTGTTGACATTGCACCACGTGACTGGGTCAGGAAGCCATTCATGATTTTGCACACAACATGAAACAAAGTGAGCAGTGATACACAATGGAACTCCCCATCACTCACGTTTTGTGTAGTCAATGTTTGACTGTGTAAGGGATTTGTCATAGCCAATTTTCAGATGGAGCGAGCACCAAAAACACAGACTTCCCCTGTTTGGGAACAGTTTGAGCTCATTTCTCCCACCGATACTTTTTTTTTTTTTACAAATAGTGGATATTCATTGTAACTGAAGTGATGACCTAGAGGTAAAGCATCTGCCCCACAACTAGGAGGTTGGGGTTCAAGTCCCAGCTAAGGCATTCTCGTAATTTTATTTTTATTTGCAAGGTGAAGTGTTTGTTGTGTTTCAAAGAGCTTGGATCATTATGCTGAGGCACTATTGTGCCCTGCATGAGAATAAGGACAGAAAGACAGAAATGTGTCTGTCCTACACTGTACAAATTTGCAGTCACCTTCCTTTGCACACCTGCATCCTCTGTGCTCTGAGAGGGTATTCTCCAAAGCTGGAGAAATAATCTAAAAAAAAAAAGAAAAAAAGAAATCGCCTTAGTCCAAAGACTGTTGAAAAGTTATTATTTCTTAATAAAAATGGATAAGAAGCACATGCACATTCAGTGTAGTCACCTCAGTTTTATTTCGTTTTTCCCTTATGATCATTGACATTTCTTAAAAGATTTATTGAAATGGGAAAAAAACACACATTAAAGCAATAATGCCCTTGTAAAAATCTGCATGCTGTATACATTTTGTCCACTAGATGGCCTAGTAGAGAAAAGGAAGTGTCATATGAGGCCTCGTCTATTTGAGCTGAACAGAGCAGAGGTGGAGCTGAACTTAAATAACCAAGGGGGCAATCCTTATACAAAGATATAGTGATGATAATCAAGTCAGTGGCGCTACTGCACCTGTAAGCTGGTTGCCAGCCGCCAATCAAATCTAAAAGAAGAAGAAGACAATACAGAGCAGATGGACACAATCAGGAGCAATGGAAACCAATAATGACTTACAGCTGACACAGGAGGAAAACAGATGACAGGATGGGGCAGGGCTACACCTATGAACACAGACAGAGGATACACAGAACATGAACAGAGAATCAGGGAAGACAAGACCATGACAATCATAATGCAAATAATGACCAAATGACAAATGACAAATGACATAATGCAAATAATGACCAAACTAAGGATTGGACACATCGATGATATAGAGTAGTACACATCTATGATGCAGAGTGAAGTGATGATATAGAGTGAAGTACGAGGAGACGAAGGAGATGTCTGAAGATAGAGTTGAGGTTTGATTGGACACAGCAATGAAGACAGAAGGACTACAGCTCCTTACCAGACAGAGTGATGATATAGAGTGAAGTATGTGGTGGTAATGCATCTGTAAGCTGGTTGCCAACCTCCAATCAAATCTAAAAGAAGAAGAAGAAGAAGAAGAAGATGACCAAACTAAACCCCTGATCATAATGATAATCATAATGATAGTAACAGTAATAATAATTATAATCACAGGACTAAGAACAGAATCATGAATCTAACAAATAATAAATGCAGAAAATCCAAAAATGTAAACTCAAGGTGAGGACGAGGGTTGGGGCCCAATCTCTGGAAAAATAAGCACACAATAAATCAGGATGAGGGCATGGGGCAATGTTTATAACATTAGAAAATGCATTTGACTTTTCATTTGTCCTGATAGCATCTGTGACATATTAGAATACCACCATACATATCACGGACGTGGGGACGCATGCACAACGTGACGTCATCACACCGTGACTATATTAGGGGTCTAACGGCAGGAGGCTCTCCTCTTTGGTGCGCCGCTTCTAGCCTGCTACTTGCCTGTACCCTGCTGTAGTTAGCTTGTTGGTAGCTGTTGCTACATGTTCCACATGTTGCTAGCTTGTTCAATAAAGCTAACCACAGCCAGCGTGTCAGCTGGTCCCTGCTTCCAGACATAACAATTGGCGACAAGGTAAAACTAATCTTTTGGAGGAAAAAAGCCATTTTCCTGAAGTTGGAGGCATGTTTGGCATCCCCACCACTGTTCCTCACCACCCCAGGTGAGCCGCCCATTCCATGGCCGTGTTGGTTCAAGTCCTTTGACTCGTATGTGTCGGCTACAAACTTAGCTAAGACTAACAAGCGTCAACTATGCGCCATACTCGCCTGGCATAAGCCTCATGGAGCCGCTGTACAGCTGCAGAAGAGAGAGTCTGTGGCCGAGCCGGACTCCACAGAACAACGCCAACCCGGAACGCATCTTGCTGCCGGCGAGAATGTCACACCGCCACAACAGCAACCAGCATCAGGGACAAGAGAGCAGCAGCAGCACTGCATGAAGCCGACTGGGTCCAGACTCACAGTGCTCGATTGGGTTCAGGTCCACTGATCCGAATGCCCAGAAGACCTGCAGATGCTCTTGTCGCTGCCAATGCAGAACACTGTGCAGTTGGGTCCACCCACCTTCCACATGGCTGATGGTTCGAGATGGCGCACCAGCCGTCTGTAGAGGGGTAAGATCAGCAGCTGCCCCGGATCAAGACGTGTTGCTGGAGCCAGCCCAACCAGTGTGGGACCTGGACTGGGATTTTGCTGATGAGCGAGCCATGATTCCAGTGAGATAGCACCCAGGTCTGCTACGGCCAGCTCCTCCAGGGCCGTGCCCACCACAGGCTCGCCTGAGGCTGCTGGGGTTGGACAGTAAGAAAATGACTCTGTTTCTGAAATGTTTAAACAGAGCATGGTTGATAACAGTGGCAGAATAATCCACTCAACCATGTAGGGTTTCACCGGCAGTCTACCTGGTTGGCCAGGTTCATATAATGGTTTAAAACAGGGGTGGCAAATGTACAGCCTGTGGGCCAAATCCAGCCCACCAAACAGTCCACACTGGCCCGCGGGAAAGTGTGAAAATGAAACTAGTTTCCCCCCAAGGCTCCGTCCCTCCCTCCCTTTGTCCTTGCCTCCATCCCTTTGTACGTCCCTATTGCCATCCATCTGTACATTGCAAGATAGGGCCTTGGCGGAGGTATGCACTCACGGATCACCTCCAACATCTAATGACTTCATCTTTGGGCCAAGGGCCACCTCTGGCGAAAATTTCATCCAAATCCATCCAGTGGTTTTGGAGTATTGTTGCAAACACTCTGTGAGAAGATAAGAGCTTTTTTTTTTTTAATTTTGTTTACTTTATTAATCCCAAAGGGAAATTCAGGGCATCCACCTGGATGGATGAAGCAGTCACGGTGTGGCACCAGTCCCTTCGCCATTCACACACACATTCACACCTAGGGCCACTTTCGAGTCTCCAATTAACCTAACTTGCATGTTTTTGGCCTGCGGGAGGAAACCGGAGTACCCAGAGTAAACCCACACAGACATGGGGAGATCATGCAAACTCCACACAGAAGGGTCACTTATGGTCAGGTGGTGGGATCGACCCCGTGACCCTCTTGCTGTGCTGCCACAGTGCTAACCATTGCGGAACTGAGCTGCCCCGATTTTGAGATCATCACCAAAATCTAATCATGTGTTCAGTGTGCCATTACACACCTTCCCTTAAAATTTGAATGAAAGGTGCTATATAAATGCAATCCATTATTAAGATAAGATAAGATAAGCCTTTATTAGTCCCACAATAGGGAAATTCCAGGATTGCAACAGCACAGGGATAGCAACACTCAGAGCAACAATTAAGAAGATACAAAAAATATAAATAAGCGCAGTGGATATACATACGTACACATAAATATATAAATATATATACAAAGTGCGGAGCATTGTAGCAAGATGGAATAAACAGTATAACCGTCTACTTAGTTATTCTACATAGTATGAATATGTACCCATACATATTGTTACCCTCCGTAGCGACTGATATTGTCCTAGTTGTATACTGGAGGGGACCATTTGTGTAAGTCTGTTGCGTCTTTTGCATTCAATACTACTAGGTCGTCACGTTTTTTTGCTACCTCTGCAAGCAGCCCTGCTTAGGTTATACAGTCTGACAGCCGTAGGTAGGAAGGACCTGCAAAACCTCTCGGTTGCACACCTAGGATGATGTAGTCTACTGCTAAATGAGCTCCTCAGTGCGTTCAGTATGTCCTGCATAGGGTGGGACTCGGACTCCAGCAGAAATGACAGTTTAGTCACCATCCTTCTCTCTCCCATCTCCTCCACTGGGTCAAGGCGCTGCCCCAGGACAGAACTAGCTTTCTTGATCAGTTTGTTCAGTCTCTTCCTATCGGCTGCTGTAATGCCACTGCCCCAGCAGACCACTCCAAAAGTGATGGCTGATGCCACCACCGTGTCATAGAATGTCTTCAGCAGCGCCCCTTGTACACCAAAAGATCTGAGTCTCCTCAGTAGGAACAGCCTGCGCTGTCCCTTCTTGTAGAGTGCGTCGGTATTGTGTGACCAGTCTAATTTATTGTTCAGATGAACACCAAGGTACTTGTAGGATGTCACCATCTCAATGTCTGTTCCCTGTATGTTTACTGGTGCTGTGAGGGGTTGTCCTTGCCTGCGGCAGTCCACCACCAGCTCCTTAGTTTTCCTCGCGTTGATCTGGAGGCAGTTCCGATGGCACCAGTCCACAAAGTCCTGGATAAGTCCTCTGTACTCAGCTTCATCTCCGTTGGAGATGAGGCCGACGATCGCAGAGTCGTCAAAGAACTTCTGTAGATGGCAGTGTGTTGTGTTGTGTGAGAAGTCCGCAGTATAAAGGGTGAACAGGAAGGGAGCCAAAACCGTTCCCTGGGTGGGGGGCCCGTGCTACCGATGATTGTGTCAGACACACAATCTCGGGTTCTCACAAACTGTGGCCGGTTAGTGTGGTAGTCCAGGATCCATGATGACAGGTGCTGGTCCACTCCTGCGCACAGCAGCTTGTCCTTCAGGATCATCGGTTGAATGGTGTTGAAAGCACTGGAGAAGTCAAAGAACATGATCCTCACCGCATTCCCGGGCTTCTCCAGGTGGGACAGAAAACGGTGAAGGAGGAAGATCACTGCATCCTCCACCCCAATGCCATGCTGGTAGGCGAACTGGAGTGGATCCATTGCTGGTCCCACCAGGAGGCGGAGGTGAGCAAGGAGCAGTCTCTCCAGGGTCTTCATCATGTGAGACGTCAGGGCCACTGGTCTGTAGCTGTTCAGATCTTTGGGGTAGGAAGTCTTTGGTACAGGTACCACACAAGATGTTTTCCACAACTGTGGTACCCTCCCCAGCTTCAGGCTCAGGTTGAAGATATGCTCCACAATCCCACACAGCTGGTCTGCACAGGACTTGAGGAGCTTTGTGCTGATGCCGTCCGGTCCCACGGCCTTCCTCGCCTTGATCTTCCTCAGCTCCGTCCTCACCTGGGTCTTAGTGAGGGTCAGGATGGGGGGCTGTGTGCTGGGAGTGGGGGGGTGTTTGTGGAGTGGGGTGTGGACAGCAGGTCTCGATGACTTTAGAGGCAGCAGTGGTTGTTGTGCAGTCGGGGGGGAGGGCGGTTGGTCAAACCTATTAAAAAACAGGTTCAGATTGTTCGCCCACTCCCTGCCCCCCGTGGCCTGGGGGGAGGTATTCTGGAGCCCAGAGATGGTTTTAAGGTTTCTCCAGACCCTGCCGATGTTGCTCTGTTGCAGCTTGTCCTCCATCTTCTTCCTGAAGCTGTTCTTGCCTTCTCTGATCTTCCTCCTCAGCTCCCTCTGAACGGACTTCAGCATCTCCCTGTTCCCCAACCTGAAGATCCTCTTCTTCTCTCTCAGAAGTGTTTTTATCTCAGGGTTGATCCAGGGTTTGTTGTTCGAGCAACACCGTATGGTCTTGGTGGGTACGGTGTTGTCCACACAGACAACTTATTATTATTATTATTATTATTATTATTATTATTATTAACAACAGATAGAGAAATGACAGCAAAAACAATATGACTACATAATAATAATAATAATAATAATAATAATAATAATAAGACTGTTATTAAAAATAATAACAAGAAGCCAACAGAAGCAGATGTTCCTCCAAGCGTTTGCCTTCAAATTTTGATCATGATATCCTTTTAGTGTCAGATGAAAGCATACCGGGTTGTTTGATGTAGCCACCGTCCGTCGCCTACTGTTCTCATCTTCCTGTACCGGCATCCTATGTCCTGCCCTTCTTTAATTCTGATTGGCTGCTTAGAAAGGTCTGACATTGATGAGTGCAGCTGTCAGTAGTCTGAAAAGTTGAACTTTTTTCAGCCCTGAGCACCACGACAAAAAGCGGCCACCACTGAAAGTGTTTCAGCATTGAGGGCGCTCAGCGCTGTAAAGGCTGGACTACATAGAGAAGGAATCGAAAATTGTCACCCACAGCAGAAAAAATGAGTTTGATGGACACGCCCTCTAATACTTTTTCAGCAGTGTTTGGCTTCCGGGTTGCCGAGGCGCATGGCCCTATGGCATGACCACGCACGTAACTCCGTGGACACATCTTAAAGGGGAAGTTCATGAAAAGTGCCAGATTAATATATAATATAATATTCAAAAAATTCCTGCATCCACATCGTGAGCCACCAAAATCTAATCATCTGTTTCCTGTGCCATTACACACCTTTCCTGAAAATTTCATCAAAATCTGTTCATAAATTTTTGAGTTATGCTGCTAAAAGACAAACCAACCAACACACAAACCAACAAACGCCACTAAAAACATTACCTCTGTCCTCCCTTGGTAGAGGTAATAATAGAATACCCGAGCAGCACTTTTTCAGTAAAATAACTGCTATTCCCAATTTGTCCATTTGGGGTCACACAAGAGTAGCAGACACAAAAGTGATCCCCAATTTCCACGGAAGGAGTCTGTTATGCAGGTCGAGAGGACAGGATTTCTTCCAGAAAAACTTCAAGACAAATCCTTCCCACCTGCCTCTGTTATTATCCCTTCTCGCCCATCGCTAAAAATATGCCACAAGTCTTTCTTTATGGATGCTGGATCAGCACACGCTGAAATGTCATGGTATTTACTGTATTTATTATTAGTTCTTTAAAAATAAACGTTCTGTTCCCAGTATTTGTCCGGGTTACTTTTGAAGACATTTAATGATGGGGCTGTGACTATTTCTGCTGGCAGCTTGTTCCATTCCTTGACTATTCGCTGGGAAAAAAGTTTTTTTCTAACTTGTAATCGAGGAAAGTGTTGATACAGTTTCATCTTGTGGCCTCTCAGTGGGTGTGATGTGGACTTTGTAAAGAAGTCTAATCGTACAATATATCAACATTGTTTAGAATCTTCCAAGTTTCAGTTAGGTCCCCTCTGAGTCTTCCTCTCTCCAGTGTTGTGATGTTTATTTTCTTCAGTCTCTCTTCATAGGGTAAAAGTCGAATGCTAGGTACTAATTTGGTGGCACATCTCTGAAGAAGAGACGTACCTGAAGAGGAAGTTTCCTGTAGCACAGCTTGCTTGGAACCCTAAAAAGTTGCAAATTTGAAAAAAGCAAAGAAAATGGGAAATTTACAAGAAAACTTGCATGTTAAGTTTGCATATTTTAGAAGGAAACCCCTTACTTGAATATAATGCAGCAAGCCAGTTTATACCTAAATATACAGCAATTTGTAAGGCATTCATTATTTGTTTTTGTTTTTTTTCTCTCCCTTTCTGCTTACATGTTTACAATATATTCTTTTTAATGCAAATTTCATAAATTGAAACATTCTTGTTAGTCCAAGCTACAACACTTTGTTTAAATATGACAGTTATGGGAAATCATTACAATGAACACTTAATATTTTTGTCTTTATTTCGGCTGTGTAAAAATATGTACGCACATCAGAAGATGCTGGTGAAATGGGGGAAGAGTCATTCATCCCCATTTGGTGTGAGCAGTGGTGTCAGACAGGGCAGTATATTGTCCCCTATTCTATTTAATCTTTATATGGATGAGTTGTCAAAGCAACTGAATGCCTGTAAAACTGGGTGTTTAATAGGGAATAAGTTAGTGAATCATTTTATGTATGCTGATGATCTAGTTATTCTCAGTCCAGGTAGTGCTGGTCTTCAGGAGTTATTAAGAGTGTGTACTGCTTATGGAGAGGAAAATGACAAAATATAATACAAATAAGAGTTGTGTGCTGATTTGCCGCACTAGAGAAGATTTGTTAATGAAATTCCCTGTCTTTGATTTGGCAGGCAGGGAATTAACTGTCAGGGATAAAATTACATATCTGGGACATTTTATTGAATGAATGAATGAATTTATTTATGAATGAATTTATTTATTTATTTCGGATAATACAGTACAGGTTAAAGAAACTGTATAATATAACAACAAGGTCAAATTAGATTATTAATGATAGAATGACTGATGATGATGATATTTTCAGACAACGCTGCAAAATCTACATGCAAGCAAATATTCTTGCACGTAGGTTTGGCTTTTGTTCAGATGAGGTGAAACTGGTTCTTTTTAAAACCTATTGTACACCTTTATACACTGCTCATTTATGGATAAATTATAGGAAACAAAGTATGCAGAAATTACAGGTTGCTTACAATGATGCTTTAAGAATTTTACTTAAAAAGCCTCGATGGTGCAGTGCTCCCGAGTTATTTGTCTCATCACGTGTAAATACACTGCATGCAGTAATAAGGAATCTTATGTATAAATTCATCTGTCGGCTTGATGTATCTAGAAATGAAATCATTCAAGTTATGTCTAGCATTAAGCTCAGTTCTATTCGCTGTCAGTCACAGTTTAGAAGGCACTGGTACAGTTGTCTTTTTAAGTCTTTTTAAAGTCTGTACTGTTTTCGTACTTCTTTTAGTAGTTGTTTCTTATTGTTTTGTAACTTTTTGATTGTTTTTCCTATTAACTGTTTCAATTGTCTTGTTTATTTTATTTTATTTTTGATGGACCATGAGTCTGGAATAAAGTTTTTGATTGATTGATTGATTGATTGATTGATTGAATATCGCCAGAAATTCACACCCTAGCGGAAAGAACGGGTATCTCGCGATATGTGGCGTGAACAAGCGTCAAGGAGGAAACGGTTGTTATCGAGAGAAAAAAAAATAATGGCTGCTAACGGATTACTCTGTTTTCCTCAGTGTGGACTCGTCTGTATTGGATGGTCATCTGTTATTCAATTATAGCTTTGAATCACCGGTAAGGCAAAACACAAATTGAGACACATTACGATTTTTTAAATGGCTTTTATCCTTTAGCTGTGTCGGTATCTTTGTGTCCAGCTCTGGTTTCGCCTTTATCCGGTAGCAGCGCTGCCAAACTACACGTAAAAATCGAATAATTTACACTATGATGCTGATATTACATTTTTACTTCATTCAAATATAAGAATTGAGACGCATTATAAACTGTATAGCATCGACTCTTGAATTCGGCTGAGGTAAAATGAACCATAAAATCAGTTTCAGTTTTAACAGCTGTGGCTCTTTCGTTTATTTTGTAAGAATATTAGGAAAATACGAATTTTAATTTGACATAAATACAGTCCGAATATGAAACGGAATTAAATAATATGGTCCTAATGACATTGCGTTGTTAAATGCATTGTTTTACTTTTATAGGCTATAAAATGCTAATTTTCTTAATGGAGTTTTTGTAAAAATGGATAACCGACGAGCTTAGTCATTCATCTCTCTTATGTCATTTTAATATACACCGTTTTCCTAACTATGTAGGCCTAAAATAGATAGATAGATTTACTTTATTGATCCCAAACTGGGAAATTACAGTGTAACAGCAGCATGACAGTTGACAACCAAACAACAGAAACACACACATGACAGACAAAGGGATTAACTGTGGAAAGTAAAACTAACACGACTATAAAACCTATATACATCATAGCTTAATATATGATGACCCGTATAAACACATGAATCATCCCATTGCACAAAAGGACTATCAGGAGGAGAGTGAAATGTGAGGTACCAGTTAGTCTGTAAGGTGCAGTGTGGCAGCATAGCTATGACCAGAATACAACATCACAGTGAGTTACTGTACAGTGAAATTGCATGTGGCAGGAAAGATTTCCTGTACCTGGCCGTTTGACAACGAAGCTGTAGTAGTCTACTGGAGAAAGTGTTTCGCTGCCTATCTAGTGTGTGGTGGAGGGGGTGATCAGGATTGTCCATGATGGATCGCAGTTTATTTAGTGTTCTCCTCTCCACCACTGTCTCAAAGGTCTCCGGTCTGAGACCAGTTACAGAGCCAGCCCTCTTGATAATCTTGTCAAGTCTGTTGGTGTCTCTGGCCCTGATACTGCTACCCCAACAGACCGCAGACAAAAAGCAAACCATTTTAACAAACCACATATTGATTGGTCATTTAACTCGATCATTTATTTATTTTGGTCATTGTTGACATTTTTAAGCAACACATTTATTAGAAAATGCATGAGAATAAATAAATTATAACTAATTCCAAAGAAGGGAAAATACAGATTTTTAAGTTGTAGTCTGAAACTATTATTAATAATACCTGTTCTTGTTTTAATCTTTTTAATAGCAAAAATGCTTACCTACCACCTTATTTTTAAACATTTTCTAATACCCATACTGACTTGCACATTCATTATCTCATCATTAACATTTTTCCTCATGTGCATCATTTGTTAGAATTTTAAATATGTTATACTAGTGCATTGCCCATAGAATTCAAGTATTCTTGTGTGAAAACAGGTATCCCAATGAGGCTTTACAGGCCTAAATGTAGGCTGTGTTTGAAAGTGGATACAAAGAGATGCAGGTTATACAGTGGTGTGAAAAAATGTTTGTCCCCTTCCTGATTTCTCATTTTTTTGTGCGTGTGTCTCACTTAAACGTTTCAGATCATCAAACAAATTTAAATATTAGACAAAGATGACACAAGTAAACACAAAATGCAGTTTTTAAATGAAGGTGTTTATTATTAAGGGAAAAAAAATTCCAAACCTACATGGCCCTGTGTGAAAACGTGAACCTAATAACTGGTTGGGCCACCCTTAGCAGCAACAACAGCAGTCAGACGTTTGCAACAACTGGCAATGAGTCTTTTACAGCACTGTGGAGGAATTTTGGTCCACTCGTCTTTGCAGAATTGTTGTAATTCAGCCACATTGGAGGGTTTTCGAGCATGAACCGCCTTTTTAAGGACATGCCACAGTATCTCAATCGGATTCAGGTCAGGACTTTGACTAGGCCACTCCAAAGTCTTCATTTTGTTAATCATAGAATTTAGGGGTTGGGCTCAAATGACAATGTTACACATTCTTGTACAGTAGGTGGCAGTATGCACCTTTCAGTTGCTTGCTATCCACCAGTAATGGCAGTTGCCACAGCCAAGATGTGTAGACTTCTTCCTCTTCTTCCTTGGTTACTGGCGGATAGCAAACAACTGAAAGGTGCATACCGCCACCTACTGTACATGAGTGTGTAACATTACGCAATTTGAGCCCCACCCCTCTTCATCCCATTCATCATCTTCATCATCGATCTTTATTCCATCTTTTTTGCCATAGCTCAATTCCTTTTTTCTTGATTACTGCTTTCCCTTCACCTTTTCCAAGAGACAGTGGTATAGTTATTTCTTTCCCAAGTGAACTTTTTGCTAATTTGTCTGCACAGTCATTCCCTTTCAACCCTTCATGTGCACTTCTCCACCACCCCTGTGTACCCTAAATAAACTGTGATATAGCTCAATCACCAAGTCTTCCCTTGAAGATTTTAGTGTCTGTATGATTTTTAAAGCTGCAAGTGAATCTGTGCACACCACCACCCGGTCCGGTTTGACCTCCTTCACCCACTGCAAACCAATAATTATTGCCACCATCTCTGCTGTAAACACGGATGTATTGTTGGAGAGTCTTTTTGCGATGGTCACTTTAAACTCTGGAATGTATACTCCAACTCCAACAGAGCCCTCTTTGTTCTCTGAACCGTCAGTATAGAGCTGTAAGTAGTTATAATAATTGTTCCTGAGGTAAATGCTTGTTTTAACACCAGCTTCACTCATATGCCAATCCTTTTTCCCTCATTAGCAGACTAATGTCTACTTCTTTCCCTGGAAACAGCCGAGGGGGAACATTACTCACTGGACTGGTGTTAGCTATATCAATAGTGTCGAGTCCATACATTCTGGCTTTTCTGCCAATTGTCCACCAAAACCTGTGTCCCTGGAAGTTAGAATATTCCCAGCAGTCTTGTAGTGTTATTTTTGAAATATTCGCTTCCTTTCAGCTTGACCTAGTATGATAATGCGAGTTTATCTCTTCTCAAATCCATTGGCATTTCTCCTGCTTCTATTAAAACTGCATTGTTTGGTGTTGTTCTGACAGCTCCAATGCACAGGTGAAGCGCTCCACGTTGCACTTCTGCAGTGTGTGTGTGTGTGTGTATATATATATATATCTTCTTCTTCTTCTTCTTCTTTTAGATTTGATTCACGGTTGGCAACCAGCTCACAGGTGCAATACTGCCATACTTCACTCTGTATCATTCCCACATCAGGAACATCATAGGAGATCATATGATCTTTTAGCGAGTCCCATGGTTGTGATACACAGAGACAGACACACTGACAAAGATTGCTTGAATTACAATATACAAAGTAAAGGTCAGTCAATAAACTTTCTTTGGGTTTCAGCCCACGTTGGAATAGAGGGTAATGAGGATGTGGATTTATTAGCAAAACAGTTATTAAAATTCGAAGCAATAAATCTGGAAATCTCAGTAAGGCAGAAGGCAAATAATTAAAAATTATATAGTGGAAAAGTGGCAAGAATATTGGTACTCAGTAGATACAGGAAGACATCTTTATGACATTCAAAAGCAGATAAACTCTGGAATGGGAGTTGGCAGAAACAGGAAAGAAGAGATACTCATCACCCGATTAAGAATCGAACACCAGGCACTACATAGAATAGGTAAACACCCAACTGGCAGCTGTGCACATTGTGGTTCTCCGGAAACAGTTCAGCACGTTTTGTTAGAATGTCAGGGATACCAGGAACAAAGGAAACATCTGATTGCAGTAATGTAAAGGTCTAATTTAAGTTTTGTTTTGGAAAACATGTTAGGAACTACAGTCAAAGAAATGTACATAGGTCTATTTAGATATTTAAGTACAGCTGGATTAATTAAAAGAATTTTTTTTTTCCCCTGCCATTGTCTTGTCCACACTCCAATTCGGTAGGTGGCGGTAATGCGCCTGTAAGCTGGTTGCCAACCGCCAATCAAATCTAAAAGAAGAAGAAGACACAGAGATTTCTTAAATTCTATATACAGTACTAGTGCATACCTGTGCATGCCTGTAGAAACCAAGTATGAGCAAGTATTTCTGCATGCCCGTAGAAAGCAAGTGTAAGCAAGCATTTCTCCATTCCTGCCTTTGATCTTTGACATAGTTACCATGGCAACAGTAACCATGGTGATGCCTGCCTTTGATGTTTGACATGGTTACCTGGCAACAGTAACCCTGGTGAAACCTGCCTTTGATCTTTGACGTTACCACTCGTTCAGTGATGCCTGTCTTTGATCTTTGATGATGTCATAGTGAGTCCTATGATCTTTGATAATGTCATAGCGAGTCCTATGATCTTGAGTGATGCTCTTTGATCTTTGATGATATAGCGAGTCCTATGATCGTGAGTGATGCCTGCCTTTGATCTTTGATGATGTCACAGTGAGTCCTATGATCTTTGATGATGTCATAGCGAGTCCTATGATCGCGAGTGATGCCTGCCTTTGATCTTTGATATCCTATGATTGTGAGTAAGCGTGAGTGATGCCTGCCTTTGATGATGTCATAGCGAGTCCTATGATCTTTGATGATGTTATAGCGAGTCCTATGATCGTGAGTGATGGTGTATATGACATCATGTAGACATCATAGGACATCATGTAGGCATCATAGGAACCTCATAGGCGATCCTATGCTCTTTTAGCGTGTCCTATAGGAGCATCATAGGACATCATGTGGCAATCATAGGAACATCATAGGCGATCCTATGATCTTTTAGCATGTCCTGTGGTCGTGACAGACAGACACACAGACAGAGATTTCTTGAATTATAGAGTGATAGAGTGCTGTAATTTTACCATTTAATAAGTCAGGGAAAGATCCAGCTCATCCATGCAACTACAGGCCAATAGCATTAACGTCACACTTAGGGAAATGGATGGAGAAGGTGTTCGTTTACAGACCGTCATATGTACTAGAGCAAAGATGATTAATCAACAGCTATCAGAATGGCTTTAGAAGAGGAAGATCCATAGTGGATGCTCTAGTTAAGGTAAGTAATGATATTAAAAAGACTGTCAAAATGGAAGAAGTAATGGTTATAGTTTATCTGAATATTGAAAAGGCTTATGACCCACTGTGGAGGGATGGACTTCTTATCAAATTGAAGAAAAGGAGCATTGGTGGTAGGATGTATAATTGGATTATGGATTTTTTAACAAACTGGAAAATTAGGGTTAAAGTAGGATCAGGAGTTTCTAATGACTTTGAAATAGAAAATGGTGTTCCTCAGGGGATTGTTATAAATCCAATTTTATTCAACATAATAGATAGATAGATAGATAGATGTACTTTGAGGATCAAGAGGGATCCATCAAAACAGCACTATATGCAGATGATGGAGCCATATGGATGAGGGGAAGAAATGAGAAATTTGTGTTCAGAAACATCAGGAAAGCAATTGAGAAAGTGGAAAAGTGGTCATATGAGTGGGGATTTAAATTTTCAAACAGTAAAACCTGCTATATGATTTTCACAAAAAACGCAGAACTGGTACAGAACCATTAACATTATACAATCAACCAACAGAGAAAATGAGTGAGTTCAAATATCTAGGATTGTGGTTTGATAGTGCAATACACATGGAGAGTTCATGTTGAAAATCTGGAGACAAAGTGCAGGTGAAAAACACGACACCTTGTACAGTAGACAGACAGACATATAGAGTGTGTGGCGGTAATGCACCTTTAATTCAAGGACTTGACAAACCAATCTAAAAGAAGAAGAAGAGACAGGGATATAAAGTGGAGTGGTCGAACAACAAAGGTGGTGGACAGACTTTGACAGGTGGAAGGTTGAGACGGCATTTACATCTGTGTTCGGTTGGTGGTAGGAGTGATTTGTTTGTGGCGGATAGCATAAACTGCACTCTGACTGTATTATGGCATCTAGCTCTGACGGGCTCGATTAAAATGAGATGGAGTGGCAGGGGTGTCAAACTCATTCCATGGAGGGCCAAGACCCTGCAGGTTTTACCTCCATCCAGTCTCTTCAGCAGGTGTTTTCACTGATCAGCAATCAGTAGGAAGAAATTCTGAGAAATCACCTGTTGAAGACACTGGGTGGAGGTAAAACCTGCAGGGTCTTGGCCCTCCATGGAATGAGTTTGACACCTGTGGAGTGGAGGGTACCCAGGTCTGCGAGGCAGAAAAGAGCAGTTAGGGAGGCAGAAAGAAAAGCAAGAGCTAGAAGCTGGTCAGATGAGCGTGACGTGGGAGAAAGTAACAATGCTAAGAAAACACAAACTAGCCAATGGGGATGGCAGTTTTATGATGTCGGAAATGAGTGGAAGGTTGTCATTGAGTTCAATCAGGGTGGGGGGCACTATCACCCTGTTAAGCTAACAGAAGCAATTGAGGAAGTAATTGGGAGAGTTAAGTTTGCAAAGTTCTTGAATAATAACCGGCTGTTAGTACATGCATCAAGTAAACAACAACAAGAAAAGTACTGACAATGACATGTCTAAAAGGAGAACAAATGAAGGCACATGTTCCTGGCGCAACAGCAAACTTGAGGGGAGTTATATCAGGTATCCCTTTGAGCATGTCTATGGAAGAAGTGAAAAACAAGATCCAAGGAGGAAAGGTGAAGGATGTGAAAAGGCTAAAGAGTAAAAGAGAAGGCTCACTGAAGGATACACTCTCTGTAATGATTCAGTTTGAGGAAACACTCCCTAAATCAGTCCAAATAGGATACCTGTATTACAGTATCAGAGAATACATCCCAAAGCCACTCAGATGCTACAAATATCAAAGGATGGGTCACATTGCTCAGCAATGTAAGGGAAAGTTAAGATGTGCTAGATGTGGAGGGGAGCACGAATATGGTAAATGTGAAAAGGATGCCAAAGTAAAGTGTTGCAACTGCGGAGGTGAGCACAGTGCTGCATATGGAGGATGTGTTGTGCAGAGGGAAGCTAGACAAGCCCAGAAAATTAGAATAAGTAAGAAAATTTCGTATGCGGACGCTCTAAAGACAGAGAGGAAGGAATGGTTAGAAACGCAACAGCCTTCCTCAAAGAAGTTCAGTTGAAAGGGAAGCACAGCCATCAATAAATCCCACACAAGCACAAGATCATGCCGCTGTAAGGAATTTTTGTGTTCACAAATGCAAAATAGATGATGACACATTGATAGTTGAAAGAACAAACTTTGTAGCTTTTATCTGCCACACCATTAATGTTGCAGCACAGCTAAAGAAGAAGAGTGACGGAATCAAAACCGTTGTGGAAGCAGCAGGAAGATTCCTAGATGTGAAAGATATCAAAGCCGACCAGATTCAGGTTTTATTGACAGCTGAAATGGGGGAGAATGCGCATGTTGAAACTTAAGATCTTAATTATTGTTCTACACATACTACAGTGGAATGCAAGGAGTCTTATAGCAAACAGACAAGAACTCAAGAAGTATCTTTATGAACTACAAGTTGTTCCAGAGGTAGTGTGTGTACAGGAGACATGGCTTCAACCTCACTTAGATTTTGTTATTCCAGGATGTAGTTCAATCAGACAGGATAGAATTAACAGTGTAAATGGAAGAGGATGTGCCACTTTCATTAAAGATGGCCTAGCATATAGGGTGAATCCTTCCCCTGAGGATATAGAGTGTAATATTATTGAAATATGTAGGCCAAATGGACAAGGAAATATTAAGCTGATTAATTATTACAATTCATGGAGGAAGTTAACAGCAGATATTTTCAGTGTTATGGCAGGGGAAGGGCATATGAAAGAGGTATTGTGTGGAGACTTTAATGCCCATAATAGCTTGTAGGGAAGCACACATCCAGATAACAGTGGAAATGTTGTGGAAGAGATGTTAGATGAAAGATCATTAATTTGTCTCAACAGTGGTGACGATACCAGGGTGGATGTGCATAGGGGTACATCATCATGTATTGACCAGGCTCTGGTATCTGATTATTTAGTGAGAGTCTGTGAATGGATGGTTATGAACAGTACAGCTATGGAAAGTGATCACTTCCCAATACTTACAGTCATTAAAACTGAAGTATGTATACAAGAGGGAAGCTGTTTTACAAGATGGTGTTTTGACAAGGCAGATTGGGGAAAATTTAGTTATACTGTGTACAATCATGTCATTTGGTAACATTAGAAGGTGGCATCGAAGAATGTTCAAGTCAGGTAACCAATCATATTCTGAATGCTGCAATAGCAAGTATACCAAAGAAAACTACACAGGGTAGGAAGAAGGTTGTACCCTGGTGGAATGAGGAATGTAGTATTGCAGGTAAAAGAGAGAAACAAGGCATTCAAAGGGCTGAGGAAGAATATGAAAAGTGAAAATTTAATAGATTATAAAAAGAAAAGGGCAGTAGCTCGAAGGATTATTAAAAACAGGAAAAGGTCAACATGGAGAGAATTTTGTTCCATCCTTGGTAGGAAAACAGAATTAGGTGATGTCTGGGGTATGTTTAAAACAAATGAGTGGGGGAAAAGGGTATCAGATAAAATTCCAGCTATAGTGGATGGAGACAAGATGGCTGTATCAGACAACGTAAAGGCAGAAGTCCTAGGCAGAGCATTTGCAGCAGTGCATAGAAGAGAGCATCTTGGTGAGAGTCATAGACAGCAAAGGGAGCATAATCTCAGAGAAAATGGGAACTTAAAAAAAGAAATGAAAGAAGATATGACTGCATTAGACTTTGAGCTCACAATGTCAGAACTTAAGAGACCTTTGCAAGATAGTGGATACGCAGCTCCAGGATAGAATCAGTTAAGCTATGCTATGTTTCGGTAGTTACCTATGCAATCAATGGAACTGGTGCTGAAATTGTTTAACAGATTATGGAAGGAGGGGGTTATCCCAAGTTGGTGGGAAAAGGCTGTAATCTTACCATTTAATAAGCCAGGGAAAGATCCAGCTCGTCCAGGCAACTACAGGCCAATAGCATTAACATCACACTTAGGGAAATGGATGGAGAAGGTGGTAGTTTACACACTCTCATATGTACTAGAGCAAAGACGATTAATCAACAACTATCAGAATGGTTTTAGAAAAGGAAGATCCACAGTGGATGCTCTAGTTAGGGTAAGTAATGATATTAAAAAGACTTTCAAAATGAAAGAAGTAATGGTTATAGTTTATCTGGATAATGAAAAGTCTTATGACTCCCTGTGGAGGGATGGACTTATCACATTGAATAAAAGGGGCATTGGGGGTAGGGTGTACAATTGGATAATGGATTTTTTTAACAAACAGGAAAATTAGGGTGAAGGTAGGATCAGAAGTTTCTAATGACTTTGAAATAGAAAATGGTGTTCCTCAGGGGAGTGTGATAAGCCCAGTTTTATTCAACATAATGATTAATGACATGTTTGGGGATCAAGAGGGATCCATCAAAACAACACTATATGCAGATGATGGAGCCATACGGACGAATGCGGCTGTTTTATGTTTTATGGACTTATAAAAGCTGTAACTGGACATGAATGGGGTGCAGATAAACAGGCATTAATTGACATTTACAGAGCACTAATGAGATCGACAATAGACTGTGGATGCATGATTTATGGAGCAGCAGCAAAGATGACTCTTGAAAAACTAGACAGAATGCAGCATTGAGGGCTTCGCCTGTGCATTGGAGCCATCAAAACAACCTCAAATAATGCAGTTTTAATAGAAGCAGGAGAAATGCCAATGGATTTGAGAAGAGATAAACTCGCATTATCATACTGGGTCAAGCTGAAAGGAAGTGAGGAAGCGAATATTTCAAAAACAACACTACAAGACTGCTGGGAATATTCTGACTTCCAGCGACACGGGTTTTGGTGGACAATTGGCAGAAAAGCCAGAATGTATGGACTAGACACTATTGATATAGCTAACACCAGTCCAGTGAGTAATGTTCCCCCTTGGCTGTTACCGGGGAAAGAAGTAGACATCAGTCTGCTAATGAGGAAAAAGGATTGGCATATGAGTGAAGTTGGTGTTAAAACAAGCGTTTACCTCAGGAATAATTACTGTAACTACTTACAGCTCTATACTGATGGTTCAAAGAACAAAGAGGGCTCTTTTGGAATTGGAGTGTACATTCCAGAGTTTAAAGTGACCGTCTCAAAAAGACTCTCCAACAATACATCCGTGTATACAGCAGAGATGGTGGCAGTAATTATTGGTTTACAGTGAGTCGAGGAGGTCAGACTGGACTGGGTGGTGGTGTGCACAGATTCACTTGCAGCTTTTAAAACTATACAGACACTAAAATCTACAAGGGAAGACTTGGTGAATGAGCTGTATCACAGTTTATTTAGGGTACACAGGGGTGGTGGAGAAGTTCAGTTTTGTTAGGTTTCTGCACATGAAGGGTTGAAAGGGAATGACTGTGCAGACAAACTAGCAAAAAGTTCACTTGGGAGAGAAATTCTGTAACTATACCATTGTCTCTTGGAAAAGGAGAAGAGAAAACAGTAATCAAGAAAAAAGGAATTGAGCTATTGCAAAAAAAGATGGGATGACGATCATAAAGGTAGATTGTATTACAAAATACAAAAATCTATTGCAATAAAGAATTATAAAAGAACAAACAGGAGGGAAGACATCATTATCGCAAGACTCAGACTGGATCTCACAGGTTTAAACAGCACTTTATTTATCAGGGGGGAAAGCGAAAGTGACAAATGTAGAGAATGTGGAGTAAAAGAAAATGTCGAGCACATCTTATTACACTGTCACAAGTATGGAAATGAAAGAGAGAGGATGAAAAATTAAGTTTGAGAGGCCGGTAGGGAATGGGATTTAACTGGGATTGTGGGAACAGATGGAGATGGAGAGGCACTAAGAATCACGAGAAGGGCTCTTTTTGCTTTTTTAAATAACACAGGATTAAGTCATCGAATTTAGGGGTCGGGCTCAAATGACATAATGTTTCACACTCTTGTACAGTAGGTGGCGGTATTAATCTCATAAAAGCTGTAGCTGGACGTGAATGGGATGCAGATAAACAGGCATTGACACTTACAGAACACTGATGAGGTTGACAATAGACTATGGATGCATGATTTATGGAGCAGCAGCAAAGACGACTGGAAAAATAGACAGAATGCAGCATAGGGCGCTTCGCCTGTGCATTGAAGCCATCAAAACAATGCCAAACAATGTAGTTTTAATAGAAGCAAGAGAAATGTCAGTGGATTTGAGAAGATAAACTTGTATTATCATACTGGGTCAAGCTGAAAGGAAGTGAGGAAGCGAATATTTCAGAAACAACGCTACAAGACCGCTGGGAATATTCTAACTTCCAGCGACATGGGTTTTGGTGGACAATTGGCAGAAAAGCCAGAATGTATGGACTAGACACTATTGATATAGCGAACACCAGTCCAGTGAGTAATGTTCCCCCTTGGCTGTTTCCGTGAAAAGAAGTAGACATCAGTCTGCTAATGAGGAAAAAGGATTGGCATATGAGTGAAGTTGGTGTTAAAACAAGCATTTACCTCAGGAATAATTACTGTAACTACTTACAGCTCTATCCTGATGGTTCAAAGAACAAAGAGGGCTCTTTTGGAATTGGAGTATACATTCCAGAGTTTAAAGTGGCCATCTCAAAAAGACTCTCCAACAATACATATGTGTACACAGCAGAGATGGTGGCAATAATTAGTGGTTTGCAGTGGGTGGAGGAGGTCAGGCCGGACCGGGTGGTGGTGTGCACAGATTCACTTGCAGCTTTAAAAACTATACAGACACTAAAATCTACAAGGGAAGACTTGGTGAATGAGCTGTATCACAGTTTATATAGGGGTGGTGGGGTGGTGGAGAAGTTCAGTTTTGTTGGGTTCCTGCAAATGAAGGGTTGAAAGGGAATGTCTGTGCAGACAAATTAGCAAAAAGTGCACTTGGGAAAGAAATAACTATACCATTGTCACTTGGAAAAGGAGAAGGGAAAACAGTGGTCAAGAAAAAAGTTATTGAGCTATGGCAAAAAAAGATGGGATGAAGATCATAAAGGTAGATCGTATTACAAAATACAAAAATCTATTGCAATAAAGAATTATAAAAGAACAAACAGGAGGGAAGACATCATTATGGCAAGACTCAGACGATCTTATGGCAAGACTCAGACGAAAGCTAGCTCTGTCCTGGGGCAGCGCCTTGATCCGATGGAGGAGATAGGAGAGAGAAGGACGGTGGCTAAACTGTCATCTCTGCTGGAGTCCGAGTTCCACCCTATGCAGGACATACTGAATGCACTGAGGAGCTCATTTAGCAGCAGACTACATCATCCCAGGTGCACAACCGAGAGGTTTCGTAGGTCCTTCCTACCAACGGCTGTCAGACTGTACAACCTAAGCAGGGCTGCTCGCAGAGATAGCAAAAAGACGTAACAAACTAATAGTTTTTTTGAATGCAAAAGATGCAATAGACTTACACAATGGTCCCCTCCGGCATACAACTAGGAACTTACCGGTCGCTATGGAGGGTGAGAATATGTATGGGCACATAATCATACCATGTAGGATAACTAAGTAGACGGTTATGCTGTTTCATTCCATCTAGCTACAATGCTCAGCACTGGGTGTGTTTATATATTTATATATCTACATATTATTCCATCTAGCTACATTGCTCCGCACTGTGTGTGTTTATATACTTGCATATTTATTCCACCTAGCTGCAATGCTCCGTATTGTGGGTGTTTATATATTTACATATTTATTCCATCTAGCTACAATGCTCTGCACTGTGTGTTCATATATTCATATATTTATTCCATCCAGCTACAATGCTCTGCACTGTGTGTCTGTGTGTGTGTGTGTATATATATATATTTTATAGTAATACGTACATATGTATATTAGCTGCTCTTGCTTGCTTGTTTTTTTTTTTTTTTTTTTTTTTTTTTTTTTTCTTGCCTTCTGATTGTTGCTCTGAGTGTTGCTATCCCTGTGCTGTTGCAATCCTGGAATTTCCCCGTTGTGGGACTAAGAAAGGCTTATCTTATCTTATCTTATCTTATCTTACAGGTTTAAACGGCACTTTATTCATCATGGGGAAAAGCGAAAGTGACAAATGTAGAGAATGTGGAGTAAAAGAAAATGTTCAGTACATCTTATTACACTGTCACAAGTATGGAAATGAAAGAGAGAGAATGAAAAAGGAAGTTCGAGAGGCCGGTAGGGAATGGGATTTAACTGGGATTCTTGGAACAGATAGATAGATGGAGATGGAGAGGCACTAAGAATCATGAGAAGGGCTCTTTTCTCTTTTTTAAATAACACAGGATTAAGTCATCGAATTTAGGGGTCAGGCTCAAATGACATAATGTTTCACACTCTTGTACAGTAGGTGGCGGTATGCACCTTTCAGTTGTTTGCTATCCACGAGCAACCGAGAGAAGAAGAAGAAGAAGTACTTTTAAGCAGACTTGCTGAATACCACACCTCACCTGATACTTCACCCACACCTCGGACACAGTCCAAGGACGGATAATTTTTTCACACATAAGGAGTTGTTCAGAGCTCCTTATACAAAGATATATAGATGATTTTCAAGTCAGTGGTGGTAATGCACCTGTAAACTGGTTGCCCACCGCCAATCAAATCTAAAAGAAGAAGAAGTAGATATACTTGGAGGGGCGCATGCGCAAGACTGAACGTCCAAGGACGGATAATTTTTTCACCCACATGAGTTGTTCAGAACTCCTTATAACCGGGGTGTCCAATCATGTGCCATGGAGGGCCAAGACCCTGCAGGCTTTACCTCCAACCAGTGTCTTCAACAGCAGATTCCACTGAATTTCTTCCCACTGATTGCTGAAAAGTGAAAACACCTGCTGAAGAGACTGGGTAGAAGAGAAAACCTGCAGGGTCTTGGCCCTCCATGGCACATGATTGGACACCCCTGCCTTATAAGAACTCCTTATACAAAGATATAGAGTGATGATAATCAAGTCAGTGGCGGTAATGCACCTGTAATCTGGTTGCCAACCGCCAATCAAATCTAAAAGAATAATAATAAGAAGAGTGATGTGGAATGCCAACCGCCAATGTATATAGAGTGAAGTACATGGTGGTAATGCACCTGCAAGCTGGTTGCCAACCACCAATCAAATCTAAAAGAAGAAGAAATGTAAGAACCTATGTAAGAACTAAAATGAAGTCAGGAGTTCAAGCCAGATGTCATAAAGTGTAGTACGTGGTGGTAATGCACCTGTAAACTGGTTGGCAACCGCCAATCAAATCTAAAAGAAGAAGAAAAATGAAGCTCGTGCCTCAAAAAGTAAATACTGTCCTTTGTTTGTATTTAAAAACTGATGACTTATATGTATTACTTATGTTTTCAGTGGTGTTGGTTGGTTTGTCTCTTATCAACATAACTCCAAAAGTTATTAACAGATTTTGATGAAAGTTTCAGGAAAGATGTGTAATGGCACGGGGAATATATGATTACCTCCGCCAGGCCGAAAGGCCAGGAGGAGGTAATGTTTTTGCCAGGGTTTGTCTGTGTGTTTGTCTGTTTGTCTGTCTGTCTGTTTGTCTGTTGGTTAGCAAGATAACTCAAAAACTTTAGGATGGATTTCAATGAAACTTTCAGGCGTTGTTGGAAATGGTACAAGGAAGAACTGATTAAATTTTGGGGATGATCCGCATCACCGTCTGCATACAGTAATTTTTTAAAGCATTTTTCCACACTGTGACATACGGCCATTTTCAACATGTGCGCAGGCGCAATGGAGGGCGCTGGGCGTCGTGTCTGACCAACACAAACTCCGCCTTCTTCAACGTTTTAGCCACAAAAGCATGCGGAAAACACTGGTGGCCTGGGCCCGCCAGCGTGCCTGTGCCAGCCATAGGCGCTGCGGACATTGCGCTGGTCGTCGTGTCTGACCAACACAAACTCCGCGTTCTTCAACGTTTTAGGCACAAAAGCACGCGGAAAACACTGCTGGCCTGGGCCCGCCAGCGTGCCTGTTTTTGCGCCACGCTGCAAAACCTGACACGGCCACCTGTCCGCCGCCCGATTATTTGCCACAAATTCCCCGCCCAGCTATAGGCGCTGCGTAAAAACGACCTCTCTGCCGGGGAACATTCTAAATTCTGTTTTGCCGCGGAGCGCAACCCCAATATAATATAAAACCCACGGCAACCTGTCTAACCAATCTGCATCCGTCAGTGGAGGAGATGGACACACCAACACTTCAGTTTATTACCTCCGCCAAGGAGGCAATGCTTTTACAACCGTAAAACGGGGCTATAAGGGACGGCGGGGTAATATGGGACACTTTTCTAAATGTAATTCTGCTTTTTTTATTTTGCTTCCGCCTAGATTTGATGAAGGATTCATGGATATTTGACAATAACAACACAACTCAGCATCCTGCTCAAAATAAAAAAAGCAGAATTACATTTAAAACATTTCCCAGAAAAGTGTCCCTTATTAACCCGCCGTCCCTTATAGCCCCGTTTTACACTACTGAACCACTAATCCTATCACTATCACATTGATTGTCATTCATTAATTGTCTGTTTATTGCACTGTCCATATCAAATAAACAAATAATCATTGTGAATCCAATTGCTAGTCATATCTTTTCATGCTCAGGGAATCTGAAAACGTACACACAAACACTGTATGGGGGGAACTGTGCCGCTTGGCGGAGGTCTGCGCTCTCCGAGTGCTTTTCTAGTTAGATTTTGGTGATGATCTGAGAGTGCATACCTCCACCAAGGCCTTTGTCTCTATTTGGATTACACAAAAACTACTGGATGGATTTGGATGAAGTTTTCACCAGAAGTGGTTCTTGGGCTCAAGAGGAACCCATTACATTTTGGTAAGGATCTGAGAATGCATACCTCTGCCAAGGCTCTTATCTTCTCACAGAGTGTTAGCAACAATACTCCAAAATTACTAGATGGATTTGGATGAAATTTTCACCAGAGGTGGTTTTTGGGCTACAGACAAACCCATTACATTTTGGTGATGATCTGAGAATGCATACCTCAGCCAAGGCGCTTATCTTCTCACAGTGTGTTGGCAACAATACTCCAAAACTAATGGACAGACTTTGATGCAATTTTCACCACAAGTGGCTCTAGGCCTACACACAAACCCATTACATTTTGGAGGTGATCCATGAGAGATGGAAGGAGCCTTGGTGGAGGTATGTGCTCTCTTGAGTGCTTTTCTAGTTATGTTCTGTTATGAAAACAAAACCTGGTCAGTATTTTCTTATGAAATAAGCAAAAAATGGTATGATACCGTGTATTATGCAGAAATTTAGCCACTTGATTTTGGTGATTTTTTTTAAAATTAGTATGTAATTAATTAAAGATCCCTTATTAAGCTTTTTGGGGTTTCCACTTTATTTTAATGCATTATGTCAGATTTTTGTGACAGTATATGGTCTGCAGAGTCAAACAGCCCAAAGTCCTCTTGGACAGGCGCTCTCCTCTCCCACAGAAACTAGGACTACAACTGTCTGAAACACTTCGTTTGGATTGGCTGTGCTCTTCTGTGAAGTTAACATGTCATTACTTAACAGACCTGATATGGACCTGCCCTCTCCTTGGAGGAGAAGGGGAAGTTTCCCACTGAACTGACACATCTGCAGTCTAGCTAGCTTATAGCATCCTGACCATGGTTTTTAGAGCTGTTATCTGTAAATTCAAGTCATGCCACTAGACATCTGCTAACGGCAGCTGACCGACTATAATGGAGGAAGTGTAATAAGTTAAAATAATGTGTATAAATGAATGCTTGGAATATATAGAATATAGACAAATAGATATCAGGTCACTGCCAAGCTAGTGGAAGGCTAGCACAATGCCCTAACTTTGTACTGGTCTACCTTGAAGTCTGTCAGCAATCCCGGCTGTAGCCACCGTGGCTAACTAATGTTAGCAGCCAAAACCACCTGGATGTTACAGCCAAGATATAACAGTTAGCCAGAATGGCACAAGATATATAATCGACTGTACATTAAGGAGCAAGCTAGTCTAATACGGTGACTACAGTTTACTCAAAAGAGCCACCAAATTTCTGGGCTGCACGGTGGCGCAGTGGTTTAGCACTGTGGCAGCACAGTTTTACCCTCGGCCGGGGGATCGCGGGGATCATGAGATCGTGGGTTCGATCCCAGCCCCCGACCAACAGTGAGCTGTGTGGAGTTTGCATGTTCTCCCCGTGTTGCGCGGGTTTACTCCGGGATTTCTCCGGTTTCCTTCCGCACACCAAAAACATGTAGGTTTAGGGCGCTCGCGCACGCAGCAACCAGCAGCCGGTGGCTTGTCACCAGACTGCAAACCAAGTCTACCTATGGGTACAAATAAGTAACAAAAAAAAAAAAAAAAAAAAATTTCTTGTCACACTAATTTAACTTCCTAAGCTAGCCAGGCTAACGGTCCCGGTACCTGTGTCTGCCAGGAAAAAAATAACAAAATAGGCCAGAATGACACGAGATATATTTTCGACTGTGGACTAATGTATGAGCTGGATGTATGTTGGAGGGCCTTGAATTTACAGAGAAGCACTATTAAAAACCACAGTCTGGGTGCTAGCTAGCTCACTAGCTAAAGCAGCTGCACTGTAGCTATGTGAGTGCCGAGACTCAGTGGGAAACTTCTTCTCAGATCATATAATGGTACAAAAATCCTACTGAAAGCACTATGAAAATAGGGAAACTCACAAAGTACAATTGGGGATTTTTAAAGTCCTTTTTCTTTATGTCCTTTCTAATGTTTGTTCTCATCCTCTTCGTCTGTGTCTCCACTTTAAAATCCTCTGAATTCCTCCCAGTTGACCTCTGACCTCTCCTGTCTCCTCAGTTGTGTCTCTGGCCTCGCTGCCCTCCCACAATGCATTGCTCCAGGCCTTTGTGCGACTCTCACAGACCAGCGTAACAACCGCCACCTCGTCCACGACAGCAGCTGAACAGGAAGGTACGAGCCTCCGCCTCATTCTTTTGATTACTTTCTTCTTCTTCTTTTAGATTTGATTGGCAGTCGGCAACCAGCTTACAGGTGCATTACCGCCACGTACTTCAATCTATATCAACACTCTTATCTGGTCAGCAGCTCTGTCCCTTCTTCTTCTTCTTTTAGAATTGGTTGGCAGTTGGCAACCAGCTTACAAGTGCATTACTGCCACATACTTCACTTTATATCACTTCTTCTTCTTCTTCTTCTTTTAGATTTGATTGGCGGTTGGAAACCAGCTTACAGGTGCATTACCGCCACGCACTTCACTCTATATCATCACTTCATCTGGTCAGGAGCTGTAGTCCTTTTGTCATCATTGCTGTGTCCAATCAAACCTCAACTCTATCTTCAGACATCACTCTTCTTCGTCTTCTTGTACTTCACTCTGTATCATCACTCCACCCAGTCAGGAGCTGCAGTCCCTCTATCATCATTGCTATGTCCAATTGAACCTCTTCTTCTTCTTCTCTCGGTTACTGGTGGATAGCAAACAACTGAAAGGTGCATACTGCCACCTGCTGTACAAGAGTGTGTAACATTATGTCATCTGAGCCCGACCCCTAAAGTCTATGACTTAATCCTGTGTTATTTAAAAAAGAGAAAAGAGCCCTTCTCGTGATTCTTAGTGCCTTTCCACCTGTTCCCAGAATCCCAATTGAATCCCATTCCCTACTGGCCTCTCGAACTTCATTTTTCATTCTCTGTCTTTCATTTCCATACTTGTGATGGTGTAATAAGATGTGCTCGACATTTTCTTTTACTCCACATTCTCTACATTTGTCACTTGCGCTTTTCCCCATGGTGAATAAAATGTCAGTTAAACCTGTGTGATCCAGTTTTGAGTCTTGCCATGATGTCTTCCCTCCTGTTTGTTCTTTTATAATTCTTTATTGCAATAGATTTTTGTATTTTGTAATACGATCTACCTTTATGATCTTCAGCCCATCTTTTTTGCAATAGCTCAATTCCTTTTTTCTTAATTGCTGCATTCCCTTCACCTTTTCCAAGATTTCTTTCCCAAGTGCACTTTTTGCTAATTTGTCTGCACAGTCATTCCCTTTCAACCCTTCATGTGCAGGAACCCAGCAAAACTGAACTTCTCCACCACCCCTGTGTACCCTAAATAAACTGATAGAGCTCAATCACCAAATCTTCCCTTGTAGATTTTAGTGTCTGTATAGTTTTAAAAGCTGCAAGTGAATCTGTGCACACCACCACCCGGTCCGGCCTGACCTCCTCTACCCACTGCAAACCACTAATTATTGCCACCATCTCTGCTGTGTACACATATGTATTGTTGGAGAGTCTTTTTGAGATGGCCACTTTAAACTCTGGAATGTATACTCCAACTCCAACAGAGCCCTCTTTGTTCTTTGAACCATCAGTATAGAGCTGTAAGTAGTTATAATAATTGTTCCTGAGGTAAATGCTTGTTATAACATCAGCTTCTCTCATATGCCAATCTTTTTCCTCATTAGCAGACTAATGTCTACTTCTTTTCCCGGAAACAGCCAAGGGGGAACATTACTCAATGGAGTGGTGTATAACAGCCGGTTATTATTCAAGAACTTTGCAAACTTAACTCTCCCAATTTCTTTCTCAATTGCTTTTGTTAGGTTAACAGGGTGATAGTGTCCCCACCCCGATTGAACTCAATGACAACCTTCCGCTCATTTCCGACGTCATCAAACTGCCATCCATGTTGGCTAGTTCGTGTTTTCTTAGCATTGTAACTTCCTCCCACGTCACTCTCATCTGACCAGCTTCTAGTTCTTTGTGCCCCCCTAGCTGTTCTTTTCCGCCTCCCAGACCTGGGTATTATCCACTCCATTTCATTTTTATCGAACCCGTCAGATCTAGATGCCATATTGTTACAGTCAGAATACAGTTTATGCTATCCGCCACAAACATATCACTCCTACCGCCAACCGAACACGGCCGTAAATCCCAACCGAACATTCTTCTTCTTTTAGATTTGATTGTCGGTTGGCAACCAGCTTACAGGTGCATTACCTCCACGTACTTCACTCTGTCAGTCAGAACACAAGTGCATGGAGAATGCAGAAAAACGGACTCCCACAAGGCTCAGTTCTAGCTCCAACTCTGTTCAACCTCTACATAAACGACCTGCCTACTACAAAATCCCGCAAATTCATTTATGCAGACGACATCTGTTTGGCATTCCAAGCACCAGACTTTGAACCACTGGAACGGGTGCTCACGGAAGATCTTGCTAAACTGGACCAGTTCTGCAAAATCTGGCGCCTAAAACCAAGCCCAGCAAAAACCGTCTCCAGTGTATTTCATCTCCACAATGCAAAAGCTGCCAGAGAACTAAACATCCACCTGAGCGGACTCAAGCTTAAGCATGCCCCAAATCCAACTTATCTTGGAGTGACCCTTGATAGGACCTTATCCTTCAAGGAACATCTAAAGGGGACGGCTGCTAAGGTGAAAGTACGAAACAACCTGCTCTGCAAGCTCGCTGGTGCAAAATGGGGGGCGGCAGTCGCCACCCTGCGCACCTCAGCACTGGCCCTTTCATACTCTGTAGCAGAATATTGTGCCCCTGTCTGGTCCAGGTCATCTTACACACACCATGTAGACACCCAGCTCAACTCAACCATGAGAACTATAACTGGAACAATCCGCTCAACACCACTCTCCTGGCTCTCTGTACTGTCAAACATAGCCCCTCCACACATCCGGCGAGCAGCATTAACTCAAAGGATGCTCCAAAAAGTTAAAGATTTTCCTCACTTACCAATCCATGCAGATATCTACACCCCACCCACTGCCCGACTTTCATCCAGACGGCCGATTTGGAAAAACCCTCCCCCAGCTGACTTTACCATCCAGACAGCTTGGCAAGAGGAATGGGAAACCAAGGAGGTCCCAAACAAACAGCTGGTGATAAACCCCAACCAACAGGTCCCGGGCACCAACCTCCCAAGGAGACAGTGGTCTACACTCAATCGCTTCAGGACTGGACATGGCCCCTGCTTGGCCAGCCTTCACAGATGGGGCAGTAGCCCTAGCCCACTGTGCGCATGTGGAGAGGAGCAAACTATGGAACACATCATAGAGGCTTGCCCGCTCCAAAGACTGGAAGGAGGATTACACACCCTCCATACAGCAAACCAGGAGGCAACTGCTTGGCTTAAGGACTTTGCATTCGCTAAATAAATAAACTCTATCTGGTCAGGGGCTTCATTGCTGTCATCACTCTATATCTTTGTATAAGGAGTTCCTATAAGGAGTTCTGAACAACTCCTTATGTGTGAAAAAAAAACGATCCATCCTTGGACTGTGTCCTGGACTGGGAGCCTGTCAGGGAGTTCTGGTTCCTGCTTTTCTTCTTCTTCTTTTAGATTTCATTGGTGGTTGGCAACCAACTTACAGGTGCATTACCGCCACGTACTTCACTCTATATCATCACTCTTATCTGGTCAGGAGCTGTAGTCCTTCTATCATCATTGCTGTGTCCAATTGAACCTCAACTCTATCTTCAGACATCACTCTTCTTCGTCTCCTCGTACTTCACTTTATATCATCACTCTGTCTGGTCACTCTTCCTCATCTCCTTGTACTTTATATCATCACTTCACTCTACATGGCCAAGATGTCGGCCTTTCTTCTTCTTTAGATTTGATTGGCAGCCAGCTTACAAGCGCATTACCGCCACGTACTTCACTCTATATATCATCACTCTATCTGGTCAAGAGCTGTCGTCCTTACCGCCACATACTTTACTCAGTAAACATCACTCTATCTGTTGGCCTTTCTTCTTCTTCTTCTTTTAGATTTGATTGGCAGTTGGCAACCAGCTTACAGGTGCATTACCGCCACTGACTTGATTCTTCTTCTTCTTTAGATTTGATTGGCGGTTGGCAACCAGTTTACAGGTGCATTACCGCCACGTACTTCAGTCTATCCTGACTTGATTCTTCGTATAAGAACAACTCCTTATGTGTGGGGAAAAAAATTATCTGTCCTTGGACTGTGCCCTCTCCCCTATCACTCTACTGTATATATAATTCAAGAAATCTGTGTATCTGTCTGTGTATCACGACCATAGGACTTGCTAAAAGATCATAGGAACGCCTATGATGTACCTATGATCTCTACATGATGTCCATATGACGTCATATAGGCACTGTCATGCCCACAGGACTCGCTAAAAGATCATAGGATCGCCTATGATGTTCCTATGATCTCTACATGATGTCTATATGATGTCATATAGGCACCATAGTATAGAGTGATTCAAGAAAATCTTTGTGTGTGTCTGTGATCAAAGGCAGGCATCACTCACGATCATATGACATCAAAGATCAAAGGCAGGCATCAGTCACGCTCACTCATGATCATAGGGATAAGGGATAAGGACCTGATTTATATAGCTCTTTTTCTAGTCTCAAAGATCATTCAAAGCGCTTCACTAGTACTAACCCTCTATTCTAAGGGCCTATAATAGGACATCAAAGATCAAACACAGGCATCACTCGTGATCATATGACTCGCTATGATATCATCAAACATCACCTGCAGGCATCATAGGACTCACTATGCCATCAGCCTATGGTGTCTGTATGATATCATCAAAGATCATAGGACTCGCTATGACATCATCAAAGATCAAAGGCAGGCATTACTGAACAAGTAGTGACGTGCTTGCTTGCCCCTGCTTTTGTACGGGCATGCAGAAATACTTGCTTATACTTGGTTTCTATGGGCATGCACGGGTATGAACAGGCATGCACAGGTATGCACTAGTTATGTAAAATTTGTCACTTTTTGTCTCAATTTATTGTTATAAAAATTCTTCTAATCCTTCAATCAAAAACCAGGCTGGATCAGAGTTTCAGCAAATTTAATTACACTGGCCAATGGAGAACAATACAAAAATAGTCTGAGCCTATTCGCATACCATTCTGACTCAAACATGCACCAGTCAGTTCTTTAAGCCCTCCGTTATCTGAGAGGAGGAGGAGCAATTTGTCCATCATGATTGGTCCAGTACAGCTGGTCAAAACTTGGTGTACAGATTATCTTTTTCTCAGGAACCATGACGCTCACTCAGTACCAGTCACACGGGAGCTGCACAACATGAACTAAAAACAAGATAACTATTACAGCTGCATCCTTGACACTTTTACACAGACTCTGAGACAAAGAAAATCACATATATGAAACACAATATTAAACTTTTCTGTCATTTATCACAATTTTATTTATATCGCAATATTAATTTATTACAATTTTGACTTTTTTCTGATAAAATTTACAACTTTTTTCTCTTAAGTTGGTCATTATTTTGTTATTAAAATTATCACTTTTTCTTGTACACTTTTGCCTTTTTTTCTTATAAAATTTACAAGTTTTTTTTTCTTGTAAGCTTGTCAAATTTTTTGTTAAATGTCACTTTTTTCCTGTAAAATTTGTCATTTTTTTTCTCGTAACATTTGCCACTTTTTTCTCATTAAATGTCACTTTTTTCTTGTTAAAATTGCTTTTTTATGTAAAATTTGTCATTTGTCTAAATTTATCACAAATTTATTTTTCACAATTTTAATTTATTACAATTTTGACTTTTTTTCTTATAAAATTTACATTTTTTTCTGTAAATTTGTCACATTTTTCTTGTAAATTTTTGTCTTCTTTTATTCTTGTAAAAATGCCACTCTTGTTGAATTTGTCATATTTTCCTTGTACATTTTCTTACTTTTTATTCTTTGTACAATTGTGACTTTTTCAAGTAAATTTGAGACTTTTTCGTATTAAGTTGTAACTTTTGGGAAAGCGAGTTTCATGTATTTTACTCATTCCCTTAAGGTTTATTGGAAATGGACAGTACGCATTAATTAATGTAAAATGTCAATTTAAATTACACAAATAACGTAATTGTCTCGTGCAAATCGTGGGGAAGAGCAAATTTAATGTGAGCTGGACTGATTACCTAAAATTTAAAGTAATTCCAGTTCTGATAAATAATTGGAAAAGGCTAACTGATGAGATGATAGAATGTTTTATTTCACCAATGTGAGGTCTGAAATTTGGTGAAGTGGCCTTGGTATCTTAAAAAAATGTAACTTCTTTATATGTGCAGATAGCCTGCATTCTGGACAGTCCTAATAACTATAATAAATATACTGTGTGTTTATTTGTTCAGCAGCCTAATTGTTTCTACATGGTATGATTCCCTATTAACCACAGGCTAAATCAGCAGTGAAATCTGTAATTTTTCTAAGCAAACAAGTTTTGATGACATTGGCCAAAAGCCAATCTGATGTCCCCATTGTGGTATATGTACTTAGCCGAGCATTGATGATTAATTGATTTTAAAACGTGAGATTACAGAGATGAGTCAGTGGGGGACAATAAACCAGCAGATGACATTTGGTCGGTTCTGTTTTCCAGTTAAAGGTCCACAGATTTGAGGAGATAAAAGCATTAAGTCATCCCAGAGTTATCAGCACTGAGGGTTGGACAAAAGCACAAACTGTGGCCACCTAAACAGCCCTTCAAAGATTTGTAGTCTAGACTTTATTGTTATTATGATTTTTTTAAAGTGGCACTCCAGCAAAAATCAAGTTTTTTCTGTTGACATGTCTGTAACATGTTTTTTGTGACTTACAAGACATACCAAGCACAAAATCTCACCACAATCTGAAGTCTGTGTTTTTGGCTGTGAATTTCCTGTTTGGTAACACCCCCCCCAAAACAGGCAAGTTTGGACAGACCATTAGTACAATAGCTATGTAAGCATTCCTGCTTAGCCTGATTGGTTATAACATTAACAGGATATTCTTGGCTACCTTGGGGGGAAGAAGGAGGAGCCAAGGAGCAGCAGGATTGAGGCAGAGCGGGTTGGGGTAGCAGCAGAGAGAGCACAGGGGCGGTTCTGGCTTGCATGACGCCCTGGGTGGACTACCTCCTCAGCCCCCCCCCCCACACACACACATTTTTTTATTTTTTTTTAAAAATTTTGTATTTCTCTGGTCGAACCTTGAATTCAGGAGTGGTTTTCATCCTGGCTGTGGCACATTGAGCCAGCTCTTTACCCTCTGGAGAATCCTTGAGGGTTCGTGGGAGTTTGCCCAACCAGTCCACATGTGTTTTGTGGACTTGGAAAAAGCATTCGACCGCTTCCCTCATGGTTTCTTGTGGGGGGTGCTGCGGGAGTATGGGGTATCGGGCTCGTTGTAATGAGCTCTTCGGTCCCTATACGACCAGTGAGAGTTGGACTCTGCCAGGGCTACCCTTTGTCACCGATCCTGTTCATAATTTTTATGGACAAGATATCTAGGCGCAGCCAAGGATTGGAAAGTGTCATGCTCGGTGACCACAGGATTTCATCTCTGCTGTTTGCGGATGGTGATGTCCTGTTGGCTTCATCAAGCAATGACCTACAGGCCTTGCTGGAGCGGTTTGCTACTGAGTGTGAAACGGCTGGGATGAGAATCAGCACCTCCAAGTCTGAGTCCATGGTCCTCAGCTGGAAAAAGGTGGATTGTTCTCTCCGGGATGGAGACAAGCTCCTCCCCCATGTGGAGAAGTTTAAGTATCTCGAGGTCTCATTCACGAATGAGGGGAGAATGGAGCGAGAGATTGACAGACGGAGCAGCATCTGCAGTGATGCGGACGTTGTACCAGTCAGTTGTAGTGAAGAGGGAACTGAGCTCTAAGGCAAAACTGTCGATTTATCGGTCAATCTATGTTCCTACCCTCACCTATGGTCATGAGCTTTGGGTAATAACCAAAAGAACGAGACTGTGGATACAAGCGGCTGAAATGAGCTTTCTCCGTAGGATTGCTGGACTCACCCTGAGAGATAGGGTGAGGAGCTCAGTCATTTGGGAGAGGCTCAAAGTAGAACCACTGCTCCTCCACATCAAAAGGAGCCAGTTGAGGTGGTTTGAGCATCTGATTAGGATGCCTCTTAGACACCTCCCACTTGAGGTGTTTTGGACACGTCCAACTGGATGGAGACCCTGGGGCAGACCCAGGACATGCTGGAGAGACTACGTCTCCCAGCTGACCTGGAAACGTTTTGGTATCCTCTCTGAAGAGCTGGAGCAGGTGGCCGGGGAGAGGGAAGTCTGGGCTTCTCTGCTTGAGCTGCTGCCTCCGTGACCTGCACCTCCGGAAAAGCAGTAGAAAATGGATGGATGGATGGATGGATTTTTATTTCTCTCTTAAATGTCTAAATGTTCAACTTTCTCAACAATTAGTGAGGTTTTTCTTGCAACTTTTTCCTGGCAAGTTTATTATTTTTTTTTCCACAATATTTTTTATTGAACCTTTTTTTTTTTTTTTTTTTTTTTTTACAAACATGGCACAAACAATCAAACACTAACACTAAAGTAATTTAAAAATAATAATAAAAAACCCACTAACTACAATTAAAAAAAAAAAAAAAAAAAAAAAAAAAAAAGTACAGTACTAAAAACACCAACGACCACTAACGAAGGCAAGTCATCAACAATGCTCCTCTGTTTAGTCTAGGTAATCTATTACATAAGTATACATATTATACATTCACCAATTTGAAATTTGCAAGGTCCACACACATCATTCACTTTCTTCTTCAGAAGTTATGTTTAATTTCTTTACATAATCAATGAAAGGTCTCCATATATTCTCAAACACATTTTCCTTTGATTTCAGTATGTATGTTATTCTTTCTAGTGGAAGGTTTGTTAACATCTGTCTTAACCACTGAGTCACATCTGGTCTATGAGTCTTTTTCCACAGTAGTGCAATACATTTTTTGGCATTAAACAAACCGAGGTCTATGAATGCTCTTTCACTCTTATTAAAGTTATGCTTTTCTGGATACAGACCCAACAAAAATGGTTTAAGATAAGATAAGCCTTTATTAGTCCCACAACGGGGAAATTCCAGGATTGCAACAGCACAGGGATAGCAACACTCAGAGCAACACTCAGAAGGCAAGAAAAAAAAGCAAGAGCAGCTAATATACATATGTACATATTACCATAAATATATATATATCCATCCATCCATCCATCCATCTTCTACCGCTTAATCCTTTCGGGTCGCGGGGGGGCTGGAGCCTATCCCAGCATCTTTGGGCGAGAGGCAGGGTACACCCTGGACAGATCGCCAGTCCATCACAGGGCCAACACAGAGAGACAGACAACCATTCACTCTCACATCCATACCTAAGGACAATTTAGAATCCCCAGTTTTGATGCCAATTAACCTAACTTGCATGTTTTTGGCATGTGGGAGGAAACCGGAGTGCCAGGAGTAAACCCACGCAGACACGGGGAGAACATGCAAACTCCACACAGAAGGGTCACCGATGGTCTGGGGGTGGGATCGAACCCACGATGGTCAAGGGTGGAATCGATATATATATATATACACATACAGACACACAGTGCAGAGCATTGTAGCTAGATGGAATAAATATGAAGATATATAAACACCCACAGTACGGAGCATTGCAGCAAGGTGGAATAAAGGGTTCAGTGTTTAGGGGTTTAGGGTTTAGGGTTCATTGTGAATTGTTTTGAAATTATTTTTTCAATTGTTACCCTCACCTCTTCCCAAAACATTCTGATTTTTCTACATTCCCATAAACAGTGAAATAAAACCGTGAAATAAAACAGTGAAATAAAACCGCCGCCGGTTCCGGTTCCGCCGGACCGGCGGCACCACACGAGTGGGCTGCCTGTTGCAACAGCCTTTTTTTTTTTTATCTTCCTTCTTCTTTCTACACCTTTCACTCTGTATATATATCACGGACGCACGGATCGCCCCGGGGGTCTCCCGGGTCGGCGGACGGAGCCACGGTTTGCAGCGGGAGATGTTACAGCGGGGAGGAGCTAGTGCTAGCTAGCACTTGGCCGCCGCCCGGTGCTAATGGGAAACTCGACATACCGGGAGCTGTAGCGAAAACGACGCGGGTGCCGGGCTGGAGTTTAGGCGGCGTGAAAGAAATATAAGACAGAATAATAAAGAGCGATGGCAAGAACCGAGCAGACCGCCCGTAAAATCTACTGGAGGAAGAAGCCCCCCAGGAGACAGCTAGCCACCAGGGCTGCTCGGAGAGGCGCTCCGGCCACCGGCAGAGTGAAGAAGCCTCGCCGTCACAGGCCCGTGGCTCTGAGAGAGATCCGTCGCTGCCAGAAATCCACGGAGCTGCTCATCCGTAAGCTGCCCGTCCAGCGCCTGGTGAGGGAGATCGCTCAGGACTTCAAGACCGTCCTGCGTTTCCTGAGCTTCGCCGTCATGGCTCTGCAGGAGACCAGCGAGGCCCACCTGGTGGTCTCTTCTTCGCTAAGGGGGTCACCATCATGCCCAAAGACTTCCAGCTGGCCCGCTGCATCCGCGGAGAGAGAACTTAGACTTTCTGCTGCACATTCACCTGCCATAATGCTCTGCACTGTGTGTCTATATATATACATTTATAGTAATATGGACATATGTTTACTAGATGTTGTTTTTTCTTGCCTTCTGATTGTTGCTCTGAGTGTTGCTATCCCTGTGCTGTTGCAATCCTGGAATTTCCCCATTGTGGGACTAATAAAGGCTTATCTTATCTTATCTTATCTTAATAGGGTTCCTTTACTTTCCATACATTTTGTGCATGTATCTGGTATGTTTTTGTTATATCTATTTAACTCCACTGGTGTAACATACATCCGCATTAACCATTTAAAATGTATCAATTTAAGACGTACATTTATTGATTTGGTTTGAGCTTCTGTACAAGCCAATTCCCATTGTTCCTCTGAAATTTCAATTTGCAGGTCTTCTTTCCAATAATTCAGTCTTTTCTGTGAGTTTTCACTTGAGAATAGTGTCAATGAGTTATAAAACTCTGAAATAATACCCTTTCTCTTACTATCTTTTGTCAAAAATTTTTCCAAGGAAGAATAAGTAGGTCGGATGAGAGCATTATTTTGATTTGTTCGAATAAAATTCCTAAGCTGAAGATATTTTTAAAAAAAATGTGTTCTATTAAGATTGAATTTGATCCTCAGTTCTTCAAAAGACATTATGTTATCTGAACGTGACAAATATAAGTCTTGAATCTTTTGAATCCCTTTTAAATTCCATACTTTAAATACAGCATCCGCTCTCCCTGGTGTAAAATATTGATTACCCCATACTGGGCTAAATTGTGACAGTGAGTGTGGTTCTTTTAAATATTTTTTGGTTTCACACCATATTTTGATCATATGCTTTACAATTGGATTTTTAACTTGTTTCTGTAATTTGTTAGCCGAGTCTGAGTATATGAATAAGGGAAGAGGTAAAGGTAAATTGTATGATTCCATTTCAGTCCAGTGAGGGAGATCATTTGATGAAAAATAATATGTCATAGACCTCAGTTGTGCTGACCAGTAATACAACATAAAGTTTGGACATTTCAGACCTCCACGATCAAATGGTAAATATAGTAAGGACAGACGTAATCTAGCCTTCCTATTGTTCCATATAAATTCCACTAACTTTTTTTTAATTCTTGAGAATAGATCTGAAGGTGGTGGTAAAGGAATGTATTGAAAGAAATAAAGTATTTTTGGTAAGATATTACTTTTAAGTATATTAATTCTCCCGATCATCGACATTGGTAGTGACATCCATCTCTGAAGTAACTCATTAATATCTGTCATTAAGGCTTCGTAGTTGGCTCTGGCGACTGATTCTAGCTTAGGCAAAATTTGAATTCCTAAATATTTAAACTGATTTACAACATTGAATTGATTTACCTCAGGAGCTGGGTGATTTCTCTGGGTCTCATTTAGCATTAATATTGAAGATTTAGTTTTATTTATTTTATATCCTGATATTTCCCCAAAGTTCTTTATTAAATTTAACAAGGTCGGAATTGATTTTTTAAAATTCGACATAAACAAAATTATGTCATCAGCATACAGGGAGATTTTATGTTCTGTTGGTCCTACTTTAATTCCATATATTTGTGGATGTAAACGTACTGCCATTGCTAAAGGTTCAATTGCCATAGTAAACAATAAGGGTGAAAGTGGACAGCCTTGTCGACATCCTTTATTGATTTTGAGATATTGCTGTTTGTTAGGATTTCTGCTGTAGCATTATTGTATATTATCTGAACCCATTTTATGAAATTATTTCCAAGTCCAAACCTTTGTAGGACTTCAAAAAGATAGGGCCATTCGACCCTATCAAAGGCCTTTTCAGTGTCCAATGATAGGAGAGCTGTATCTGGTGCTTCTTTATTGGAATAAATAATATTAAATAGTCTTCTTACATTATGGAAGCCTTGTCTTCCCATTATAAAGCCATTCTGATCTCGGTTAATAATATTTGGTAATATTTCTTGTAGTCGTCTTGCTAAAATTTTACAGATTATCTTAAGGTCAGCATTTAATAGGCTTATTGGTCTCATGTTTTCACATTTATTAGGGGGTTTACCTGGTTTTGGCAACAGTATAATTAAGGCATTATTCATGTGTGGTGGTAAATTACTATTTTGAAATGCTTCTAAAACCATTTCCAAAAGTGGTTTTATTAATTTATTCTTAAATTTTTTATAGAGGTCAACTGGAAGACCATCTGGTCCTGCTCTTTTTCCTGATTTCATATTATCAATGGCTAGCCCAACTTCTTCTCGACTAATTTTAGACTCCAGTATCTCCCTGTTTTCATTTGGAATACACGGTATAGATAATCCACCCAAAAACCCATTTAGTTTTGTTAAGTCAGTTTCATTTTTTGTATCATATAGTTTTTCATAATAATCTCTAAAGGCACTATTAATTTCTAAAGGCTCTATACCTGCCTGTCCGTTACTTATAATACTGGTAATTGGTGTTTTAAATTCTAATTGTTTAATCTACCATGCGAGTAATTTTCCTGATTTTTCACCTTGTTCATAAAAAGTTTGCTTCAATCTTAGAAGACTCGAGGCAGCTCTATTTGCTGATTTTTTTGTCATATTCAGCTCTCAGAATCAGTAATTCGTTCTCTAACTGTGGGTTACTTCCTGCATACACTTTTTCTTGAAGAATTTTTATTTTACGTTCCAATTGGACTCTCTCCTCTCGAGTCTTCTTAGATTTTGAACCTGTATAACTAATAATATGCCCCCTTATAAAAGCTTTGAAAGCCTCCCACTTTATACATGCCGTTGTTTGTGTAGTATTAATATCAAAGAACTCATCTATCTGTTTTTCTATGTACTTAACAAATTCCCCATCCTGAAGCCATTTATGCTGAAAATACCACCTACCTGGATCCTTTGTCAATTTCTTATCTACATATATTAGACAGCAGGGTGCATGATCAGAGATCACAATGTTATCATAGAAACAGTTTTGAATCTTGGACCTTAATTTTGTGGAGATCAAAAAGTAGTCAATATGTGAGAATGTCTTACAGGTATTAGAATAACAAGAATAGGCTTTGACTTGTGGTTTCATTTCTCTCCATATATCTAGCAATCTCAGTTCTTTCATAAAATGATTAATGGTCATCCTGCATCCATTGTGCGTACAGTCCAGTCCTGTTGATCTATCTATACTGGGATTCAATGTACAATTAAAATCCCCTGCTATTATATGTTGCCCTGTAAGTGATGATAAAGTAAGAAATAAATTAACGAAGAAGTTTTGATCATCAGTATTGTGACCGTATAAGTTCACCAGATTTATATTTTCTAATAACAAAGATCCTTGGATGATTAGATATCTTCCTAATTTGTCTCCAATTACATTTTTCACTTGAAATGGGACTGTTTTATGTATGAGAGTCATAACTCCCCTGGCTCGGGATGAAAATGATGAGGTGAACACATTACCTTGCCATCTTCTCCTAATTCTTTTTACATCCTCCTCTATTAGATGAGTTTCTTGTAAAAATACAATTTTTGAATCTATGTCTTTTATTTTATTCATAACTTGTTTAAGTTTTTTTAGATTTTGTAGACCTCTGCAATTCCATGAAGTTAAATTAAGATTAACGCTTTGATCTATGATCAATAAGGAGTTTAAGATTACCTTGCAATATAACCATGCTCATACAGAGAAGCAAAAACATGGATGGTTGAACATTCATCCTACAAACTACACAAAAACAAATTCCCTTTCCCCACATTCGTGGTAATCCCCCCCAAAATCAAAAAAATTCCGTCTCCCGTTATAGCTAGTGACTGTTCCACACCTGCAAGGATCAGTCAAACCACTCTCTCTTTCTCCTCTCAATCACCCTAACTCTACTACTATTTTTAATGACATTAACTCTCTTCTGTAGTTTTTCCAACATAACTTCAGTTTTATAGCAACTTTGTACATCATAGCTTTTTTTTTATAATACAATCTGTATTTTGTAGACATGTTATATGTTTCAGATCAATCAGATGCCTGTACAAATGCTTAAATGTTCTACCTTTATCATGTTCATGCTTAGCTCCCACCAGTCTCCTCTTGGATCTGCTTAATGAGCTCCTGCGCCTCTTGAGGGGTCTTGAAGGAGTGGGTTCTGCCCATATATGTGACCAGCAGTCTTGCCGGATGAATCACTCCGTGATGAATCCCGAGGTTGCGCAGCTCTTTACGGGCGGGGTTGAACTGCCTCCTTAATTGTTGAATTCCTGTGGCCAAATTAGTCTAGTGGCTAGGAGGGGTTCCCATGCACCCCCCGGAAATCAACTTTTAACCAGCATTTCTGGAATGCTCTGGATAAGCTGTTAACGAAATGCCTTGTTCCCAAGCTTGCAAAATGTCCCACGTGACTTTTTTATGCTAATTTTATATAAATTATTGCCGCCATTACCAGAAAATGCATTTTTTGTTATATCTCTTTAAATGTTTGAGAAAACTCCTTAATTATGGCTTCTACACCCATGTTATGAAGGTCAGTTGTCACATTGAACCTATTTTCAGAATGCCCATATTTGTATAGAACAAGAAAATATGCAAATTAGGTCCACCATTGTGCAAAAATCTTTATTTCTCTATATCTCTACCAGTCTTGGACATAGCCTCACCAAAATGGTTTCTACCTCCCTTATTACATGGTCAAACAATACGATAACGTTATTGTTGTGAATACACGTGTTACTAGTATGTTATGAAATCCTGTAATTACGGCTGCCATTAAGAAAAAATAGTTTTTTTGCCCTATTTTGGCTCCTTTTAGAGATAAACTTTTTCTGGGAGCTTCTACCTCCCTATTAACATGGTCAAGGAACATGATAAAAACTAATCATGTGTTCATTTCTAACAGTAATATGTAAATATTACGCATCATCATCATCATCATGCTCTTCTTCTATGTCGTCTTCTTCTTCGTCTTCAGACTCTTCTTCTTCACTGTCGTCTTCACCAGCAGTATCTAGGATATTTACGAGTGAAGTAGGTAGCGCCTCTCCATAGTACCAGATGGGTTCTTGTACTTCCTGGTCTGTTCTTAACCAACCCTGACCCTCATCGTGTGGTTTCGGCTTTTCGAAGATAGCTTGGTGAGCTCGTTTGTACAGCGCAACCCAGTAGTTTGCACGCTGGATGTGTGGCTTGAGCGCAGAGCGGCACGGAGGGAGACGTGACAGGTCAACTTTTGACTTGGTAGTGAGCCTCTCACCTTCACCAACCATCTTTCGAAGCAGTTTGACACGTACGGTATCCACGGATGATTCACGAGGCTGCCCATACATGATACAGGTGAACTTCTCCAGCTGCGTAACCACTTCAGGGTCGACGTTCCAGTTCTCTCCAAGCTGACGGAATGCCTCATGAAACCTTGGGCTCTTCTCAAGTTTTTTCAGAGGACCGACTTTTCCTTTTCCTGTAAAGGAGCTTGTACAATCTTTTCCAGTGAACACGTAGAAGCCAAGTATGGTGGAACAGTAGCTGCGTCCCAAGGACTCAGCAATTTCTGAGAGATTGAGTAGCTTGCGGTGTTTTCCAGATCCTGTGTCCAAGTAGACAGTAAGGTTTATTGTATGGGCATGGTAGAGCAGAATCACAAAGATGTCCGTGTCTGGCGTACGAAACACAGCATTCTCATAGCCAATTCTGGCGGCAAAGTGAAGGTATAGCACCACCCTTGTGTCAGTTTCTTCCTGATCACTGTATATTTCGGGGAGTTCTCGCTCTTCCACCTGAAAGCAATAAAATACAAAGTTTTTTACTTCAGTAATTGCATGGGCATAAAAGTAATTGAAATGTTATTGACAGACCTCCCCGTTCGAAACGACCAGTTCATGGGCCCGTCCTTCAACAATAATTACTGCTTTCTGCGTGTTTTGGAGCCTCAATGCTGCTTCTCGGCCACTCCAAACGCGTAGTAGTAAATTACTTAATTGCTTTTTGTTCTCATCATTGGCGAGGAACACTTTGAAGTTGTATGGCTTCCTCGTTACGGGACCTGCGAGAATAATCTTCTCTGATTTCCCGCGCCTCAACCTCTCCTGCGCCTTGATCGATTGTGGATAGTAGCTGTCAGTGGAAAACAAGAAATGCTTCCTGGCTACCATTTGGTCGAGTATTTGCAAGCAAATCTCGCCGCAAGTGGGAGGAAGATTAGACAGCGTATGAAGCAGAGCCATGCCATCTTGAATAAACAGGGCGTCTTTGGGGTAGGAAAGGTCTTCGCTGGCGTGGTCGTCGAGGATATAGTGAAGGACACTGGCCTTGTTTGTCTTAGAGAAGAAGCCATCTGGTGTTCCAAGACTGGGAGGTACTGGTAACAACGGAAACTTCATAAGTTCGTCTAGGTCCAAAGGATCTTCCTGGTCTTGGGACTTGACAAGGAGCAGAAAGGCAAGGTTACTCTGCTCATGATACTGAATAACCTGAAACAATCAACAACTCAGAGTCTTCGATTTCTAGGCGATCAAGGTTTCTGATGAATCGAACATAGCACTGGCGGTGGTATCCTATTAATTCTAAATCATCTGGAAGAGTTTCTGGGATTTTATTGTAGACTAACTCCATCCGATACGGCGAGTCGTGGGACTGACGGAGACGTTTACTTCGGATTTCATGGAGCTGGTGCAGTTTCTCAGAAGCCGTCCCTTTTATTTGAGTAAAGGGAGTAAAGGAGCCATGATCTTTGATAGAAGGCTCATGGAGGATGCATGTCGTAGGTCGAGCTCGTTTTCGATTTGACATGTCTAGTAAATATTACAACTCTATCCCATCTGTCTACGTGGAAAAGAAAAATATGCCGTGAAATGTTGAAAAATCATCAATTGAAAATGATTTCAAACTACTGTCCGCCAATTTGTTTTTATCACGTTTGCAAAAGCTTAATAACAATTCAATACTAATTCGAATTTTTTCAACTATTTCAAAAAACATGACTTTTAATAAATGGGAAAAAGTATAGGAAGTATACTCACCTTGAAGGAAGTCGAAAGTGCTATAATGGTGCTTGCATTTACAGAGCCCCTGAAGGAGCTGGTAGCCGCCATTTTGTTTTGAAACGGCCAAGAAAGACTGGGCACTAACACAGGGTTCCCAGCAACAGTACCACAGCATAGAAATCACGTTTTCGCATGCAATTATAAAATAAAAACACATTTCAAAACAAATGCATCGCTATCTAAGAAATTTGGCAAACTGATTGTGATTTTAAGTGATTTTCATAATTCACTACTTCATTTGTAGTATTTGTGGATGGGTGCTTTAACCATCTATTATGAAAATGCATAAGGTGAGAAAGAAAACTTGAATAGCACGATCAATCTTTGTGTTCCTTGACCATGTTAATAGGGAGGTAGAAGCTCCCAGAAAATGTTTATCTTTAAAAGGTGCCAAAATAGGGCGAAAAAACTATTTTTTCTTAGTGGCAGCCGTAATTACAGGATTTCGTAACATACTAGTAACACGTGTATTCACAACAATGATAACGTTATCGTATTGTTTGACCATGTAATAAGGGAGGTAGAAACCATTTTGGTGAGGCTATGTCCAAGACTGGTAGAGATATAGAGAAATAAAGATTTTTGCACAATGGCGGACCTAATTTGCATATTTTCTTGTTCTATACAAATATGGGCATTCTGGAAATAGGTTCAATGTGACAATTGACCTTCATAACATGGGTGTAGAAGCCATAATTAAGGAGTTTTCTCAAACATTTAAAGAGATATAACAAAAAATGCATTTTCTGGTAATGGCGGCAATAATTTACATAAAATTAGCATAAAAAAGTCACGTGGGACATTTTGCAAGCTTGGGAACAAGGCATTTCGTTAACAGCTTATCCAGAGCATTCCAGAAATGCTGGTTAAAAGTTGATTTCCGGGGGGTGCATGGGAACCCCTCCTAGCCACTAGACTAAATCTGGGTACAACTGCACCTGTTGATTCTTGTATTTAATTTCCCCTTTAGCTCGCGCCGCGTTGGTGACCGTCATCTTGTCTCTGTAGCTGAGGAACTTCATAATCAGCGTCCTCGGTGGTGTCTTATTATCTCTCGGTGGGCCGATTCGGTGAGCGCTCTCTAAGACGACCGATGACTGCAGGTCCGCGTTGTTCAGCACTTCTGGAATCCACTTTTCCAAAAAGGAACATGGGTCCAGTCCCTCCGCTCCCTCCGGGAGACCCACCAGCCTCAAATTATTCCGTCGCGAGCGGGATTCTAAGTCCAGGACATTATCTTCCAGACGTTTACATTTTTATTCCAGTGTTTGCACCTTTGATTGTAGGCTGGTGACGTCATCTTCAGCGCTTGAAATTCGGAGCTCCGCTTGCGATACTCATTCCATACAGTCGCTTATTTCCTTTCTCATTCCTTCTACGGCTGCTATAATCCCATCAAATTTAGACGAAAAGTCTGCTCTCATGGAGCTGATGGCAGCAACCACCGCACTTGTCCCCTCCTCATCAGTTACCGCTCCGCCGCTGGCTCCATCCTCCGCCATAGTCTCTGGAGATTTTTCTGCTTCGTCACGAGCGTGGAAGTCTGTTAGTTTGGATTGTTTTGTCAAATTACTTTTTCCTCCGCCTAATTTCCCAGCCTTAGTCTTTACCATATCCGCGCCTAAACACTGGGATAGGTTTTTGTTCCAATTAAGAGAGTTTTAGTAAACTTTTTATTTTTAGGAGCAGAGCAGTGTGAAACACGTTTTCCTACGTGGCCGCCATAACCGGAAGTCTCAGTTTATTTTTTTTTTGCCATGTTTCACCTTTTTTTCCTCATTTTCATGATTTTCTTGTACATTTGCACCTATCCTCTTCTGATAGTTGTATCTCAATAAATTAGAATGTCATCAAAAAGTTGATTTATTTCAGTAACTCAATTTAAAAAAAAAACTTATATAGATTCATTACACTTAGAGTGATATATTTCAAGTGTTTATTTAATTTTTTTTTTTTAATTTAAGTTTTTGTAAAGGGTATACAGGTCATTACAGCATTGCATTGTTTACATTTTCATCACGTTCCCTTATTTTTTGCTATTTGACAACATTGGTAGGATAGTTATTACAACACCCCCCCCTTTTTTTTTTTAAAGTGAAAGAAAAAGTGAAATTAAGGAGAAATAAATAAAAACAAAAAAAACCAAAACAAACGAATAAACAAACAAACAGAACAGCAAAAAACAAACAGAAAATTAAGTAATTAAAAGTAAAAGAGCACCTGAGTAGCATTGGAACAAAGAGCGGGACCATTATTGAAATGGTATTTGTCAAAGATTAGATCTAATGGAAGACACATATGCGATCCAGGGTTGCCAAAAGTTCATGAACCCATCCATGTCCTGTCTCAGTGCGAATGTCAACTTTTCCATCGAGTAAATGTCTTGAATCACGTTAATCCAATCTTCAGGTGTAGGACAGTCCTTCAGCATCCATTTTTTAGTTGGGGCTTTTTTACTTGCCAATATTAAAACATTGAATAAGTATTTATCTCCTCGTCTTTCCAGTGAGTCCGGTAGTAAACCCAAATACAAAGTTACAAAAGAAAAGGGAACTGTTATTTTGAATATTTTCCCCAATACTGTCTGTACGTTGGTCCAATATTGGTGGATAACTGGGCATGACCAAAACACATGAAAATGATTTGCAGTCTTTTCACCACACAAGCGCCAACAGTTCAACCCCTTATGGGTAAATTTGTTTTGTGCAGGTGTTCTGAAAAATCTTACCAAGTTTTTCCATCCAAATTCTCTCCACTGCAGGGATGAGGTACTTTTCCATTGCTGTTTATTTAGCTTTTCCCATATTTCCAATTGTAAAGTGAAATTCCCCTCTTTTTCCCATCTCTCTTTTATATATGATGTGTTGTCTCCTTTTAAGTCTTGAAGACCTTGGTATATTTTAGAAATGTATCTGATCCCTGGGATCCCTTTATATGCCATTAAGAAGACCTTCAGAACACCTGACTGGGCCCTTTCCAAATCCTCCTTTTTAAGTATATTGTTTATGTGGTGTCTAAGCTGAAAGAACCTGTAAAGATCTTGATTTATTAGACCTTGTTTTTTCAAATCTTCAAAACTTCTTAAAGTTTACCCCTTAAAAAAATCGTAATATTTTATCAGCCCTTTCTCTTTCCACTCTTTAAATCTAGTGTCTGTTTTATTGGTAAAGTCTTGATCATAGGCAATCCATTGCAGAAGTCGATAGGGCTCTTTAGCTTGATTCTCTCTGACTATCTTAAACCAAATTTTTAGCGGGGTCTCTATCCACGGGTTGGTGTTATTCAAGAGTTTAGATAAGGCATTGTTCCCTATTATCGCCTGTAGGGGGATGTCACTTGTTATTTGGCATTCCATCTCCTTCCATTGTGCAGTGTAGACTGGGTTACATATCTCTACTAAAGTTTTAATTTGTGCAGCTATAAAATAGTCCCTGATATTTGGCAGCGCGAGCCCACCTTTGTCTTTGTTTAGCTGTAGGGTTCTATATCTGATTCTAGGTCTCTTGCCCTGCCATATGAATCTTGAGATCCTTCTGTCCAGCTCCTGCCATGTTTTTTTGGGAGGTTCTACCGGTATTGTTTGGAAAAGGTATAGAAGACGTGGAAGTATATTCATTTTGACTGCTTCAATTCTTTGTGCAGTACCTAAGAATGGTATCATATTCCATCTTGCTAGGTCAGATTTTATTTTTGTCACCAGTGGATCATAGTTTAGTGTTATAATTTTGTTGAGTTGTTTCGGGATATTGACCCCCAGATATTTCATAGATTCCAACTCCCAGTTAGTTTTGAGTTCATTTAGTGAAAAATGATTTGGGTCATAGTTGAATGTTAAGACTTGGGTTTTATGCATGTTTAATTTGTACCCCGATAAATCTCCATAGTCTGAAAAAACTGAGATTAGTTCTGGTAGAGAAGTGTCTGGCTGCCCTAGGTATATTAAAATGTCATCATCAAAGAGTGCTATTTTATGTTCCTTCTGACCAAGTGTAATACCTTGAATTTCTTGATTTTGTCTTATCCATTGGCTCAGAGGTTCTATGAAGATTGCAAAGAGCAGTGGAGACAGAGGGCAGCCTTGACGACATCCTCTTTCCAGCTCAAAAGATGATGATAAATTACCGTTAATCCTTATTTTAGCTGTTGGTTTTTTATATAATGACTGTATAGTTCTAATGAAGTTGTTATGAAAATTGAAACTGGATAAGATTCTATATAGAAAAGACCAGTCAACCGAATCAAATGCTTTTTCAGCATCTAATCCCAATATGACTGCATTTAAGTTATATTTTTTTATATGATGAATTATGTGTAAAGTGCGTCGAATGTTGTCTTGTGTCTGTCTTTGTCTTATAAAACCTGTTTGGTCTAAGTGAATTAAGTCTGTCAGTATGTTTTCTAACCTTTTGGCAAGGATAGTGGTAAAAAGCTTATAGTCCTGATTTAATACACTGATTGGTCTGTAGTTGGAGCATTCTAGTTTATCCTTTTCAGGTTTAGGTATAACTGCAATGACCCCTTCTCTCCAGGAGGGGGGGATTTCCCCTGTGTGGAGGACGTAGTTAAATGTTTTCAGGAGGAGAGGAGATAGTTGCTGTTTAAAGGTTTTGTACCATTCTGCTGTATAGCCATCTGCTCCTGGGGATTTGTTAGCTTTAAGTTTCATAATTGCTTTTTCCAATTCTTTAGGTTGTATTTCTGACAGTAGTGTTTTATTTTGTGATTCCGTAAGTTGGGGAAGGTTTAATGTCTTTAGGAATGTCTCGGATGCGTTTTTTATGTTTTTTGTGGGAGTATAAGTTCTTGTAGTAATTCTCGAAGCTTTTAAGAATATCCTGAATTCTGAATTTTATTTCCTTTGATACTGGGTCTCTGATTTTGTAGATTGCTCTTTCCGTTTGTTGTTTCCTCAGTTTATAGGCTAGTAATTTTGCCGATTTACTGCCTGCTTCATAGTGTTTTTGTTTCAGAAATGTAAGTTTCTTCTGGATTTCTATTGTGTAGATCTCATTTACTTGATTTTTACCTCTGCCAGGCCGAAAGGCCATGAGGAGGTAATGTTTTTGCCGGGGTTTGTCTGTGTGTTTGTCTGTGTGTTTGTCTGTTTGTCTGTCTGTCTGTCTGTTTGTCTGTTGGTTAGCAAGATAACTCAAAAACTTTTGGACGGATTTCAATGAAACTTTCAGGCGTTGTTGGAAATGGTACAAGGAAGAACTGATTAAATTTTGGGGATGATCCGCATCACCGTCTGCATACAGGAATTTTTTAAAGCATTTTTCCACACTGTGACATACGGCCATTTTCAACATGTGCGCAGGCGCAATGGAGGGCGCTGGGCGTCGTGTCTGACCAACACAAACTCCGCCTTCTTCAACGCTTTAGCCACAAAAGCATGCGGAAAACACTGGTGGCCTGGGCCCCCCAGCGTGCCTGTGCCAGCCATAGGCGCTGCGCACATTGCGCTGGTCGTCGTGTCTGACCAACACAAACTCTGCGTTCTTCAACGTTTTAGGCACAAAAGCACACGGAAAACACTGCTGGCCTGGGCCCGCCAGCGTGCCTGTTTTTGCGCCACGCTGCAAAACCTGACACGGCCACCTGTCCGCCGCCCGATTATTTGCCACAAATTCCCCGCCCAGCTATAGGCGCTACGTAAAAACGACCTCTCTGCCGGGAAAGATTCTAAATTCTGTTTTGCCGCGGAGCGCAACCCCAATATAATATAAAACCCACGGCAACCTGTCTAACCAATCTGCATCCGTCAGTGGAGGAGATGGACACACCAACACTTCAGTTTATTACCTCTGCCAAGGAGGCAATGCTTTTACAACCGTAAAACGGGGCTATAAGGGACGGCGGGGTAATATGGGACACTTTTCTAAATGTAATTCTGCTTTTTTAATTTTGCTTCCGCCTAGATTTGATGAAGGATTCATGGATATTTGACAATAACAACACAACTCAGCGTCCTGCTCAAAATAAAAAAAGCAGAATTACATTTAAAACATTTCCCAGAAAAGTGTCCCTTATTAACCCGCCGTCCCTTATAGCCCCTTTTTACACTACTGAACCACTAATCCTATCACTATCACATTGATTGTCATTCATTAATTGTCTGTTTATTGCACTGTCCATGTCAAATAAACAAATAATCATTGTGAATCCAATTGCTACTCATATCTTTTCATGCTCAGGGAATCTGAAAACGTACACACAAACACTGTATGGGGGGAACTGTGCCGCTTGGCGGAGGTCTGCGCTCTCCGAGTGCTTTTCTAGTTAATTTCTTTAATCTTGAGCGAGCCATTAGAATGAGTGTTGTCTTTGTGTTCTTTTTCTAGGTTCTTGAGTTCTGACTCTAGTGTGATTAGTTTTTCTTGTCTCAGTTTCTTTTGGGTTGCCAGTTTTGCAATAATTTTTCCCCTTATTACAGCTTTGCACGCATCCCACAGTATTAAAGGAGATACTTCTCCATTATCGTTTTCTTCCAAATATCTGAGAATATCTGATTCCAATTCATCTTTCAGTGGTCCTTTCAGGACACTTGAATTCAACCTCCAGGAAAATGTATTATTTGTGTATTTTTGGATGTTTAAGTCCATATAGATCGGACTGTGGTCGGAGAGATCCATCAGTCCTATCTTACATGTTTTTACTCTTCCAATGTCTCTATTAAACATAAAAAAATAATCAATCCTTGAGTAAGATGAATGTGGCGTTGAATAAAAAGTATAATCTTTTACATTGGGGTTGAATTCCCTCCATACGTCACAGATTCCCATTTCTTTTAGTAGCATCCGAGTATTCTTATTTTGGGTGTTATTTTGATGTGAAGAATTACCTGTCGCATCCCAGTATGGATTCAGTCTTAGATTGAAGTCTCCACCACATATCACTAAACCTTGGGCTTTAGTTATCATTAGGTCGAATACATTTTTATAAAATTTCCATTTAGCCCCTGGTGGTGCATACACATTCAGCAGGGTGATATCTTCTCCCTCTAGCCGCCCAGTTACCAAACTGTACCTCCCTTCTTTATCTTTGTGTTCTGATTTTTTTTCAAATGTAATTTTGGTTGATATCAATGTCGCTACTCCCCTCCACCTCCCTGATTTATATGAAGATGAAGAGATCATTTTAAACCCTTGTCTACTGAGTTTAGTGTGTTCCACGTCTGTTAGGTGGGTTTCTTGTAAAAAATATTATTTCTGCTTTGTCTTTTTTCATTTTGCGTAGAATCTTGGATCTTTTAACTGGATTCAGGATCCCTTTTACATTATATGAGGCTATTTTGGTTACACCGTGTTTCTCCATTGTATTTTCTTATTTAGTATAACAGTGTGGTGGCCCTCTTTTTTGCTACTCAGAAACTGAAAGAACATTAAGAACATAAAAAACATTAAGAACATAGTGTACGAAACTTTAAAACGAAAAACTGTCAAAAAAACTTCCTGAGCTGGGGTCTCTTTAAAGACCCTGTAAGAGCCCTGATGGAGTGTAGGCTCTGAGGGAAATTCCTCAAACTCTGTTACGTGTTGAGGGCCCTCTCTTACCCCTGTAAGTTGTCCCATGTTTTTAACGTGAATTTCAGATCCCAATCCGAATTTGTAATGATTTTTTTTTTTTTTTTTTATGCCTATACCCTATGAGATTGTGTGCACCCTCCCACCCCCATCACAGCAAACATTCACTCTAATGCAGTATTTGTTAGTATGGAGAGAACATGTGGGTCCTTGTTACGTTTCTATTTTAACATGATTTTTTTTTCCCCCTTTAAATTAAGAAGACATTTGTTTCTAATGCTATAACTGCTCCATGAAAGGTTTTACCACATGCTGATTCTGCATCTCCTTTAATGTTTGTTACCTTGTAGGAGGGGGGGTGGAAGTGCAGAGTGACTGAAAAGAAAAAAAACCCCAAAAAGGTTGCTATTCTTTCCTGGAACTGGAAAGCTTATCTTTGTAGCTCTGGGGCTGGGTTTCCCGCTGCTGGCCCGTGGATTTTGAAGGTCTCTGAGTGGACCACGTTTGAGCTCTGATCTTCTCGCTCAGATCCGCTGCGGGTTTAAACACCGTTACCGGGAGTCCTCTTCTTGCCATGTCAGTTGTTGCTTCTTCCGCTGAATTATAGAGACATGACTCTTCCCCGTAAAAGACCCTTAGCTTCGCCGGAAATGGCGTCTGAAAGCGTAGATTCTGTTCCAGTAAAACCTTTTTGGCGTCGTTATATTCCCGTCGCTTTTTAAGAACCTCAGGGGCGTAATCGTGCTCCACGAAGACTTTTCTCTCATGATGCATAAATCCTTTTTTCTGCCAAGCCCGTCTTACAACCTCTTGTTTTATTTTGAAATTGGCGAATCTTACCACCACAGAACGTGGGGGCGCTTCCGGGGCTGGCTTTGCGGCTAATGTACGATGGGCTTTTTCTATCTTCAAATCGGTGGTTTGTGGAATATCCAACTTCTCTCTCAATAAGGATTCCACGCATTCCGCCACTGTGTTGAAACTCTCTTCAGCTCCTTCTTTCAGACTGTGAATTCTGATGTTATCTCGTCTCTGTCTTCCTTCTTGGTCGGTTAGCTTAGCCTCCAGCCTTGACTGTTTTCTGTGTAAATCCAGCACAGAATCTTCAAGCACTTTTACTCTTTCTTCAGCTTCCAAGATTCGGTTTTCGGCCTGGTCCATTCTGCTGTTCGCCCTTTTTAGATCCTCTCTGAATTCAAGAAATTCGGCCCGAAATCGTTGTATTTCGTCAAATAGCGATTTCAAGCTAATCCTTTTGTTAGCTAGGCCCAGGTCCTCGTCTTCTGAACGAAGGTCCTCCGGTTCAGATTCTGCAGCCGCTGTGCGTCCTGACCTGGGGAATGTCAGTTTCTTCTGCTTGTGGTTAGGCATGGTGTTATTGTCTTTTGATTTTTAATCTTCCAAAAATCCGTTAGGTCTGATTTTGAGGATGTTTTCCTTGGATTGAGTCTGGGAGTTTCAGCGTTAGGTTGCTATCACCGTGGCGTCCAGACCGGAAGTCTATTTCTTTTAATTTTGATGATTATTGCTTATAGCTAATGAAAACTCCAAATTCAATTTCTCAAAAAAAAAAGTAGAATATTACATAAAATTAATTTAAAATGTTTGGTTTTTTTTTTCAGTCAACACAGCCATCTACTGGGAAATTTTAGAGCACTTCATGCTTCCCTCTACTGACAAGCTTTATGGAGATACTGGTTACATTTTCCAGCAGAACTTGGCAAAAACTGCCAAAAGTATCAAAACCTGGTTTAATGGCCATGATATTGTTATGTCTGTATATGGAGCCACGCACGAGGCCAGGTGTCGAACTGAACACACGTTTATTATAGAGGCACTCTACAGCACTGGCACAGCCGTCAGGCAGAAGAGATGGCAAAGAGACTGCCCCTCCTGCCCATTGCCCTCTTATAGCCACAAGTGGTGGCAGAACTGGAAAGGTGGAGCCACCACCCGTACCACACAAATAAGAGCTCAAACTCTTAACACAACATCCCCCCCCCACAAAAGTCAACAAAACAACACACACAATTCGAACCCACCCCAATTTGGAACCCGAGTCACACACTAGAAGTAATGGCACAACATAATACAAATGGTCTAACTCCGTCATTCCAAAACAACTAAAACGAGGGGGAACAGGTGGACTGCTCTCCCACCCTGCACGGCAAAGCGGATTATTCTGCCGCTCATGCTAAACGAAAAGAGTCCATTTATAAACAAAACCACTGCCGTGCTCCTAAACTAAAATAAAACGCATAAAATAATCCCCAGAAACGTATACAACCAACCAATTACTCTGAACACATGCATAATAAATAGCCTATAGACACACAGAACCATCAACTTGTATACACACAATAAAATATTCCAAATACATGCACATTAATCAACCTATATACATATGGCCGGAGAAAACAAGTCTGTGGGCCCCTGGACTGCCCAGTCATTAGTCCGCACCTGGAGACGGCCAGCCTCCCAGGCCGCAGCATGTCTCTTCAACACCGGTGTGCCTCCTCTTCATCACCACTGACCGCTTCGCTCGTCCAGACCCACGTCCCACAGTTTCCTTCCGGGCACACTGCAGCTCGTTTGGGTGCCCCCGCGAACCATCTAGCAGCTGAAGATGAGCATCCTCCCGTTTGGCCATGACGCGTGACCGTCCCTGGTGCTTCTACAACCGCAGACCGGCCCGCACCTGCCATGGTCGCCTCTCCTCCCGAATCCAGTCCTTGACCCCCAGAGGGGTGTTGCTCGGCTTGCAGAGTCTCTGCTTAGCACGTTGTTCTACCGTGCCTAATGGTCTGGCCTCGACCTCTTTTAACTCCGCTGTTGCCGTTGTGACCCCTCATTCACTGGTACCTTACAGCCGAAATCCGGGAACAGATGGAGCCAGCTTCTCGACGTCGCCTGTCGTCACAGGCGTCCTGCTGTGCCGCCCAGTACCCTCGTCCAGGGCTACTTGTGCTCTGGCACAGGGACCCTCCTGTGATGACCCTGAGTGATATTGGTCTTGCTCACTCTCCAGGGTGCCAGGCAGTTCCTCATCCCACACTGCGCAGTCTACCACTCCCAGGATCGGACAGCCCCATGTCTTGGCTAGTTTGTGCCGAACCGTCGGTTCCAACGCTCCCACCGTGGCCAGCCGTCCTCCTTCACAACCACAAAGCGGCACCGGGTCCGTCTCAATTCTGACGTGCCGGGAAAAACATCTCATGGTTGTCCAATCCAGCACGGAGCCCACTGCTCCTACGTCAATCCACAAAAACACTTCCATCTCATCTAACTCTATCATACAGTATGCGTGACCGTTGGTGCTTGGAGACACAGCATGAACAACGTGAGGGCGCGAGAGTCCTCTTTGTGCCATGGACCTCCTCGCTCGGATCTGTGGCATACCCTGGTGGCATGAAGCAAGTGGCCACATGTGCCGCAGTGCTCTGCTCTTGCTGAACAATCTTCATCTCTGAAACAGTGCTTCGTGGACCCACAGCCCTCACCTTTGGGCTTTCCCAGGGCGAACTTCACATTCACAGTGCTAGCGTCATCTCCCACGCTGACTGGGTCTACTGCATGCGCGGTTGGCGGTGATCCCAGATGTCGGTGTGACGAGCACTGACTCAGCTCCAGTGACAGTTTATCCGCAGCTTCCAGCTGTTGAGCTAACCTGATGACTGTAGGCAGTGTCAGTTCGCCACAAAACGCAAGCAGCTTCAACCCTATCGCAGCGCTGTTGGTATACTCCGCCAACTGGTCGCGAATCATCTCCTCTTCCAATAATCCAAGCTGGCATCCGCTGACCACCAGAACCAAGTCTGCCACAAACCACTGAAGAGACTCGTCCACCCGTTGGCGGCGCTGTTGAAACCAAATCTCACAAATCATGACATTTTTCAGGGTGCAAAAACATCGCGCCATTAGCTCAACCACTACTGCAAAGCTATCACAGTCACTCAGTGTGCTCAGAACACGCTGTTCCCCCATCTCAGGATTGTGCACCAACAACTCACATGCCCACAACTCCTCCAGCTTTCCGAGGTCCAGGGCCACCACGTACGTCCGAAAAGCAGCGCACCACCTCGGCCAGGGGACCAGTGGCTTGCCAGAGAGCTCCAAAAATGGCTGAATTCCAAACCCACACGCTTCCATACCTTGTTTTAATCCACTTTTATCCTTGTTGCCAAATGTTATGTCTATATATGGAGCCAAGGACGAGGCCAGGTGTCGAACTGAACACACATTTATTATAGAGGCACTCTACAGCAGTGGCGCAGCCGTCAGGCAGAAGAGGTGGCAAAGAGACCGCCCCTCCTGCCGCTGCCCTCTTACTGTATAGCCACAGGTGGTGGCAGAACCAGAAAGGTGGAGCCACCACCCGTACCACACAGATAAGAGCTCAAACTCGAACACAATGGATAAATGGATATCACTGTGATTAACTGGCCGGCAAACCCTCCTGACCTAAAGAGAATCTATGGAGTACTGTCAAGAGGAAGATGAAAGACACCAGACCCAACAATGCAGATGAGCTGAAGGCTTCTATCAAAGCAACCTGGGCCTCCATGACACCTCAGCAGTACCACAGGGTGATCACCTCCATGACACGCTGCATTGATGCAGTAATTCATGCAAAAGGAGCCCCGACCAAGTATTGAGTGTGTACATGGACATACTTTTCAGTCAGCCAGTATTTCTATTAAAATATATTTTTTTTAATTAATTATACGTAATCTTCAAATTTTTGGAGAAACTGAATTTGGGGTTTTCATGAGCTGTAAGTCATAACCACCAACATCAAAAGACATAAACACTTGAAATATATCATTCTGTGTCTAATGAATCTAATATATGACTTTCATTTTTTAAACTGAATTATTGAAATAAATAAACTTTTCAATGACGTTCTAATTTATTGAGGTGCACCTGTGCTATGTTGTTCTGTATAAACTATAATTGCAGTCTTTGTGGGTATGGAGGGGGGCAGTTTAACAGAGGGGATGGTTTTGGCTCATTTTGCTGACTAAGCGAATGGCCTTTTTAATTTTTTCAAGATTCCAAGATTTTATTTGTCACTACTACTATACATACAGGACATCCATCCATTTATCCATCCATTTTCTACCACTTAATCCCTTTTCGGGTCATGAGGGGGCTGGAGCCTATCCCAGCATCTTTTGACGAGAGGCAGACAGGACAAACAATGGATATAAAAAAATCTACACACCAATGTTTAAATGCCAGGTTCTTGTGATGTAAAAAAATGAGACCAAGATAAATCATTTCAAAACTGTTCCCACCATTCATGTGACCTGTAACCTGTATAACCCAATTGAAAAACAAACTGAAATCTGTTAAGGGGAAAAATAAACTAGAAGAGCACTCGGAGAGCGCAGACCTCCGCCAAGCGCCACAGTTTCCCCCATACAGTCTTCAGATTCCTTGACCATGAAAACATATGACAAGCAGTGGTTCAGTAGTTATTCACGAAAATGGCATTTTCCGTAATGGCGGCCACAGTTCCCCCCATACAGTGTTTGTGTGTACGTTTTCAGATTCCTTGACCATGAAGACATATGACTAGCAATTGGATTGACAATGATAGGATTAGTGGTTCAGTAGTTATTCACGAAAATGGCATTTTCCGTAATGGCAGCCACAGTTCCCCCCCATACAGTGTTTGTGTGTACGTTTTCAGATTCCTTGACCATGAAAACATATGACTAGCAATTGGATTGACAATGATAGGATTAGTGGTTCAGTAGTTATTGACGAAAATGGCATTTTCCATAATGGCGGTTTAGCGCCACTGTTCCCCCCCCATACAGTGTTTGTGTGTACGTTTTCAGATTCCTTGACCATGAAAACATATGACTAGCAATTGGATTGACAATGATAGGATTAGTGGTTCAGTAGTTATTGACGAAAATGGCATTTTCCGTAATGGCGGCCACAGTTTCCCCCATACAGTGTTTGTGTGTACCTTTTCAGATTCCTTGACCATGAAAACATATGACTAGCAATTGGATTGACAATGATAGGATTAGTGGTTCAGTAGTTATTCACGAAAATGGCATTTTCCGTAATGACAGCCACAGTTCCCCCCATACAGTGTTTGTGTGCATGTTTTCAGATTCCTTGACCATGAAATCATATGACTAGCAATTGGATTGACAATGATAGGATTAGTGGTTCAGTAGTTATTCACGAAAATGGCATTTTGCGTAATGGCGGTTTTCTTGTGGACGGTGATCCGGATCACCACCAAAATCTAATCATCTGTAGGATACCCCATTTCTGACAATCTGTGAAAGTTTCATGAAAATCCGTCCATAACTTTTTGAGTTATCTTGCTAACAAACAGACAAACAAACAAACAGACAAACAAACGCCGATGATCACATAACCTCCCCCTTCGGTGGAGGTAAAAATCAAAAACTTAGAATAACCTGTTTGCATAAATATGCACACCCTTAAACTAATGCTTTGTTGTAGCACCTTTGGCTTTTATTACAACACTCTAGTCTTTTTGGGTAGGAGTCTACCAGCGTGGCACATCTTGATGTGGCAGTATTTGCCCACTCTTCTTTGCAAAAACACTCCAAATCTGTCAGATTGCAAGGGCATCTTCTGTGCACAGCCCTCTTCAGATCACCCCACAGGTATTCGATCAGATTCAGGTCTGGACTCTGGCTGGGCCATTCCAAAACCTTAATTTTCTTCTGCTGAAGCCATTCTTTTGTTGATTTGGGTCATTGTCGTTAGTGGTGGGTTCAAAAGATCAATATATTGATATGGATCGATACATGTTTGACTGAGCCGATATCGATCCACAAAATCCGCGGATCGATCTTTTAATATTAATATGTTTTAATATAATATTTTTACGTTTGTGAACGTCTGCTGAGTATAATCGGGTTGAAACTGGGTCAGTGAGCCAGTAACAATGGCCGAGAAGCATAAACAACCGACGTGCTAATGGAGCTAGCAAGCTAATGGATATGCTAGTTCTTCTTCTGTGGTGTTAAAACGGTTCTCATCCAGCAAGAGTTTCCTGCCGCGCGTGCTCTTTCGTGTTTACACGCGCGGAGATAATAACGTGTGTCTCTTAATTTAGCAACAAAAGTCACCGTAAAGATTGTCCTCAACAGCTTCTGAATATTTTTCATAAATAAAACTTCTGTGTTCCCTGCGGCGCGTGCACACGTCTTTTGTGTTTACATGACGCGGAGTTAATAACGTGCGTCTCTTAATTTAGCAGCAAAAGTCACCGTAAAGACTGTCCTCAACAGCTTCTGAATATTTTTCATAAAGCGGGGATAAACGGACTTTTACTCCGTGCAGCGCTGTGTTGGAACATAAAGTTGACGACTGATAAACGGAAAATGCGGAGACTGAAACCCGTGAAGCAGAGACTTGGAGCTGCTGAGACTGTAAGTATAATATTTGTTTGTTTTAACGTTTGTGTCGTCAATTAATAATTTATCTGGCATGATGATGGTTTCTTTTACAAACTATGGACACAGAGAGAACTGTTGGTTAAGCGCTGTGAATAAATGCAGAATTAAGGTATATTTTATGAGATTATGGACTTCTGCCACTTAAGCGATGTGAAGAGAATAAATCACAATAAAATTAATAAAGGCTGCAGTACAACAAGCTATTTTTACTCAGTAGAACTAAATTGAAATGAACAAACCTTCTCAGGAAATGAACTGAAACCCTTTTCCAACATTGAAAGTTAATTTGTAGTTAAAATATAAAAAAAAAACCCTAAATTATTAAACCCTACTGTGGTGTGGCGATCTAAAAATATGAATGTTAATTTTACTGTGAAATCTATTCTTTTTATCTGCCTTCAGATGTGTGAAGACTGGAAGCTTCATCCTCACTGAGACCTTCTGAAGGTCAGAGGTGGTCAGTGGAGGAGCATCCCTGCTTCATGTGGATTTCAGCACAGAAGAAGTCCTTCAAATTCAAGATTCAAGGAGGTGCTGCCATCATTTTCTCCACACTAACATGCATTCAATGCAATTTAGTTGTAATGACAAATTCTTTTATTTCTTTTTTAAAGTTCTCAGCAAGAACACAATATTGGTCTTTTTTTTTTTTTACAATTTTGCTGAGCATTTAATTCTAAATAAATCACTGTTTAACAAGAAATTTTTGGCAATCCTGTACTTTTCTTGTGGTGTTACATAGAATAGCATCACTGTAAACTATGGAAAAAGCAGCTGCTTTAAAATTTGTACTTCCTCACACAACTTTGAGTGCAAAAAAACTCTAAAAGTGCCATAACTTCTTGGAAAAGCTCCCACAAATCCAGGCTTTTTGGGCCACAACAATCACAAAAACAGCTGACAAAATCCTGGAGGGACTGAAATACAGTGAGATTATGTCTGCATGGTTCATGCATTGAATTTGTTTACTTACTCTGGGTGGTGAACTTGACACGACACACCCTTTGCACTAAAGAAAGCACCTGTGAGCACTTTATGAAATGATAAGTTAAATAATAAAAAGTGCATTATTGTAACTGATTTTGGGTCAGTTCTATATGTGATAATTTATGTATTAACAAAGTTAGAAGATTCTTGGTACAATTTGCAGCATTAGGTCTTGAAGATTTTTGTTTCATGGGAAGTAAAATGGCTATTAAAATGGTAATTCCCCAGATCGAATCGGGATTGAATCGGAATCGAATCGAATCGATTCAGAATCTCAAGAATCGGAATCGAATCGATTCTGGAAATTAGGGATCGTTCCCAGCCCTAATTGTCGTGCTGAAAGATGAAGTTCCTCTTCAGCTTTCTAGCAGAAGCCCGATGGTTTTGTGCCAGCACTGACTGGTATTTGGAACTGTTCATAATTCTATCCACCTTGATTAAGGTCCCTGTTCCAGCTGAAGAAAAACAGCCCCAAAGCATGATGGTACCACCACCATGCTTCACTGTAGGTATGGTGTTCTTTTGGTGATGAGCAGTGTTGTGTTTGCGCCAAATGTACCTTTTGGAATTATGACCAAAAAGTTTAACCTTGGTTTCATTGGACCATAACACATTTTCCCACATGCGTTTGGGATATTTCAAATGCGTTTTTACAAAATGTAGCAGGGCTTGGATATTTTTCTTCATAAGATAAGGCTTCCGTCTTGCCACCCTAGACGGGAGATTGTTATCACATGTACTGAACAGCCACTACTTGCCAGAAATTCCTGCAGCTCCTTCAGTGTTGCTGTCGGCCTCTTGGCAGCCTCCCTGACCAGTTTTCTTCTCGTCTTTTCATCAACTTTGGAGGGACATCCAGTTCTTGGTAATGTCACTGTTGTGCCATATTTTCCTCCACTTGATAATGACTGTCTTCACTGTGTTCCATGGTCTATTTAATGCCTTGGAAATTCTTTTGTACCCTTCTCCTGACTGATACCTTTGAACAATGAGATCCCTCTGATGCTTTGGAAGCTCTCTGCGGACCATGGTTTGTGCTGTAAGATGTGACTACAAAAATGTCAAGAAAAGCAGTGTTTCCTCTGGCTTAAAGACCTTGGTGCAGTGGCAACATATTTTTCCTGGTTTGGGGGGGGGGGCAGAAAACGTATGACACTATTGTAACCAGAATATGTTAATTTTATTTATTTTTTTTTTTAATTTTGTACAATAACTTTGCATTTTGCAACTTACCATTTGAAGTATTGTACAACCGAGACTTGAATACTGGAATATTGGGCCAGGAGTCCCACCCAGACGTCCTGTGTTTGGACTTTTACTGGTGTCATCCTTCTCTCCTTCCTCTGCTCTCACCTCTCCTGGACCCTCTGCCTGAACGCTTTCCTCTCCTTGGCTCCTCTCTTCTGTCTCATCTTGCCCTCTCTGAACTCTGTCTAATTCAGGTTCTTTCTCTGTCTATGGTGGTATACAAACAGATTAGAAAATATCAAGGGTCATGTTTTGTCCTGCAGGATTTTTTTTTGTCATGGTTTACATAAATGACAAAAATAGGTGTATTTTTTTGTATTTTTATTCAAGTGTTTCTTTTTTCCATTGAGAGAGTAGGGAAGGGGAAAAAAAACATTCATAATAGTAATGTACTCATTTATACTTAAATTATATGATCAGAGGTAGGTATAGTAGCCAGAAATTCTACTCCCATTTAAAAGCAGTGCTTTGGAATTAATAATTAAAAGTAGACAACCAAAAATTTCTAGTGAAGTTGAGGGTACAAAGGGAACCCACTTAAAAAAACTTGAGTCATGACTTCAGTCTTGAAGGTTTGAGGTTTTTCTCCAAAATTTAAAACTATTTTGTTATAGTTTTCTACTTTTCTCTGTAAATTTATCTAAATTTGAAACCATTTTTCTCAAATTTGTAATTTCCTCTTGTAAAATTGACTTTTCTTGTACATTTGAGACTTTATTATAAATTTGTGGATTATTTTATGGCTAATTTTTGTCTATTTTTTTTTTAAATAAAATTACTGTTTTTTAAATAAATTTGAAACAGACTGTGGTAATTTTTTAACTTTTTCCTTATAACAATTTACATTTTTGACCATAATTTTGCAGAGCCAGAACAGAACAATAATTTAACTCTGATTTCAAAGAAAAAATATTAATAAAATGGTATTTGATGAAATAACTTAAATGGCCAAAGATGCAGTTATTTCTGTTGTAATATTTTTATATTTTTTGGAAATCTCCTCACCACCCAGACAGCAGGAAAAATGCTGTCTTATTTTGAAATCCAAATGTTGGCACATTTAGTTTGCCTGAAGGTTGCTGACGGATTAAAGTCATTGACTTCATGAATTTACGTCATCTTAATTTGCCAGGTACATCATGATGAACATAAATTAGTTAATATTAACTAAGGTAAAGGTAAAAACATCTCCTTTTCATTCTTGTCTAAAACAAGAAAAACAAAAAACTAATAATTACAAAGAAGACAAAATGAACCAACTCGAGCTCTTAACCACACCTGTTAGCTAAGCGACTCTTCCATTATTGTGCCTGTTACCAGTGGGTTAAAACCATGATCAATGCCTCCAGTGCTTACATACCTCTTCTGCTTTTTTTCCGCATTTAAAGTACTTTCATAAGCTCATGCTTCTCTCGAACAGTGACGCTAGTAGCAAGACATTCTGCCTGGCAACTGGAACACTCACGTGCACAGGTCGCTTCTGAACTCTGTGCGGATGATGGTCACGCGCATTCTTCATGTGCGCGCTTGTGGACCGTCATTCCTTCATATTTTTTTCTTAAATTTATATTTCCTCATAGAGTGGCGGGATATTTTCAAGTGTGGCAGGCCGCCACCGGGAAATGTTACCAGAGGAAACCCTGAAAAGCCTACTAGAACAGCTGAATCTTTATTTGGGGTTAATCAGAGGCACTTTAAAGGTGCATTGAGACCAAACGCGAACGGGCTGCACAAATCCATACAAAGTGAATGGAAAGAGGTGAGTACACGTGAAATTGCGCATTCATGTGTTCACGTCCGAGGTAATATGCTAGCTTTGAGATTCTGCTGTCACTGGAGTAAAAATATCACCATTGCAGAGTAAACTAGTTTGAAAATGAGACTCACTCACCTGGAGACAGGAGGACTGGGAGCTCTTCAGCTGAATCTGGATTTCGGAGTTATTTACCCATGGCTTCCTGCCACGGACGTGCTAGCAAGCTAGCAACAGAAACATTCATCATCTTATAAAGTTTTGGAGACAGGGACAACTTTTTCAGGTGAGCACCCCGTCGGATAATGTAAACCTAAACAGAGTTCAGGGTCCTGATGGCCTGGTGAACAAAGCTGTTTAGCAGTCTTGTGGAGCGGGCCCGGATGCTCTGGTACCTTTTCCCCGAGGGCAGGGGGCTGAAGAGGAAGTGTGAGGGGTGGGAGGTATCACCTGCAATGTTGATGACTCTGCGGATGAGGCAGAGGGACACTGGTGATCTTGCTGGTAGATTTCACTGTGCATTGTAGTGTCGTTTTTGCAATGATTTAGTAATTTGAATGAAGTTTTAACAATTTTTTTATTAAAAGAAAAGCTTTTTTCAGATTTTTGCAAAGATGTTTTTATTTTGAAGAGATAATCATTTTTCAATGGAAGCTGCCCATTTTTTTATTTTACTTTTTTTTTTGTTATTGGCCTTTACATAAGTAAATTTCATCCATCAGAGATAAAATCAATCAGATTCTTCCCACAGTTAACTTAAATACTGTAACTACTACAACTCCTTCTATTGATGTCTGTCTTGATGAGTTTACTCCAATCGACCTTTGTGAGTTAGACAAAATAGTTTCCTCATCCAAACCTTCAACTTGTCTTTTAGACCCTATTCCTACCAGGTTATTTAAAGAAGTCTTCCCACTTATTGGTAGCTTTATTCTTCATATAATCAATTCTTCATTAACTTTAGGCCATGTACCGCAGGCTTTTAAAACGGCTGTAATTAAACCCTTACTCAAAAAGCCAACGCTAGATCCAGGAGCTTTAGCTAATTATAGACCAATCTCTAATCTCCCTTTCATTTCAAAAATCTTAGAAAGAGTTATTGCTGCGCAATTATTTGACCACCTGCAGGGAAATGGTTTACTTGAAGAGTTTCAATCTGGGTTTAGAATCCATCATAGTACTGAAACAGCCTTAGTGAAGGTCACTAACGACCTCCTCATTGCATCTGATAATGGACTAGTTTCTGTACTTGTCCTTTTAGACCTTAGTGCAGCTTTTGATACTATCGATCATAATATTCTACTTGATAGATTAGAACACTATGTTGGACTTAATGGAACTTCGTTGCAATGGTTTAGATCTTATTTATCTGATAGGTTCCAGTTTGTTCATGTAAATAATGAGTTTTCTTTCAACTCAAAGCTTAGTCATGGAGTTCCACAGGGATCTGTGCTAGGCCCTACTCTTTTTAGTTTATATATGCTTCCGTTAGGCAACATTATTAGAAAGCACTGTATACATTTTCATTGTTATGCAGATGACACACAATTATACCTGTCAATGAAGCCAGATGATAGTAATCAATTAGCCAAGTTAGAAGCCTGTCTTAAGGAAATCAAAGCTTGGATGACTTGTAATTTCCTGCTATTAAATTCAAATAAGACTGAAGTCATTCTTGTTGGTCCAAAAAACCTTAGAAATTCCTTTCCAAATCAAACTTTCAGTTTGGATGCGGTTACTTTTTCTCTTAATAGCTCTGTGAGGAACCTTGGAGTTATTTTTGATCAGGATTTGTCCTTCAATTCACATATTAAATTTGTTTCTAAGACTGCCTTCTATCATTTGCGTAATATTGCCAAGATTAGGAGCATCTTGTCTCAGAGTGATGCTGAGAAACTGATCCACGCTTTTGTTAGCTCAAGATTAGATTATTGTAATTCTTTATTATCAGGCTGTCCTAAAACATCTTTAAAAAGTCTTCAGCTGATCCAAAATGCTGCAGCAAGAGTTTTAACAGGTACTAGAAAGAGAGATCATATCTCTCCGGTTCTGGCCTCCCTTCATTGGCTTCCCATAGAGTTTAGAATTAAGTTTAAAATCCTTCTTCTTACTTACAAAGCTCTAAACAATCAGGCTCCTTTTTATTTAAAAGATCTGATACTACCGTATTATCCTAACAGAGCACTACGCTCCCAAAATGCAGGATTACTTGTAATACCTAGAATCTCCAAAAGTACAATGGGAGGCAGAGCCTTCAGCTATCAAGCTCCTCTCCTGTGGAATCAGCTGCCAATCTGGATTCGGGAGTCAGACTCGATCTCTGTTTTTAAGAATACGGCTAAAACCTACCTTTTTGATATAGCCTACAATTAGGGAGGGATCATGTGTTTCTGAACCCTCCCTTAGATATGCTGCTAATAGGTTTAGTCAGCCGGGGGACCTCCAGTAATGCACTGGGCCTCACTCCTTTCCTCACTCTCTATGAAATATTTTTTTTTTGCTGGTCATTAACATCTGTTTGTTCTCTCCCATAGATTGAGTCCCCATCGTGCTGTTTGCTCTCTACATGTCTGTTCTTTTCTTCTTCTCTATCCCCTCACCCCCCCCAGCCAGTCGCAGCAGATGACTGCCCCTCCCTGAGCCTGGTTCTGCTGGAGGTTTCTTCCTGTTAAAAGGGAGTTTTTCCTCTCCACCGTCGCCAAGTGCTTGCTCACGGGGGATCGCCTGATTGCTGGGGTCTTTCTGCAACTGTGGGGGTTCCCCCCTACAGTTGATAGTGCTATGAGATGACTGTTGTTGTGAAATGGCGCTATATAAATAAAGTTGAATTGAATTGAATTGAATTGAAGTAACTAGAAAAGCACTCGGAGAGCGCAGACCTTCGCCAAGCGCCACAGTTCCCCCCATACAGTGTTTGTGTGTACGTTTTCCGATTCCTTGACCATGAAAACATATGACTAGCAATTGGATTGACAATGATAGGATTAGTGGTTCAGTAGTTATTCACGAAAATCGCATTTTCCGTAATGGCGGTTTTGTTCTGGAAGGTGATCCGGATCACCACCAAAATGTAATCATCTGTAGGATAACCCATTTCTGACAATCTGTGAAAATTTCATGAAAATCCGTCCATAACTTTTTGAGTTATCTTGCTAACAAACAAACAAACAGGCAGACAGACAAACCAGCGCCGATGAAAACATAACCTCCTTGGCGGAGGTAATGATGAAGACTGTGGTCTCTGTGGCAATTGATAATTTGTAAAAATCTGTGGGGTATTAAATATGCCTATGAGTGTATAGTTGTTCAAGTAAAATAGATAGCAACTAAGTAACATATAAAGTTCCATCCATCCATCCATCTTCTACCGCTTTTCCGGAGGTCCGGGTCGCGGAGGCAGCAGTTCAAGCAGAGAAGCCCAGGCTTCCCTCTCCCCAGCCACCTGCTCCAGCTCTTCAGAGGGGATACCAAGGCGTTCCCAGACTAGCTGGGAGACATAGTCTCTCCACCGAGTCCTGGGTCTGCCCCGGGGTCTCCTCCCAGTGGGACGTGCCTGAAACACCTCAAATGGGAGGCGTCCAGGAGGCATCCTAATCAGATGCCCATACCACCTCAACTGACTCCTTTCAATGTGGAGGAGCAGCGGTTCTACTCTGAGCCTCTCCCGGATGACTGAGCTCCTCACCCTATCTCTGAGGGTGAGTCCAGCAATCCTACGGAGAAAGCTCATTTCAGCCGCTTGTATCCGCGATCTCGTTCTTTCGGTCATTACCCAAAGCTCGTGACCATAGGTGAGAGTAGGAACGTAGATTGACTGGTAAATCGACAGCTTTGCCTTAGAACTAAGCTCCCTCTTCACCACAACAGACCGGTACAACGTCCGCATCACTGCAGATGCTGCTCCAATCCGTCTGTCGATCTCTCGCCCCATTTTCCCCTCACTCGTGAACAAGACCCCAAGATACTTAAACTCCTCCACTTGGGGCAGGAGCCTGTCCCCAACCCGGAGAGGACAATCCACCTTTTTCCGGCTGAGGACCATGGACTCGGACTTGGAGGTGCTGATTCTCATCCCAGCCGCTTCACACTCAGCGGCAAACCGTCCCAGCAAGAGCTGTAGGTCATTGCTGGATGAAGCCAACAGGACAACATCATCTGCAAACAACAGAGATGAGATCCTGTGGTCACCAAGCATGACACCCTCCATTCCCTGGCTGCGCCTAGAAATCCTGTCCATAAAAATTATGAACAGGACCGGTGACAAAGGGCAGCCCTGGCGGAGTCCAACTCTCACTGGGAATGACTCCGACCGAGTGTTGGCAATGCGAACTAAACTCTCACAACGGTCGTACAGAGACCGAATAGCTCGTAACAACAAGCCCGATACCCCATACTCCCGAAGCACCCCCCACAAAAATCCACGAGGGACGCGGTCAAATGCCTTCTCCAAGTCCACAAAACACATGTAAACTGGTTGGGCAAACTCCCACGAACCCTCAAGAATTCTCGAGAGGGTAAAGAGCTGGTCCGATGTGCCACGGCCAGGACGAAAACCACATTGCTCCTCCTGAATCCGAGGTTCGACCAACGGCCGGACTCTCCTCTCCAGTACCTTGGCATAGACCTTCCCAGGGAGGCTGAGGAGTGTGATCCCTCTAAAGTTGGAGCACACCCTCCGGTCCCCTTTTTTGAAGAGAGGAACCACCACCCCGGTTTGCCATGCCAAAGGCACTGCCCCCGACCTCCACGCAATGTTGCAGAGGCGTGTCAACCATGACAACCCAACAACATCCAGGGCCTTGAGGTACTCGGGGCGAATCTCGTCCACCCCCGGGGCCCGGCCACCAAGGAGATTTTTAACCACCTTGGCGACCTCAGCCCCTGTGATAGGCGAGTCATCCCCCTCGTCCCCAAACCCTGCTTCCTCTGTGGAAGGCGTATCAGTGGGATTGAGGAGATCCTCGAAGTATTCCTTCCACCGCCCGACGATATCCCCAGTTGAAGTCAACAGTGTCCCATCCGCACCATACACAGTGTGGACGGGGAGCTGCTTTCCCCTCCTGAGCCGCCGAACAGTTTGCCAGAATCTCTTTGAAGCCGACCGAAAGTCTTGTTCCATGGCCTCACCGAACTCCTCCCATACCCGCGTTTTTGCTTCAGCAACCACCCGAGCTGCACTCCGCTTGGCCTGCCGGTACACCTCAGCTGCTTCGGGAGTCCTACAAGCCAACCAAGCTTGATAGGACTCCTTCTTCAGCTTAATGGCCCCCCTCACCACTGGTGTCCACCACTTGGTTCGGGGGTTGCCACCACGAGATGCACCGACCACCTTGCGGCCGCAGCTCTGGGCTGCCGCTTCAACAACAGAGGTGGAGAACATGGTCCATTCAGACTCCATGTCTCCAGACTCCCTCGGAATGTGGTTGAAGTTCTTCCGGAGGTGGGAGTTGAAGACCTCCCGGACAGGGGCCTCAGCCAGACGCTCCCAGCACACCCTCACTATACGTTTGGGTCTACCAGGTCTGAATGGCTTCCTCCCCTGCCATCGGATCCAACTCACCACCAGGTGGTGATCAGTTGACAGCTCTGCACCTCTCTTTACTCGGGTGTCCAAGACATACGGTCGCAGGTCTGATGATACGATAACAAAATCGATCATCGACCTGCGGCCTAGGGTGTCCTGGTGCCAGGTGCACATATGGACACCCTTATGCTTGAACATGGTGTTCGTTATAGACAGACTGTGGTTAGCACAGAAGTCCAATAACTGAACACCACTCGGGTTCAGATCGGGCAGGCCGTTCCTCCCAATCACCCCCCTCCAGGTTTCACTGTCGTTGCCCACGTGCGCATTGAAGTCCCCCAGTAGGACAATGGAGTCTCCAGGAGGAGCACCCTCCAGCACCCCAGTCACAGACTCCAAAAAGGGTGGGTACTCTGAAACATCATTTGGTGCATAGGCACAAATGATGGTCAGGACCCGTTTCCCAACCCGAAGGCGCAGGGAAGCAACCCTTTCGTCCACCGGGGAAAACTCCAATATAGAGGCAGCAAGGTGGGGCGATACAAGAATACCTACCCCTGCTCGTCGCCTCTCGCCCGGGGCAACTCCAGAAAAGGCCAAGCTCCAGCCCCTCTCCAGGAGACTGGTTCCGGAACCGGAGCTGTGTGTTGAGGTGAGGCCGACTATATCTAGCCGGTATCGCTCAATCTCGTACACCAGCTCAGGCTCCTTCCCCACCAGAGAGGTGACATTCCACGTACCAAAAGCCAGTTTAGAAAGCTTGGGATCAGTCCGCCAAGGTCTCCGCCTTTGACTGCCACCTAATCCACATAGCACCGGACTTCCATGATCCCTCCTGCAGGTGGTGAACCTACTGGAGGGCGGACCCATGTAACTCCTTCGGGCTGAGCCCGGCCGGGTCCCATGGGTGGAAACCCGGCCAGGCTCAGCCCGAAGGAGTTACATGGGTCCGCCCTCCAGTAGGTTCACCACCTGCAGGAGGGATCATGGAAGTCCGGTGCTATGTGGATTAGGTGGCAGTCAAAGGCGGAGACCTTGGCGGACTGATCCCAAGCTTTCTAAACTGGCTTTTGGTACATATAAAGTTGACATATATTTTTAACAGATCTCATTCCATGTGCCCTTTTTTTATTAATGTGTGCCCCACCTCTCAAATGGTCTCTGCACAGCCCTGAAATTAATTTAAGTGACCACTAAACTGAAGCTGTCTACAACACATTGGAGAAAAATTGTTGCATAACGTAAACTGTGATAACCAAATGTTACCGTTTTAGGGCTCAGTGTTTTAAAATTCAAACTGCTGCATAATTTAAGAAAAAAACCTTACTTTTAACATTGTTTTTTCCTCTTTCGCTCTGCTTTGAATATCCACCATACTGGAGTCTGCCAGCCGCAGCCAGAGGGCGCCAGCATCCCGCCTGTAGAGGGGGCCCATTTGCCACAATACACACTCAGCACATATAATTATGACTCTTTTATTATTATTTTTATTCTTCTGATTCTCATGTCACCCTCAAAAGAATGCCGCCCTGGGTGCCTGCTCACATGACGCATGTCTGAGCCTACCACTGAGAGAGAGAGCGGAGAGAGGCAGAGAGGTGGGGAAGGAGACCTGACTTACAGCCACATCCTCATGGTCACATCGCCACAGCCTCATTGTCAGCCTCATTTCTAATGGAGATGATGCGGATTACAGAGGACTTATCCAGGACTTCATGGATTGGTGCCAACAAAACTGCCTCCAGAGTAATGCGAGGAAAACTAAGGAATTGGCGGTGGACTGCTGCAGGTGAGGACAACCCCCCACAGCACCAGTAAACAACCAGGGAACAGACATTGAGAATAAGATGGTGACATCTTTCAAGTGTCTGGGTGTTGACCTGAACAATAAACTGGACTGGTCACACAACACCAACACGCTCTACAAGAAGGGGCAGCACAGGCTGTTCCTCCTGAGGAGGCTCAGATCTTTTGGAGTGCAAGGGGCACTCCTGAAGACCTTCTACGATTCGATGGTGGTATCAGCCATCACATTTGGAGTGGTCTGCTGGGGCAGCGGCGTTACGGCAGCCGACAGGAATAGACTGATCAAAAAAGCTAGCTCTTCTCCAGAGCTGGGACCATGTTAGCCAACGGCTCGTTAGCCGTTTCCATCTGTAGCGTCCTAGCCTCTAGTTCGTCCAGCCGGTTAACGACCGCTTTCAGCTCGTTGGCATGAGAGAGACCAGTCATGCCTAACGGTTCCAGTTTATCGTCAATAGCCTTCATTATCTTACTGGTCATAAGCTCAAATGATTTAGCGAGCTCAGGCCCCAGTTCCATCTCATCTTCATCTTGATCTTGTTCGCAGCCATGTTGGACTAATGGTGTAGCTGTGCTCTCGGTGTTTTGTTGTCGTGGCTTATTGCTGTTCTTACCTTTCGACGACAGTGGCATTGTTTTATGTTGTCTTGTCCTGTACTGCTCGAGAGTCATAATATTACGTTTGCTTGCAAGAAAGAAGCCGTATCTTCAGTGAGAATGTTGTATTTATTTAGGCGTTTATGGAGCTCCACAAAAGCCGACCGTCTCCTAAGCTGCCATCTTCCCAAAAGTTGCCAATTTTGTCCCTCTCTGAACATATAGACGACCTGGAGAACAGAGGGCAGCGAAAGAATATACGTATTGTCAATTTGTCAGAGAACATGGAAGGCGGGAATGCTTTGGACTTCTTTGAGCACTGGCTTCCAGATTTTCTTAATGTGGATACGAAGGATGGCCGGGTTAAGCTAGAGAGGGCTCACCGCTCCTTTGCAACGGCACCCGGCTCTAATCGGCGACCTCAGCCAGTCACCATCAGATTCCACTCATTTCCTGACATGCAGAGAGTGATGGCGGCAGCGCGACGTAAAGCAGGCAACGGCGACATTACCTTGGACGGGAGGAAAACATCCTTCTATCACTATCTTTCTGCTGACGTTCTTCGTAGATGAAAGGAATTTAACAAAGCCAAGCAGCGCCTGAGAGGAATTGGAGCAGAATATTTCATGCTGTTCCCCACAAGGCTGCAAGTATCCTTTAACGGAACTAAGAAAACTTTTCCCTCCCCAACTGAAGTAATGTCTTTTGTATCCAGTGTGACAATTCAGGGAAGATGAGAATGTGGGCCCTAAGGTTGGACAGTGTATTTATTATTATCCATCTCTGTGCCTTATTATGACTCTCTGTGTGTGATGTGTGGTTTAAATAATGGACACAGCTCTTTGTGTTTAATACACACATGTCAGTCCGTTAAGCCAATTATTTAAGGAGAAAACTCTGTATCGAATATGACTTAAACTTAAATTTAAATGCATTGCTTGTTCTTAATATTAAGGGGCATTCCAGTAGCTCCCTGCCATCTGGATTATCACTTACCCCCTCCTTTTTTTTTTTCTCTTTCCCTGTTTTTTTTTGGGGGGGGGCACTTGTGTAAAGGATGGAATTATTCGTAGGCTGTGCCTACTTCTCTTTTTTTTATTTAAATTTTTTATTTTTTTTTTACTATTTATTCAATTCTTTTTTTTTTTTTTTTTTGCATTGCATTTGTTTTTGTTTTTTTGCATTGCCCCCCCTCTTCTTGCTTTTCTTGTGATGTGTTTTGGCCTTTAGTAAGTGCCTCGAAGAATAGCAATCCCCATGCGATCTGGGGAAGGAGCCTACTTATTATTTATTGGTTTTGTGTATTTTTTGTTTTGGGTTTGTGTTTGGGTGTGTGTTTTGTGCTCAGCAGTGGTCTACCGTATTAATATTTATATTATTTGTACATTACATTATGCCAAATACATAAAAGTCTCACATGTACAAAATGGAGTGCTGGAGGCATATTTATTAGTCTCTATAGGGTACATAAATCCTAATGCCTTATTCCAATAGGATTAAACTTTGTTCTTGGAATGTGAGGGGCTTGAAGGGGAATGTGAAGCAAAGAAAGGTTTATGCTTTATTGAAAAGAGAGAGAGTAGAGCTGGCTTTATTACAGGAAACACACCTGGACGATAATGGACACCGTAAACTTAAATATGGTTGGGTTGGCCAGGTTTATTCCTCCTCTTTTACCACCAGCAGCAGGGGTGTAGTTATTCATTCATTCATTCATCTTCTTCCGCTTAATCCTTTTCGGGTCGCGGGGGGGCTGGAGCCTATCCCAGCATCTTTGGGTGAGAGGCAGGGTACACCCTGGACAGATCGCCAGTCCATCGCAGGGCCAACACAGAGAGACAGACAACCATTCACTCTCACAGTCATACCTAAGGACAATTTAGAATCCCCAGTTTGATGCCAATTAACTAGTTATATTAATACATAAAAATCTCCCATTTCAGCTGGTGAAATGCGTTAAAGACACGCATGGAAGATATGTGATTATTAAAGGGGTTTTATATGGTGAAAAGATTGCTATTATGAATCTTTATTGTCCACCAAATTATTCACCTAGCTTCTTGGTTAAGGCCTTCTCTGAATTTGCAGAGCTTTCCCCAGCAATAACTTTAGTGGGAGGAGACTTTGTTTACTTAACCCCCTGCTTGATAGACACCCTCCTCGAAATACATCTTTAACAACTCAGGCTGATGCTCTTTATGCTATTTGTGAAGAAATGAATTTAGTAGATGCATGGCGAACTTTCCACCCATCTGCTAAAGAATTTACATTTTATTCCCCCCCTCATAAGTGTCATACAAGGATTGATTATTTTTTCATTTCTAAACTCTTGGTACAATCGGTGTCGTCTTGTACAATATGCAACATTATTCTTAGTGACCATGCAACAGTATTAATAGATTTATCTGTTGGTTTAGGACAGGTTAAGAGTAGACAATGGCGATTTGATACATACCTTCTAAAAGATGAAAAGTTTACTACTTACTTCAGAGATGATTTTAAAATATTTTTTGCTATCAACTCTCAATCTACCAATGACTCATCCTTATTATGGGGAAACATCTAAAGTCTATATCAGAGGCCTAATCATAGCATATTTAGCCTCAAAAAAACGAAAGCAAAAAGAACAGCAATCTAAATTTGAAAAGGAACTGGAAGAGATTAAGAGAGTACTTGGTTCATTATTAGATCCTATATTATTGCAGAGAAAGTATGCCACACAAGCGGCGCTAGATGCATTATTAACTCAACAAGCTAAGAGTGCTCTTCTTTTCTCAAAACAGAGGTTATATAAATTTGGAGACAAACCTAGTAAGTATTTGTCTCGTTTAACAAAAATCAGAACAAATTCCCAACTGATTCCTTCAGTTGTAGGTCTAAATGGCATGCGTTATTTTGATAACAAAAATATTAATAATACCTTTAAGCACTTTTATATTCAGCTATATACAGCGGACCAGACAGTAGGGGCCTCATATAAGATGGACTCTTTCTTGGACAGCCTAGCTCTCCCTACTATTTCTGATACTCAGAGACATGATTTAAATTCTCCCATCTCTAGAGAAGAGGCTGTATTAGCAATTAACAGTTTACAATCAGATAAAGCACTGGGGCCAGATGGCATGAGCAGTGAATTTTACAAAGAATTTCAGGATATACTTGTGGATCCATTTTTGGAGATGATAGAACACTCCTTTACCTCTGAGAGCTTACCTCAGTCATTAAGAGCTGCTGACATCTCTCTAATTCTTAAAAAAGGCAAGTGTCCTGAAGATTGCTCAGGATATAGACCTATTGCTCTTTTAAATCAAGATGTTAAACTGTTATCTAAGATCCTGGCTCTGTGGTTAGAGAAGGTTTTGCCTTTTATCATTAGGGAGGACCAGACAGGTTTTATCAAAGGCAGAAGCTCTAGTCACAACATTAGGAGGCTTTTAAATATTAATTTCTGTCAATCACAAGAAAATGACACTGTAATCATCTCATTGGATGCAGAGAAAGCCTTCGACCGAGTTGAGTGGCCTTATCTATTTAGAGTGTTACAAAAATTTAATCTGGGGGATAATTTTATCAAATGGATCAAACTTTTGAATAATAAACCTTTGGCATTAGTCATAACAAATGGTTATAGATCGGATCATTTCCCAATTTATTGTTCAACATGTCAAGGCTGTCCCTTAAGCCCTGCACTTTTTGTCCTTGTGGTACAACCTTTGGCTGAAGCCATCAGACAGGAGCCAGCTGTCAGGGGTATAGATGTAGGGGAGACGCAACATAAAGTTGCCCTTTATGCGGATGACGTTTTGTTGTACGTAGCAGAGCCTGCTACCTCTGTTCCGCCACTGGTTGATATCATTAATTATTCTGGGTCTTTTTCTGGTTACAAAATTAATTTCTCTAAATCTTTAGCTATGCCCATGGGAAGCCTCAGAAATAGAACAAACTCCCTTATATCATTTCCATTTCACTGGTCTATGTCAGGTTTTGTGTACTTGGGTATTCAGATTACTCCTATGTTCCATCAGATGTTTAAAGCTAATTTTAACCCTCTCCTAGACACTATAAAGAAGGACTTAAACAGGTGGTGTTCACTTCCCCTATCATTACTCAGCAGAGTGTCTATCATCAAAATGAATATCCTGCCTAGGTTATTGTACCCCCTACAGATGGTTCCAATATTTATAACTTATAAGGTTTTGAAGTTACTCATTGGTTGGTTGAGTGATTTTTATCTGCAACTAGAAAAGCACTCGGAGAGCACAGACCTCCGCCAAGTACCTCAGTTCCCCCTAATATTGAGATTTTCCCCAAATGTAATAGTCCTACATTTATTTTATCTATATTTTCAGATTCCTTGACTATCAAAACATACCTTTAGCAATTGGATTCACATTGATATCTTTGTTAGTTGAGTAGTTATTGACAAAAATCACTTTTTCGGTAATTGCGGTTTTCTTGTGGCTATAGCTCCATAGCTTTTGAAGATTCAACAAATCCATTGGCACACTACTGATTCCTCAGTGTCTTGGCTATATTTTGGTGTTTGTTGTATGTTTATATCTTATTTTGTTATCTTACAGTGATGAAAATTCCAAAGATCCCCTATTATTTCCTGTTCTGGATCACAGTATCCGGATTTTTTGCAGGATTGGGATCAGTCATTGATATTTCGTAGAACCTATTGGGATCGTATCCCGTATTTTTTTTGGCAAGCGTCCTGACCATTTATTGGCCCTATCTCGCAATGATAAAGAATCCTTTAAAAAATTCCTGGATCCAGATGGTGATCCAGATCACTCCCAAAATCTAATCATTTCTTCCTTGTCCCATCTGGGACTTGTCCAGAAAATTTCGTCAAAATCCGTTCATAACTTTTTGAGTTATGTTGGTAACAGACAGACAAACAAACAAACAAACCCCGGTAAAAACATTACCTCCTTGGCGGAGGTAATAAAAGGAAGCCGAGGTTAAAAATGGTAAAATTAGAACTTCCAAGTTCAATGGGAGGTTTGGATGTTCCGAACATTAAATGGTATCAAATAGCATCTCAACTAAGGTTTATAGCAGAATGGGTTAAAGATGATCCTACTTCTGTTTGGTTGGGTCTTGAAAAGTCACAGGCCTCCTGTTCACTGTTGGGCCTTTTGTCTTGTAAAAATTTAAAGTCAGTTAGAAATCTCTGTGATAATAACCCCATAATTTGCAACACTCTAAAGGCTTGGTTTATGGCACAAAAACTTGAAGGAAGATCAGATTTAACTACTTTATTAATCCCCATTCAAGGCAATCCGGACTTTGTTCCTGGTATGATGGACAGTGGTTGTAATAGATGGACAGTTAAAGGGTTAAAGAAAATTTATGACCTTTTTGATGGTGCATTGTTATCATTTGAACAGCTTCAGGAGAAATTTGGTCTTTCTAGACAAATTTTTTTTTTTTAGATACCTTCAGATCCGAGATTTCATAACTAGAAAGACCACACTCAATGTAAATGCCACAGTGTCTGCAGTTGAGCGGTTACTTCTTTTAGGCCCAACCAAAAAATTTATAAGATAAGATAAGATAAGCCTTTATTAGTCCCACAACGGGGAAATTCCAGGATTGCAACAGCACAGGGATAGCAACACTCAGAGCAACAATCAGAAGGCAAGAAAAAAACAAGCAAGCAAGAGCAGCTAATATACATATGTACGTATTACTATAAAATATATATATATACACACACACACAGACACACAGTGCAGAGCATTGTAGCTGGATGGAATAAATATATGAATATATGAACACACAGTGCAGAGCATTGTAGCTAGATGGAATAAATATGTAAATATATAAACACCCACAGTACGGAGCATTGCAGCTAGGTGGAATAAATATGCAAGTATATAAACACACACAGTGCGGAGCAATGTAGCTAGATGGAATAATATGTAGATATATAAATATATAAACACACCCAGTGCTGAGCATTGTAGCTAGATGGAATAAATATGTAAATATATAAACACACACAGTGCAGAGCATTGTTGCTAGATGGAATGAAACAGCATAACCGTCTACTTAGTTATCCTACATGGTATGATTATGTGCCCATACATATTCTCACCCTCCATAGCGACCGGTATGTTCCTAGTTGTATGCCGGAGGGGACCATTGTGTAAGTCTATTGCATCTTTTGCATTCAAAAAACTATTAGTTTGTTACGTCTTTTTGCTATCTCTGCGAGCAGCCCTGCTTAGGTTGTACAGTCTGACAGCCGTTGGTAGGAAGGACCTACGAAACCTCTCGGTTGTGCACCTGGGATGATGTAGTCTGCTGCTAAATGAGCTCCTCAGTGCATTCAGTATGTCCTGCATAGGGTGGAACTCGGACTCCAGCAGAGATGACAGTTTAGCCACCGTCCTTCTCTCTCCTATCTCCTCCATCGGATCAAGGCGCTGCCCCAGGACAGAGCTAGCTTTCTTAATCAGTTTGTTCAGTCTCTTCCTATCGGCTGCAGTAATGCCACTGCCCCAGCAGACCACTCCAAAAGTGATGGCTGATGCCACCACCGTGTCATAGAATGACTTCAGCAGCGCCCCTTGTACACCAAAAGACCTGAGTCTCCTCAGCAGGAACAGCCTGCGCTGTCCCTTCTTGTAGAGTGCATCAGTATTGTGTGACCAGTCTAGTTTATTGTTCAGATGAATACCCAGGTACTTATAGGATGTCACCATCTCGATGTCTGTTCCCTGTATATTTACTGGTACTGTGAGGGGCTGCCCATGCCTGCGGCAGTCCACCACCAGCTCCTTAGTTTTCCTCGCGTTGATCTGGAGGCAGTTCCGATGGCACCAGTCCACGAAGTCCTGGATAAGCCCTCTGTACTCAGCTTCATCTCCATTGGAGATGAGGCCAACGATCGCAGAGTCATCAGAGAACTTCTGTAGATGGCAGTGTGTTGTGTTGTGTGAGAAGTCCGCAGTATAAAGAGTGAACAGGAAGGGAGCCAGCACCGTTCCCTGGGGGGCCCCCGTGCTACTGATGATCGTGTCGGACACACAGTCCCGGGTTCTCACAAACTGAGGCCGGTTCGTGAGGTAGTCCAGGATCCATGATGACAGGTGCTGGTCCACCCCTGCGCGCAGCAGCTTGTCCTTCAGGATCATCGGTTGGATGGTGTTGAAAGCACTGGAGAAGTCAAAGAACATGATCCTCACCATATTCCCGGGCTTCTCCAGGTGGGACAGAGAACGGTGAAGGAGGAAGATCACCGCTTTATAACTCGCTGTTACAGTGTCTTAAGTCAGTCAGATGTGTTGTGTGTGTCATTTATGCAGGATCTTAAACAGAAATGGCAAAGTGAACTTGGTGTAAATATTTGTGAGGATTCATGAGATGCAATCTGGAAGTGTGCCAAGAAGATCTCGATATGCAATCGTGCAAGACTATTGCAATACAAAATCTTACATTGCTTACAAATCTCTCTCAGTAAAAGATCCAACATAAATCCCCAGCTTTCACCCATGTGTCTGAAGTGTAAAATTTCAGTTGGTACCTATACTCATTGTGCTTGGTCTTGTCCTAAAATCCAAGCATACTGGCTGGACGTTGTACAAGACATGAGTCAGATATTTGGTGTGAATGTAGACATGGATCCTTGCTCTTTGCTACTGGGACACCCAAACCAAAAAAAAACCAAAACCAAAAAACCAGGCCTTACTTTTTGGAAGCTTTGCAAGACTGTATAATATCCTTGCATACGCGGCAAGAAGTAATATTTTTTTTGTCAGGGATATGTGACAAACCAACTAAAACAAACTGGCATAAAATTATCATGGAGTGTTTCCCTTTGGAATATTTAACATGTTTACTTCACTCAACAAACAGACATTTTATGAAAATATGGACCCCATATCTCAAATTCTCTAACCTTACGATGGCTTTGATTCTTGGGAACGTTAACTTGGGTTAAATATGATTTCTTTATTCCTGGACCTTGTTTGTGGTGCCGTAATGGATACGCTCCTCTGTACAAGTGTACAAGTGCTGGTTTATGTATGTACATGTATGAGTTTCTGGCTGTGAAGTATATCTTTTTTCCCCTTTTTTTTCTTTTTTTTTTAATTTCAATCTCTAATTTTGTGTAGATCAGTGCTGTGCTGAGCTGTTTTTCACATTTTGATTGTTTTTTTATTTGTGTGTGTGTGTGTGTGTGTGTGCAAAACAAACAAAAAAAATCAATAAATACAATTTTAAAAAAAAACAAAAAAAACCTAGCTCTGTTCTGGGGCGACGCCTCGACCCAGTGGAGGAGATAGGAGAGAGGAGGCTGGTGGATAAGCTGTCATCTCTGCTGGAGTCTGAGTCCCACCCCATGCAGGACACGCTGAACGCACTGAGGAGTTCTTTTAGCGGTAGGCTGTGCCATCCTAGGTGCAGGACGGAGAGGTTCCGCAGGTCCTTTCTACCTACGTGTGTCAGACTTTATAACCTAACCAGGGCTGCTCATAGAGGTCATATTGAATGTACTAAACGTAACAGCCTTGCACAATAAATTGTCCCCTCCATTATACAACAAGGACAAAATCAATCATTACTGGGGGTGGCAACAACACTGTTGATTCAAATATGAAATATATTGTCTGGGTACAAATTCATATTCTGCAGGGTAACTTAACAAACTGTAATGCTGTTATTCCATCTAGCTGCAATGCTCCTGCACTGTGTATATATCTGTGTACATATGTATATTCATCTACTGCTTTGGCTAACCAGTTCTTATTATCTTATTAACTATTGCTCTGAGTGCTGGTGTCCCTTTGCTGCTGTAATCCTGGAATTTCCCCATTGTGGGACTAATAAAAGCTTATCTTATCTTATCCACAAATGGCGAAAACATGGAACAGTGGTGAACCTTCCCAGGAGTGGCCGGCCGACCAAAATTATTCCAAGAGCACAGTGACGACTCATCCAAGAGGTCACAAAAGACCCCACAATAGCATCCAAAGAACTGCAGGCCTCACTTGCCTCAGTTAAGGCCAATGTTCATGACTCCACCATAAGAAAGAGACTGGGCAAAAAATGACCTGCATGGCAGAGTTTCAAGATGAAAACCACTGTTGAGCAAAAAGAACCTAAAGGCTTGTCTCAGTTTTGCCAGAAAACATCTTGATGATCCCCAAGACTTTTAGGAAAATGCTCTGTGGACTGACAAGACAAAAGTTGAACTTTTTGGAAAGTGTATGTCCCATTACATCTAGTGTTAAAGTAACACAGCATTTCAGAAAAGGAACATCATACCAACAGTAAAATATGGTGGTGGTAGTGTGATGGTTTGGGGCTGTTTTGCTGCTTCAGGACCTGGAAGACTTGCTGTGGTAAATGGAACCATGAATTCTGTTGTCTACCAAAAAATCCTGAAGGAGAATGTCCGACCATCTGTTTGTGACCTCAAGCTGAAGCACACTTGGGTTCTGCAGCAGGACAATGATCCATAACACACCAGCAAATCCACCTCTGAATGGCTTAAGCAAAACAAAATGAAGACTTTGGAGTTTCCTAGTCAAAGTCCTGACCTGAAGCCGATTGAGATGCTGTGGCATGACCTTAAAAAGGCGGTTCATGCTCAAACCCTCCAATGTGGCTGAATTACAACAATTCTGCAAAGATGAGTGGGCCAGAATTCCTCCACAGCGCTGTAAAAGACTCATTGCCAGTTATCACAAATGCTTGATTGCAGTTGTTGCTGCTAAGGGTGGCCCAACCAGTTATTAGGTTTAGGGGGCAATCAGTTTTTCACACAGGGCCATGTAGGTTTGGATTTTTTTTCCCCTTAATAATAAACACCTTAATTTAAAAACTGCATTTTGTGTTTACTTGTGTTATCTTTGTCTCATATTTAAATTTGTTTGATGATCTGAAACATTTAAGTGTGACAGGAAAAAAATGAGAAATCAGGAAGGGGAGGGGGGCAAACACTTTTTCATACCACTGTATGACATCCACCCATTCATTTAAAGAGGAATTGATGAAAGGAGTAATTTCTGGAAAAACAAGAATCCGTGCAGGATTCTCACTTTCAGCCTCTCTCTTTCAGGTCTTTTCCTGGTTGATCTTTTACTTCGTCTTACTGCAGTCATGTCTGGATCCAGAGACCTACCAGGTGAGTGTTTATTGGTGGAGACATCTTAATTTTAATCTTATTCATTGTTTAGTTTTGATCATTGAAAGGAAGGTTTGGTGCATACTGTTGTACCAAGTCATCAGTTTGCTATCAGTCACCAGCATTATGACCCACATACAGTGGGGCAAAAAAGTATTTAGTCAGCCACCAATTGTGCAAGTTCTCCCAGTTAAAAGATGAGATGTCTCCAATTTTCATCATAGGTATACCTCAACTATGAGAGACAAAATGAGAACAAAAAAAAAAAAATCCAGAAAATCACATTGTCTGATTTTTAAAGAATTTATTTGCAAATTATGGTGGAAAGTAAGTATTTGGTCACCTACAAACAAGCAAGATTTCTGGCTCTCACAGACCTGTAACAACTTCTTTAAGAGGCTCCTCTGTCCTCCACTCGTTACCTGTATTAATGGCACCTGTTTGAACTCGTTATCAGTATAAAAGACACCTGTCCACAACCTCAAACAGTCAGACTCCAAACTCCACTATGGCCAAGACCAAAGAGCTGTCAAAGGACATCAGAAACAAAATTGTAGACCTGCACCAGGCTGGGAAGACTGAATCTGCAATAGGTAAGCAGCTTGGTGTGAAGAAATCAACTGTGGGAGCAATTATTAGAAAATGGAAGACATACAAGCGGGGCTCCACGCAAGATCTCACCCCGTGGGGTCAAAATGATCACGAGACCACACGGGGGACCTAGTGAATGACCTGCAGAGAGCTGGGACCAAAGTAACAAAGGCTACCATCAGTAACACATTACGCCGCCAGAGACTCAAATCCTGCAGTGCCAGACGTGTCCCCCTGCTTAAGCTAGTACATGTCCAGGCCCGTCTGAAATTTGCTAGAGAACATTTGGATGATCCAGAAGAGGATTGGGAGAATGTTATATGGTCAAATGAAACCAAAATAGAAGTTTTTGGTAAAAACTCAACTTGTCGTGTTTGGAGGAGAAAGAATGCTGAGTTGCATCCAAAGAGCACCATACCTACTGTGAAGCATGGGGGTTGAAACATCATGCTTTGGGGCTGTTTTTCTGCAAAGGGACCAGGACGACTGATCCGTGTAAAGGAAAGAATGAATGGGGCCATGTGTTGTGAGATTTTAGTGAAAACCTCCTTCCATCAGTAAGGGCATTGAAGATGAAACGTGGCTGGGTCTTTCAGCATGACAATGATCCCAAACACACCGCCCGGGCAATGAAGGAGTGGCTTCGTAAGATCTGCATGGAGGAATGGGCCAAAATACCAGCAACAGTGTGTGAAAACCTTGTGAAGACTTACAGAAAGCGTTTGACCTCTGTCATTGCTAACAAAGGGTCTATAACAAAGTATTGAGATGAACTTTTATTACTGACCAAATACTTATTTTCCACCATAATTTGCAAATAAACTCTTTAAAAATCCTTCAGTGTGATTTTCTGGATTTTTTTTTTCTCATTTTGTCTCTCATAGTTGAGGTATATCTATGATGAAAATTGGAGACCTCTCTCATCTTTTAACCTCTTGTGCTCCATTGTACCGCGGACGGGCAAGTCTCTGCATCCTAGAGCGCACGAGAGCGCATGAGGGCGCTCTCGTGCGCTCTAGGACGCATGGTGTAGATGGTGATGTAGGTGGTGATGGTGATGTAGTGGCGTCCAAGCGCACACTGAAAATGAAAGCTGCAGACACAGCCGCGAACAGATTAGTTCATCTGATTGACCTCTCATTCAACTAATAAGAGCCTTGAATTGGGTTTCTGAAACCTTGAAGAACCAATGACTGAAAACCTAGCCAGAAGGACCTGCCTGCTGTAAATGCAGTGAGCCAATTGAAGCAGAGAAGTTCGCGAGCTGTTTTTTTTAAGGCTGGGTGAAGACTGACTGCTGGAGCGGATCAAAAAAGGATTAGACGTTATGAGACGTTATGATTTCTTCCATGGTCATAGTCCGACGGAGGCTGACGACGAAAGCTGAGTGACACACACGCCTTCGCCAGTCTTTTTTTAATTACTACTGTTATTTGTTTGGAACAATCGTTCACCAAAAACCGCAATCATGGAAGCACAAAACCGCAATAATGGAATTATGTTTTGATCGGGTCGCGAGACCAGAACCACAAGCGGACCAGCGTCGCGTTCGTCTGACAGTGGGGAAGAGAAGTTCACCAGGACGCTGCTGTGAAGAGGTAAGGTGTTAAAAGCTAAATTATTCTTTATTCCTGACTATTCTTCTGTAGCGGGGGGGGGGGTGGGGGCGCAGTGACTGAGCTGCTGTCCCACATCCCACATGAGGCTAATCCGTCATGTAGCGATGGACGATCTCCGTCCTCTGTAGCGAGGGGGGGGAGACAACCCCCCCCCCACACACACACACACACACACACAGACACAGCCCTGAATGTGACCTTTCATTAGAGCCCAAAATGAAGCTTCTACATTGAATCATTCAAAAGTTACAGACGTTTTTCCAAACTGTGCCATTTGTCACAATTTGGCACAGTTCAAAAACGCCTGGGAACAGCCTGAGGAAAAAGCTGTGTAATATATTCATTTTTTGTGGTATTGTTACAAAATTTTGACCTCAGCTGGATAACACTTGGTTCTACATTTCTGTTGCATTTTCCAGCCCGGATCTGAAGCTGTGTGTTATTTGCAAGCATTTGTATCCAAAAAAACACCCAGGCCAAATTTATTTTCTTCAAGTTCAGTATGTTTAGATGACTGTAACTCAGTGGCCGGAGCACTTAGAAAGATTATGACTGTTTTGCCAAAAAATTCAAAGTGTTTTCTTTTAAATGAGACCAACCCCATGAAGATGCTGCAAAGGGTTGAAGAGCAGCTTTTGATTTACTTTGGGCACATTATTTTTTGGCGTTTTTAGGAAAATTGACCGGAGTGCAAGGGGTTAAGTGGGAGAACTTGCACAATTGATGGCTGACTAAATACTTTTTTACCCCACTGTAGTCAAGACAGAGGACTACTCAGTAGGTGATTTAAGGGGGGATAAGGAGGGATGCTATCCAGCAAAATGAACCAACATTATCCCCCTTGTTAACCTGCCATCCCCTCATCCCCATTCATAGGCATAAATCATGGGGGGACATGGGGAACACCCCCCCAACCTGGAAGAAGAAGAGAATTGCCCCCCAACTCAACTTTTCTTAATTTGCAACTTTTTTCCTGTAAATTTGCACCTTTTTTTGTCATAAAGTTACAGCTTTTTCACATAAAATTAAACCTTTTTTCCTCATAAAATTAAAACTTTTTTTCCTCAAAAATGTGCAACTTTTTTCTTGCAAATTTGAAACCGTTTTTCTTATAAATTTGTGATTTTGGTCTTGTAAATTTTCAACTCTTTTCTTGTAAATTTACAATGCTCATCTGGATGCTGGTTATTTTTTTATTCAGTGCAATTAAATTGCAATTTATGACTTTCTGAAATTTTAAATTGGCATCTTGTATCATATTTTTGCACCTTTAGTCTTGCAAAATTGCACCTAATTTACATTTATCCCTTTGTACCTTGTGCTAAATTTGTAAATACCAATTCCACCGCCATTGTTGAAAAATAACAAATCACCTACTGGGAATAGTGTTTTCACCCAAACAGTTGACATGAATGAGAATGATTAATGCTCTCATATGTGACCATATCCCGTAATTGTAGACTGCTTTGGCTGCACCATGATAAGAAATCTCAGTATGTTCCAGCCCACACATATAACAGAATATACAGATTGTTTTTGTCTCTCTGAACAAGCACAGCTGAACACATGGTCGCACATTCACACTCCGATTAACGCCTTTTAACGTCTTCATCTGCTGACTCTGCTGAAAGCGTGGCGTAAACAAGAAAAAAGTTGCTGCTCATCAGGATAACTACCCCAAACTGGAGATTTTTGCATTGGCAGCCAATCGATGTGCTGTAAACATTTGTGATTCTAAAAATTCAGGTTACTCCCGTGTCTTAAGTTTGCTCCCTGCACCCAAAATGTGTCTTCTCTGGAGTCATTTTGGAATCATTAATCCAGAACTGGTAATCAGTTTTTCTTGCAACTGTAGAGAAGCTGTGTCCACAGGGAAATTAAAAATGCTCTCATCCTGTTTTCCGGAGCGCCTAACATGCACTCATTCAAAAAAAGTGCTCCACTAGCAACCGTTAGACCTGTCACTCAAATCGTGGCGGGGATTTCACACATTTTGCCCTGGAATGTTCCTATCACTGGACTAAACCGCATCACACTGGTAAGAAAATACACGTCCCTCCAAGATTCTGCTGTTAAACATTGATGATGGTGTACTTCAGACTGGCTGGTGAGGTGTGCAGCTGATGAGCTCTGCAGCGCTCCAAAAGTTTTTTAACTTTCAGTGCCGTGGGTGCTGCAACAAAACATGCTGACCACTGAGAGTGAGCGCATTAAATGCCAGACTACATAGAAAATGAACAGAAAATGGTCGTCTACAGCAGAAGAAAACACGTCACAGCCTAAATCGGTGTTTCTTTTTCTCCCATGGAACACCTTTCTTCTTTTCTCCTTTTTTTGTGACTTTTCTTGTATTTGTGACTTTTATCATATCATTTTCTTTTTTTCTTGTAAATGTGCATTTTTTTTCTCTTAAATTTGTGACTTTTTTTCTTGCTTAGTGGAAGCTTTTTCCTAAAACATTTTAAACATTTTTCCTCCAATAAGTCACAATTTCCCTGTTAAATTGTAAGGTTTTATTGTAGGGATAGGGGTAGTTTCAGGTATTTTTCTTGATTAATTTGATTGTCTAGTGGCAAAATTAATCCTGGGGAAATTCAAATTTAACTTGAGCCAAATCGACAACCCAAATTTTGCAGGAATTTCAGTTTGAGAATAGTTGGACAAGGCTAATTATCATAGAACTTTTGCCATTTCAGAAATGCAAGATCTTAAATTTCATCAAGTGGCTTTTAAAAAGGGTCTTAAAAAGTCTTCAGTTATCTTGATTATAGCCACAGATACCCAACTCAAAGTGTCTAATGAAATAAATGCAGTGTATATTTCTTTGTGATGTATTTTAAAACCTCCAAAACACCATTCTGCAGTTAATGGAAACTATAAAGCACTTATTAAAAAAACTCTCAGAATAAAGTTGTTTATCCCATCTTGTTGTTTGTGTGTGCAGCCATCGAGGACAGCGGGATGGGCGGGATGAAGCTTCCCATCGGGATGACCCGCCGAGCCATCAGCTACGACGACAACCTGGAGGCGCCCATGTCCACGCCCCCCCACGACATCAGCATCAACAACCTGTGGAAACGGCCCATCATACCCGAGAGGAAGTTCACACACCTGGCTGAGGTGAGGAGACACGTTTAATGACTTGTTCTCTCAGCTGCTTCTCATCACATGAAATGTGATGATGGTAATGATGTTTTTTTTACTACCAGGAGGATGAGAGCGGTGCAGGAGGAGGTCCACCTACAGTCAAGGACAGTGGACCATCCAGACCACACGGCGTAGTGAAAACCAAGGCGTCTTCCGCCATCATGAACTCACTCATCACCAGTAAGTTATATTAATTGTTATGTCAATAATATTCTGTAGACATGGAAATTCAGTCTTACTGAGGGCCAGCAGGAGGGTAATGAATCAACTTTATTCTCTTATTTTAAGCTGAAATTTTTTAATTAAAAAACTTGTATCTTTGCTGAAAAGGGTTTCTAATTGGCAGGAGGGTGAGAAATGGCAAATTACAGGTTTAGGGAAAAAGTTGCATTTTGGAGAAGGATAAAGGTTGGAAATTTAGAAGACTGGGGGAAAAGTCACAAATTTAGACAATTGAGGGAAAAGTCGGGAAGAGTTGCAAATTTACTAGACTGGCAAAAAAATAGCAAATTTAGGAGACTAAAGGAAAAGTCACAAATTTAGGAGGTTAAGGAAAAGTTGGGGAAAAGTTGCAAATTTAGGACGCTGAGGGGGAAATTGGGGGCGGGGGCGCAAATTTGGAGACTGGAGTGGGAAAAGTCAGGAAAAAGTCGCAAATTTTAGACATTGGGAAAAAGTCAGGAAAAAGTCGCAAATTTAGGAAGCTGAGGGGGAAAGTTTGGGAAAAGTTTCAAATTTTAGAGATTGGGGAAAAGTTCAGAAAAAAGTCACAAATTTAGATTGTGGAAGACTGGAAAAAGGCACAAATGGGGGAACATTTTGGAAAAAGTTGCAAATTTAGGAGGTTGGGGAAAAGTCAGGAAAATGTCATAAATTTAGATGTTGATGGGAAGAGTTGGAAAAAGTCACATATTTAACAGATTGGGATGGTAAAAGTTGGAAAAAAGTTGCAAATTTTGGAGGCTGAGAGAAAAGTCAGGAAAAGTCAAATTTAGAAGACTGGGGGAAAAGTCACAAATTTAAGAGATTGGGGAGAAAAGTCATGAAAAAGTCACAATTTTAGGGCATTGAGGGGAAAAGTCGGAGAAAAAGATGCATTTAGGAGATATGATAAGGCTTCATTAGTCCCACAATAGGGACATTGTGTCCCAGCTTGGGGACAAAGTTGCACATTTACGAATCAGGGGAAAAGTCTTGAATTTAGGAGACTTGTTATGATACTTTTACTTGAGTGCAATTTTTGGCTTCTCTGCTTAATATCCTTTGTTGTTTATTGTTGTATATTCTTAATGTACATCAGAGCTAATAATTTCAGCGTCTGATTTTTTTATTTTTTTTTTTTGTTATTTTGTCCAAAGCCGATGTAACTCTCTCCTCTCTTCCCCCATCTCAGAGCAAACTCAGGATAGCATGTCCAAATTTGAGCAGAGGGCGGGGCTTACTGACACCAGCTACACTCCCCACAAAGGCCTCACCGCCGAGGAGACCAGACACCACCACCTGATCCCTGAATCCCTCCAGGTCAGACACCCCCCATCCCTTCTAATACCACACATTGTTGTTCAGCTGATTTTATGTACTTTATTACCTTCATCTGCTTGTCCATTAGCAGGATTACACAAAAACTACTGACCAGATTTTATTTAAAATTTTGCGTGAATCCAAATACTGTGGAAAGGTTGTAAATTAGCACACTTTTGTGCTAGCAGAGGTGTTATGTTCTCTATGTTCTGCAGTTACGTGACTACTGTTCTAACCTATTGACCAACCAAAATAAACAGAGGTAAAATGGGCAAAACAAAATTCCGCTAAAGGAGCTGGTCTTATAGAGGCAGAAGTGGCGTTTTTAGCATTTGTCCTCCAGCTGTTATCACGGCTGCACCAATGAGGGCGTAGCAGGAAACAAACCGGTGCAACGCCCTACTTCTCGGTGCGGTGCGTCATTTCCCGACATCTGTTGTGGAGCATTAAAGGACTACGTTTCTAGCAGGTTCATTGTGATGTTTTTTGGAATTTAAGGTAATCCTGTTTAGAGTAACGTTCCGATTAATTAGCAAATGTGAGTTGGTTTAATTTTTTGGATTGGTTGAAATACAGATGCTTTTCCTTTTGAAACCTGCTTGTAGTTTGACCACCCGGCGTGGGCTGCTTGGCTTTAAAGAGTTTGCTAATAATATTGCCAAAGGGAGTGGTTTCCAAAGGTAGAACCTTTTGTCTGTGTCATTGTGGTGTATTAACACCTGTCAGCTAATTTGTCATTTAATCTGCTGGAAAGAATAACTAAAATACGCAATTTACAATTTTATTTGAAGATTAACTGGTGTTTTCTCTTTCTGGCTTGACTGTTTTGGCCGCTGTTGTCTCTCGTTGTTTAGTCAAGAAAAATTGCAACCTTACTGACTTCAACTGTAGCAGACCGTCGAGGCAGGCATCATAAATGGTAGAAGATATAAATTCAACCACAGTAGTTTTGAAAATGGTGTAGAAATTGACTATTTTCTATTTAAAACAAAGCGAGAATCCTTAGGTGCAGTTGTGCAATGTCTGTGTTAATGTTACAGTTGCCTGTATGTGGTTGTTGAGTTTTAAGGATCATTAAGAAATGAGCTGCTCTTTTCAAAGCCACCAGACTATTTAAAACAGCAATTATAATTTCGCACAAACCGGAATCTACAGCAAAATTTGTGAGTTTTACCCTTTTCCACAGGTGCTGCCTTTTACTGCAACCAGTGCAAAGGAACCACATTTTGGAGCCCAGGGGCAGCAGTGAATTTGCCCCCCCCCCCCCCCCCCATATACCCTCTGCCCCCACTGAGAAAATAAAATAAGAGAATTTTTAAAAAAACGTAATTTAAATTAGATTACGAGCTTTAGAAGCCACCATTGAAGGCTCTATCGTTTTTATGACCTTTTATTTTAACAAGAGGTCTACTTGAGATAGGAATACGTTACCTATTCAGGAACAGTTGTATAGAAATTTACGTATATATAGAAGAATATTTAAGCAATATTACATTAGAGTGAGTATGGTATCATGAATATAGTAACTCTGGGTGTGGGAGGGCACTAGAGTATCACACCCAGAGTTAATATATTCATGACACCGTAACAAACTCGAGTGTATTATTGCTTTTATACAACAGTTGCGGCAAGCAGAATTTATTAAATGACAGAAATACTGGACAAAATATTGTGATTTGCTTGTTTAACCAATTATTTTGAGCAGCTGAGAAAAAATAGTCCCTTCTCAATGTAGCCAGTAACTGTTGCTAAACATCTCAATCAGCATGAAGATGTCTTGTCATTTCACACCACATGTAAACAAATTAAATATTGTCAAGTGCAAAAGTAAAAAGTGTTTTTAAAACATACCTGTTGAGTCCTACTGCAGAAGACCCCAGATCAAAACGTATCCAATACCAGTCGTCAGAACCACCGGTAGACAGCTGGTAGTTAGTAGTTAGCATGCTAGCAATTTAGCAGACGTTGCTCGCTTTTCTTTGCATTTTCAGATGAAACAAAGAGTCTATCACCACAAAGTTATTGTGGTTTGTTAATCGAGACAATAAATCAAACTGTAGCACTGCCTAGTTTTTTAAACAGACGTGAAATCGCTTAATGAACTTAAAATGACAGCAGGGCTGGGGTAGACGGAGGTAAACCTTTTGAAAAGGGTGGGACTTCCGGGTCAGGGGTGTATAATTTCTTGTCAAACAGAGCCTCACTGTGGAAATTAAGGTATCCAAAACAGTACTGCAATTGTCAGAGAAGTGATAGTAAATTACTGTTAGTAATTAACAGTTACATGAACACATTTGAAGCAGAGTGATACATATCCAGTGAAACTGGAGCACAATTATCATGAAATGTAGCAACGCCTGGAATCCCTATTGTCTAATCAAATTGCTCGGTCGGAAATAACTGTTACAGTATATAACTCACATTATGTATCTTTTGTCATCTGTGCCTCAAATTACACAAAGGCCACCAATATAAACTTACTTCATGGTAGACACTTTATTTTCATAGTGATTAAAACTGGGACCAGTGCAGAACCTTGTGGAATGCCATAATAAATGTTTTAAGCAGTTTACATAAGCGTAACTAGAAAAGCACTCGGAGAGCGCAGACCTCCGCCAAGCGCCACAGTTCCCCTGTGTGCATGTTGTCCTGTATTTTTTTTTTTCCCCAAGTGTTGTGACGATTTTTTGGCAGAGTTACATGCACCAAAAAAAAATATTGAAAATGGCCCTATCTCGCAATGTTAAAAAAAAAAAAAAAGAAGAATCCTTTAAAAAATTCCTGGATCCAGACGGTGATCCGGATCACCACCAAAATGTAATCATCTGTAGGATACCCCATTTCTGACAATGTCTGAAAATTTCATGAAAATCCATCCATAACTTTTTGAGTTATCTTGCTAAAAATAATAATTATACCTGAATAAAGTTGAGCATATCAGAGGAATGTGGCTCAAACCAGCACAGAGAGGTTACTTCAGTCACAGCGATGTGCCAGAAAAAGGCTGATTAACTCAAAACATTTGTACCCTTACACCTACTGATACTAGCTTCAGTCTGTAAACACCAGAGCGTGTTTGGTTCGGTCAGAGTTGGATTTATGTTGTTTTTTATTCCACAGCTATAAAAGGGCTCCACAGTGTATAATAAAAATTGGAAGAAATTGTAGTTATTGTGTTCTGTTTTTGCTTATATACACTACTCACAAAAAGTTAGGGATATTTGGCTTTCGGGAGAAATTTGTGGAAAATGTAAAAAGTTCACGCTACAGTGACATTATATCATGAAAGTAGGGCATTTAAGTAGAAACATGCAATGGTGATTTCCTCATCTCAAACAATTTATTGAAACAAAAGCCAACAACGGTGGTGGGTATACCACAACTAAAAATGTCAGTGTCGCAGTAACTTGTCATGTGCCATTGAGCATCAGTTACAACTTGACAACGATGTCTCATGCTGTTCACAAGTCAACTTATTGTCTGCTGAGGCATGGCATTCCACTCTTCTTGAAGGGCGGCCCTCAGGTCATTGAGGTTGCGGGGTGTAGGGTTACGAGCCTGTACACGTTGACCCAGCTGATCCCATAGGTTTTTTATAGGATTCAGGTCTAGAGAAAGTGCAAGCCACTCCATTTGAGGTACCCCAGCTTCCAGAAGCTGTCCCCTAATGATGTAACCTCGATGAGCTGGAGCATTGTTGTCCATGAAGATGAAATTAGGCCTGTGTTGTTCATGCAGGGGCACAATGACTGGATTAATGATGTTATTCAGGTAGTACCAGCTTGTCACTGTGCCATCCACAAGGTGTAGAGCAGTTTTGTATTGACTAGACACACCTGCCCAGACTGTAACACCACCACCACCAAAGGCTCGTCTGGTGACAACAGTGGCTGATACATAGTGCTCTCCTTGACGTCTCCCAACATTGTTGGCGGCCTTCATTTCTGCTCAACATGAATTGCCTTTCATCAGAGAACAGCACTGAAGCCCACTGGTCCCTTGCCCAGCATAAATGCTCCCTGGCCCATGAAAGACGATAACACCTATGCCTGGTGGTGTGGTTAGGTACCCTTGCAGATTGTCTAGCGCGTAGACCATGCTGATATACGTAAATGGTTTTGAATGGTCTAACATGACACTTGGGTGCCTCTAACCTCCCTTAAATGTGCCTGGAGTTGAGTGGCATTCATCATCCGGTTCCACATGGCACTGTTTACAATGAAGCGGTCATCAGCGTGGGATGTGGCCAAAGGACATCCACTTCTATGCCTTTCTGTAACTCTTCCAGTCTCTCTATATCTCTGCTGCAACCTGCTGATGACACTCTGTGACGCTCTAAGCTCAGTGGCCACTTCCTTCTGAGAACATCCTGTTTGAAGCCTCGCAATGGCGAGGTACTGTTGATCAACTGTTAGGTGTTGTCTTGGTCTCATGATGTCAAAATGTGAACAGCATGATGAAGAGGACTGTTTAAATACCAATTCTCATTGAACCAGAAAATTTATTGGTTGATTCATGGATCAAACACCTGATGTGAATTTTGTCGTTAAGTCGCTTGGTAGCGAACAGCAAGTTATGCAAAAAATATTGAAACATTGAACAATTGGATATGTGCATTCACAATGTTAGAGAAGGTCAAATTAAGTTCACCTGTAAAGGTTATAATGCATTTTAGGTGCGTCCTGAAATTTCACCCAAAAGCAGAATATCCCTAACTTTTTGTGAGTAGTGTATGTTACATTTTTGCATGTGGTCACATGTATATTAAAGAATTTCAGAGCGCCATAGTAAAATATTTTATACAATCTATCTTGAGAATAAAGCGTGTCCCATTTTCTTTAGTCCAGTCCCTGTTTGTAAAGGTTAATTTTCCCATATGTCCAATTGTTAATAACCATGACTTTTACTTTAGGAGATATGCCTATTTCCATGTTCAGTTACTTCAAAGCTAGGGCTGTCACAATAACCGCAATTATGTGATACCGCGCTATGGACAAGCCTACCGCGGAGGAAAATGAGCAACCGCAGTGTTCACTTTTTTTGTGTGTGACTAAATCTGATTGTTCACTTATGAACAACGAGATGTAAAGTGTATTTTATATCTTGTTAAAATACATGTAAAGTGTATTTTTATTGCCAACAGCATGTTTGCACGTGGTACAGACGGTGGCAGCACCCGGTACTGTGGAAAATTCCATAGCACCGGGTGCTGATGGCATCAACACCGTGTGGGTCTCTCTCCAGACGGACTCCAGTAGGCAGTTGGGGGTGAAAACGTTTGGACTCCTTGCTAAATACCGCCGTGACAGTGAGCACTGAAAGGGCACAAAGAGTGTTATTTCCTTCTGAGTGGAATGTGTATGAGCCTGACAATTGAGCTCCGAGAGCCAAGTAACTACTGCATAGTGCATTGCTTGTTTGAACGGGATTTTTTAGACAGCGGCAAAAATTCAAAAATCACGGAGACGGACTTCCGGTCTGGACGCCATGGCGACTGCAGCTTAACACTGAAGCTCTCAGACCCAATCCAAGATAACACCTTGAAAATCAAACTTAACGGATTTTTGGAGGAGTGAAAATCAAAAGACAAAATCATCATGTCTAAAGGAAAACAGAAGAAACTGAAATTCTCCAGGCCAGGACACGTATCGGCCGGAGAATCTGAACTGGAAGATCTCCGTTCAGAAGACGAGGAACTGGTGGTAGCTAACAAAAAGGTTAGCCTGAAATCGCTATTTGAAGAGCTACGACGATTTCGCCGAGAGGTTATGGCCGAATTTCGGGAATTCAGAGAAGAATAGAAAAGGACAAACAGCAGAGTGGACCAGGCCGAGAACCGAATCTTGGAAGCAGAGGAACGAATAAAAGTGCTCGAAGATTCTGTGCTGGACCTACGCAAAAGACAAGCATCTATAGAGGCTAAGCTAGCCAACCAAGAAGGAAGACAGAGAAGAGACAATATAAGAATTCATGGTCTGATAGAAGGAGCCGAAAACGGTTTTAACTCAATGGCAGAATGCGTGGAATCTTTACTTAGAGAGAAATTGGATATTCCACAAACCACCGACTTAAACATAGAAAAGGCACATCATTCATTAGCCGCTAGGCCAGCGGCGGAAGCGCCCCCACATTCGGTGTTGGTAAGATTTTCCAATTTCAAAATAAAACAAGAGGTTGTCAGACTGGCTTGGCAGAAAAAAGGATTTATGCACCAGGAGAGAAAAGGCTTCGTGGAACACGATTACGCCCCGGAGGTCCTTAAAAAGCGCAGGGAATACAATGACGCGAAAAAGGTGTTAAGAGAGAAGAAATTGCGCTTTCAGACGCCATTTCCTGCGAAGTTAAGGGTCTTCTACGGTGAAGAAACATGTCTCTATAATTCGGCGGAAGAAGCAACAGCTGACATGGCGAGAAGAGGGCTCCCGGTAATGGTATTTAAACCCGCAGCAGACCCGAGTGAGAAGATCAAAACGCAAACATGGACAACACAAAGACCTTCAAAATCCACGGGCCAGCAGCGGGAAACCCAGCGCCAGAGCGTCGCGGATAAACTGTCTGTTTTCAGGTTGGAATAGCGACCTTTTTTTTTTCTTGAATCAATCTGCACATCCAACCCCCCTCATACAAGGTAACAAACATTAAAGGAGATGCGTATTCAGCATGTGGTAAAACATTTCATGGAACAGTCATAATATTTGAAACAAATAAGTCTTTTTAATAAAAAAAAAAAACAAAACAAAAAACTTGTTAAAATAGAAATGTGACAATAATCCACATGTTCTCCTCACACTAACAAATACTGTTTTTGCGTGAATGTTTGATGTGATGGGAGTGGGAGGGTGCACACAATTTCACAGGGTATAGGCATAAAAGGGAAAAAAAAAATCATTACAAGTTCGGATTGGGTTCTGAAATTCACGTTAAAAGCATGGGACAACTTACAGGGGTAAGAGAGGGCCCTCAACACGTAACAGAGTTTGAGGAATTCCCCTCAGAGCCTTCACTCCATCAAGGCTCTTACAGGGTCTTTAAAAAGACCTCAGCTCAGGAAGTTCTTTTGACAGCTTTTTGTTTTAAAGTTTTATACACTATGTTCTTAATGTTTTTCTTGTTTTTAATGTTCTTTCAGTTTCTGAGTAGCACAAAAGAGGGCCACCACACAGTTATACTAAACAAAACAACACAATGGAGAAACAGGGTGTAACCAAAATAATTGCATATAATGTAAAAGGAATCCTGAATCCAGTTAAAAGATCCAAGATTCTAGGCAAAATGAAAAAAGACAAAGTAGGAATAATATTTTTACAAGAAACCCACCTAACAGACGTGGAACACAATAAACTCAGTAGACAAGGGTTTAAAATGATCTCTTCATCTTCATATAAGTCAGGGAGGAGGAGGGGAGTAGCGACATTGATATCAACCAAAATTACATTTGAAAAAAAATCAGAACACAAAGATAAAGAAGGGAGATACAGTTTGGTAACTGGGCGGCTAGAGGGAGAAGATATCACCCTGCTGAATGTGTATGCTCCCCCAGGGGCTAACTGGAAATTTTATAAAAATGTATTTGACCTAATGATAACTAAAGCTCAAGGTTTAGTGATATGTGGTGGGGACTTCAATCTTAGACTGAATCCATACTGGGATGCTTCTGGTAATTCTCCACATCAAAATAACACCCAAAGCAGGAAGACTCGGATGCTACTAAAAGAAATGGGAATCTGTGATGTGTGGAGGGAACTCAACCCCAGTGTAAAAGACTATACATTTTACTCCACTCCACATTCATCTTACTCAAGGATTGACTATTTTTTTATGTTTAATAGAGACATTGGAAGAGTAGAAACATGTAAAATAGGACTGATGGATCTCTCTGACCACAGTCCGATCTACATGGACTTAAATATCCAAAAATACACAAATAATACATTTTCTTGGAGGTTAAATTCAAATGTCCTGAAAGGACCATTGAAAGATGAATTGGAATCAGATATTCTCAGATATTTGGAAGAAAACGATAATGGAGAAGTATCCCCTTTAATACTGTGGGATGCATGCAAAGCTGTAATAAGAGGAAAGATTATTGCAAAACTGGCAACCCAAAAGAAACTAAGACAAGAAAAACTATCCACATTAGAGTCAGAACTTAGGAACCTAGAAAAAGAACACAAAGGCAACACTCATTCTACTGACTCGCTCAAGATTAAGGAAATTAAAAACCAAATAAATGAGATCTACACAATAGAAATCCAGAAGAAACTTACATTTTTGAAACAAAAATACTATGAAGCAGGCAGTAAATCGGCAAAATTGCTAGCCTATAAATTGAGGAAACATCAAACAGAAAGAGCAATCTACAAAATCAGAGACCCAGTATCAAAGGAAATAAAATTCAGAATTCAGGATATTCTTAAAAACTTCGAGAATTACTATAAGAACTTATACTCCCACAAAAAACATAAAAATGCATCCGAGGCATTCCTAAACACATTAAACCTTCCCCAACTTACGGAGTCACAAAATAAAACACTACTGTCAGAAATACATCCTAAAGAATTGGAAAAAGCAATTATGAAACTTAAAGCTAACAAATCCCCAGGAGCTGATGGCTATACAGCAGAGTGGTACAAAACCTTTAAACAGCAACTATCTCCTCTCCTCCTGAAAACATTTAATTATGTCCTCCACACAGGGGAAATCCCCCCCTCCTGGAGAGAAGGGGTCATTGCAGTTATACCTAAACCTGAAAAGGATAAACTAGAGTGCTCCAACTACAGACCAATCAGTGTACTAAATCAGGACTATAAGCTTTTTACCATTATCCTTGCCAAAAGGTTAGAAAATATACTGACAGACCTAATTCATTTAGACCAAACAGATTTTATAAGACAAAGACAGACACAAGACAACATTCGATGCGCTTTACACATAATTCATCATATAAAAAAAATATAACTTAAATGCAGTCATATTGGGATTAGATGCTGAAAAAGCATTTGATTCGGTTGACTGGTCTTTTCTATATAGAATCTTATCCAGTTTCAATTTTCATAACAACTTCATTAGAACTATACAGGCATTATATAAAAAACCAACAGCTAAAATAAGGATTAACGGTAATTTATCATCATCTTTTGAACTGGAAAGAGGATGTCGTCAGGGCTGCCCCCGGTCTCCACTGCTCTTTGCAATCGTCATAGAACCTCTGAGCCAATGGATAAGACAAAATCAAAAAATTCAAGGTATTACACTTGGTCAGAAGGAACATAAAATAGCACTCTTTGCTGATGACATTTTAATATACCTAGGGCAGCCGGACACTTCTTTACCAGAACTAACCTCAGTTTTTTCAGAGTATGGAGATTTATCGGGGTACAAATTAAACATGCATAAAACCCAAATTTTAACATTCAACTATGACCCAAATCATTATTCACTAAGCAAACTCAAACTAACTGGGAGTCGGAATCTATGAAATATCTGGGGGTCAATATCCCGAAACAACTCAACAAAATTATATCACTAAACTATGATCCACTGGTGACACAAATAAAATCTGACCTAGCAAGATGGAATATGATACCATTCTTGGGTACTGCACAAAGAATTGAAGCAGTCAAAATGAATATACTTCCACGTCTTCTATACCTTTTCCAAACAATACCGGTAGAACCTCCCAAAAAAACATGGCAGGAGCTGGACAGAAGGATCTCAAGATTCATATGGCAGGGCAAGAGACCTAGAATCAGATATAGAACCCTACAGCTAAACAAAGACAAAGGTGGGCTCGCGCTGCCAAATATCAGGGACTACTTTAAAGCTGCACAAATTAAAACTTTAGTAGAGATATGTAACCCAGTCTACACTGCACAATGGAAGGAGATGGAATGCCAAATAACAAGTGACATCCCCCTACAGGCGATAATAGGGAACAATGCCTTACCTAAGCTTTTGAATAACACTAACCCGTGGATAGAGACCCCGCTAAAAATTTGGTTTAAGATAGTCAGAGAGAATCAAACTAAAGAGCCCTATCGACTTCTGCAATGGATTGCCTATGATCAAGACTTTACTCCTAATAAAACGAGACACCAGATTTAAAAAGTGGAAGGAGAAAGGGCTGATAAAATATTACGATTTTTTTAAAGGGCAAATCTTAAGAAGTTTTGAAGATTTGAAAAAACAAGGCCTAATAAATCAAGACCTTTACAGGTTCTTCCAGCTTAGACACCACATAAACAATATACTTAAAAAGGAGGATTTGGAAAGGGCCCAGTCAGGTGTTCTGAAGGTCTTCTTAATGGCATATAAAGGGATCCCAGGGATCAGATACATTTCTAAAATATACCAAGGTCTTCAAGACCTAAAAGGAGACAACACATCTTATATAAAAGAGAGATGGAAAAAGAGGGGAATTTCACTTTACAACTGGAAATATGGGAAAAGCTAAATAAACAGCAATGGAAAAGTACCTCATCCCTGCAGTGGAGAGAATTTGGATGGAAAAACTTGGTAAGATTTTTCAGAACACCTGCACAAAACAAATTTACCCATAAGGGATTGAACTGTTGGCGCTTGTGTGGTGAAAAGACTGCAAATCATTTTCATGTGTTTTGGTCATGCCCAGTTATCCACCAATATTGGACCAATGTACAGACAATATTGGGGAAAATATTCAAAATAACAGTTCCCTTTTCTTTTGTAACTTTGTATTTGGGTTTACTACCGGACTCACTGGAAAGACGAGGAGAAAAATACTTATTCATTGTTTTAATATTGGCAAGCAAAAAAGCTCTAACTAAAAAATGGATGTTGAAGGACTGTCCTACACCTGAAGATTGGATTAACGTGATCCAAGACATTTACTCGATGGAAAAGTTGACATTCGCACTGAGACAGGACATGGATGGGTTCATGAACTTTTGGCAACCCTGGATCGCATATGTGTCTTCCATTAGATCTAATCTTTGACAAATACCATTTCAATAATGGTTCCGCTCTTTGTTCCAATGCTACTCAGATGCTCTTTTACCTTTATTTACTTACTTTTTCTTTTTGTTTGTTTTTTGCTGGTTTGTTTGGGGTTTTTTTTGTTTTTTGTTTTTTTTTTCTCTTTAATTTCACTTTTTCTTTCACTTTAAAAAAAAAAGGGGGTGTTGTAAGAATTATTCTTCCAATGTTGTCAGATATCAGAAAATAAGGGAACATGTGATGAAAATGTAAACAATGCATTGCTGTAACGACCTGTATACCCTTTACAAAAACTTAAATAAAAAAAAAAAATAAAAAAAATCACGGAGACAAGAGCCACACAGGGTCCTGTACAGAGGCTGTCCAGTATTTAAATAAGATGAATGTCACTGTAATCTCCAGTCCACACATGTTGTAGTTAAATACTGAAGTTCCCACCACTGCTTTATGAAAATGATCTTTTTTCTTTTTTTTTTTTTTTTTTTTTTTTAAACAGAATCAGCAGTTCATGCCTAGAAAGGCGGGAGCTCCACACAATTGTCACACACGCACATAAAGTTGAGAGCAGAGCTGCAGCGAGTTTCTCACAGCTTCCATCGTTTGCCACATAAGTTATGAACCCTGTTTAAATTACGAGACCACAGAGTCCTAAAAACATTTGCAATAATACCGCATGTATGTACTGTGGGTGGCAGAGTAAAGATGTCTCCACCCAAGTCACTGAGAAGGTTAGTGTACTTGTCTAAATAAAATTCAGTTAATTTTGTTAATTGCTGTTTAGCATTCAGACTGCTGCTGTTTGTGTCAGCCATTTTTATTTTTCCTTACATTTTTGGCACTCCCCCCTTCTGCATCATTAAAATATTTACCTTTTTGATGGTAAATGTAATGGATTTCAATGGAGAGGTTTTTCAAATCCTCTTTTGGCTCCTTCAGCTTTTAAGGCCATTTTAAACTTTAGCATAGCATTTTTTTAAGCTCCAAGCTTTTGTTTAGTGTTAAGTTAACATTCTTTAACGTTAAGGTATTATTGCTAAATTTTACCAAATTTACGTGATATTGGCATTATGCTAGTTTAAATTCATATTTGGCATTTTTAAGCTAACTTTCTTCAATTATAAGCTATTTCCACTTTTAAGTTAATGTTGTTAAAATAAGGTCCTTTCAGCTTTCAAGTTTTTTCATTTTTAACTGTAGATCTGTCCCTCCAGGATTTCGCGATGTTGCAATTGCATCAGTTCACGCAAAATCAGCCAATCAGCGTAACTATTGCGCGACCTTGCAACTTTATCCAATCACCGCAACTTTCCCACAATTTTGGCCAATCTTCGTCAACTTCCGCCAGTTTCACCAATCAAACTTCATCTTAGTGACGCCGAAATGTCTAACCAATCAAATGCATCGCTACATTGCGTTCACTTCCATGTTTACAGTAAGAACGGAATGCTTCAGCAAAAAACAGTGTGTGATTAAAAAAACCACTCACCCACGAGGTTTCCAACGGTGCCCCAGCCTGCCGGTGGCCCGTCTCTGTCCTGACCACGTGCACAAAGTGCTGGGTTTGTGTTGAAAAACGTCCACCTACCCCAAAAGCACCCCGTTGCAGGAGAGCACGTGACGAGACTCCATAAAATCACAAACAAACAAGCAAGTCTAACACTACAGCCAGCGTTTGATCATTTCGTACATCTTTAGAGGTAAAATCATTACAACAGCTTGTCTATGAGCTTTAAAGCTTTGAACCTCTGAACACGGACAAAGCCCCCCGCTCCCCCATAAATGAAGGGTGTGTGTGTGTGTGAGTGTGTGTGAGAAGATGTGCAGCAGATAGACAGGTAGGAGTTAGGCATAGGAATATTGTCTGTATTTTTTCTTTTTGGAAAAACAGACTCCAATAGACAATACAGACTAACAGAATGAATTATTTATTTTTTTCCTTTCCGCTTGGTACCGAGTGGTTGGGGACTGTAGGGAGTTTTCAAATGAAGGCGCTGCAAGTAATTTCCACATCTCTACTCTTTAACATGCATTCAGTGCAATTTAACTGTTGTAATGGATATTGTGTTAAAGTCTGTATTGGCTGCTGCACAAAAGAGTTTTTCTGTATGGCAGAAGTTTCTGCTTAATTTACAAATCACTGTAGTAGGAAATGGTTGACAGTCCTGTGGTTTCATGTATTGTTATATAGAATATCACTGTCGTAAGCTGGAAAAACCATTTGCTTTAAAATTTGTAATTCTTCCCACAACTTTTAGTGCAAAAAAAACTCTCCAAACATCGCAACTTTTATCGCAACTTTACAAAAAAAGCTCCTGCAAATTCAGGCTTTTTGGGCCGCAACGATCATGAAAACATCCCGTGAAATCCTGGAGGGACTGGTATATGTAGCATTTTAAAGCTAGCTTTCTTCAGCTTTAAGCAGTTTCTAAGTTTTTGTGTATGTGTATTTGCAAATGCATTCTCCCCACAGGCTGTACATACCGAACAAGCAGCTGTGATTACAAACTGAACCATCACAAAAAAAAAGAGAAAACTAGGCAATTTTGGGTTTAACGCATATATTTTTAGGGATTAGCCTATTTTAGCATTTAAACTAGCATTTCTAAACTTTTTATTTTTGTTTTCAAACTAGCAGTTTTTCTGATTTTTGTCACCATTTCAGCTGAAATACTTACAGTATTCACATGACATTTTTTAAGGAAATGCTCAATTTCCTAGTTCTCTATTTAATTCATCTTTGTTTCTTATTGCAGTTTGAGGATTTGCATGTTTATTATTTACAATTTATTAAAAGGGGGGAATGCAGTGGTTTCATAATTAACCGTTTGAGTGTGTCTGTCGCCGAATTGCGACATAACCCCTAGTGGTCAAGAGTGGTAAAGATTTTTTGTCAATAAAATAGTTCAGATTTCCAAGGCTATAACTTGAAAGTGGTAAGAGATAATGGCTTACTGTCAATTAGAAAGATGTAAAATATGATACAAAGTTTCAGATAGGAATAAATTTATGCATCTGACTTGCATAATGTTGCAGCACCTCTTTAAATTCCATAACTCAGTCAAAACTGGACTTTGGACAGATGAGGTGCAGAGGTACCGCATCGTCTTATCCTCAAAGTATATGAACAAGAAATCAGTACAATATTTAAAAAAACACAGAAATTTGTCACTTACCAGCAGCTAACGGGACTCGCTCGCTGCCGTGGTCACTGTGTTTTCATCCATCGTGGTCGTTATTTTGTGTTCTGTCGGTCATTTACGCTCTCTACCACATCTGCAAAGTCTTATGATTATCCCACTTAAATTTTGCTTGTATCCCAGGGCTATTTTGAGTGTAAGAAACCATCTAAGTAACAGGCACGATGATGGACGGCAGCCATAATAGCTTTTGGGGCTAAAAGCATGAAAACAGGAAAAGGAAATGAGGAGTTCTTCTTCTTTGGTGTATTACATGTCATCCATTGAGTCCTCCAACGCATGTCTGCCACCTTCTGAAACTGGCAGATCAGTACAAATCAGTACAAATCCTCAATGGAGCCGGCGATTTCTGAGTGAGATGACAGGCGCAGCGCCGTGCTCTGCCACTAGGGGCACGCAAATTCTCACACTCAAAAGGTTAATGATGATGTGTATGGACATAAGGAATTGAAATATTACTATTAAGTATTTGTGTTTTTATTGTCGATGATCAGAAACTGCAGATCCAGAGCATGGAGGCCAAAGACGAGCGGCAGAGCTCCTCCGCCCAGTCTACTCCATCCAACACGCCACACAGCTCCCCGAAACAACGCAGGTACACACACGCTGCGATCACTCACTGCCCTCCGGTCAAAACCTGGTCCAAGCCTGCCTGTCTGAACCCTAATGTGTGATACAACACTTATAATCTAGCGTCTTTTTTTATGTGTCTTGTTTGTGCAGAGGCTGGTTCAGCAACACGAGTTCAGAGATGAGCATCAGCTCCTCCAACAGCAGCATGGATACAGTGGGAGTGGAAGGCATGGCGGTGGGAGGAGGAGGTGTCATGGAGCGATGGGGTGTGTTCGGGCCTCGGCCACCTGTCCATAAGTCGACCTCCGACCTGGGCACGGACCAGACCACTGCAGGTAAAGGTTGAGATGCTACAAGCTGTGAAATAAAGTGCTGGATTTAAAGATTTTCCCAAGAATTCACACCTTTTTTTTATTCAACGATCCGATGAGCTCAAACAGGAAACAAGATGGTGACAGACAGTCTTCCGTGTGTTTATGTTGTCCCATGTAACCGGCTGTGTCCAGTCTTCGGGTTAGCAGGTGGATAATTGACCTTCAGACTGAGTGTAAACACTGATCTGTGCTCACAGCTGATCAGTCCAGTTTTTAACAAATGGCCAAACTGAGATTTCCTCATCCGGGACGAATAAAACTTCACAAACTCCCGACATCACTCATGGCTTTTGGGAAACTGCAATCAGATCGTTATTCTCTGAACAGTCCACTCTGAATTGGAGGGTTTTTTTTTTTTAACTTTTTTCCCAAGATGACTTTAGGTAGGTAATCTTATGATTTAACAAGTTCCTTTACTGTTCAGAAAACTTTAATTTTTCAGCTGTGATATCTGTCTTCATAAACCTCAGTGTTGATTTTTGCATCAGTGGGTCGAGGAATAGATTTGGAACAGAAGCAGTTCCTTTAATTACTGATTAAATTACTTAATTAGCCACAATAACCGGAAGCAGGTCAGGGGGAATCTTTGCTGAGCAGCCCTTGTGTTTACATTTTGAAGTTTGACTGCTAGATTGCAATAAATATTACATGCTGCACTTTTTAATGTGATATCAAATATTTCCAGGGTCAGCGTCATTCCAGCATCATTTCCAAGCGTGTTCACGTGTGCAAAACATGTTAAATGTCAGGTTTCAGCATTTTCAGTTCAGCGTCAGAGTGCTATAAATGTAAAAACAAAAACCCTCCTGTGTCTCAGTGAGTAGAAATCCTTCGTTTGTTGACAGAACAAAGCATAATTTAGGACTTTGCTTCCAGCCATTTACATTACAGAGCGCCAACTTTGAAAAGTAAAACTTCTTCAATTTTGGAGTGTCTGGAATTCAAGAAGATAAAAATTAGTTTTCCTTTGGCTTTTGCATCTATAACAGCAAGATGCCAGCTGAATGGACTAAAGTTGTAGGTAAAATCATCATTTTTCACACAGATTTGTGAGGTTTTTACTTGTGAATTTTCTAACTTATTTCACATAAATTTGTGTGTTTTTTCCTTATAATTTTTGTGATTTTTTTTTAATCAATTTGCATCTTTTTTGGTGTGAATTTATGACTTGTAAGTGTTAAACTTTTTTCTAAATTTACAAGTTTTTCCTTGTAAATGTATAACCTTTCTCTCCAGTAAATTTGGGACTTTTTTCTTGTGAAATTACAACTGATTACTTGTAAATTTGTGATTTTTTTTCCCTATTTGTTTGTTTTTTTAATCCAAAAGATGCTACTTTTATCACAAATTTCCATCTTGTTTTCTCTAAGTTTGCATTTTGCTTTTGGCAAATTGTGATTTTGGTTGAAATATTAATTTTTTTAAAAGTTTTATTATCGTGGTTTTTTTTATTTTTTATTATCGTGGCATTTGTGTGTTTTCTCCCCTTTTACGTTGTTCTGTTATGTTAGATTTGTTACTTCATGAATGTACCACCTCTTTTTTTTAATCCCTGTAAGCCTTTATTAGTCCACATAAAAGTGCAGCTGTACTTAACGTCCCCCTTTTTTTTTTTTTTTGTACCCAGCAGGCTTTGCCCTCCAGGCGTACCGCGGCGCCCAGAAGCCGACACCCATGGAGGTGATGAAGTCTCAGGCTACGCGGCTGGGTGACAACCCCGACCCCCAGAAGGCGTTCCCACCCAAAATGGAGATCCCAACAGTGGACGGCCGTCGGCAGGGCTCCCGGCCGCACAAGCTGAAACCCCGGGACATGAATATCCTGACGCCGTCGGGCTTCTGAGGAGATGCCGCGCCGCCGTTCACGCCAGGAGACACCAAAGGTCCCATGAAATGAAAAAAAAAATAATGACCATGTTCTTTCTGTTACACAGATTGTTACTATGGTTACACGTAATTCCATTTAATTCTGAGTCTTTCTTTAATATAGCTTAAATATTGCATGATTTCATTTTAATTTTCTAAACAGGAATCCAACAGGTTCACTTTTTTACCCAAATAATGCTGCTTTCTTTGTTTATGACTGTTTAAAGAGTCTATTATGCTCTTTTTTTTCCCCACATGTTGACACAGCTCCCAGATGTGTTGTAAAATTTCTGAGACACACTTTGGTCAAAACACATCAGGGTTGAATTACTTCAGTACCATTTTACACACGGAGGAGCTGTTTTTATAGGATATTGCTTTGAGTGCTAATGAGTCCCAACTCACCCCCCTCCCTTTCCCTCATTTGTAATTTCCCTGAGATTTGGGGCTTTTTTTGGATGGTGACACCATGTTTGAAGCTAATGTTAGCTTTTAGCTCCAGACATCAAGCTAAGTGGCATGCTAGCAAATACTGGCTGGAGGTTAGAAGTTCAGATGGAGCGTTATTGAAGACAGGGGTGTGGTGTTTGTTAATATATGTCCGGTCCGTGGGGTGTAATATGCGCAGAAACAAACAATGAGTGGGTGGCTAACTCTGCTAATGGCAGCTAACTGCTGCTAATCGAGTAAGTGTTCAGTCCAGAGTATAATAAACCAGAATAAAATAAGTTAAAATGATATCTGTAAATGAAGTATAAGGCAAAGGGTTGGTAGATGGATAGAATATATAGAAACCGTAAACAGAAGTAGCTGCAAGTTTAGCGGACTCTTCTCCAGGTTTTTACCGGGCAGATCATCAACCTTGAAGTTGTCCACTCAGACCAGCTAACATTAGAAGCCCAATATACCCTGCTATCACAGCCGAAATATAACAAAAAACCAGAGTGATGCAAGATACATAATTCATTGTTGATTAATGAATGAGGGCTCTAAAAACCACAGTCGGGCCTCTAGCTGGCTAAGCTAGCTGCACTGCAGTTATGTGAGCTGCGAGGCTCAGTGGGAAACTTCCGAGGCTCCGAGTATGCCAGACCGTCCAGGAGGCAGGTCTGCATCGGGTCTGTTAAGTGATGACCTCACAGAAGAAAACCGTGAAGGTGTTTCAGGCAGAATTGTAGTCACTGGGTGATTTAGTTTTCAACAAGGGGGACGGTTGGTCGTCACAAATTTAGCATAAGGTACAAATGTGTAAATATAAATTATGTACAACTTTGCAAGAACAAAGGTGCAAAACCTTTGTTTGCAAAACCACTGCGCCACTGCACGGTGGCGCAGTGGTTTAGCACTGTGGCAGCACAGTTTTACCCTTGGCCGGGGGATCGCGGGGATCATGAGGTCGTGGGTTCGATCCCAGCCCCCGACCAACAGTGAGCTGTGTGGAGTTTGCATGTTCTCCCCGTGTTGCGTGGGTTTACTCCGGGATTTCTCCGGTTTCCTCCCGCATACCAAAAACATGTAGGTTTAGGGCGCTCGCGCACGCAGCGACCAGCAGCCGGTGGCTTGTCACCAGACTGCAAACCAAGTCTACCTACGGGTACAAATAAGTAACAAAAAAAAAAAAAATATGGTAAAAGATGCCACTTTAAAAATTCAAAAAGTCATAGATTGCAGTGTTAATGAACTGAATAAAAATTTAAGCAGCATCCAGATGAGCGTTGCAAGTTAGCAAGAAAAAAGTTTCAAATTTACAGGTAAAAAGTTGCAAATTTATGAGCAACAAAAGGTGGAAATCTACAAGAAAACGTTAACAATTTAATGGGGAAAAAGTTGCAAATCGAGAAAAAATTGCTTTTTTGAGAAAAGAGTTGCAGATTTACAGGAAAAATGTTACAAATCGAGAAAAATGTGTAAAATTTATAACTTTTTTAGCATTTTTTGCAATTGGTGCTTCAAATTAATTTAGTTATTAGTTATTAATTCATTTCAGTTATGCAGCATGATTAAAAGAAACGTTTATGATGATATTGGGGGGGACACTTTGCTCCTTTTTCCAGGTGGAGAGCCAAATGCCCCCCTACCTTCAAATCACCTACTGGTTATAGTCCATGTTTGTGTGGGAGAGGAGAACTCCTGTGCAGGAGGACTTTGGGCCGTTTGTCTTAATGTCACAAAATGCTGTGTAACCCACTAAAGGGAAACCATAAAAAAGCATAATATTGGCTCTTTAAATACGCGTCTGGACCACATGTTCACTGCCGGCTGGATGTTACTAGCAGCACAGGCATGAGTTTGAATTTCTGCTGTTCCTTTCTTTTTTCATGACGTTCCCACTGCCTTCATTTGCTTGTATTGTAATCTGTTATGAATAATCACTTCATGGGACCTTTAACAGCAGGTTTAACCACTTCTAAAAGACAAAAAAACCCAACAAAAAACCGTCTTTAGACTGTGCTCGTTGTTACTGTTACTCAGTGGTGTAAATGTGGGCTCACACAAACAAATTCATCTCCAGTGGGTGCAGACAAGAAGCTGAAAATGATTGTGATGCTCGTCATTCTGACAAAGAGGAAACATGCAAATTAGGATGAAAAAGATTGGTGATGTAATTTCTTTTTAACGTCTCAATGGGACTTTTCTCAAGAACAGAATGGAATAAAATAGTAATGTCTAACTAATTCCATAGGTGTAGTTTTAGTAGTAACTAAAGTAGTGAACAAGAATTATTCCAAATATATTATAAGAATTTGTTTCTCAGGAAACCTGCGTCGCTATCCTGCTAATCTATTTCTTCAGTGGGTTTTTTTTTAATTGAATTGGTGCACAGATCAGTCATGCTTATTTCTGCTGCAGCTGCAGATTTGATTCCACACGGGAGACAGAAAAGGGCAAAATTCTCTCCTGTCGCTGGTTATCTTTGACTTAGACTGACAGACTGAAAGCTGCTGGATTTCCAATTAAATCTGAAGGATTTCTGAAGGTGTTTCACAGCTTGTTTGACACATCGACTGAAGAGAGAAATGATTTTAGGATCGGTTATGTCAGGGATTGGCAACTCCTAAAATATCAATAAAAGCCCAGATGGAGCCTCTAAATAAGATGAAGATATGAGTGTAAGCTGCTTGGTTTTATTCCATAAATGCTTTTTTTTTTTTGTCACAGTTTTGCAAAAATGTTCTCGTCACATCAATTTGTTATTTTTTCTATCATAAATTTGCTTCTTCTTTTTTTTTTTTTTTTTTGCTGTAAGTTTTTGAGGTTTTTCTCCTCAGTTTTGAACATCTTTCCAGAAAAAATTGTAATGTTTTTCTTGTAACTTTGTGAGTTTTTTCCAAATAAGTTGGCAACTTTTTCCATGGAAATAGACGACTTTTTTTTTCCTTTTTTAAATTTGCAATTTTTGTCTTGTAAATTTAAGTTTTCTCTCTTTTTCATGCTGATTTGTGGCTATTTTCTTTGTCCATTTGCAAGTCTTTTTCTCTTAAATTTGCAATTTTTTCATGTAAAGCTGCAAATTATCTTGAAAATTTACATTTTTTCTAAGGAATTTGCAATTTTTTTTCTCATGTTAATTTGTTACACCTTAATTTAATTACAAATTTGCAATTTTTTTCTTGCAGATTTGACATTTTTTCATAAACTTGCTACTTTTTTCCTTGTGAAGTTATTTTTTTTCTTGTAAATTTAATCTTTTGTCTGTTGAATTTTCAGCTTTTTAATGTAAATTTGCACAGCATTTGTATGCAGATTTGCAGATGTTTGTCTCTTGGGCAGTTCCACGGGATTACAGGCGAAAGGGCCACAGGTTGCAGACCCCTGGGTGACATCCTGCAGAAATGTGCAGTTCACATAAGCGTCTTTATCCTTGAGAATAGATGTGGCCTTAACAATAAAGTTGTTTTTTTTTTTTTACCTTTTAGACGGTTTGAAAGGTGTAAATCGTTTCCGCACTACCGTAAAGATGGTAATCATGCGAAGGATAATGTGTGCTCAGATTATTATTTTGCACCCTGGTTATGAAGCTGAAACTGTTTGCTGGGAATCGATTAAACATGTTTGATGATGAAGTGAACAGTTTAAAGTTGTCTGTTCAGATATTGACTTTCATTTTAAGAAAAAAAAAAAAAAACACTTCACAGCAGTAAATTGCAAATAAATGTAACTGTTTTGAGTTTTTCTGTGGTTCTAAATTGTGACACTGTTCCCTTTAAATAAATGCCCCCCCCCCCAACTGAAGCTTCACAACCGAACGTCCTCTGTATTTAAACATTTCCATAGTGAATTAAAAGTTTGTTTTTGTTTATCAGTGTTATGTTTGCCTGTTATTGTATAGGAGACTTTTCCATTGATTTATAGTCTCAGCAGTGTTGTTTTTTTGTTTTTTTTTAATTTTCTGACCAAATTGTGTGAATAAATGTTAACCTCCATCAAAAATGAAAGTGTGATTGATTTTTTTTTTTAAATTATTTCAAACAGGTGAAAACAACTCCTTTCTCAACATTTATTTTGGTGCAACTTTAGTATAAATACATGTCAGATTTAACATGTTTTATGTGAGGTAAATAAATGGAAATGTATGGAAATCTATTGCATATAATGAATTAATTTTTTTAAAAAATGTCATTATTCGGGTCACAAAAACAAAATCTGAAGACATTATAGAGCCCCTGTTTTTTTCATAAATATGTCAGGGTTTCATTATTGCAGTCCTATTTGACACACAAGGAAGGAGCTCTTTTCAAAATGGACTATTTTTCTGACATATTACTTTAAATTTTATTGAGCCCCAGTTCACTGAACCCTCCCCCTTTTGTCATTTCAGAGATTTTGTTTTGATGGTGGTACCGTGTTTGAGGCTAGGGTTAGCTTTTAGTTTCGTTTGCCAAGCTAACTAACATGCTAAGAAATTCTGACTAAATGTTGGATGATAAAAGGCTAAATAAACTATTATTGGAGACTGGTGTGTGGTTTGAGTGTTGGCCCCTGGGGTATAATAAGCACAGACATCCCTGAATGAATGTATGGCTAACAACGGCTAACCAGGAGGTGTCCAGTCTAGATCAGAGGCAGACTTACCATTAGGCAAAGGTAGGTGACTGCCTTAGGCCCCGATCTACTAGGAGTTCCATATATTTTTTAAATGTTTAGCATATTTAGCATAATGTCCAACAAAATAAAGAAACACCAGTATTTACATAAACATCAAATCATGAACGTAACGTCCTCCCTTCTCAGACTGTTGGACTCTTTCATGGTGTGTCTGAGCCATGTGCATGCGTGTATCTTTGGTTACATTGTAAACAAACCGTACAGTGTGTAGAATAGTAGCAAAATAAAACAAAGTTATCCGAACGGTGCAGAGAAATGGAGAAAAAGGGAAGAGCACAGAATTTTTTATTTTTTTTTTTTTTATCAAAACAACCTTTTCACTTCAACCAGGGAGGAGACTAACCCTCCCGAAGAGCAGATAGAAGCGCTGCTTGTATGACCACACATGATGCTAACGATGAGCACCTTTTGTTAATAAGGAGGCAGCAGTGACGCCGGTTGCTGACAATACAGGTAAACAACTAAATGTTTTACTATTTTTACTAATTGCAAGATTTGTTGAGGCCAAGGCTCACAAGGTTAAATTTAAATGTGACCAACTGTGCTCCCCAGGCATGCACATGATATCTGCAGCCTCAGCAGATGACATTACAAGAGATTAAATATAGTTTGTTTCATTAAGATCCTGTTGCGTCTAAAATGCCTTAACCCCCAGTTCTTTTGTACGAAGGCCAAATAACCAGACTGAGAGATGAAGTATACTTTCACTTATTTTACTGAAAATGAGGTATGGATTACATGCAGCGCTGGAACACAACTCTTTAGGAAAATACCCCGAGTGTTACCCAAAAAGTAAGCCCTTGTGGAGAGTGTGAAATGAGCAGGCAAGGTTACGAGCAGACAAAGTTTATTACACTGTACCATCAGTCATACACAAAAAGCATAAACAGCTAAGCACAGCTTCTCCTTTTATATCCACAGCTCGTCTCACATCTCCACGACACTTCACATCACAAAGCATGACATTTCACATCACCCTTGACCCCCCACAGCTCCTTCCTGCCCAACTCCCCATGATCTCCTTACTATTGTCCACCTCTCTTTATTCTCTGCATCCTGACTGGGACGCTGTCTGCCGACTCACCCAATCTCCTACACCACCACCCCCAGACAGAGTTTCAGTCCACATGCCTTTTGGGCTTCAGTCTCCTCCCATATCTGCTGTAACCAGGTTTCTGTGCCAGTGGGGGGCTGCTGGAGGTGTGTCTGACTGCGGGTGGGCCGTGGTGAGGGGGGGGGAAACTCCGCTTTGCCCGTGTGGCTGTCCTGGTGAATCGTTTGCCTGGGGAGCTCTCCGTGGGGGTCTTCCACGCCGAGGGGCCCGAGCCAGCAGCACTTGCTCGTCTGCCTCCACAAAGGTGGGCTTAAGTCTGTCTATGCATATTTTCTCCCGACGACCTCCAAAATCTAACAAAAAATGCTTGTCCCCTGTTTCCAGCACTCTGAACGGGCCATCATAGGGTGGGCGGAATGGAGAGCAATGGGCATTGTGCCTGACGAACACGAACCCCGCGTTCTTCAAAGTTTTCGGCACGAAAGCGCGTGGAAAACAGTGATGGGCCGGGCCTGGCAGCGTGCCTGTGTCTGCACTCTGCTGTAAATGCTGAGACGGGCAGTTGTCTGGCACGGGATTATCTGGCAAAAATTCCCCGGGCAGGCGCAGTGGCTGAGAAAAAACAAGCTCTGCCGGGGAAGCCTCCAAATCCTCTTTTGGTGTGGAACGCAACCCCAATAAAACCCACGGCAACCGGTCTACCCAGTTTGCATCCGTAAGCGAAGCCCTGAGCGCCGCTTTCAGTGATCTATGAAAACACTCACATAACCCATTGGCCTGTGGGTTGTACGCGGTTGTGCGATGAATTGCGACACCCAGGCTGCGGGCCATCGCGGACCACAGGTCGGAAACAAACTGAGGGCCCCTATCGGACGTGATGTCCGAGGGGACTCCAAAATGCGCCACCCATGTTGTCAAAAAAGCACGCGCCACGTCCGCGGACGTGGTTGCCGCCAGCGAGACTGCTTCTGGCCAGCATGTGGTGCGGTCCACCACTGTCAGGAGGTACGTGCACCCCTGTGATGGCGGGAGGGGGCCCACGAGGTCCACGTGAACGTGGTCGAATCTTTTAGCCGGTATACTAAACGGCTCCAAAGGAGCCTTCGTGTGTCTGTGTACTTTGGCTCGTTGGCACGCTACACAGGCTGCAGCCCACTCTTTCACTTGTTTGCGCAGGCCTGGCCACACGAATTTCGCTCCCACCATTCTGACTGACGCGCGCACTCCTGGGTGTGCCAGAGCGTGAACTGACTCGAGCGCGCGGCGGCGCCACTCGACCAGGACTACCGGGCGCGGGCGTCCCGTGGAGACGTTGCAGATTGGGGGGGGGGGGGGGCTGCCGTCTTGCAGTACTCTGCTCTCCAGCCTCAACCCTGTTGGTCCAGACTGGAGCACGTGCACGTCTGTATCGCCAACCTGCTCTGCGGCCATGGCTGTATAATCTATCCCTACACAGACCGGGGCCACCACCATGCGCGAGAGGCAGTCCGCCACCACATTCAGTTTACCCGACACATGCTGAATATCGGTCGTAAACTCCGAGATTGCAGCCAGCTGTCTCTGCTGCCAGCCCGACCAAGGTTCCGAAAGTTTGGCCATCGCGAACGTCAGCGGTTTGTGGTCCACAAACGCGGTGAAGTTTCGCCCTTCCAGCCAGAACTGGAAGTGGCATATGGCCAGGTGGAGAGCCAGTAACTCTCTGTTGAACGCGCTGTATTTACGCTCACTGTCGCGCAAAGCCCTGCTGAAAAAAGCAAGCGGCTGCCAAGAACCGGCGACACGTTGCTCCACGACGGCCCCTATGGCCACATCCGAGGCATCGGTGGTGAGCGCTATCCGGGTCACCGGGTCTGGGTGCGCCAACAGTGCGGCGTTTGCCAGGGCTGCTTTAACCTAAGAGAACGCCTGCTCTCGCTCCGGAGTCCATTCGACTCCATCTGCGGGTTTCCGTCTCTTGAGCGCGGCGAACAATGGCTGCATGAGTTGACCTACGCGGGGGAGGAAATGGTTATATAAGTTAACCATCCCCAAAAATTCTTGCAGCGCCCTGACCGTCTGAGGCCGGGTAAAATTCGCTACAGCGCACACCTTATCGGGCAAGGGTATCGCTCCCTCCGGTGAGACGCGGTGCCCCATCTGCATCACGCCGAACTGGCACTTCGCCAGGTTGATTATTAACTCGTGCTCCTCCAACCTCCTGAGGTGGGTTACGTGTTCGTCCTCAGATGCACTGGCTACCAGGATATCGTCCAGGTAGACGAACACAAACGGGAGATCGCGCAGCACCGCGTCCATCATGCGCTGGAACGTCTGTGCCACTCCTTTTAATCCGAATGGCATGCGCAGGAACTCGAACAAGCTGAATGGAGCTATTACCGCTGTTTTGGGTATGTCCTCCGCGCGCACTGGGACCTGGTGGTAACCGCGGACCAGGTCTATTTTGGAAAAAATGCGTGCTCCGGCGAGGTGAACGGAAAAATCCTGAATGTGGGGAATCGGGTAGCGGTTGTGTGCTGTGGCGTTATTCAACCTGCGGAAATCCCTGCACGGTCGCCACGACCCCTCAGCTTTAGGGACCATGTGTAGTCGGGATGCCCATGGGCTGTTCGAACGCCTGATGATGCCCAACCTTTCCAGGTTGGCAAACTCCTCGCGCGCTATGGCCAGTTTAGCTGCGTCCAAGCACCAAGGTCGTGCGAAAACGGGCGGCCCGGTGGTGGTTATAAAGTGCTCCACCCCGTGTTTAGCAATGGCCGCCGAAAACGTCGGGACCGTGAGTGCTGGGAACTGAGTGAGCAGTGTGTGGAACTTACCACCTGGAGCTGTGATGTTGGCTTGTGTTACTGGCCCGGCCTCTCGAGCTGTACAGGGGAGAGAGTCAAAGGACAGTGCATTAACCAGGCGCCTGTTAGCAACATCAACCAGTAAACCATGTGCACAAAGAAAATCAGCCCCCAGGATATGGTAATTCAGTGTTGCTATGACAAAAGTCCACTCGTATGTACGGCCGTGTAGAGATAAGATCAGTGTTCTCTCACCAAAGGTCTTAATTTCCGAGCCGTTTGCTGCCAACAGCCCGGGGCCGCTGGGTCCTGCCAGCCGGTCGGCGTAGGTCGGCAGGATGATGCTCTTCTGGGCTCCGGTGTCCACGAGGAAACGCCTCCCCGAGCATGCGTCCGTCATGTAGAGCAGCTTGTTCTCTTCACCGGTGGTCGCAGCTGCTACCGACTGCCGGCCTTGGTGTTTCCCAAGCGCTTGAACTGGCACGGTAGCGCACATCTGCGTGCGTTCTCTCCGAAGCGGCGGTGGTAGAAACAGAGCGTGTCTCTCTGGCGCCCCTTGGCCCCCGCTGCCGCTACCGTCGGTGGCTTCTCGCCTCCTCTGGTCGTCTCGCTGGGGTCCGACGCAGCCGCGTTGACTGTGAGGGCTCTGGTGGTGAGGATGATCCAGTCTGCCTCCTGGGTTAGTGCACGGTAGCCACGCACGGCCAGTGACGGCGAATTAGCCAGAACCGCTCTCGCCTCTGCTGGGAGATTCCGGAGGAAAAGGCGGGCAAACAGGAAATGCTCGTCGTCCGTGCCCATTAACGCCAACATCTTCTCCATCAGATCGACAGCCGAACCATCTCCCAACTCGGAATGCCTCAGGAGCCTCTCTGCTCTCTCGCAGTCCGAGAGCGTGTAGCGTCGGGTCAGCGCAGTCTTGAGAACTTCATATCTAACTAACTAACCTGCACTTATATAGCGCTTTTCTAGTCACAAAGACCACTCAAAGCGCTTTAATTAATACTAACCCTCTATTCTAAGGGCCTATAGGAAACAGATATCTAGGGACAATTTAGAACAGCCAATTAACCTAACATGCATGTTTTTGGCATGTATCTGTTGTGGGCTGGGGGCTGGTCGAGCAGGCTCGCTACCTGTTGGGCTGTGCGAGCGTCCAGCGCTGCAACCACGTAGTAAAACTTGGTTTCATCTGCCGTTATTCCCCGGAGGGCGAACTGAGCCTCGGTGTGGTGGAACCAAGAGCGCGGGTTGTGCTGCCAAAAGTCCGGTAACTTGACTGAAACAGCGCACGCGTTGCTGGGGGTTCCCGTCCGGGCCGACTCCAGGGTTCCTGCCTCGTGTTCCATCATACGTCCAGGGTCACCAGTGTGGAGAGTGTGAAATGAGGAGGCAAGGTTACGAGCAGACGAAGTTTATTACACTCTCCCATCAGTCATACACAAAAAGCATAAACAGCTAAGCACAGCTTCTCCTTTTATAATCACAGCTCGTCTCACATCTCCACGACACTTCACATCACAAAGCATGACATTTCACATCACCCTTGACCCCCCACAGCTCCTTCTTCCTGCCCAACTCCCCATGATCTCCTTGCTATTGTCCACCTCTCTTTATTCTCTGCATCCTGACTGGGACGCTGTCTGCCGACTCACCCAAGCTCCTACACCCTATAGTTTTTATAAAGCTTAACCACTCCCTCGTGCAAGAGGGAGGGGTTTTACCTCATTGTATCAATACACTTCCGCGTATGTGGCAGCTCGGCTGTGTCCAGAGCTGATTCTAACTGATTTCAGCAAATGAATTATAGGGTGTAAACTAAAGTCTGCAGTGTAGCATGTGAAGCAAGCAGATATAGAAGTGTGAGAAAGACAGAGCAATCATGTCATTTTACCGACAATCCCTATTAGTGCTTGTATAAAACATTGGCTTTTCTTCCTGGGGTCTCACATAGATATTCTCCCATGTGTCTATGTAGTACAGAGGAGGTAGCACTATCGATGCCTCTACAAAATGGACCAGTCAGCAGACCATGAACAGAACCCTGCTGGCAAAGGGGGGTAAGTCAGTCCTTCCAGGATTTCACAGGCTGTTGTTATGATTGTTGCGGCTTAAAAACCCTGAATTTGTGGGAGCTTTTTTAAAAAGTTGTGATAAATGTTGTGATGTTTTGAGAGGTTTTTTCACTAAAAGTTGTGGGAAGAATTACAAATTTTAAAGCAGATGCTTTTTTCCATAGTTTACTGCAGTGATTTTCTATATAACACCACAAGAAAAGCACAGGCTTGTCAAAAAACTTCTATTACACAGTGATTTGTAAATTAAGCAGAAACTTCTGCTATACAGAAAAACTCTTTTGTGCAACAGCAAATAGAGACTTTAACACAATTAAATGAGCATGAAGTAGCTACTCATAAATTTGTCATAAAAATGACCAACACTGTAGGCTACTCTTGCTGAGGACTTGAATAAAAAGGATGAAAAAAATAATTACCCATTACAACAGCTAAATTGCATTGAATGCATGTTAAAGAGTATAGACTTAGAAATTATGGCAGCACCTTCATTTGAAAACGTCCTAACTGCAGCGGTCCTCAACCGAATGGTAGAGTGCAGAGAAAAACTAAATAATTTATTCTCTGGCTCTGTATTGTCTATCAAAGTCTGTGTTTTTCTGAAAAAAATACTGAATATTCTCTGTCTTTCCATGTCTAACTCCTACCTGTCTGTCTATCTGCTGCACATCTTGACACACACCTGTCTCATCAGATAGTCATCTTTCCTTTACCGGGAGTCGTACTGGGAAGAGGGGCTCTCCTTTGGGTTTTGCCGGGAGTACATATTGGTCCGTGTCCAGACCGGAGATTCACAGCTTTAAAGCTCACTGACAAGCTGTAGTAATGATTTTACCTCTAAAGATGTATAAAATGTCAGTCCCTCCAGGATTTTGTGATGTCGCACTCGCACCAATTCACGCAAAATCAGCCAATCAGCGCAACTATTGCACAACCTTGCAACTTTGTCCAATCACCGCAACTTTCCCGCAATTTTGGCCAATCCTTGTCAACTTCTGCCAATTTCACCAATCAAATTTGTCTAACTGGTGCTGAAACGCTCAGTCTAACCAATCAAATGCGTTGTTGCACCGTGGAAAACAGCAGCCTTGTGTGTAGCAGAATAGAATGCACGCACTCTGTTGGACAGAACAACATCACAGCGCCCAGAAAGACAGACCGCGCTTGTGGCCCTGGAAATGAACAGGTACAATGTAGACATAGCTGCACTTAGTGAAACAAGATTGCCTGGATATGACAGCTTGGAAGACCATGGGTACATCTTCTTTTGGAGTGGTAGATCAACTCAAGAAAGGAGAGAAGCAGGAGTGGGCTTTGCAGTTAGAAAGGAGATGGCAGCAATGCTTGATGAGGAACCAGTGCCAATCAATGACAGGATAATGACTATGAGACTCCCACTACAGTGGACGATGTATGCCACACTCATCAGTGTATATGCCCCAACAACGACCAATACAGAGGAGGTGAAGGAAGAGTTCTACAGTGATTTATGTGAGACTATCAGGCATGTACCGACTGATGACGGGCTGATACTTGTTGGAGATTTTAAGGCCAGAGTTGGTTCGGACACTGAGAAATGGAAAGGAGTGCTAGGCAGTCATGGAGCAGGCAAGTGCAATGCTAATGGAGAACTTCTACTTGCACTATGTTCAGAGTACAACCTTGTGATAACCAGCACTCTATTTAAGCACAAGGACACACACAAGAAGACATGGATGCACCCAATATCCAAGCACTGGCACTTATTAGACTACATCATAGTCAGGCAGAGAGACATAAGGGATGTATTGGACACCAGAGCAATGAGAGGCGCGGACTGTGGTACTGATCATGTTATGCTGAGATCTAGATTAAGGATTTGGAGATGAAAACAGCACTGCAGGACGAGTGCGGAGCCACCACGGAAGCTAAACACTAGTGCACTGAAAGGCCAAAAGAAGCAGGAAGAACTTACACAGGAAATGGATGAAAACTTGAAAGACTGGGACAGCAACAACTCAGAATGACATAGAAGAGGTGTATCAGACTGCAAGTGATGTATTAGGCCACCCTGAGAGGAAACATCAAGATTGGTTTGATGAGCATGATGAACACCTGAAGAAACTACTAGAAGTGAGGAATACAGCTAGGAAGGAAAACCTACAGTGTAACACAAGGTCGAAGAAGAAGAAATACTCAAAGGCTCAGAGTGAGCTACAGAAGTACACCAGAGAGATGAAGTCCAACTGGTGGGATGAAAAAGCGGAGGAACTTCAAACTGCAGCAGACAGAAAGGACATGAAAACATTCTTTACAGGTTTAAGAGAAATCTACGGCCCTAAACCAAGAGGATTGATCCAACTAAAGGCTATGGATGGTGAAACGGTTTTGCAGGAGAAAGACAAGATCCTGGACAGATTTGCAAACCACTTTGACCAACTACTAAACAACCCTGGAGATCTCACTGAAGAGGCTAAAGAAGCTTTAGTGCAGCGACCAGCTGTATCAAGTCTGGATGAACCACCAAATTTTGGTGAACTAATGGCAGCTATCAGGACAACACAGGATGGTAAAGCTCCAGGAAGGGATGGATTTCCAGCAGAAGTGTGGAAATTTGGTGGTGTTCAGCTGACCAACTGCCTGCACAAGCTCATTCAAGAGATATGGGATGCCCAGAAAGTACCTCAAGACTGGAAGGATGCAAGTATTGTGCCTTTGTTCAAGAAAGGTGACAGGAAAGATTGTGGAAATTACCGAGGTATATCACTGCTAGCCACTGTTGGTAAGATTCTCTCACGTGTACTACTGAACAGACTCAATGAACACATCTCGCAGAATGTACTACCGGAAACCCAGTGCGGCTTTAGAAGTGGAAGAAGCACAATGGACATGATTTTCTGCTTGAAACAGGTTCAAGAAAAGTGTATCGAACAGAACATGCCGCTTTATGTAGTTTTCATAGACTTCAGTAAAGCCTTCGATACTGTTTCGCGACAAGGACTTTGGCAGGTACTCAAGAAATATGGCTGTACAGAGAAGTTTGTCAGCCTGATCGAGGCACTCCATGCAGGTATGCAAGCAAACGTGGCAATGAGTGGTTCAGTATCTAAAGACGGCTGCACGGTGGCGCAGTGGTTAGCACTGCGGCAGCACAGTTTACCCTTGGCCGGGGGATTGTGGGGATCGTGGGATCGTGGGTTCGATCCCAGCCCCCGACCAACAGTGATCTGTGTGGAGTTTGCATGTTCTCCCCGTGTTGCGTGGGTTTACTCCGGGATTTCTCCGGTTTCCTCCCACATGCCAAAAAAAACATGCAGGTTAGGTTAATTGGCTGTTCTAAATTGTCCCTAGATATCTGTTTCCTATAGGCCCTTAGAATAGAGGGTTAGTATTAATGAAAGCGCTTTGAGTGGTCTTTGTGACTAGAAAAGCGCTATATAAGTGCAGGTTAGTTAGTTAGTTAGTAAGCAACAGGGTGAAACAAGGGTGTGTGCTGGCACCTACACTCTTCTCGCTATATCTGGCAGCCATGCTTGAGGTGGCCTTCTGTCAGAAAATTGTACATATGTGTATACATATTATCATTTTATATAATTCAATGAAGTGTATATGTAACTATTTGCTGAAAAATACTAAAACTGTCTGTGTGCTAGAGGTTCTGTACATGATGCATGAAGTCTAAAATTGTTTTTTATGTTTTTAATTATGTTGAAATTCCAGTTCTCCTTTCATGGTAGATTTATCTTAAAACACATGCCTGCACCTGCCTTAGAGACAGCTACTCCCTAGAGCACAGGGCCACTTTGATAACATGGGACTGTTACTCCCTAGAACACAGGAAGCAAAGCACTCTGATAAAATGAAACTGTTCCCCTTTCTTCAGTGTCAGCATATTTTATCTGTTTGACCATGCAACTGCTGTGTATAAAATGTCTGAACTGTGAAGATTACCTCCAGTACCTACTTCCTGTAACCAGAGGTTCGTACTCCTTGTGCAAGTAAAACTCTTAAAAGAATATTCTTGTGTCTCAAATCTTTATTGAGGTAACGAACTAATATACGATCACTTTTTTGAGTTTCAAGATTCCTGACACCTTCAAAGACACTTCAGAAGGAGTATACATTCAAACAAGGAAAAAAGCAGACTTGTTCAATGTGGCACAGTTTAAAGCCAAGAGTGAGACATCGATAAATGTAGTAAGAGAAATGCTCTTTGCCGAAGACCGTGCTCTAGTTGCACAGTGTGGAAGATATGCAATCTTTAGTGGAGAAATTTGCAAGAGCAGCTAGCCAATTCAGCCTCCAAATCAACATCAAGAAGACAGAGTGCCTTTATCAACCACCAAAGTTCCAATTATCAACATCACTACCAGAAGAGATCAGCATTGGTACAGAGCCACCAGTCAAATGCAAGACTTTCAAGTATCTAGGGAGTACTGTTTCAGAGAATGCTAGGCTGGAGGATGAACTATCTCTCAGAATGGGAAGAGTGAGCGCTGTGTTTGGAAACTCAAGGGAGAGACTGTGGAACAATCGACATGTGTCTATCCGTGTGAAATGCAAAGTGTACAGAGCGACAGTACTGGCTACTCTATTGTACGGTGCTGAAACTTGGACTGTCTACAGAATGCAGGTGAAGAAACTCCATGCGTACATGATGAGACACCTTTGAGCCATAATGAACATCTCATGGAAAGACAAGATAACCAACATAGAAGTGTTGAAACGAGCTGGACTACCATCAATGGAGGACATGCTAATACAGATGAACCTGAGATGGCTTGGACATGTTGAGAGGATGGACCACCAGCGTCTCCCTCGGCAGTTACTCTACTCACAGTTATGCGAGGGCAAATGCAATCAGGGTACACCAAGGCTCAGATTTAAAGATACTGTAAAAAGAAACTTGAAGAAGTTGGACATAGACAGGAGTTCATGGCAGCGGAAGACTTAAGGACAGAGCTGTGTTTAGAAATCTGATCAGACCTAAATGAAACAGTCATTGTCGCCCACGACAGACTGCTATGATGATGATGATGGGTGGTGAGGAGATTTCTAGCAAAAATATCAATACATAGAAATATTATAACAGAAATAACTGCATCTTTGGTCGCTTAATTTATTTCATTAAATACAATTTTATTAATATTTTTTTCTTTGTAATCAGGGTTAAATTATTGTTCTGTTCTGACTGCAAAGTTACGGTCAAAAATGTCAGTTGTTATAAGGAAAAAGTTTTTAAAAATTACCACAGTCTGTTTCAAATTTACCTCCTCATGGATCGTCACCTTATCGTGGTGGGGGGGTTTGCGTGCCCCAGTGATCCCAGGAGCTATGTTGTCCAGGGGCAATTTGCCTCTGATAGGGTCTCCCAAGACAAACTGGTCCTGGGTGAAGGGCCAGACTAAGAACGATCCAACAGACTCTCATGATAAATTGTATATCAAGGATTCAGTGTACCCCGCCTGGTATGGGGTTACCGGGGCCCCACCCTGGAGCCAGGCCTAGGGGAGGGGCTCGAAGGCTAGCGTCTGGTGGCCGGGTTTCCACCCAAGGGACCCGGCCGGGCTCAGCCCGAAGGAGTTACATGGGTCCGCCCTCCAGTGGGTTCACCACCTGCAGGAGGGATCATGGGGGTCCGGTGCTATGTGGATTAGGTGGCGGTCAAAGGCGGAGACCTTGGCGGACTGATCCCAAGCTTTCTAAACTGGCTTTTGGTACGTGGAATGTCACCTCTCTGGTGGGGAAGGAGCCTGAGCTGGTGTACGAGGTTGAGCGATACCGGCTAGATCAGGGGTGTCCAACCATGTGCCATGGAGAGCCAAGACCCTGCAGGTTTTACCTCCAACCAGTGTCTTCAACAGCAGATTTCTGTGAACTTCTTCCCACTGATTGCTGATAAGTGAAAACACCTGCTGAAGAGACTGGGTAGAAGAGAAAACCTGCAGGGTCTTGGCTCTCCATGGCACATGGTTGGACACCCCTGGGCTAGATATAGTCGGCCTCACCTTAACACACAGCTCCGGTTCCGGAACCAGTCTCCTGGAGAGGGGCTGGAGCTTGGCCTTTTCTGGAGTTGCCCCGGGCGAGAGGCGACGAGCAGGGGTGGGTATTCTTGTATCGCCCCACCTTGCTGCCTCTATATTGGAGTTTTCCCCGGTGGACGAAAGGGTTGCTTCCCTGCGCCTTCGGGTTGGGAAACGGGTCCTGACCATCATTTGTGCCTATGCACCAAATGATGTTTCAGAGTACCCACCCTTTCTGGAGTCTGTGACTGGGGTGCTCGAGGGTACTCCTCCTGGAGACTCCATTATCCTACTGGGGGACTTCAATGCGCACGTGGGCAACGACAGTGAAACCTAGAGAGGGGTGATTGGGAGGAACGGCCTGCCCGATCTGAACCCGAGTGGTGTTCAGTTATTGGACTTCTGTGCTAACCACAGTCTGTCCATAGCGAACACCATGTTCAAGCATAAGGGTGTCCATATGTGCACCTGGCACCAGGACACCCTAGGTCGCAGGTCGATGATCGATTTTGTTATCGTATCATCAGACCTGCGACCATATGTCTTGGACACCCGAGTAAAGAGAGGTGCAGAGCTGTCAACTGATCACCACCTGGTGGTGAGTTGGATCCGATGGCAGGGGAGGAAGCCATTCAGACCTGGTAGACCCAAACGTATAGTGAGGGTGTGCTGGGAGCGTCTGGCTGAGGCCCCTGTCCGGGAGGTCTTCAACTCCCACCTCCGGAAGAACTTCAACCACATTCCGAGGGAGTCTGGAGACATGGAGTCTGAATGGGCCATGTTCTCCACCTCTGTTGTTGAAGCGGCGGCCCAGAGCTGCGGCCGCAAGGTGGTCAGTGCATCTCGTGGTGGCAACCCCCGAACCAAGTGGTGGACACCAGTGGTGAGGGGGGCCATTAAGCTGAAGAAGGAGTCCTATCAAGTTTGGTTGGCTTGCGGGACTCCCGAAGCAGCTGAGGTGTACCGGCAGGCCAAGCGGAGTGCAGCTCGGGTGGTTGCTGAAGCAAAAACGCGGGTATGGGAGGAGTTCGGTGAGGCCATGGAACAAGACTTTCGGTCGGCTTCAAAGAGATTCTGGCAAACTGTTCGGCGGCTCAGGAGGGGAAAGCAGCTCCCCGTCCACACTGTGTATGGTGCGGATGGGACACTGTTGACTTCAACTGGGGATATCGTCGGGCGTTGGAAGGAATACTTCGAGGATCTCCTCAATCCCACTGATACGCCTTCCACAGAGGAAGCAGGGTTTGGGGACGAGGGGGATGACTCGCCTATCACAGGGGCTGAGGTCGCCAAGGTGGTTAAAAATCTCCTTGGTGGCCGGGCCCCGGGGGTGGACGAGATTCGCCCTGAGTACCTCAAGGCTCTGGATGTTGTTGGGTTGTCATGGTTGACACGCCTCTGCAACATTGCGTGGAGGTCGGGGGCAGTGCCTTTGGCATGGCAAACCGGGCTGGTGGTTCCTCTCTTCAAAAAAGGGGACCGGAGGGTGTGCTCCAACTTTAGAGGGATCACACTCCTCAGCCTCCCTGGGAAGGTCTATGCCAAGGTACTGGAGAGGAGAGTCCGGCCGTTGGTTGAACCTCGGATTCAGGAGGAGCAATGTGGTTTTCGTCCTGGCCGTGGCACATCGGACCAGCTCTTTACCCTCTCGAGAATTCTTGAGGGTTCGTGGGAGTTTGCCCAACCAGTTTACATGTGTTTTGTGGACTTGGAGAAGGCATTTGACCGCGTCCCTCGTGGATTTTTGTGGGGGGTGCTTCGGGAGTATGGGGTATTGGGCTTGTTGTTACGAGCTATTCGGTCTCTGTACGACCGTTGTGAGAGTTTGGTTTGTATTGCCAACACTCGGTCGGAGTCATTCCCAGTGAGAGTTGGACTCCGCTAGGGCTGCCCTTTGTCACCGATCCTGTTCATAATTTTTATGGACAGGATTTCTAGGCGCAGCCAGGGAATGGAGGGTGTCATCCTTGGTGACCACAGGATCTCATCTCTGTTGTTTGCAAATGATGTTGTCCTGTTGGCTTCATCCAGCAATGACCTACAGCTCTTGCTGGGACGGTTTGCCGCTGAGTGTGAAGCGGCTGGGATGAGAATCGGCACCTCCAAGTCCGAGTTCATGGTCCTCAGCCGGAAAAAGGTAGATTGTCCTCTCCGGGTTGGGGACAGGCTCCTGCCCCAAGTGGAGGAGTTTAAGTATCTTGGGGTCTTGTTCACGAGTGAGGGGAAAATGGAGCGAGAGATCGACAGACGGATTGGAGCAGTATCTGCAGTGATGCGGACGTTGTACCGGTCTGTTGTGGTGAAGAGGGAGCTTAGTTCTAAGGCAAAGCTGTCGATTTACCAGTCAATCTACGTTCCTACTCTCACCTATGGTCACGAGCTTTGGGTAATGACCGAAAGAACGAGATCGCGGATACAAGCGGCTGAAATGAGCTTTCTCCGTAGGATTGCTGGACTCACCCTCAGAGGTAAGGTGAGGAGCTCAGTCATCAGGGAGAGGCTCAGAGTAGAACCGCTGCTCCTCCACATTGAAAGGAGTCAGTTGAGGTGGTATGGGCATCTGATTAGGATGCCTCCTGGACGCCTCCCACTTGAGGTGTTTCAGGTACGTCCCACTGGGAGGAGACCCCGGGGCAGACCCAGGACTCGGTGGAGAGACTATGTCTCCCAGCTGGTCTGGGAACGCCTTGGTATCCCCTCTGAAGAGCTGGAGCAGGTGGCTGGGGAGAGGGAAGTCTGGGCTTCTCTGCTTGAACTGCTGCCTCCGCGACCTGGACCTCCGGAAAAGCGGTAGAAGATGGATGGATGGATGGATGTTTCAAATTTATTTAAAAAACAGTAATTTTATTTTAAAAACAGATAAAAATTAGCCATAAAATATTTCACAAATTTTTAATAAAGTTTCAAATGTACAAGAAAAGTCAATTTTACAAAAGGGAATTACAAATTTGAGGAAAATGGTTTCAAATTTAGATAAATTTACAGAGAAAAGTAGAAAACTATAAGAAAATTGTTATAAATTTTGGAGAAAAACCTCAAACCTGCAAGACTGAAGTCAGTACTCAAGATTTTAAGTGGGTGCTCTTTGTACCCTTAACTCAACTAGAAATTTTTAGTTGTCTACTTTTAATTATTAATTTCAAAGCTCTGCTTTTACATTCTCAACATGGCGGCCGGGATGGTCACACTTTTTCAGTGCTGAGACAAAGTTGCTGATTTTGCCACTAAAATAACTAACCAACAGCGATCGGCATTTGTGACGCACACGCACGGGCTGAATTTCCACCTTGGTTGAAATACCCCTTTATTCGCCTTTCACCGGGCTCTGTGAGTAAACTAATTAGCGTTTCTTTTTGGGGTTCGCTGCTACGCTTTACCCGAAGCGTTTGCTAAGCTAACGCTAGTCGTAACACCTAATACCAACACGAAGCGACTCTGTCCCCGGTGATTGAGGCTCGCTGGAGGAACTAACCGAGGCAGCAGTTGGACGGGAGCCGGATCAGAGTTCGAGTGCAGCGGTGGTGGGAGACGGGGACCAGTGGAGGACCACCGGGGCCCCAGCCAGACAAGAGCCTGAGTTGGAGCCCAGTTACAGCGGCGGGGCTCAGCGGAGGAACTACTGAGGCAGACGGCGGTAGGTGGCGGGGCCCAGCCGGACAGAAGCAGGATCGGAGCTCAGCTACAGCAGTGGTGTGCGGCGGGACTCGGGGGAGGAGCTGCCGGTACCCCGGTTGGACAGGAGCTCGGTTATGGTGGCGGTAAGCAGCGGGACTAGCAGCGGAGGGGGCTAGCTGAGGCCCAGCTGGATTCGAGGTCGGTCGGATCGGATACCGGCGACACCAGCAGAGATTGTTTTACTATCCACAGGTCAGTAAAAATGCCACCAAAGAAAGAGGAAATTGAAGAGATCAAAAAATCTCTGAACTTCTTGTCAGAAGAAGTGACCAAAATGGTTAGCCAGCAGGCTAAAATATTAGGCCTAATGGAAGAAGTCCGAGAATTAAAATTAACAATTCAGGAAAAAGACAAAAAAATTACGGACTTGGAGCGACGCGTCGAGGATCTTGAACAATGTTCTCGTATGGATGATCTAATTATAAGTGGACTAGACATCAAATATCAATCATATGCTCATGCTACAACAGGACTGAGAGGTGAGGAGGCTCCCACAAGTGAATCAGTCTCCCTGGAAAACCAGGTGCTTCAGTTCCTTGATAGTAGAGATATAAAGGTTGAAGCAAATGCAATTTCAGCCTGTTATGCTTTACCCAGAAAGGACAATAAAACAAAGAAATCAGTTGTGATGCGCTTTGTGAACAGTAGGGTAAAGAATGACATACTGAGGCAGGCCAGAAAGCTCTGGGGAACAGAAGTTTACCTAAATGAACACCTAACAAAAACTAATGCTGAAATAGCACGGCAAGCACGGATGCTGAAAAGACAAAATAAGATACAGGCAACATGGACAATAAATTGTAGAGTTTGGATCAAACTAAATGGAACACCTGAGAAAGCAAAGAGTATAATGATCAGAGATGTTACTGACTTAAATAAATACAGATGAACACTGATTAAGAAAATTAAGAGACAATGATAATCCATATCCACATACACAGCAAGAATAGTTCTTTTGACATACCATGTCAATGTACTTTAAAAAAAAAAAAACAAAAACAAAAAACTTATGACTGACTTGAGTAGACATCAATTATCCCCAGTTGGAGGAAGTCATTTGACACAGAGTGAGGAAACTCAAACTCTGAAAATATGCCATTATGCTGAACATAAACTACAAGAGATGGAGAATGATATTGATCCTGATAACCACTTTTTCAATAATATTCATAACCATTGTGAATATTACACTGAAAAGCAATTCAAAAGTCAAGTGCAACTAGATGGTAAACTATCAATAATACACTTCAACAGCAGAAGTCTTAACAAAAACTTTCCACAGATTCAGGACTATTTAAAACAGCTAGACAGAAAATTTACAGCTATCGCAGTCTCTGAAACTTGGCTTAATGAAGAGCAGGCTCCCCTGATGGCAATAGAGGGATATCAGATGTTTCATATTAACAGATCTCAAAAAAAGGGTGGTGGTGTTGCACTGTATATTGATGACCTGTATAGGTGTAAGCTTGTAAATGGAATGTCCTTTGCACTACCAGGGATTTTGGAATGTGTTACTGTTGAGATTGACCAAGATAAAACAAAAAATCTAATTATAAGTTGTATATATAGAACGCCGGAAACTTGCATTGAGACATTCAGAGATAAATTAGTCGAGCTGTACAATAATATTACTAGTAAGAAAATGGTAGTAATTTGTGGAGATTTCAATACTGATCTACTAAATCCATATCAACAAAATGTAATTACAGAGTTCATGAACTCTATGTACAGCATGAGTCTATATCCCACAATAACACATCCCAGTAGAATCACAGTTCACACTGCTACACTTATTGACAACCTGTTTGTTAATATTATTGATAAGAAAATAGAAAGTGGATTATTGATAAATGATATAAGTGACCACTTGCCAACCTTTGCACTTATCCATGGCCACACGGGGGCCAATACAGAAAAAATTTTAAAATCGTTCAGATACAAATCACAAAATGCAATCAGTTCTTTTAAAGAGGACTTGCTGAAGCAAGACTGGACAGAAGTCTATGTATCAGATGTAATTGAAGCCTATAACACATTTATAAACATTGTAACTGTAGGAATCGTGAAATGATGACACTGGATGATTTCTCAGTATTGGTTTAATTCCATCTCATGTCCCACAGCTCCTTCTCTCAGTCAGGGAATAAGAGAGTGAGCTGCGGTAAACCACGTACATTTATACTTCCACATCAAACACAGAATCACATCCACATTTAATCCCTCCATTGTCCTCTCGGCTCCTCTGTCTGACCCCAGGAGGTCAGACAGTCCTTTCAGGTTCACTCTCCAGGTCTTCTCACTTCTTCCCCAGTTTGCAGGTGGTCCAGACTCATTGTCCATTTGAGGTGTGATGTCAATACACACCGCGAGTTCAAAGTTCTTTAATGTTTGGGTCTCTGCCAAGGAATATGTGAGCTACCTAATGTTACGCCACATCACTCCCCCCGAAACGCCCAAGAATGGACGCACACCAACATCACTCTAACAGTTATACACATTATGTCAAGAATGGACAGTCATACACATCATTGTCAAGAATGGACACACACACCAACATCACTCTAAGAGCTGTACCATTATGTTACCCCCCCCCCTTTGCAGGACCTACAGCACAATCTACACAGGTTGATCAAAAATACACACCACTCTGCCCGTTGCCTAGGCTTCAATCTCCTCCCGAATCTGCTGTACGCAGGTTTCGCAGCCTGCATTGTGCCGTCCTGCGGCGCACCTGTGGAATGAGGGGGAGAAGGGTTATTTGTCCCCTGGGGGAAAACAGGGGCCGTTCCCTGGGAGGTCTGCCGCGTCGAGGAGCCCCCGCCGGTCGTACAGGTTCGTCACGTAACACAAAAGCAGGCTTTAATCTGTCAACACTGATTGTTTCTTTCCTGCCCCCCAAATCTAGAACAAAACATTTCTCCCCGGTTTCCAGCACTCGAAATGGACCGTCGTAAGGTGGGCAGAGGCTGTGACGCTGGGCGTCGTGCCTGACAAAAACAAACTCTGCGTTTTGCAAAGCCTTGGGAACAAAAACTCTCGGAAAAGTGCGATGAGCGGGGCCCGGGAGCATTTCTGCTCCCATGCCACTTAGAGGTCCCCGCACCGGGGGGCGCTCTGGTGCCGCATGGGCTGGCAGGAATTCTCCTGGCAGCCTGAGAGGTTGAGAAAAAACTGATTCAGCAGGTGAGGCATCTAAATCCTCTTTGGGTGCCGAACGCAACCCCAATAAAACCCATGGTAGTTTGTTTACCCAATTTGCATCCGTGAGCGACGCTCTGAGGGCTGCCTTCAACGACCTGTGAAAACGCTCGCATAAACCGTTGGCCTGCGGGTGATAAGCGGTGGTGCGATGGGCTGTCGCTCCTAAGCCGCTGGCCATTGCTGACCACAGCTCCGACACGAATTGCGGACCCCTATCGGACGTAATGTCTGACGGGACTCCGAACCGCACTACCCAGGCTGTTAAAAAAGCACAAGCCACCTCTGCTGCTGTGGTCGATTGCAATGGGACTACTTCCGGCCAACGTGTGGTCCAATCCACCATTGTCAGGAGATGTGTGAACCCTTGCGAAGGCGGCAGGGGTCCCACTAGATCTACGTGCACATGATCGGACCTCTTAGCCGGAATGTGGAAAGGTTCTAAAGGAGCCTTCGTGTGCCTGTGAACTTTGGCCCGCTGGCAAGCCATGCAGGCTTTCGCCCACTCCTTCACTTGCTTGCGCAGGCTCGGCCAAACAAACTTCTCCGCTACCATTTTCACCGAAGCGCGTACTCCCGGGTGCGCTAGGGAGTGCACCGCGTCAAAAACGCGACAGCGCCACGTGGCCGGTACCACTGGGTGCGGTCGCCCGGTGGATACATTGCAGATTAGCGGGGGTGAACCGGTTTGTAAACTTATGCTCTCCAGCCTTAACCCTGTTGGTCCAGACAGGAGCGCGCACACATCTGTGTCTTCGCTCTGCTCCGCTGCCATGGCTGCGTAATCTATCCCCACGTGCACCAGAGCCGCGTGCGCGTCCGCGCTGTTACCTCGCTCCGCGTCTGCGGCATTACAGTCCCCATCCGTGCGGACAGGCGCTGTTACCGCTCGCGAGAGGCAGTCTGCTACTACATTAAGTTTACCGGCTACGTGCTGTATATCGGTGGTGAATTCTGAAATTGCGGCTAGCTGCCTCTGCTGTCGGCCTGACCACGGTTCTGAGATTTTGGACATTGCAAAAGTGAGCGGTTTGTGGTCGACAAACGCGGTGAAACGCCCCCCTTCCAACCAGAACTGAAAATGGCGAATGGCCAGGTGGAGCGCTAGCAGTTCCCTGTCAAACGCGCTATATTTCCGCTCCGCATCGCGTAGGGACCTGCTGAAAAAAGCGAGTGGCTGCCAAACCCCGGTGACCTGCTGTTCTACAACGGCTCCTATGGCCACCTCTGACGCGTCTGTGGTTAGCGCTATTCGGGCTGCTGGGTCTGGGTGAGCCAGCAGTGCTGTGTCTGCCAGTGCTTTATTAACCTCAGCGAATGCGCGGTCCCACTCTGGGGACCACTCAATCACATTGGAGGGCTTCTGTTTTTTTAGCGCGGTGTACAACGGTTGCATGAGCTGCGCCGCGTGGGGTATGAAATGGTTGTAAAAATTTACCATACCTAAAAATTCTTGCAACGCTTTTACCGTTTGTGGCTGGGGAAACTCAGCCACTGCGCGTACCTTGGACGGCAGCGGGACTGCTCCCTCTGGGGAGACACGGTTTCCTAAAAAATCGATCTGTGCTGCGCCAAAATGGCACTTGGCCGGGTTGATTATCAACCATGCGCTCCCAACCTCTGAAAAACTGTCATGAGATGACTTTCGTGTTCCTCCTCAGAGGCGCTGGTGACCAAAATATCGTCTAAGTAGACAAAAACAAAAGGGAGGTCGCGCAACACGGCATCCATCATGCGTTGGAAGGTTTGTGTGGCGCCTTTAAGGCCAAAAGGCATGCGTAAAAACTCAAAAAGCCCGAACGGGGTTATTACCGCTGTCTTGGGAATGTCCTCTGGTCGGACCGGGACCTGATGATAACCGCGGAGGGGATCTATTTTAGAAAAAATGCGCACCTTGGCCAGATGCACCGAAAAATCTTGGATATGCGGAATTGGGTAGCGGTCTTGCGCTGTGGCATTGTTTAACCTGCAATAATCACCACAAGGTCTCCACGAGCCGTCAGCCTTAGGCACCATATGCAGGGGGGAAGCCCAGGCGCTCTTCGAGCGGTGAATTATGCCCAACCTTTCCAGGTTGGCGAACTCCTCACGCGCAATGGAGAGCTTAGCTGCATCCAAGCGCCGAGCCTTCGCAAAAACTGGTGGGCCACTTGTGGTTATAAAGTGCTCCACCCCGTGCTTCACCACCTTAGCTGAAAACGTGGGAACTGTGAGTGCTGGAAACTGGTTTAGGAGAGTGTGAAACTTACCTCCTGCTGTGGCGACGTTGGTCTGTACTGGCGGCGGGGACACTCGGGCTGCACAAGGGATGGAACAAAAAGAGAGTGCATTAACCAGGCGTCTATTAGCCAGATCGACCAACAAGCCATGTGAGCACAAAAAGTCAGCGCCTAACATGTTGAAACTCACCGCCGCTACTATGAAGGTCCATTCATAGATGCGGCCGTGCAAGGACAGGCACAGAGTCCTTTCGCCAAAAGTCTTGATCGAGGAGCCGTTTGCGGCTGTTGCCCCGTCTCCGCGGGGGCCGGCCACCCGGTCCGCGTAGGTTGCGGTGATGAAACTGTGCTCCGGTGTCAACAAGGAATTGCCGTCCGGAGCTCGCGTCTGTCAGGTACAGCAGCTTGTTCTGTTCACCGAGGGTCGAAGCTGCTAACGACCCCCGGCTCGTGCGTTTCCCTGCTTCTTGAAGCCGCATGATGGAATGCATCTGTGTGCCTTGTGCGCGAAGCGTCAATGGTAGAAACAGAGCTCGTCCCCTCCTCTGCTTCGGAACCGCGCCGCTGCTGTCGTCGCTGGGATTGCTTCTGCTGCCACTGGTTCTCCCTCGCCCTCGGCTGCCGCCCCGAGGTCTGCTGCTGCCACTGAAGTCTCCTGCTCGCCGCAGGCGTCGAGGAGCCGCTCCGCTTCCACGGCCAGCGCGCGGAAACCCTGCTGGTTCACACACCTCATGCTGGACAGGGAACCCCTCATGTGTGCTGGAAGGGTCCTCAAGAAGATGTGTTTAAATAGAAACACATCGTTGTCTGCCCCGATCATCTGCAGCATGTCCTCCATGAGGACGGTCAGCCTGCGTCCTCCTCTGTCGCGCAGGTCCAGAAGTGTTCTGGCCCTCACCTCGGCTGATGGCACAAAACTCCGGATGAGGGCGGCTTTCAGGGCGTCGTATTTGCCAGCAGCGGGCGGCTGCTGCACCAGGCTCCGCACACACCGGGCTGTGCGGCTGTCGAGTCTTGTGATGACATTGTGGAACTTGATGTCATCTGCTGATACCCCGTTGAGCACGAATTCAATTCAATTCAATTCAACTTTATTTATATAGCGCCATTTCACAACAACAGTCATCTCATAGCACTATCAACTGTAGGGGGGACCCCCACAGTTGCAGAAAGACCCCAGCAATCAGGCGATCCCCTGTGAGCAAGCACTTAGCGACGGTGGAGAGGAAAAACTCCCTTTTAACAGGAAGAAACCTCCAGCAGAACCAGGCTCAGCGAGGGGCAGTCATCTGCTGCGACTGGCTGGGGGGTGAGGGGATAGAGAAGAAGAAAAGAACAGACATGTAGAGAGCAAACAGCACGATGGGGACTCAATCTATGGGAGAGAACAAACAAATGTTAATGACCAGCAAAAAAAAAAAAATATTTCATAGAGAGTGAGGAAAGGAGTGAGGCCCAGTGCATTACTGGAGGTCCCCCGGCTGACTAAACCTATTAGCAGCATAACTAAGGGAGGGTTCAGAAACACATGATCCCTCCCTAATTGTAGGCTAGATCAAAAAGGTAGGTTTTAGCCCTATTCTTAAAAACAGAGATCGAGTCTGACTCCCGAATCCAGATTGGTAGCTGATTCCACAGGAGAGGAGCTTGATAACTGAAGGCTCTGCCTCCCATTGTACTTTTGGAGATTCTAGGTATTACAAGTAATCCTGCATTTTGAGAGCGTAGTGCTCTGTTAGGATAATACGGTAGTATCAGATCTTTTAAATAAAAAGGAGCCTGATTGTTTAGAGCTTTGTAAGTGAGAAGAAGGATTTTAAACTTAATTCTAAACTCTATGGGAAGTCAATGAAGGGAGGCCAGAACCGGAGAGATATGATCTCTCTTTCTAGTACCTGTTAAAACTCTTGCTGCAGCATTTTGGATCAGCTGAAGACTTTTTAAAGATGTTTTAGGACAGCCTGATAATAAAGAATTACAATAATCTAATCTCGAGCTAACAAAAGCGTGGATCAGCTTCTCAGCATCACTCTGAGACAAGATGCTCCTAATCTTGGCAATATTACACAAATGATAGAAGGCAGTCTTAGAAACAAATTTAATATGTGAATTGAAGGACAAATCCTGATCAAAAATAACTCCAAGGTTCCTCACAGAGCTATTAAGAGAAAGAGTAACTGCGTCCAAACTGAAAGTTTGATTTGGAAAGGAATTTCTAAGGTTTTTTGGACCAACAAGAATGACTTCAGTCTTATCTGAATTTAATAGCAGGAAATTACAAGTCATCCAAGCTTTGATTTCCTTAAGACAGGCTTCTAACTTGGCTAATTGATTAGTATCATCTGGCTTCATTGACAGGTATAATTGTGTGTCATCTGCATAACAATGAAAATGTATACAGTGCTTTCTAATAATGTTGCCTAACGGAAGCATATATAAACTAAAAAGAGAAGGGCCTAGCACAGATCCCTGTGGAACTCCATGACTAAGCTTTGAGCTGAAAGAAAACTCATCATTTACATGAACAAACTGGAACCTATCAGATAAATAAGATCTAAACCACTGCAACGAAGTTCCATTAAGTCCAACATAGTGTTCTAATCTATCAAGTAGAATATTATGATCAATAGTATCAAAAGCTGCACTAAGATCTAAAAGGACAAGTACAGAAACTAGTCCATTATCAGATGCAATGAGGAGGTCGTTAGTGACCTTCGCTAAGGCTGTTTCAGTACTATGATGGATTCTAAACCCAGATTGAAACTCTTTCAAGTAACCATTTCCCTGCAGGTGGTCAAATAATTGCGTAGCAACAACTCTTTCTAAGATTTTGAAATGAAAGGGAGATTAGAGATTGGTCTATCGTTAGCTAAAGCTCCTGGATCTAGCGTTGGCTTTTTGAGTAAGGGTTTAATTACAGCCGTTTTAAAAGCCTGCGGTACATGGCCTAAAGTTAATGAAGAATTGATTATATGAAGAATAAAGCTACCAATAAGTGGGAAGACTTCTTTAAATAACCTGGTAGGAATAGGATCTAAAAGACAAGTTGAAGGTTTGGATGAGGAAACTACTTTGTCTAACTCACAAAGGTCGATTGAAGTAAACTCATCAAGACAGACATCAATAGAAGGAGTTGTAGTAGTTACAGTATTTAAGTTAACTGTGGGAAGAATCTGATTGATTTTATCTCTGATGGATGAAATTTTATTATTGAAAAAGTTCATAAAGTCCTGACTAGTAAGCTCTAAGGGGATGCTAGGATTGACAGAGTCCTGACTCTTGTCAACCTGGCTACAGTACTGAAAAGAAACCTGGGATTATTCTTGTTCTCTTCTATTAATGCAGTAATGAGTAATAACTCATTAATAGCAATGAGTAATAACTCGTTCTAGCTTTTCTAAGAGATTTTTTATAAATTAAAAGATGATTTCTCCAAGCTAAATAGATTTCATCTAAATTAGTAGAGCGCCATTTTCTTTCTAATTGACGAGTCTTCTGTTTTAAGCTACGAGTTTCTGTGTTGAACCAAGGAGTTAAAAATCTCTGATTAGACTTTTTCTTTTTTAAGGGGGCCACCAAGTCTAGAGCCTGATGCAGAGAAGCTGAAACACTATCCACCATGTTATCAATTACAGAAGAAGCAAGCTGTCTATAGCTTATTTCCGTTGTGTTGACACATGGCATAGAGGAAACAATCTGCATAAATTTGGAAACAGCATCATCTGAGAGGCATCTACTGTGATAATATTTTTCTTTAGGAGCCAAATAGTCAGAAATAGTAAAATCAAAGGTTAACAGACAATGGTCTGACAGTACAGGGTTATGAGGAGACACTACAAGATTTTCTATTTCTATGCCATATGTCAGAACAAGGTCCAATGTATGGTGGAGGTAATGAGTAGAATTTCCTACTTTCTGAGAAAACCCAATCGAGTCTAATATTGAATTAAAAGCCACATTAAGGCAGTCACTATCTACATCCACCATGTATATTAAAGTCCCCTACTATAATTATTCTATCAGATTTCAACACTAAATCAGCTAAGAAATCAGCAAATTCGGAATAAAAATCTGAATAGGTTGATGGGGGACGATAAACAATGGCAAATAAAATTGGGTTTAACCTGAAATTGCTAAAGTGCCCAATACTGAGGACCAGGCCCTCAAAGGAATTATAACATGTTTTTTGCTTTACATTAACTAGTAATTTGGAATGGTAAATTGTTGCTACTCCTCCTCCACGACCAGAACTTCTGGGATTTTGACAGTTTAAATAACCAGAGGGGGTTGATTCATTCAAACCAACATAATCCTCTTGTCCTAACCAAGTCTCTGTAAGGGAAATTAAATCAATCTGATGATCAATTAACAGATCATGGACTAACAGAGACTTGGGAGTTAGAGACCTAATATTTAACAAACCACATTTAATTTTTAAATTATGAGGAGGAACAGAGGCCAAATCATTCAATTTAGAGGCTTTATGTTTAATTTGAGTTTTACCAATATTTTGCTTTATCACTTTGGGATGCTTATACATTATATTTTTATTCACTTTGGAGGGAGCAGACAACGATTCTCTGATGGGGAAGACAGGGGCTAAGCTGAGGGGTGGCGGATGAAGAGGAGCTGCAGAGAGGCGTGTAAGACTGAGACTCTGCTTCCTGGTCCCAACTCTGAGTAGTCACGGTTTTGGAAATTTGGACAAGAATGATGCCAGATTGTTAGATAAATGAGACACACCATCCAAAGTGGGATGGACACCGTCTCGCCTAAGACCAGGTTTTCCCCAAAATGAGTTCCAATTGTCTATGTAGCCCACATTGTTTGCAGGACACCACACAGACAGCCAGCGGTTGAAGGATGACATGCGGCTAAACATGTCACCACTGGTCAGATTGGGGAGGGGCCCAGAGAATACTACAGTGGCAGACATCGTTTTTGCAAAGTCACACACCGATTCTATATTAAGTTTCGTGACTTCCGACTGCCGGAGACGGATGTTATTAATGCCGGCGTGAATAACAATTGTGGAATATTTACAGTTACTTTTAGCCAGCATTTTCAAATTTGACTCGATGTCGCCTGCTCTGGCCCCAGGAATACATTGGACTATGACCGCTGGAGTCTCTAGGTTCACGTTTCTGACTACAGAGTCGCCAATGATCAGAGTTTTTTCCTCAGCGGGTGTGTCGCTGAGCGGGGAAAAATGATTGGAAACGTGAACAGGTTGGTGGTGTACCGGGGCTTTGCGACTAGGCTTCCTTCTCACCGTCACCCACCCAGTCTCCTCGCTGCTGGGAGAGCCGGGGAACCACTGACAGTGGGGCCTAAGCTAGCTAGCTCCGCTGCAGCTAATGGGCGTCCGTCGAGATTAACTGGCGCAGACGGTGTTTCAATGCAGCGGAGCCGGGATTCCAAATCAGACAACCTCGCCTCAAGCGCCTCAAAAAGACAACATTTATTACATTTACCGTTATCGCTAAAAGAGGCAGAGGTGTAGCTAAACATCTGACAGAGAGAGCACACCAGAGGAGAGGAAAGAGAGGTAGTAGCCATAGCTAGTGGCTGGAGAGCAAACCACACAGGCAGACAGCAAAACAGGAAGTGACGATACGTTACCACAAGGAAGTGACGATCCCTCCCGCAACCACGAACCGCAATTCCACATGCTGGAACCATGAGTGCGGGTCCTCTTGCCAGAACTCGGGGAGTTTAATTGAGTTTACGCCCGTGCGGGCGGTCTCCAGTGAATCCGGGTCGGAGAGACGATCTCCCAGCCTTTCCATATGTCTCACGTGTGGGTCACCAATGTAGGAATCATGAAATGATGACACTGGATGATTTCTCAGTATTGGTTTAATTCCATCTCACGTCCCACAGCTCCTTCTCTCAGTCAGGGAATAAGAGAGTGAGCTGCGGTAAACCACATACATTTATACTTCCACATCAAACACAGAATCACATCCACATTTAATCCTAACCCAGAGTAACTGCAGCAGTGAGAAGGTATTCTTTACATCTGGCCATCTGGAGCCGAGGAGAGAAGGATTTAAAAGGAGGACGAACCAACCGAGGCGGCGATTGGGAGCTCGGGCGCTGGCGTTGGCGAGAGACGGGGGCCACCTGGATCCAGGCAGGACAGTGGTCTGAACCGGTGCCCAACTGCGAGGAGCCAGCGCGAGGAACTACCAGACTGACGGCGGTCGGTGACGGGGCTAACGGGGCCCAGCGGAGGAGCCGCCTAGCCAGACGGCGACGAGTGGCTGTGATCCGGCTGGATTCCGGCTGCGCCGGCGGTGCCACGACATAACTGGCCAGGTAGACGGAGGCAGGCGCCGGCGATAGACGGCGGTGATCTGCGGAGCTGAGCAGCGTCACTCGGCGGAGAAGCTGCGCAGGAGCGGCGGGTCCAGTAGTGACCGAGCTAGTTGAGGCCTAGCCGGATTCTCTGCTTATTTCTATCCACAGGTCAGTAAAATGCCACCCAAAAAAGAGGAAATGGAAGAAATTAAAAAAACTCTGAACTTTGTGTTGATGAACTGGCCAAAGTGACTAGCCAGCAGGACAAAATATTAGACCTAATACAGGAGGTACAAGCCCTACATTCAATAATAAAAGAAAAAGACAAAAAATTATGGACCTGGAGCAACACGGGCGTCTTTTGGAGCAACGCGTTGAGGATCTTGAACAAGGTTCTCGCATCGATGACATAGTTATAAGTGGACTAGACATCAAGATATCAGTCGTACGCCCATGCCGCTACAGGACTGAGTGGTGAACATGCTTCCATAAGTGAATCAATGTCCTTAGAAAACCAAGTGCTTCAGTTCCTTAATGATAAAGACATTAAGGTAGAAGCCAATGCGATCTCAGCCTGTTATGCTTTACCGAAGAAAGATAACAAAACAAAGAAATCAATTGTGATGCGCTTTGTGAACAGGAGGGTGAAAAATGACATACTGAGGCAGGCCAAAAAACTAAGGAAACTCAAGTTTACCTAAATGAACACCTGACAAAAAAAAAACGCTGAATTAGCACGGCAGGCACGGATGCTAAAGAAACCTAATAAGATACAGTCAACCTGGACAAGAAATTGTAGAATTTGGATTAAACTAAATAGAACACCTGAGCAAGCAAAAAGTAAATGATCAGAGATGCTACTGACTTAGATAAATACAAATGAACACTGACTATGAAACACAGAGTGAGGAAACTCAAACTAAAAATATGCCACTATGCTGAACATAAACCACAAGAGATGGAGAATGATATTGATCCTGATAACCACTTTTTTCAATAATCATATCATAACCACTGTGAATATTACACTGAAAAGCAATTCAAAAGTCAAGTGCAATTAGATGGTAAACTGTCAATAATACACTTCAATAGCAGAAGTCTTAACAAAAACTTCTCACAGATTCAGGACTATTTAAAACAGCTAAACAGAAAATTCACAGCTATAGCAGTCTCAGAAACCTGGCTTAATGCAGACCAGGCTCCCCTGATGGCAATAGAGGGATATCAGATGTTTAACATTAACAGATCTCAAAAAAAGGGTGGTGGTGTTGCACTGTATATTGATGACCTATATAGATGTAAGCTTGTAAATGAAAGTCCTCAGCACTACCAGGATTCTGGAATGTGTTACTGTTGAGATTGACCTAGACAAAACAAAAAATCTAATCATAAGCTGCATATACAGAACGCCGGGAACTTGCATTGAGACATTCAGCGATAAATAGTTGAGCTGTACAATAATATTACTAGTAAGAAAATGGTAGGCAATTTGTGAGATTCAATATTGATCTACTTTAATCCACATCAACAAAAATGTAGTTACAGAGTTCATGAACTCTATGTACAGCATGAGTCTATATCCCACAATAACACATCCCAGTAGAATCACAGCTCACTCTGCTACACTTATTGACAACCTGTTTGTCAATGTTCTCGACAAGAAAATAGAAAGTGGATTATTGATAAATGATATAAGCGACCACTTGCCAATCTTTGCACATATCCATGGCCACACGGGGCCCAACCCAGAAAAAATCTCAAAATCGTTCAGACACAAATCACCAAACGCAATCAGTTCTTTTAAAGAGGACTTGCTGAAGCAAGACTGGACAGAAGTCTATGTATCAGATGTAAATGAAGCCTATGACACATTTACAAACATGTAACCACTCTTTATGAAAAAAACTGCCCATTAGTTAAAAAAAAGCTTAAACACAAATTTACTGACAAACCATGGCTAACCAAAGGACTACAAAAGGCGTGTAAAAAGAAAAATTTATTATATAAAGCTTTCATAAAGGAAAAGGACAAAAGAAGCAGAGCAGCGGTATAAAACATACAAAAATAAGTTAACATATATAATAAGATGTAGTAAAGGAGACTATTACCAGTAAAGAACTGGAAAAAAAACAAAGACAATATAAAAATACATGGACAATAATCAACAGTATCCTTGGAAATAAAAGCAGGATACCAGCTACCCAACTAACACTCCAAAAAATAATAAATCGACTCCGAATGTGAATATAGCTTCACCTGCAGATGAATTTAATAATTTTTTTGTTAACATTGGACCTAAACTGGCCCGAGAAATACCCACTACGGTGCCAACAGGTGATTCAATATGCAATAACACTGCTGTAAAAGACACCATCTTCATAAAGAACACAGACGAAAGAGAGGTCATTGAAATTGTTAAATCGTTCAAAAGTAAAACATCTACTGACTGCGATGGTATTGATATGCTACTAGTCAAAACTGTTATCGAATGCATAGTGAAACCACTGACGTATATCTGTAACCTGTCTCTCCAATCAGGTATATTTCCCAATGCAATGAAAATAGCTAAAGTAAATTCCGATTTACAAGACAGGCGACAGAGGGGAACTCTCCAACTACAGACCAATTTCACTATTACCGCAATTTTCCAAGATACTTGAAAAAATATTCTATGAGAGAATTGACAACTTCATACTGAAGAATGATTTATTGTGTGAGCAGCAATATGGGTTCAGACACAAAAGGACAACAGCATATGCCTTAATGGAATTTACAGAAAAAATATCAACAGCCATTGAAAATAAAGAGTATTCAGTTGGAGTATTCCTGGATCTTAAAAAGCATTTGATACAGTAGATCACAATCTATTATTAAAGAAACTACAAAATTGTGGTATCAGAGGGGTAGCACAGTCCTGGTTAAGAAGTTACTTAAAGAATAGATATCAGTTTGTATGTGTTAACAACAAAAACTCAGAGCTACTGAAGGTCACCTGTGGAGTCCCACAAGGTTCAGTTTTGGGACCATTATTATTCAATATGTATATAAATGATATATGTAAAGTTTCAGAAAAAATGGACTTAATATTGTTTGCTGATGACACTAACCTGCTATGCAGTGGAAACAACTTGGAACAACTTCTGGATACACTCGGAAAGGAATTAGGAAAGCTGAAACTGTGGTTTGATTCAAACAAATTAACGCTCAATTTAAGCAAGACAAAATTTATAGTCTTTAACAACCATCACAACTACCCAGTACCCAAACTCAGTGTAAATGGTGTAGAGATTGAAAGGGTATCCGAAACTAAATTCCTTGGAGTAATAATTGATAACAAACTGTGTTGGAAGCCAATATTAATTATATAAAAGGTAAAGTATCCAAATCAATTGCAATATTACACAGAGTGAAAATTTGCTGAATCAACCCACACTATACACCTTGTATCATCATTAATACTCCCATACATGATATATTGTAATGAAGTATGGGGAAATACATATAAAACAAACATATATCCACTCTTTATGCTTCAAAAGAGAGCTATTAGAATAATCAACAAAGCAGCTTACAGGGAACCAACAAACCCACTTTTTCTTAAACAAAAAACTCTCAAGTTGAAAGATCTGATCGACTTTAAAACCGCAATAATAATGTTCAAAGTGAAGAATCTATCACTGCCCGCAAATATCCAAAAGTTGTTCCAAACAAGGGAGAAACGATATCACTTCAGAGGAACATGTATATTTCAAAGCCTACAGTGAGAACAACTACCAAGCAACACTGTATTTCAGTGCAAGGTGTCAGATTATGGAACGATTTTGGACCTGAATTAAAATCATGTACAAAGCTTGGACAATTTAAACAAAAACTAAAGGAAGAAATACTCCAAACATATTTACAAGACGACATGTAAACTCACATAAGGATTGACATTTCCAGCCTGTGTTGTGTTATAGCTTAGTTTTTCTTTTTTCTCTGTGACACTATGTCTTTGATTTGTTTTTGAATAGTAACCGCTTAACTTAGACTAGCTCAGTTTTCTTTTTCTCTCAGTCATATTTTGTCTTAGCCTTGTTTTAAATTGTAATCGCTCTTGTCTTGTTTTCTCTTTTTTCTCCTTTGAATTCTTGGATGGAATATGGGTGGGCAATATAAGCTGCGGCTTCAGCCATCACCCATTTCGGATAACTCACGTGGAATTGTATAGTAGAAGGAGTCTTTGTCTAATTTGACCTTGTTATATTATACAGTTTCTTTTAACCTGTAATGTACTATCCGAAATAAATAAATAAAATTCATTCAGGTATGAATTATAAATTTCTGTTTCTACAGTATATCTGCAATTTTTCTCTTATATTTTAGAAATGTGTTTTATAAATTTGTGAGTTTTTTTGTTGTTGTTTTTTATGTGCTGCATTTGGCTTTGGAGCTGAGTTGCAGACCCTAAATATGGGGAGTGCTGAGTTTTGAAGACTATACAATATAGAACTCTTTATAAAACAAATGAACTCCGTATGGCCTTATTTTTTGTTGTTGTAAAATACATCATTATTGTGAGACATTTGCAATATAACAAACTAGCATTGATGAAAAGGGATTTTTAAATTTATATTTAATATTATTTGACCATATAAATAAATCTGAATCCCTCCATTGTCCTCTCGGCTCCTCTGTCTGACCCCAGGAGGTCAGACAGTCCTTTCAGGTTCACTCTCCAGGTCTTCTCACCTTCTTTCCCCAGTTTCGCAGGTGGTCCAGACTCATTGTCCATTTGAGGCGCTGATGTCAATACACACCACGAGTTCAAAGTTCTTTAATGTTTGGGTCTCTACCAAGGAATATGTGAGCTACTTAATGTTACGCCACAGTAACCACTCTTTATGAAAAAAAAAATTGTCCATTAGTAAAGAAAAAGCTTAAACATAAATTTGCCGATAAGCCATGGTTACCAAAGGATTACAAAAGGCGTGTAAAAGAAAAATTTATTATATAAAGCTTTCCTAAAGAAAAGGACAAAAGAAGCAGAGCAGCAGTATAAAACATACAAAAATAAGTTAACCGTATATAATAAGATGTAGTAAGAGAGACTATTACAGTAAAGAACTGGAGAAAAACAGAGACAATATTAAAAATACATGGACAATACTCTAACAATATTTTTTGGAAATAAAAACAGAAATACAAGCTACCCAACCAATTTTTCAAAAAATAATAATTAAACGACTCAGAGTGTGAATGCAGCTTCACCTGCAGATGAATTTAATAACTTTTTTGTTAACATTGGTCCTAATCTGGCTCCCCCGAGAAATACCCCATTACGGCACCTACAGGTGATACAATAAGCAAAAAACACTGCTATAAAAAGACTCCATTTTCATAAAGAACACAGACGAGAGAGTGGTGTCATTGAAATTGTTAAATCGTTTCAAAGTAAAACATCTACGGACTGTGAGGTATTGACCTGCCTCTCTAGTCAAAAACTATTATTGAATGCTTAGTGAAACCACTGACGTATATCTGTAACCTGTCTCTCCAAACAGGTATATTTCCCCAATGCAATGAAAATAGCTAAAGTAATTCCGATATACAAGACGGGTGTCAGAGGGGGGAATTCTCAAACTATAGGACCAATTTCACTATTGCCGCAATTTTTTCCAAGATATTTGAAAAAATATTCTATGAGAGAATTGACAACTTCATTCATCTGAAGAATAATTTATTCAGTGAGCAGCAATATGGGTTCAGACACAAGAGGACAACTGCATTTGCTCTAATGGAATTTATAGAAAAAATATCAACTGCCATTGAAAATAAAGAGTATTCAGTTGGGGTATTCCTGGATCTTAAAAAAGCATTTGATACAGTGGATCATAACTTATTATTAAAGAAACTACAAAATTGTGGTATTAGAGGGGTAGCATTGTCCTGTTATGTAGTTACTTAAAGAATAGATACCAGGTATGTATGTGTTGGTAATAAAACTCACAGTTTACTGAAGGTTACTTGTGGAGTCCCACAGGGGTTCAGTTTTTGGGGCCATTGTTATTCAATATGTATATAAATGATATATGTAAAGTTTCAGAAAAAAATGGATTTAATATTGTTTTGCCGAGACACTAATCTATTATGCAGTGGAACGCAATTTGGAACAACTTTTGGATACACTCGGAAAGGAATTAGGAAAGCTTAAACTGTGGTTTGATTCAAACAAATTAACGCTCAATTTAAGTAAGACAAAATTTATAGTTTTTAACAAACCATCACAACAAATTAGTATCTAAAACTCAGTGTAAATGGTGTAGAGATTGAAAGGGTATCCGAAACTAAATTTCTTGGAGTAATAATTGATAATAAAATGTGTTGGAAGTCACATATTAATTATATTAAAGGTAAAATATCCAAATCAATTGCAATACTACACAGAGTGAAATATTTGCTGAATCAACCCACACTATATACCTTGTATCATTCATTAATACTCCCATACATGACATATTGTACTGAAGTATGGGGAAATAAAACAAACATATATCCAGTCTTTATGCTTCAGAAGAGAGCTATTAGAATAATAAACAAAGCTGCTTACAGGGAACCTACAACCCACTTTTCTCTTAAATTAAAAGCTCTCAAGTTGAAAGATCTGGTTGACTTTAAAACTGCAATAATAATGTTTAAAGTGAAGAATCTACCACTGCCCGCAAATATCCAAAAGTTGTTCCAAATAAGGGAGAAACAATATCATTTCAGAGGAACATGTATATTTCAAAAACCTTCAGTGAGAACTACCACCAAGCAACACTGTGTTTCAGTGCAAGGAATCAGATTATGGAACGATTTTGGACCTGAATTAAAATCATGTACAACGCTTGGACAATTTAAACAAAAACTAAAGGAAGAAATACTCCAAACATATATACAAGATGACATGTAAAATGACATAAGGATTGTCATATCCAGCCTGTGTTGTGTTGTAGCTTAGTTTTTTGTCACATTTTGTCTTAGCTTTGTTCTGAATTGTAATCGCTCTTGTTTTGTTTTTCTTTTGAATTCTTGGATGGAATATGGGTGGGCAATATAAGCTGCGGCTTCAGCCATCACCCATTTCGGATAACTTATGTTGAACTGTATAATCAGAGGAGTTATTGTCTAATTTGACCTTGTTGGATTTTCTTTCCCCCTTTGTTATATTATTCAGTTTCTTTTAATCTGTACTTTTAATCTATCCAAAATAAAGATTCATTCATTCATTCATGAGTTGAATTTCTGGCTACTATACCCACCTTTGATCATATAATTTAAGTATGCATGAGTACATTACTATTATGAATGGGGTTTTTTCCCCCTTCCGTACTCTCAATGGAAAAAAAATACTATAATAAAAATGCAAAAACATACACATATTTTTGTCATTTATGTAAACCATGACAAAAAAAATTCCTGCAGGACAAAACATGACACATGATATTTTCTAACCTGTTTGTATACCACCATAGACAGAGAGAGAACCTGAATTAGACAGAGTTCAGAGAGGGCAAGATGAGACAGAAGAGAGGACCCAAGGAGAGGAAAGTGTTCAGGCAGAGGGTCCAGGAGAGGTGGGAGCAGAGGAAGGAGAGAAGGATGACACCAGTAAAAAGTCTAAACACAGGACGTCTGGGTGGGACCTCAACTGGCCCAATATTCCAATATTCAAGCCTCGGTTTTACAATACTTAAAATGGTAAGTTCCATATGCAAAGTTACTGAGCAAAATTTAACTCCCTCTCCTTCCCGCCTGGAAAAATATGTTGCCCCCGCACCAAGGTCTTTACGCCAGACGAAACACTGCTACAGCCAGTATTTGAACATGTTTAGAGGTAAAATCATTACTACATCTGGTCAATGACCTTTAAAACTGAATCTCAGGTGTGGATGGACAAACGCACCCATCCATCTCCCCCTCCCCTCACCGTCCCGTTGTAAATGAAAGATGTCTGTGTGTGAAGACCAACATGCAGCAGACAAGTAGGCATGGAAAGAGAGAGAATATTCTTTTTTTTTTTTTTCAAAAAAACACAGACTTCAATAGCCAATACAGTGCAACAGAATAATTTATTTTTTCCTCTCTGCTCGGTACGAAGTGGTTGGGGACTGTAGGGACTTTTCAAATGAAGATGCTGCCAATAATTTCCAAATCTCTACTCTTTAACATGCATTCAATGTAATTTAGCTGTTGTAATGATATTGTGTTAATGTTTGTATTTGCTGTTGCACAAAAGAGTTTCTGCTTAATTTACAGATCACTATAATAGGAAATTTTTGACAATCCTGTGCTTTTCTTGCATTGTTATATAGCTCATCTCATCTCTCATCTCAATATCACTGCAGTAAAAAGGGGAAAAAAGCATCTGCTTTCAAATTTGGAAATTTCCCCCCAACTTTTAGTGAAGAAAACACTCTAAAAACATTGCAACTTTTATCACAACTTTTTAAAAACGCTCCCACAAATTCAGGCTTTTTGGCCCGCAACAATCATAAAAATGTCCCGCAACATCCTGGAGGGATTGAAATGTTCAAACACTGGCTGTAGTGTTAGATTTTCTCGTTTGTTTGTGGTTTTATGGCGTCTCTCCTCATGAACTTCCGCAACGGGGTGCTTTTCAGGCAGGCGGACTTTTTTCAACACAAAGCCGGCACTTAGTACACGCGATCAAGAAAGAGACGCGGGGAGACATCCACCGGCAGGCCAGGAAGGACGAAGGAAGGGACGGTGTGGGAAAACTCACGGGTGATTGTTTTTTTAAATCGCACACACTGATTTTTGCTGATGTGTTCTGTTAATACTCACTGTAAACACGAAAGTGAGTGCAGTGCAGCGAAGCATTTGATTGGTTAGACTGAGCGTTTGAGTCCTACTCAGGGACAAATTTGTTTGGCGAAATTGGTGGAAGTTGATGAGGATTGGCCAAAATTGCAGGAAAGTTCCAGTGATTGAACAAAGTTGCAAGGTCGCTCAAAAGATGGGACGATGGCCTGATTTCACGTGAATTGGTGCGATCGCAATATTGCAAAATCCTGGAGGGACTGGAAAGTGTGAACAAACAACAGATCTTCCATGTGAATTGTTTTTTTTTAATTATAGACAAGAGCCTACATTCAGTTTGTTAAGCTTCTTTGTTTTCTACAGATGTAATTCAACTTTAACTTTATTTATTTATATAGTGAAGCGGATGATAAAATAAAAGGCAGCTATGGGAGTTTTAAGTAGGTTTATTAAATCATACCGCCTTCACGGGAACTCGGCTCCAGCCCATAGGGTGAGCAGGCTGAAGCTGAATTCCTCAGGCTCTCAGAGAGGAGACACAGTGTGTGTCAGCAGCAGTTGCAGGGATCAGATTGAGAATGAGAGGGTGAGCATGGATTACAGTGCAGTATATATACCTAACTACAACAATACATAAAAGCGCATTCCCAGCAGTTGGTATGATCAAAGAGATTGCAGAACAGGTATGAGACATTTGCATTTGAGAGACATACATCACAATAGGCAGATTGCTGGCCTCTGCTCCAGCTGCAGGACAAAGAGGTTACAAGGCACATCTACATATTGATCTCAGTCTCTAGGTCACAGTAAGGACAGGACGCATGAACACAATGCATGAAAGGCACATTAACATCACAGTAGTGAGCCAGAAGAAGCGGGGCTGCCTGTAGACATTAATACACACATTTCACTGTTCTGTTAATTGCTCTAGCCGAGAGCTGTGTCTGTCCAGTCTGTTGTGGGGGTTACACCAACCCGCCACACGCTCCGTCCCAGAGGGCTCGGCAGGCGGCCGAGGTCTCGATCATGCAGCTTGGGCAGCGAGCAGGAGAAGCTCTGTGCAGGCGGGGGGGGGGGGGAAGTGCCGGCCGGGAGCGGTGAAATCGCCCTGGCCGCGCAAAAATTGCTTGTTGTTCCGCGATGTCGAGGGGCTGTCCCGTTGAACTTGCGGAGATCACAAGAAGAAAAATTAGTCTCTGACTCCTCTCGTGGCCATGAAGAAAAGCAGGAGCGGCTGTAAGAAAAAAAAGGAACAAAAGCAGAGGGACTTGGCATGTGGGAAAAGCTGACGGCTGAATCCCTTGTGCGCCGTGGCTGAGACCATTAAGGCCCTTTTCCACTAGCACGCTTTAGCGCGACACGGGACGGCTCAGCACGCTTTGTACGCTTTTCCACAAGCCCCAACACGGTTTAACAGCCGCGATTCTCAGCCCCGCTCCAGGGCAGGGTACAGCAGTGCTGAGCTGCGCCGTGTTGTGACGTTAACAGACTGGTCGCCGCTGATTGGTCAGGTCGTAACCGGCGCTGATTGGTCAGGTTGTAACCGCCCCTCTCCTCCTCCTCTTCTACCGAATCTTCACGACCTTCTCAATAAAGTTTTTGAAAAAAAAAAAAAAAGAATCTAGACGACCGCCATTACTCAGCGCGCAACCACTGTGCGGTTTATTTTCAGTGTATTGCTGTGCTATTTTCATTTATTCTCTATCAAAAATGGCTTCGCGTAATAAGGGTGTTCCATGGACCAATAAGGAGGTGCAGTGTCTGCTCACTGCATTGTCAGACGAACATATCCAGCACAAGTTAGACGGAGCCGCCCGGAATGAAAAAATATACCAGGAGGTCTCGACATCGGAGTCCTTTAACGGTGAGTTTTAATTTTTTTTTATTGTGCGTTTTTTCGCAAATATATTCGGTAAGACGCTCAGTTTATTTATGCAATAAAAAAGCTGTTCATTTGTGGATGATGATCGCTGCTTTATTGCAGCACACTGCAGACTAAAGCTTTTATTTTAATTATTCATGTGAACAATACGCTGAAATAAGCTTATGTAATCTTGTTAAAAACTATTGTCTTTTCTGTATATCTTGCACTTTCGTGCTGTATTTTATTGTGTGCATTTTCCTTGTAGAATCATCCCACGCGTCCGCCGTGCCAGCCCGCCCGGATTCATTCAACCGAGCCTTCCTGACCCAGTTTGGGAAGCTGGTGTAGAGGCAGTCAGTGGTCGGCGTGTATAAAATGTCGATTAACCTTCATGTTGTGTTGCAAAGTTTTTTTTTTTATTTTAATATTTTGTATATAATAAAATGGAATTGTTTTGGAAAGTGTGGTTTGTCTGTTATAACACTGAATTATAAAACAGTATAATTACATAGAAATTCCATTGCCTAGTCTGATGAAAATGATGCTGATCATCCTGTCAGGGGTCAACCATTGTAAAGGTAATGTAGTTTTTAACTAGACCAAAAAACAAATACTTTAGAAGGAGTGTAGCATCATCTAAACGGAAAATAATAATACTGTTGTTCCAAACGTTGACCTGAAGGTGAAAAACATGAATTTTTTTAATTCAGTACATCCAAAATGCCCTAGGATGTAAAAAATAATACAATTTGGTGTTGGCCAGTGTGCCACTGTCTCATTATTTAATACGAATAAAAACAAGTTTCAGCTCATTATTTCTAGGTCATTTGGCAGTTAATTCAAAACAAAAGTGACTTGTGTTGTTGCAGCTTAATTATGAGATAAAATTAATTGTGAGATAAAACCACAGAGCGAGCAAGGCAATAATCCTTGGATCCTCCATTTTTTGTCTCGTGTAAATAAGGACTCAGTTGGGTGCGTAACGTCACGGGAGAGTGGCCCCGCCTCGCTGGGAGTCTGGCGCCGCCTCGCTTCTAAAACCTCCTAACACCAACCATCACAGCACAAGCACAACACCGTGCTAATGGAGACAGAAGCATTCCGAGCCGTACTGAAGTGAATCGAGCCGTACCGAGGTGTGCTGGGCTAGTGGAAAACAGGCTTTAGTGAATCCTGTGGGCGAGCTGCGAGCGTGCTTCAGGTGTGCGGGCAGCCCTGAAGGTTCCGAGGGTGGCGATCGGCCGTTTTTCTCGGGCATGTGCAGCGGTGGAGGACGATGGCAGTCTCTGGAGCCATTATTGTCCCGTGCGTGGTGCGCCGTCCTCGTAACTCCTCGGTGCGTGCGCCGGGGTTCTGTGATGGGTGGGCCAGCTGGAGAGGAGAACCAGGGTCAGGAATCTTGGTGGAGATCGGCGCAGTCGGCGCCGATAAACATCTATGATGAGCTGTAGCTGCAGATTAGTCATGGTGCGTTGGAGCGTTGAGGGGAGATAGACGATCTTTGTTCCTCAGGCTCGGGTAGATGAGTAGGATCGCTGAGAGGGAGGAGTAGCAGTGAGAGGGAGAAAACGTTCTGTGTCCCTTGGGCGGTCCAGTGTGGACGTCCCGATCTCAGGCGAGGGTCGCACCATGACGTTTTCTGCAGTTTTCCCAGTCGTGGGTGATGTCCGGAGAGTAGCTCGCCTGTGTTGGCTCCGCGTCGAGGTCTCCCTGAAGCAGAAGGGAGGGCAGATCATTTGCGTCAGGCTGCTGTGTTCGCTGGCAGCGTGTTTTTTTCAGCGTTGGGTCGCCAGCATGGCCGTCCAGACCAGAAGGTTGCTTTGCACAAAACATGTGCATGTTCGGGGTCACCAGTGAAGCGGATGATATAATAAAGGCAGCGTAGGTGAAGGTTTTAAGTAGGTTTATTAAATCATACTGCCTTCACGGGAACTCGGCTCCAGCCCATAGTGTGAGCAGGCTGAAGCTGAATTCCTCAGGCTCTCAGAGAGGAGACACAGTGTGTGTCAGCAGCAGTTGCAGGAATCAGATTGAGAGTGAGAGGGTGAGCATGGATTACAGTGCAGTATATATACCTTACTACAACAATACATAAAAGAGCATTCCCAGCAGTTGGTATGATCAAAGAGATTGCAGAACAGGCACGAGACATTTGCATTTGAGAGACATACATCACAATAGGCAGATTGCTGGCCTCTGCTCCAGCTGCAGGACAAAGAGGTTACAAGGCACATCTACATATTGATCTCAGTCTCTAGGTCACAGTAAGGACAGGACGCATGAACACAATGCATGAAAGGCACATTAACATCACAGTAGTGAGCCAGAAGAAGCGGGGCTGCCTGTAGACATTAATACACACATTTCACTGTTCTGTTAATTGCTCTAGCCGAGCGCTGTGTCTGTCCAGTCTGTTGTGGGGGTTACACCAACCCGCCACAATAGCGCCATATCACAACAGTCATGTCATGGCACTTTCAAATGTAGGGGAAACCCCACAATTGCAGAAAGACCCCAGCAATCAGGCGATCCCCTGTGAGCAAGCACTTGGCGACGGTGGAGAGGAAAAATTCCCTTTTAACAGGAAGAAACCTCTAGCAGAACCAGACTCAGGGAGGGGCAGTCATCTGCTGTGACTGGCTGGGGGGGTGAGGGGATAGAGAAGATGGAGAGAACAGATATAAAGAGAGCAAACATTAACGGAGAGAAACCGAGTACATTATTGGAGGTCACCCAGCAGTCTAAATCTATTTACAGCAAAACAAAGGGAGGATTAAGAGACACAAGATCCCTCCCTAATCGTAGGCTATATTGAAGAGGAAGGTTTTTACCCTGCTCTTAAAAACAGAGATCATGTCTGACTCCTGAACCCAGATTGGTAACTGATTCCACAGGAAAGGAACTTGATAGCAGAAGGCTCTGCCTCCCATTGTACTTTTGGAGAGTCTAGGTATTACAAGTAATCCAGCATTTTGGGAGCATAGCGCTCCGTTAAGATGATAGGTTAATATCAGATCTTTTATATTAAAGGGGGCCTGATTATTAAGAGCTTTGTAAGTGAGAAGAAGGATTTTAAACTTAATTCTAAACTCTATGGGAAGCCAATGAAGGGAGGCCAGAACCGGAGACATATGATCTCTCTTTCTAGTACCTGTTAAAACTCTTGCTGCAGCTTTTTGGATCAACTGAAGACTTTTTAAAGATTTTTAATTCCTGATGCCTGAATGATATCATCATTTGAAGACTTCTGAGGACAATAAGTTTCAGGCAGGAGTTCAATAAAGCCTGAAAAGAAAGTGTAGAACAAAGAAGAAGTAGGGCCCCATTTCTGTCTTTGCCTTGGGCCCCAAATAGACTAAGTCCACCCGTGGTCTAGAGAATAATAATTAAGCAATATTACAAGAGAGGGAATATGGTATCAATGAATATCGTAAATCCAGTTGTGATATGTCTAATGCCCGACACGTACACCCGTAGTTAGTATATTCATTGATACTGTACAACCTCGAGTGTAATATTTCTTTTATACAACAGTTCTGCAAGTACAATTTATTAAACGACAGCAATACTGGACAAAATATTATGATTTGTTTAATTAGTTATTTTGCACAGCTGAGAAAAAATAGTCCCTTCTAAATGTAGCCAGTAACTGTTGCTAAACACCTCAATCAGCATAAAGATGTCTATCGTCATTTCACACACATGTAAATAAATTAAATATCGTGAAGTCTTTCTTTATTAAGTGTAGTCACCTGTTGAGTCAGTACTGTACAAAAGGGCCAAGATCAAAACGTGCCCAATGCTGGTAGCTAGTTAGCATTCTAGCGATTTGGCTTCAGCACACCTCGCTCGCTTTTTCTTGGCATTTTCAGATGAAATAAAGCGTCCAACACCACAAAGGTATTTTGTTTTTTTTTTAACTGAGACAATAAATCCAACTCTAGCACTGCCTGTTTTTTTAAACAGATGTGAAATAGCTTAACGATGTTTATACAAGGGCAGACTTTGGAAACTCAATAAAGTTTTTTTCAAAGGGGTCTCCAGGTCACGGATGCATAATTTCTTGTCAAACAGCACCTCAATGTGGAAATTAAGGTATCCAACACAGTGCTGCAATTCTCAAGTCTGCAGACTTGACGGCAAATTACTGCCAACAATTAACAGTTACTAGAACACCTTTGAAGCAGAGTGATACATATTCAGTGAAACATTGGAGTGCAGTTATCATGGAATATAGTAACTCCTGGAAACTATTGTCCAATCATATTGCTTGGTTGGAACTAACTGTTGCATAAACTATAATAAAATTAGCTTAAGTAAAGACTGAATGAAATATGTGCTCAAGGGTTGGTAGATGGTACGGTTTGGAAGTCAGATTTCTAACAGGGATGGATAGAATATAGAAAAAAAAAAGTAAGTTGAGTTAGCTGAACACTAGCGGACTCCTGTCTCTGTTTGTACCTCGCAGGTGGTGGTAGTCAGAATTTCCAACTGTGCCCACTCAGACCAGCTAACATTAGCAGCTAAATCTACTGGCTGGCGGCCGCCAATGTTAGCAAGGAAGATAACACAAGATACAAAATCCACTGTGTCTAGTACAGAAACAACCTCATGGTTGTCATAGTGAGAACAGTGATAGCTGTTAGATATTAACAATAGGCAGCATGGACATGGGGATGTACGCACGACGTGACGTCATCACACCGTGCCTATATTAGAGGTCTGATGGCAGGAGTTGTCCTCTTTGCCGCTTCGCCTCCAAGCCAACCACAACTTATAACGCCTAAGTGTTGGCTTCATAGCTATTACCCCCAACACGTGTACCATCCGTGTCTGTTTATAATAAAATTTGAGTTTGGTGCAACGCCTGCCTCTGCTGTCCTATTTCCAGATGCGGCAATTTGCGATGAGGAGAAAACTTGGTCTTCTGGAGGAAAACAAATCATTTTCCCAAAGATGGAAGCGTGTCTGGCACCACCTTCACTGTTCCTCGCGACCCCAGGTAAGCCACCCATTCCATGGCCCTGTTGGTTCAAGTTGTCCCGCACTTATTCAGAGGCGATGGACCTACTGTAGGAAGACATGGTAAACTGAGACTGCAAGCGATTCTACTTCACTGCCTGGGCGCCGAGGGTCAGCAGATATTTAACACCCTAGGACAAGCGGACACATATCAGGAATGCATGATGCTGCTGGCCGGACACTTCACACTGCCCAAAAGCATACTGGCAAGGAGTGTTCATGTCGGCGCTAGTGGAATCGAACACAGCTGTAGACGCTGTTGGGTGAGACGACCCAACAGTTAAATCGCAGACCTCTGTGGTCTTGTGAGCACATGTGAGTTTGGCTGTTTGGAGGACGAAATGTTTTTTTGTGGGGGGTGCTTGGGGAGTATGGGGTATCAGGCTTGTTGTTACGAGCTATTCGGTCTCTGTAGATTAGATTAGATTAGATTCAACTTTATTGTCATTACACATGTATGAATACAAGGTAACGAAACACAGTTTAGCATCCAATCAGAAGTGCAAAGGACAGCAGTGCAGTATATACGGTAATTAACAGTATGTGCAATTTAAGCAAATATATGCAAATATATGCAGCAGTGCAGAAAGTTAAGAGTACTGTTATGTGCAAATAATGTGCAATAAGTTAGATGTAGTTATGTAGTTATGCAGTTATGTACAGGTGAGGATGGTAAGAGAGTCAGCGGGGAACTAAGTTCAATAACGTGACAGCTGTTGGAAAGAAACTGTTCCTAAACCTGCTGGTTCTAGTCCGAAGGCTTCTGAAACGTCTTCTGGAGGGGAGAAGCTGGAACAGTCCATGAGCAGGATGGTTGGAGTCCCTAAGAATGCTGCGTGCCCGGCGCAGACATCTTTTCCTGTAGACGTCCTCTATAGCTGGAAGTGGAGTCCCTGTGATGCGTTGGGCGGTTTTCACCACCCGCTGCAGCGCCTTGCGGTCAGCTACAGAGCAGCTCCCATACCAGACTGTGATACAGTTGGTCAGGGTGCTCTCTATCACGCAGCGGTAGAAGTTGCCCAGGATGTCAGTTGACAGATGGTTCTTCTTCAGTGTCCTCAAGAAGAAGAGGCGCTGATGGGCCTTCTTGATCAGGCTGGTGGTGTTAACTGACCAGGACAGGTCCTCCGAGATGTGGGTCCCCAGGAATTTGAAGCTGGGGACACGTTCAACAGCTATCCCATTGATATGGATGGGGTCATGTGTCTCTTCCCTCTCCTTCCTTTAGTCCACTATGAGCTCCTTGGTTTTGCTGGTGTTAAGGAGCAGGTTATTGTCAGCGTACCAAGTAGCCAAGTGCTCAACCTCTGCCCTGTAATCTGACTCGTCGTTGTCCCTGATGAGTCCAATCACCGTGGTGTCATCTGCGAACTTTATGATGGAATTGGATCCATACATAGGCCTGCAGTCATGGGTGTAGAGGGAGTAGAGGAATGGGCTGAGCACACAGCCCTGTGGTACACCAGTGTTGAGTGTGATGACGGAAGAACGGTTGGGGCCTGACCTAACATGCTGGGGTCTGTTGGTCAGAAAATCCATGATCCAGATGCAGGTGGAGGTACTGATTCCCAGGTCCCCAAGTTTAGTGAGCAACTTGGAGGGGATAACTGTATTGAATGCTGAGCTGAAGTCAATAAACAGCATTCTTGCGTAGGTGTTCTTGTCATCCAGGTGTGAGAGTACATAGTGCAGCGCTGTAGAAACCGCATCCTCTGTACTCCTGTTGCTCCGGTAGGTGAACTGATGAGGGTCCAGTGTAGGGGGCAGGCCTTTTTTGAGCTGTGCCAAGACCAGTCGCTCAAAGCACTTCATGACTATGGGCGTCAGTGCCACAGGGCGATAGTCATTTAGGCACGATGGTGTTGAATGTTTCGGCACTGGTACTATTGAAGTGGTCTTGAAGCACGCTGGTACCACGGCCTGGGCCAGGGACAGATTGAAGATGTCTGTGAAGACCCCTGCCAGCTGCTCAGCGCATGCCCTCAGCACACGCCCAGGAATGCCATCAGGGCCAGCAGCCTTATGTACGTTGACATGACTCAGTGCATTACGGACGTCGGTGTGGGTGAGTGTGAGGTGGTGGAGGTCATCAGAGGGTGGGAAATTGAGGTTCTTTTCATTGTTGTCCTTGTCAAAATGAGCATAGAAGTTATTTAGCTCATTGAGAAAGGGCACAGTCATGGCTATAGGTATGGAGTTGCTGGGCTTATAATCAGAGATAGCTTGAATGCCCTGCCACATATGTCGGGGGTCAGAGTCCCCAAAATGTTCCTCCACCTTCAGCTTGTAGCTGTGCTTGGCCTTCTTGATGCCCCTCTTCAGATCTGCCCTGGATGAACTGTAGGCCTGTGCATCACCAGATCTAAAGGCATTGTTACGTGCTTTTAGCAGAAGCCGCACTTCTCTGTTCATCCAGAGAACAACCGTTGTGAGAGTTTGGTTCGTATTGCCAACACTCGACCGGACTCATTCCCAGTGAGAGTTGGACTCTGCCAGGGCTGCCCTTTGTCACCAATCCTGTTCATAAATTTTATGGACAGGATTTCTAGGTGCAGCCAGGGAATGGAGGGAGTCATGCTTGGTGACCACAAGATCTCATCTCTGTTGTTTGCAGAAGATGTTGTCTTGTTGGCTTCAACCAGCAATGACCTGCAGCTCTTGCTGGGACGGTTTGCCGCTGTTTGAAGTGGCTGGGATGAGAATCAGCACCTCCAAGTCCAAGTCCATGGTCCTCAGCTGGAAGAAGGTGGCTTGTCCTCTCTGGGTTGGGGACAGGCTCCTGCCCCAAGTGTTGGAGTTTAAGTATCTTGGGGTCTTATTCACGAGTGAGGGAAAAATGAAGTGAGAGATTGACAGACAGATCGGAGCAGCATCTGCAGTGATGCGGATGTTGTACCGGTCTGTTGTGGTGAAGAGGGAGCTTAGTTCTAAGGCAAAGCTGTCGATTTACCAGTCAATCTATGTTCCTACTCTCACCTATGGTCACGAGCTTTGGGTAATGACCGAAAGAATGAGATTGCGAATACAAGCGGCTGAAATGAGCTTTCTCCGTAGGATTGCTGGACTCACCCTCAGAGATAGGGTGAGGAGCTCAGTCATCCGGGAGAGGCTCAGAGTAGAACCGCTGCTCCTCCACATTGAAAGGAGTCAGTTGAGGTGGTATGGGCATCTGATAAGGATGCCTCCTGGACACCTCCCACTTGAAGTGTTTCGGGCACGTCCCACTGGGAGGAGACCCCGGGGCAGACCCAGGACTCGGTGGAGAGACTATGTCTCCCAGCTGGTCTGGGAACACCTTGGTATCCTCTCTGAAGAGCTGGAGCAGGTGGCTGGGGAGAGGGAAGTCTGGGCTTCTCTGCTTGAACTGCTGCCTCTGCGACCTGGACCTCCGGAAAAGTGGTAGAAGATGGATGGATGGATGGATGGAAACAACAATTCTAATAAGGTCATGACACACTAACACAGTAACTCAATCCTAATACTAATGGATGCTAATAACACACACACCAACTCACAGTTAGGCAGTTAAGACTCCTTAAGCACACCTTGATACTAAATACTAAAACTAATAAGTACTAATAACACGCAGCAGGCAGTTTGGACAGTTAAAGCAGTTAAAGCTGTCATATGTCTGAGCATCTGTCCTCAGCGCTCAGACTCCCTTTATAGTTTTGAGTGTTTTTCTGTTCATTATTATTTTCCTGTTAGTTCTGTTATGTGGTTTTAGTGATACGAGCCCCTTTCCTCCATTCCAGGCACAGCCACCCTTCACTCGCAGTTTGTTTTCAGTCCATCAGCTGAGAGCAGTTGGGCAATTAGTGCTCACCAGCTCTGCTCTCGCATCTTCTGTTCATCACATTTCATGTATTTAAACTCTGCCTTTACTCTCTGCCCTTGCGGCTGTCACAACAGTGTTTAGACTGGATTACCCTCACTACAGTCAGTCTCCCCCTCCATTTCCTCCAGGGACTTCTCAGCCCTGGAGCAGCTCATCTGTGTAAGTTGTTCGTGTTTTCTTGTATTTGTCTGCACAGTTATTTTTGGACTTTGTTCTTTTCTGTTAATAAATGCCTTAACTGCAGTCAAGCGACTGGGTTTGTTTCTGCCCCGGAGGGGTGTACATGACAAAAGCAGTCAGACAAGAGGAATGAAATTGAAAATTCACTGAATGACTAAAGTGATAGTGGTATATTGATATCAGAGATGATATGAACCCGGGATGGCATGAACCTATGTATAGTGCGCAAATGAGCACTGTGCAACGAGCAGTGTATAATTACAAATTACAATTACAAATAAGCACCCGGTGCTAATTTTTGTACTGGTAGTACCAATAGACTGTGCATGATAAGTAGCAGCAGAGATGATAATTAGCAGCAGAGATGATATGGACATCATCGGGTGAGACCATATCTACTGTACAGGTGAGCAGTGTGCAAATTTAGCAGCCGGTGTGTGAGTATCTATATGCAAAGCTGTGTTACAGAGTTTTGGGAGTTGTTGTCTGTTCAGGAGTCTGATGGCAGTGGAAAAGAAGGGTTCTTCAGTCTTGTTGTCCTGCATTTCACACTTCTGTACCACTGGTCTGAGGGTAGAAGTGTGAACATCTGTGCTGGGGGTGGGTGGGATCCTGGAGGATGGTGTCAGCTCTCCTTTGGACTCTGCGGTGGTAGATGCTCTGCAGAGAGGGGAGTGGAGTCCTAATGATCTTATCCACTGTCTTCACCACTCTCTGCAGGCGTTTGCGGTCCAGGGCAGTGGTGCTTCCGTACCACACAGTGATGCAGTTAGTCAGGATGCTCTCGATGATGCAGCTGTAGAAATTGTTGAGGATCCTGGAGGACATGCCAAACTTCTTCAGCCTTCTCAGAAAGTACAGTCACTGTTGAGCTCTCTTAACCATCTCTGTGGTGTTGTGTGTCCACTTAAGGTCCTCGCTGATGTGGATGCTCAGGTATTTAAAGCTGCTCACCCCCTCCACCGCAAGCTTCTGGATGAACAGTGGCCAATGGGGTCTCCTCTTCATTTTCCTTATGTCCACTATCATCTCCTTTGTCTTGTCCGTGTTGAAGGTGAGGTTGTTGTCCTCACACCATGACACCAGGTTGGCCACCTCCCTCCTGTAGGATGCTTCGTCATCATCAGTGATGCATCCTATCACTGCTGTATCATCCACAAACTTTAGGATGATATTGTCCTTGTGGGAGACAACACGCCTGGACGGGAAAACAGCTGCGTCGAGTTTGAGACCACAGGGAAAGGACAGCGGGAAGGAAGGGCAGAAACTGGACTCGCCCCGTATCTGTGCCTGGCGTCAACAACAAGAGGCCACCATGGGACAGCAGGATGGAGAGTTCATAACCCAGCAGGATCCAATGGGACAACGCCAACCGGGGGCACGCCCCACAGCCGACATGAAGGATATGTCGCCATAACAGCAACGCCATGTGCGGCGGAACCGATCACTGCTCACAGTGCTGGAATGGGTTCGGGTCCAACGATCCAGACGCCTGGACCCACCGGGTCTCATCATCGCCGATGAGAATCGCTGCACAGTTGGGGCCAGCCACTTTCCAGCTGGCCGATGACTCGAGATGGCATGCCAGCCATCTGCGAAGGGTGAGAACAGCTGCCCAAGAGCCGATCCAGCCAGTGTGGGACCCGGACTGGGACTTTACAGCGGGACTACCAGACCCACCACGCTCAGCACCTCCAGGGTCGTGCCCATGAGAGTCTTCCAGGGGGCCCCAATCTGTAATCTCAGCGGTGACTGTCAGGGCCGGCCCAAGGCAAAAGTGAACTAAGCGACTACTTAGGGCACCGCAACCACCAAGGGGCCCCCAGTACATTTACATATTTGATATAAACTTTTTAAAATCTGAATTTCCGGAGTGTGTGATGACAAGATTGTCTTAACCCCTTGCACTCCGGTCAATTTCCCTAAAAACGCTAAAAAATAACGTGCCCAGAGTAAATCAAAAGCTGTTCTTCAACCCTTTGCAGCATCTTCATGGGGTTGGTCTCATTTAAAAGAAAACACTTTGAATTTTTTGGCAAAACAGTCATAATCTCTCTAAGTGCTCCGGCCACTGAGTTACAGTCATCTAAACATACTGAACTTGAAGAAAATAAATTTGGCCTGGGTGTTTTTTTTCGATACAAATGCTTGCAAATAACACACAGCTTCAGATCCGGGCTGGAAAATGCAACAGAAATGTAGAACCAAGTGTTATCCAGCTGAGGTCAAAATTTTGTAACAATACCGCAAAAAATGAATATATTACACAGCTTTTTCCTCAGGTAGTTCCCAGGCGTTTTTGAACTGTGCCAAATTGTGCCAAATGGCACAGTTTGGAAAAACGTCTGTAACTTTTGAATGATTCAATATAGAAGCTTCATCTTGGGCTCTAATGAAAGGTGACACTCAGGGCTGTGTGTGTGGGGGGGGGGGTTTGCCCCCCCCTCGCTACAGAGGACGAGACATCGGCCATCGCTACATGACGGAATAGTCATGTGGCGACCGCGGCGCAGTCACCGCGCCCCCCCCCCTCGCTACAGAAGAGTAGCGGGGGGGGGGGCCTTCACGGTCCGGATGCAGCGCACGACCCGTGTACCGCGGCGCACGAACTTTGGACTTCGTGCGCCGCACAGTTGTAATTTACCGATCGGTCAAAAGTAATTTTTGATTACAATTTTCAGGGATAAAGAATAATTTAGCTTATAACACCTTACCTCTTCACAGCAGCAGTGTCCTGGCGAACTTCTCTTCCTCATTGTCAGACGAACGCGACGCTGGTCCCTTGTTACGGACTCGTGGTTCTGGTCTCAGCGACCCGGTCAAAACATAACTCCATTATTGCGGTTTTGCGCTTCCATGATTGCGGTTTTGGCAAATGATTTACGACCTTCGTCGTCGGCCTCCGTCGGTCTATGATGACCATGGAAGAGAATCCTAAACGTCTATTCTGCTGGAATAAAAAAAAAAAAGCACCGCCTGTGACTGAAGAGGCCGATGCGCGAATGGCAGTCCCTGTCACACAGGTAGCACTTGTGGATGGTCTCCGTGCTGCTGGGTCTGTGACGGTTCTTCCTGCGGGTCCTTTTTTCATCTGCTGCAGCAGTCTGTCTTCACCCAGCCTTACAAAAAACAGCTTGCGAACTTCTGTGCTTTAACTGGCTCGCTGCATTCACAGCGTTGGTAGGCGGGTCCTTCTTGCTAGGTTTTCAGTCATTGGTTCTTCAAGGTTTCAGAAACCCAATTCAAGGCTCTTATTAGTCGAATGAGAGGTCAATCAGATGAACTAATCTGTTAGCGGCTGTGTCTGCAGTGGAAGAACGGAAATGCAGCTTTTATTTTCACTGCGCGCTTGGATGCAGCGCCCTCGTGCATCCTAGAGCGCACGAGGGTGCTCTCGTGCGCTCTGGGACGCAGAGACGTGCCCGTCCGCGGTACACCGGAGTGCAAGAGGTTAACCAAGCCACAGATTTATATAAAAGCATATTATTCTATATAATGTTACACATACAGTACAGTGCTACTGTTGCATTCATGATTTTCTTTCCCTCAAAGATTAGCTGATGACAACCATGACATTCACTAGTTATGATGGCATACTGTGTACAACTGATGGGAAGATGAGCATACATTACAGTATGTCCCAAAAACATACAGTATACACCCAGGGGCTGCAAAGAAGAAGAAGAAGAAGAAGAAGAAGAAGAAGAAGAAGAAGAAGAAGAAGAAGAAGAAGAAGAAGAAGAAGAAGAAGAAGAAGAAGAAGAAGAAGAAGAAGAAGAAGAAGAAGAAGGTATGTTTGGTAATATAACTTTAGGTGTCACTTTAACACATATTTTGTTTGCAACCTAGCTACAAATGACAATGCTGGCCTAAGTGAAAAAATTGCTGATAACACTAATATTGAACATTAACAAATACATGGTTGTAATAATATTCCAATACTAAATTTTCTACTTTAATTACTCAGACCAGCATCAGTTCGGGCTTCATTGTGAGTTTATTTGTGATGTCTCCTGCCAACTTGGCAGCTGTCATTAGTAATGCTACTGGATGTTTTCAAGAGCAACACCAGACTGCTGAGGTTGGTACCATTTAAAATGAAATCAAATATGACTTTGCAAAATTCTCTCAAATTTTGTTCAAATTTTGCTTAGAGCCCCATGAAAGCTTGGGCCGGCCCTGGTGACTGTGTTCAGGACTGTTCAGCAGAGCATGACTGCTTTAAAGTGGCAGAATAACCCATCCAGTTGTGCAGGATCAACCGGTGGTCTACCCAGTGGCCCAGGTTCTGTTCTTGTAAATAAAAAGAGCTAATCTGAAATGTTCATAATGCTTTGGGCTTTTTCAAGGGGGAGGTAAATGTTAGATATTAACGATAGGCAGCGTGGGGCGTACGCACAACTTGACGTCATCACGATGTGCCTATATTAGGAGTCTGCAGGGTTTCCTCTGGTAACATTCCCAGGTAGCAGCCCACCACGCTTGAAATTATTCCACCACTCTATGAGGAAAAATAAATTTAAGAAAAAAATATGAAGGACTGACGGCCCGCAAACACGCACACGAACAACAAGCGTGACCGTCATCTGCGCGGTGTTCAAAAGCGCCCCACCCACATGACCGCTCCAGTGGGCAATCGAGTGTCTCGCTAGCGTCACTGTCCAAGAGAAACATGAGTTTATTGAAATACTTTAAACGTGGAAAAAAAAGGAGAAGAGGTATGTAAGCAGTGAAGGCATTTATCATGGTTTTAACTTGCTGGTAACGGGAGCAATAATGGAAGAGTTGCTTAGCTAACGGGTGTGGTTAGGAGGTTGAGTTGGTTCATTTTGTCTTCTTTTTAATTATTAGTTTTTTGTTTTTCTTATTTCAGACAACAATAAAAAGGTGTTTTTACCTTTACCTTAGTTAATATTAATTAACTAATTTAGGTTCATTATTATGTACCTGGCAAGTTAAGATGACTGAAATTCACGAAGTCAATGACTTTAATCCATCAACAGCCTTCAGATAAACTAAACATGCCAACATTTGGATTTCAAAATAAGGCAGGATTTTCCTGCTGCCTGGGTGGCGAGGAGAGTTCTAAAAAGAACTATAAATATATAGAAATAGTATAACAGAAATAACTGCATCTTTGGTCATTTAAGTTAATTTATTTCATTAAATACTATTTTATTAATATTTTTTTCTTTGAAATCAGAGTTAAATTCTCTGACTTGCTAAGGAGGGTGGGCAGCAAGACCAGGAAGACAGGCAGGTCTCTTACAGTGAGGAGAAAACCATTATTAAGGCCGTGTCTCACAAGAAGTGGCAGCAGCAACACCCAAACTTCTGCAAGGATGACAACTACTACAGTCTGAGCAGGGCTGACCAAGTCGTTCTGTTCAGACTCCGAACTGGACATAACAGAATGCATGCTCACATGCACCAGAAACTTAAAGTTGGACAATCGGACAGATGCCCATGTGGTACTGCCCAAATGACCAGTGAACACCTCCTCCAAGACTGCCCAGACCACGCTGCACTCAGACGAGCTACGTGGCCTGACCCCACATCGCTGAACCAAAAGCTGCACGGGGACCTCGGGGACCTCCACAGGACGGCAGCACTCGTCAGGGCAGCTGGTGTGACCATCTAGTGATCGACGAAGAAGATCGACGAAGAAGAAGAGTTAAATTATTATTCTGTTCTGGCTCTGCAAAATTATGGTCAAAAATTAAATTGTTATAAGGAAAAGGTAAAAAAAAGATCACAGTCTGTTTCAAATTTATTTAAAAAAATACAGTAATTTTATTTTTAAAAATAGACAAAAATTAGCCATAAAATAATCCACAAATTTATAATAAAATCTCAAATGTACAAGAAAAGTCAATTTTACAAGAGGAAATTACAAATTTGAGGAAAATTGTTTCAAATTTAGATAAATTTACAGAGAAAAGCAGAAAACTATAAGAAAATTGTTATAAATTTTGGAGAAAAACCTCAAACCTTCAAGACTGAAGTCATTACTCAAGTTTTTAAGAGGGTGCTCTTTGTACCCTTAACTCTACTAGAAATTTTTGGTTGTCTGCTTTTAATTATTAATTTCTTCTTCTTTTAGATTTGATTGGCGGTTGGCACCCAGCTTACAGGTACATTACCGCCACTGACTTGATTACACAACATAACAAAAATAATTTTTTTGTAAGTTGTCTGTGTTTTTTCAACGGATTTAATAATAATAATAATGCATCGGTTTTATATAGCGCTTTATCATATATACTCAAAGACGCTTTACAAATAGGTACATTATTCATTCACTCCAGACAGGCAATGGTAGTGGTAAGCTACTTCTGCAGCCACAGCTGCCCTGGGGCAGGCTGACGGAAACGTGGCAGCCAATCTGTGCCAACGGCCTTTCCGGCCACCACCGAATATTTTATACATTTATACACATTCATACCCAGTGTTATGGGCACTGGAGGCAATGCAGGTGAAGTGTCTTGCCCAGGGACACAACGGCAGGATATCTGGGGAGAGCGGGATTCGAACCACCAACCATCGGGTTATTAGAAGACCTGCTCTACCTCCTGAGCCACTGCCGCCCCCATTTAAGACAATTTTGCACCGCTGAATCCGAAAATGACATCCGTTTCTCTTGATCAGGTCAGGTTTTTATGCTAAGTTATAAGCAGTTGTACTGCAGTTGTACAGGTGTACTGTAAATTGAATAGTAGACATTGATAAAGGTAAGTACATGTAAATTGAATGTTACATCATCATTGTTCAAAATTCAGAGAATTTCAAGAAATAAAAAAGAATTTTGCATCATATAAAGCGAAAATACCCATACATTTGTAAACATACAGTTTACATACATGTAAACAAAAACGGTAAAAAACATGTGGCCATAATTCAAAAAGTTGACCTGATTGAGCAAAACCAATGTGATTTTTGGATTCAGCACATCAAAATTGTCCTAAATCAGCTAAAAAAACTTAGACAATAAATTTGGTGTTTGTGGCGGTTCGTTTTAACCCCACAACAGACTAAGGACACTCAGCCCTCTTTTCTCTGTTTTTCTGCTGCATTACTGAGAAGCAATGTGCCATTCATGTATTTGTGATGCAAACATGCATGTGTTGTGATGTAATGCGCCATTCGGTATAGTGTGCATATGGCTTGTCCTTACTGTGCTTTTTCTGAGCATCTTAGATGTGCTTTGGTGTATTAATGTCTACAGGTAGACGAGTTTCTTCTGTCTCACCTATGTGATGTTAATCGATGCCTTTCATCCTTTGTACTCATGCGTCCTGTCCTTACTGTGACCTAGAGACTCAGATCAATATGTAGATGTGCTTGTTAGCCTCTTTGTCTTGCACTTAGAGCGAGGTCTAGCTAATCTGCCCATTGTGATGTATGGCTTACAAATGCAAATACCTCCTGCCTGTTCTGTTGTCCCTTTGATCATTCTAGACTGTGGGGTATGTCTTTTTGATGTATTGTTATGATCAAGTATTTAAGGTGCAACTCTGTAACGCAATCTCCCTCTTACTCTCTCACTCTGATCCTGCAACAGGTGGACACACTGTGTCCGCCTCTCTTTCTCTAGGAGCCTAGGGATCCCGCTCCGGGCTGCTCCACTATGCACCGGAGAGGGGATCCCGTGAAGGCGACATGATTAATAAAATCTGCTTAAAACCACAGCACTGCTGCTTATTTTTTCATGCCGTTTCAGTGTTGACCAGTGTTATCATCACTCTATATCTTTGCATAAGGAGTTCTGAACAACTCCTTATGTGTGAAAAAATTATCCGTCCTTGGACTGTGTTCACCACTGCACTGCTTTTACATGAGTAGAATTTCTGGCTACTATACCCACCTCTGATCATAAGTATGCATAAGTAAATTACTATTATGAATGTTTTTTTTCCCTTCCCTTTCCTACTCTTTCTCAATAGAAAAAAAGAAACACTATAATAAAAATACAAAAATTACACACATTTTTGTCTTTTATGTAAACCATGACAAAAAAATCCTGCAGGACAAAGCATGACACTTAATTTCTAACCTGTTTGTATACCACCATAGACAGAGAGAGAACTTGAATTAGACAGGGCTCAGAGAGGGCAAGATGAGACAGAAGAGAGGAGCCAAGGAGAGGAAAGTGTTCAGGCAGAGGGTCCAGGAGAGGTGAGAGCAGAGGAAGGAGAGAAGGATGACACCAATAAAAAGTCCAAACACATGGCGTCTGGGTGGGACCCCACTGGCCCAATATTCCAACATTCAAGCCTTGGTTGTATAAAATTAACATATGCCAGTTACAATAGCATCATGTGTTTTCTGCACCCCCCCCCCCCCCCGGAAAAATATGTTACCACTGAGCCAAGGTCTTTAAGCCAGAGGAAGCAGTGAGTCTGATGACGGGAGTCGTCCTCTTCCAAGCCAACCACAACCTGTTACACCTCAGTGTTAGCTTCATAGCTATTATCCCTGACATGTGTACCATCTGTGTCTGTTTATAATAAAGTTTGAGTTTGATGCAACGCCTGCCTCTGCTGTCCTATTTCCAGACGTGGCAATATCCTCACGGAAAAGAACCGTGATTGCAATTTACAAAATGTGATTCATGTTGCTAAGCTAGCCATACTAAAATTCCTGATTCCCAAATCATGCTGGGAAAAAGGTCACAAAATAGGCCAGAACAATGAGCTGGGAACATGGTTGTGTAGTGGGGTGATTAGAATTTACAGAGAGGAGCTCTAAAAACCACAGTGAGGCCTCTTGCTAGCTAAGCTAGCTGCACTGTAACCACCCAGGTAGCCAAAATGTTTTGGCTTGAATCTTGCCTGAATCCGGCAGGCCAGAAGGCCGGAGTTATGCCAGATCCAGGAGTGAATCATGCACCAGAATCTGTCCAACACACTGGGCCATATGTGGGCCGAGTCAGCCTGCATCTGCTGGACAAGTATTCATATTAATAATCCATATTATAAATACTGATTAAATTCATTAATGTGTATAATTATACATAAATACAGTATAGGGAAATACCCTCCTCTCCCGACGTCATCACCAGATCGGTATCTTGGGCAAATATGGTGACCAGTCTGTTCTAAATGTGCTGTGGTGTAATCTAAGTATTACATATGTGGAGCCACTAGGGGGCGACACAGACCGGATGTTGTCAGGTGTACAACAGGATGGATAATAATATGGCGGAGTTCGTGTGTTAATGTTGTTCCAGCCAGTCAATAAAGGAGGCTCCGTGTTCACCCAAAGCAGCAGTCTTTATTTATAAAAGAACCCAACACAACATGGTGTCAGAAGTTGGTGCGCTTTGAGGTGAGAAAAGTCAGCTTTGCAACCGGCTAGCGGCTATGTCAGACGAAGTTCAAAGGGCTGCAGCTGCGCCAATTGATCCTGTAATGGCGGCGGCTACTCCAGCGGCAACCTTCACCATTAAACCACCGGAGCCCTTCGACTTTGCGAGACCCCAAGAGTGGGAAAAGTGGATAAGACGTTTTGAGCGTTTTAGACTGGCAAGTAACCTGAATAACTCAGCAGAGGCGAACCAAGTTAATACGCTGGTTTATTGCATGGGAGATGAGGCTGACGACGTGCTAAGAGGGCTCGAGCTAACGAGTGTGCAGCGCCAGCAGTACGATGCCGTTAAAACAGCCTTTGATAGACATTTCGTTCCCAGAAAGAACGTGATTTATGAACGAGCAAAATTCAACAAGCGAGTGCAACAGCCGGCAGAACCAGTAGACTCGTTCATAACAGCACTCTATGCGCTGGCAGAAAACTGTGAGTACGGTGCACTTCATGATGACCTCTTGAGAGACAGGCTTGTAGTGGGTCTGAAAGATTCGTCGCTGTCAGAAAGAATGCAGCTTGACAAAGATCTTACCCTAGCTAAAGCTATAACAATGGCAAGACAATCTGAAGAAATAAAACGACAACAAACTGACCTAAGAGGTGAAACTAGCATTAACAGAACAGCCGTGGATGCGGTACACATCAGAAAAGCCAAGCCAAACAAGTTCATAATTAAGGAACAAAAACAGATTAAGTCCTCAAGGCCTCAGCAGACAAAACAAGACCGTAAAGTTTGTTCCAAGTGTGGCAAAGCACCAGCACATGCAGCAGTACAGTGCCCAGCTAAAAACGCAGAATGCCATAACTGTAAAAAACGTGGACACTATATTAGAGTCTGTAGGTCCAACCCAACTGTGAATGAGGTTGCTGACAATGCAGACAGACTTTTTCTGGGTGAAGTGGATCTAGGGGAGGATCCATGGCTGGCAGACATAAACGTGAGAGGAAATAAAGTGACTTTTAAGTTAGATTCCGGAGCGGAGGTCACAGCGGTTTCTGACCAAACATTTGAAATCTTCAAGAAGAAAAATGAACAGTTGGAAAAGGCACAAAAACCACTCTACGGACCGGGTGGAACTGCACTAACCGTGTTGGGGTCTATGACAGAGACTATTACATACAGTGACAAGAGCGCTACTGAGAAAATCTATATTGTCAAAAATCTGCGCATGGCACTACTGAGTAGAACAGCTTCCATGAGACTGAAACTAATTGCCAGAATTGACACTATAGACCAAGAGACAGTGAGAAAAGCGTACCCCAAGTTATGCAGTGGACTTGGGCTTGTTCAAAAGCCATACACAATTAAACTGAAACCTGATGCTAAGCCCTTTTCGCTCAAGGTGCCAAGGCGTGTGCCACTGCCGCTCATGGGTAAAGTGAAAGAAGAGCTCGAGAGGATGGAAAAGTTGGGAGTCATCAGTCGCGTGGAGCAGCCAACAGATTGGTGCTGTGGCATGGTTGTAGCTCCCGAAAAGGACAAAGAAAAGGTGCGTATCTGTGTGGACATGACACCTTTAAACGAGTCAGTGTGTCGCGAAAGATACATCCTCCCGTCTGTGGACCAAACGCTAGGCATGCTCACAGGTGCTCAGTATTTTTCAAAGCTCGATGCAAATATGGGATTTTGGCAAATACCACTGTCTAAAGAGTCGGCCTTTCTCACCACATTCATTACGCCATTTGGCAGATACCACTTTAACCGTTTGCCATTTGGTATTTCCAGTGCACCTGAACATTTCCAAAACATGATGGTAACAGAGGTTACAGCGGGTCTTGACGGAGTCGTCTGTCACATGGACGATATCCTGGTCTGGGGATCCACCAAGGAGCAGCACGACGCAAGACTGCACGCTGTCTTGAAGCGCGCGGAGAAAGCCGGCGTTACGTTGAATATGTCAAAATGTGAGTTTGGCAAAAGAGACATCAAATTTCTTGGGTTTATTGTTTCAGCAGAAGGAATGAGGCCAGATCCAGACAAAACCCAAGCTGTTCAGGACATGAAAGAGCCAAGCAACGTGAGTGAGCTCAGGAGCTTTCTCGGAATGGTGAACCAGCTGGGGAAGTTCATTCCGAACCTTTCTGAAAAGGACAAACCATTGAGAGACTTGCTTTCAACAAAGAACATGTGGTACTGGGGGCATGAACAACAAAATGCGTTTTGTAACCTCAAACAAGAACTGTCCTCTGCTCCTGTATTGCAGCTCTATGACCCAAACAAACCACAGAAAATATCTGCAGATGCCTCTTCATACGGATTGGGGGCAGTCATGCTACAGAAAGAGAGAGACGTGTGGTCACCAGTTGCTTACGCTTCCCGATCATTGACACCTACAGAGCAGCACTACGCCCAGCTGGAAAAAGAAGCACTGGCTCTCACGTGGGCCTGTGAAAGATTCAATGACTTTATCCTGGGTCTGCACTTTGAACTAGAAACTGATCATAAGCCACTAGTGAGTCTGCTGGGAGGACAAGCTTTGGATGCGCTTCCACCGCGTATACAGAGATTTCGTATGCGCCTAATGAGGTACTCATACACTATAAAGCACATCCCTGGCAAAAGTCTAACCACTGCCGACACGCTCTCACGCTTACCGCTCACAAACAGTGTTACTCACACAGACACAGATCTTATGGAGGACACTAACATTTATGTTGACTCTGTGCTAGAGGGACTCCCTACAAGCAGCAAATATCTTGCAGATCTCCAAGAGCAACTGCAGTCCGACAGCGTCTGTTCACAAGTCATGAAATACTGCACAGAAGGCTGGCCGGATCGTAACCAGCTACAGGGAGCGGTGAAGCACTACTGGTCTGAGAGAGCCGTTTTGAGTGTGCATAACGGACTACTACTGAGAGGCACGAGGTTAGTCATCCCTGCTAACATGAGAAATGCAGTTTTGGACAAGATACATGAGGGCCACCAGGGGGTGGTTAAATGCAGAGAGCGCGCCCGTCAGGCTGTATGGTGGCCAGGTTTAAGCAACCAGATCAGTGAAGTTGTACTCAAATGCAGAAAGTGCATACAGGAAAGAGTTAATGTGAGAGAGCCTTTAATGCCCACAGATTTACCAGAAAGGCCATGGCAGAAGTTGGGAGCTGATTTGTTCACGCTACAAGACAAAAACTACCTGTTATTAGTGGACTACTTCTCTAGGTATATAGAGATTGCCCAGCTCAGCCCAACTCGCTCTGCCAATGTCATTGTGCATTTAAAATCAATGTTTGCACGTCACGGAATACCGGAGATACTGATCATGGATAACGGCCCGCAGTTCGCAAGTCAGGAAATGGAAGACTTTGCAAAGGAGTACTGTTTTGAGCACGTGACCAGTAGTCCCAGGTACCCCCAAAGTAACGGTGAGGCAGAAAGAGCTGTCAGAACAGTCAAAAATCTTATTAAGAAAGCCAGTGATCCATACCGAGCACTGTTAGCCTACAGAACCACAGCGTTGGCAAATGGCTACAGCCCAGCACAGCTTCTCATGGGGCGTAGACTTCGTACCACCCTGCCAATGCTTCCAGAGGCCTTGCAGCCATGCGTGCCAAATCTGCAACAAATTCGTCACGTGGAAAAGGAGAGACGGATGAGACAAACAGAATGTTTCAACAAAAGACACAGAACGAGAGATTTGGATAAACTGTTACCCGGAAACTCTGTTTGGATTACAGATGCAAAAGCACAGGGCGCAGTGACATCTGTCCACAAAACTCCACGGTCCTATGTCATCAGTGGACCACAAGGGACAATCAGGAGGAATCGCACTCATCTTGTGCCTATGTCGATACCAGAGACTGAGATGGAACCTCAACGGACCCAGTCAAATGGAAAAGACACTCCTACAGAAACTGTTTCTGAGCCCAATGCACAGGAAACACCAGGTGTTGTTAGAACCAGGTCTGGTAGAGAAGTGATAAAACCAAAGAGACTGGATCTGTAGAGTTGCATGCTAATATTTGTGAAAACAGAGTTGAGTTCTGAAAATGCCTTCTTTAAATAGAAAATAAGAGGCCTTTGCATAATATGTTCTTACATGGCAACAGTGTGAAAAAAAAAAAAAAGAAATGTTACAGATTTGTAAAAGGGGGTGATGTGTTAAATTTATGCTGTCATAGTTAGCTGACAAAAGGGAACGGAAATAAGAATGTATTTTGTGTTTTCAGCTAAAAGGGGTCAACTTGGCTTCAGTAAGGGGGATGTGGTGTAATCTAAGTATTACATATGTGGAGCCACTAGGGGGCGACACAGACCGGATGTTGTCAGGTGTACAACAGGATGGATAATAATATGGCGGAGTTCGTGTGTTAATGTTGTTCCAGCCAGTCAATAAAGGAGGCTCCGTGTTCACCCAAAGCAGCAGTCTTTATTTATAAAAGAACCCAACACAACATGTGCCATATCTCAACCGTCAGTGGGCCTGATCCGGGCACCCAAAACCCTGCCAGATCAGGAAACCGTTAATGGCCCAGATCTGGCTGGGTTTTGGCAAGCCATTGCCAGAGCACAGCCGAAGGTGCCACAACTCAATCAGAATCAGATCAATTCTGTTGGCTATGTGGGCATGTTAGCAGCAAGTAACAATGTGTCAGTTGCGAGCAAAAACGAAATGGTTCTAAGAGGCGATTCTTTGAAGTGAATGACTGGAGCTGTGCTTTTTTTCCCACCCTTTTTTTTCCCTGTACGAGCAGCACTTGATTGGTCAACTACAGTGGTGTGAAAAAGTGTTTGCCCTCTTCCTGATTTCTCATTTTTTTGTATGTTTGTCACACTTAAATGTTTCAGATCGTCAAACAAATTTAAATATTAGACAAAGATAACACAAGTAAACAAAATGCAGTTTTTAAATGAAGGTGTTTATTATTAAGGGTAAAAAAAAAAAATTAAATCCAAACTTACATGGTCCTGTGTGAAAAAGTGATTGCCCGCTAAACCTAATAACTGGTTGGGCTACCCTTTGCAACAACAATTGCAATCAAGCATTTGCAAAAACTGGCAATGAGTCATTTACAGCACTGTGGAGGAATTTTTGCCTAGTCATCTTTGCAGAATTGTTGTAATTCAGCCACATTGGAGGGTTTTCGAGCATGAACCATCTTTTTAAGGTCATGCCACAGCATCTCAGTCGGATTCAGGTCAGGACTTTGACTAGGCCACTCCAAAGTCTTAATTTTGTTTTTCTTAAGCCATTCAGAGATGGGCTTGCTGGTGTGCTATGGATCATTGTCCTGCTGCAGAACCAAGTGCACTTCAGCTTGAGGTCACAAACAGATAGCCGGACCCCCCCCCCCCCTCCGGCCCCGTTAAAACATAAATTAAGATAAGATAACATAAGCCTTTATTAGTTCCACAATGGGGAAATTCCAGGATTGCAACAGCACAGGGATAGCAACACTCAGAGCAGTAATTTAGAAGATAAGAAAATAAGAGCAGTGAATATACATATGTACACATAAATACGTATATATACACAGTGCGGAGCATTGTAGCTAGATGGAATAAACAATGGTTGATGGTTTATCACATCTTTGGAAAGCTGAGTTCAGTTTCTCTAGCTACACCGAGGCCTGATTACTGCTACACCTGTTTTCAATCAAAAAATCACTTAAATAGGACCTGCCTGACAAAGTGAAGTACACCAAAAGATCCTGAAAAGCTAGACATCATGCTGTGATCCAAAGAAATTCAGGAACCAATGAGAAGCAAAGTAATTGAGATCTATCAGTCTGGAAAAGGTTATAAAGCTATTTCTAAAGCTTTTGGGACCCTAATGAACCACAGTGAGAGCCATTATCCACAAATGGCAAGAACATGGAACAGTGGTGAACCTTCCCAGGAGTGGCCACCCGACCAAAATTACTCCAAGAGTGCAGCGACGACTCATCCAAAAAATCACAACAGACCCCACAACAACATCCAAAGAACTGCAAGCCTCACTTTCCTCAGTTAAGGTCAGTGTTCATGACACCACCATAAGAAAGAGACTGGGCAAAAATGGCCTGTATGGCAGAGTTCCAAGACAAAAACCACTGCTGAGCAAAAGGAACATAAAGGCTCGTCTCAGTTTTGCCAGAAAACATTTTGATGATCCCCAAGACTTTTGGGAAAATACTCTGTGGACTGACAAGACAAAAGTTGAACTTTCTGGAAGGTGTCCCATTACATCTGGCATAAAAGTAACACATCATTTCAGAAAAGGAACATCACACCAACAGTAAAATATGGTGGTGGTGGTGGTAGTGTGATGGTCTGGGGCTGTTTTGCTGCTTCAGGACCTGGAAGACTTGCTGTGGTAAATGGAACCATGAATTCTGCTGTCTACCAAAAAATGCTGAAGGAGAATGTCTGGCCATCTGTTTGTGACCTCAAGCTGAAGCGCACTTGGGTTCTGCAGCAGGACAATGATCCATAACACACCAGCAAATCCACCTCTGAATGGCTTAAGCAAAACAAAATGAAGACTTTGGAGTGTCCTAGTCAAAGTCCTGACCTGAAGCCGATTGAGATGCTGTGGCATGACCTTAAAAAGGCGGTTCATGCTCGAAAACCCTCCAATGTGGCTGAATTACAACAATTCTGCAAAGATGAGTGGGCCAAAATTCCTCCACAGCGCTGTAAAAGACTCATTGCCAGTTATCACAAATGCTTGATTGCAGTTGTTGCTGCTAAGGGTGGCCCAACCAGTTATTAGGTTTAGGGGGCAATTACTTTTTCACACAGGGCCATGTAGGTTTGGATTTTTTTTACTTTAATAATAAATGCCATTTATTCCCACGTTCACCCACGTACCCACGTTCACCCAGTATGTCACATGCCACACTAGAGACAATAAAACACTGGACTTATTCTACGCAAACACTAAGGAGGCGTACACCTCATCACAACTCCCCCCACTCGGGAGATCGGATCACAACTTGGTTCATCTCCGGCCGGTGTACAAACCCCTAGTGCACAGACAACCTCCGGCCATGCACACTGTGGAGTTATGGTCTGAGGAGACAATGGACACTCTAAAGGGCTGTTTTGAAGCCACCGCCTGGAAGCAGCTCTGCGATCCACATGGTGAGGACATCGATGGCCTCATTCACACCTTCACGGACTACCTCAGCTTCTGTGTGGACAAATCCGTTCCCACCAAGACCATACGGCGTCACTCAAACAACAAACCCTGGATCAACCCTGAGATAAAAACACTTCTGAGAGAGAAGAAGAGGATCTTCAGGTCGGGGAATAGGGAGATGCTGAAGTCTGTACAGAGGGAGCTGAGGAGAAAGATCAGAGAAGGCAAGGACAGCTTCAGGAAGAAGATGGAGGACAAGCTGCAACAGAGCAACATCAGCGGGGTCTGGAGAAACCTCAAAACCATCTCTGGGCTCCAGAATACCTCCCCCCAGGCCACGGAGGGCAGGGAGTGGGCGAACAACCTGAATCTGTTTTTCAATAGGTTTGACCAACCGCCCTCCCCCCTGTCTGCACAACAACCACTGCTGCCTGTAAAGAAATCAAGTCCTGCTGCCCACTCCCCACTCCACCAACACCCCCCCACTCCCAACACGCAGCCCCCCATCCTGACCCTGACCAGGACCCAGGTGAGGACGGAGCTGAGGAAGATCAAGGCGAGGAAGGCGTTGGGACCGGACGGCATCAGCGCAAAGCTCCTCAAGTCCTGTGCAGACCAGCTGTGTGGGATTGTGACGTATATCTTCAACATGAGCCTGAAACTGGGGAGGGTACCACAGCTGTGGAAAACATCTTGTGTGGTACCTGTACCAAAAACTTCCCACCCCAAAGACCTGAACAGCTACAGACCGGTGGCCTTGATGTCCCACTTGATGAAGACCCTGGAGAGACTGCTCCTTGCTCACCTCTGCCCCCTGGTGGAACCAGCGATGGATCCACTCCAGTTCGCCTACCAGCATGGCATTGGGGTGGAGGATGCGGTGATCTTCCTCCTTCGCCGTTCTCTGTCCCACCTGGAGAAGCCTGGGAATATGGTGAGGATCATGTTCTTTGACTTCTCCAGTGCTTTCAACACCATCCAACCGATGATCCTGAAGGACAAGCTGCTGCGCGCAGGGGTGGACCAGCACCTGTCATCATGGATCCTGGACTACCTCACGAACCGGCCTCAGTTTGTGAGAACCCGGGACTGTGTGTCCGACACAATCATCAGTAGCACGGGGGCCCCCCAGGGAACGGTGCTGGCTCCCTTCCTGTTCACTCTTTATACTGCGGACTTCTCACACAACACAGCATACTGCCATCTACAGAAGTTCTCTGATGACTCTGCGATCGTTGGCCTCATCTCCATGGAGATGAAGCTGAGTACAGAGGGCTTATCCAGGACTTCGTGGACTGGTGCCATCGGAACTGCCTCCAGATCAACGCGAGGAAAACTAAGGAGCTGGTGGTGGACTGCCGCAGGCAAGGACAACCCCTCACAGCACTAGTAAATATACAGGGAACAGACATCGAGATGGTGACAGCCTATAAGTACCTGGGTGTTCATCTGAACAATAAACTAGACTGGTCACACAATACTGATGCACTCTACAAGAAGGGACAGCGCAGGCTGTTCCTGCTGAGGAGACTCAGGTCTTTTGGTGTACAAGGCGCGCTGCTGAAGACATTCTATGACACGGTGGTGGCATCAGCCATCACTTTTGGAGTGGTCTGCTGGGGCAGTGGCATTACTGCAGCCGATAGGAAGAGACTGAACAAACTGATCAAGAAAGCTAGCTCTGTCCTGGGGCAGCGCCTTGATCCGGTGGAGGAGATAGGAGAGAGAAGGACGGTGGCTAAACTGTCATCTCTGCTGGAGTCCGAGTTCCACCCTATGCAGGACATACTGAATGCACTGAGGAGCTCATTTAGCAGCAGACTACATCATCCCAGGTGCACAACCGAGAGGTTTCGCAGGTCCTTCCTACCAACGGCTGTCAGACTGTACAACCTAAGCAGGGCTGCTCGCAGAGATAGCAAAAAGACGTAACAAACTAATAGTTTTTTGAATGCAAAAGATGCAATAGACTTACACAATGGTCCCCTCCGGCATACAACTAGGAAAATACTGGTCGCTATGGAGAGTGAGAATATGTATGGGCACATAATCATACCATGTAGGATAACTAAGTAGACGGTTGTGCTGTTTCATCCCATCTAGCAACAATGCTCTGCACTGTGTGTGTTTATATATTTACATATTTATTCCATCTAGCTACAATGCTCCGCACTGTGTGTTTATATATCTACATATTATTCCATCTAGCTACATTGCTCCGCACTGTGTTTTTACATATTCATATATTTATTCCATCCAGCTACAATGCTCTGCACTGTGTGTCTGTGTGTGTGTATATATATATTTTATAGTAATATGTACATATGTATATTAGCTGCTCTTGCTTGCTTGTTGTTTTTTTTTCTTGCCTTCTGATTGTTGCTCTGAGTGTTGCTATCCCTGTGCTGTTGCAATCCTGGAATTTCCCCGTTGTGGGACTAATAAAGGCTTATCTTATTTAAAAACTGCATTGTGTTTACTTGTGTTATTTTTGTCTAATATTTAAATTTGTTTGATGATCTGAAACATTTAAGTGTGACAAACATACAAAAAATGAGAAATCAGGAAGGGGTAAACACTTTTTCACACCACTGTACGTGATGTGTCGTGGCCTCTGTGTCTGGACTGAACAGAAGGTGGAGGGGTGGGGGTTACAGACACAGCACAGAGAGAGAGAGAGAGAGAGAGAGAGAAACAGGAAGGAGGGAGATCAGAGAGAACAGCTACTACAGAGACAACATACTAGAAAGGTGAGAAAATTAGTGGCCACAGGAAACAAAAAAATTTGGATGCATTTCAGTTACATCGATAATATTAAGGCAGTGTAGAGCAGGCTGTGCAAAGTTAAAATCTATTGTGCAGGCCCAACAAATAACCTGCATAGGCACATTAAAATGGGTTTTTGTTTTTGTACTTTAAAATTTATTTTTTGTAGCACTCTGTTCTGTGTTGAGTAGATAATAAGTCATATAAATAATAATCATTTGATATGATGTATGTTTTATACATTAGTAATTGATTTTACACATAATTTTACATTATTTTTGATAATAAATTAAGTAATAAAAAATTTGATGAGCCACTGGGGAGCTAAAAGAGACAGCTCTTTTCAGTGAGCCAAATCAGCTCTCTTAAAAGAGCCGGAATTCCCATCACTACATTAGGTTGTTTGACTTTACAGACCATATAGTGTCACAAAAATCTGACATAATTCACAAAAGTAAAGGGATTAAGTCTTGGTAGCTGTGCCTGTTATGTGGAGTCATTCAGATGAAACAAAAATCAAATCAGGAATAAGTTGTTCTTTATTTTGCTCACTTTCCAGGTAAAAGTAGTTTTTATTATTATTGAAAAACATGTCTTCATGCACAGTGATCAGGACTTCAGCGTTGTCATGGTTGAGTCTTTGTGATGTCTGGAACCTAGGCTGTGGGAACAAAAACATCTTTGTTCTGCTTCCAGTCTCAGGGAATTCCTACAAAACAAATTCATCCAGTTTCTGTGGGAGGAAAACGGCAGGAAATTTAATGTAGCGCCTAGTTTAGTCTTTTCCAGAGCAAGGAGTTAGGTATATTGTAGAGCATTCAGTAAATTCTGAAATATTCATTCCAGAGCTACCACATGATACCAGATAATTTTGTCTATGACAGGCTGATAGATGTTTGCTTTCCCAAGATGACAGAACTTGGCATTTTTAGTCAGTTACTTTTCTCCTGAGTTGTGAGAAAATAAAAAATGGTGTTCATGATGACCTGCTACCTAACAGAGATGTTTGATTTTAACCTGCCACCTCCCTACTATAAACCCATCCTAATGTCAAGTTGATGTGAGCGTGGTAAAGGTAAACTGTCCATGTCTGGCTTCTGACAATGTCACCACCAGTAAGTCCCACCAGCAATACGTCTCATGGTGGGCAACAAGCACCACTTGCAGGACCGATGTGGTGGTGGCATCTGGGCAATGCGACTAATACACCACCAGTAAGTCCTGCTGACCAAGGCCAATTGTGACCAAAGGGACAGGCGGTAAAGCTCAACTGATGACAATCAATTGGGCGTTCAAATTCAACCTCCCACACTGGAGTCCGGCACTCCGCCTGTCACCAACAGGGTCAACCTACTTGGCGAGCCAAGTACGAAAGGTAAGTTGAGTTAAACAAATATGGGTGGATGCAGAAATTATATATATTGTGTTCATATTTCATTAAAAAACACAAAAGCCCTGTTTCTTACCGTTTCATACACCCATTTACTAAAAAAAAAAGTTATAAAACACACACACATTTCAGATTATATTTCAGCCTGTTGACTGCTCAGTTTGATCAAAATAGCAGCATCAGGTTTGTTGTTGCTGCTGTAGTAGACAGAAAAAGTTTTTTCAACTTTAATGGCACACTCCACTGGGCCAACCAGTATGCCACTCTCACCTCCATCGGTGGAAAACTTTTCTATCGTCCCCTCACTGAAACCAGTCAAACTTTCAGAACTTTTGTGTGCCATTGACATTTGAATGCCACCTCAAACAGTTCTACCCACAATAGCAGAGCTGGTTAATCAATCAATTAGCAGTTGGCCTGGACAACTTTCATGCAACTGTCCAAAGAATTTATCTAACAACCCAAGTCCAAGTCCCTCAATAAGGAAATCCAGCACTCAGTTTACACAAGTCAAACCTTGCTCCACTCACTATCTTCTAGAAACCTGAACAACTTGGACGGAGGCCAGCATTTTTCTTCAGATTGTCTCATAGATCAGGAAATAACTTTTCTAAATATCCAAGTACTATTTTCTTAGGCAGCTTGATGCCAATGTCTTCTTGTTCATCTCCGAGTTATTAGATTCCCAGTGGAAAAGACCATTTTTCAGTTCATGCTTCACATTGAGGAAGCCCATGCTTTTTGCCAAATTCTCACTTTCTATCTCCATCACCTCTGACTTCACTGAAATGCCTGAAAAACGTTTCCATTCAACCATCTTCACACACTTCCTCCTCCTCTTCCTCCTTTGTCTCCTTTCCTTCTGATCTCTCCATACATCTGGAAGAACATTTCCATGTCTCTCTGCAGCTTTGTGTTTTGGTGGTCAGCATCAGCCTTGGCTCGCTCCATGTTTCGAATCTTGATCTCCGCAACGCTCTGGCTTCGCCTCTGCTGCTCCAGGCTGGCCCGCAGTACTGCAACCTGCCGCTCAAGGACATCATTACAACGCTCCAACCTGTGGCATATACAAAAAAGTGTATGTTACAGGCTTTAAAGAGTTCATTTGTTACAGATGATCTTTGGCTGCATGCAGTACACTTCACACAATCTAACCTTGCATGTATTGGCTATTACGAGGGATATACCCTAACTTTTCCCCCTTCCTGTCTCAGGTACGTCAAAGGAAGCCATGTTGATAATACAGGCATCCCTTTAATGGGTTGATAAAGGCAGAAAGGCTGACTATTTTATGTATTAAAATGGCTGCATATTGAATAAATCAAAGAACTGGATGACTGAATATTGGTTGATCTTGGTAACACAGTAGGAGCAAATGGACCGATAAAAAATTTTCCGTTTCTTTTCAAAAATTAGCCACAGATCACCAAAGCCCTTCGCTCCATGAGAATACCACAGCAGTAATTGTACAAAGCCACTATAATCTGCCAGGAGATCTTATTTACACCAAATAAATCTAAAGCTATAAGGTTCTCCAGGTTCTCTTCCACCTGTTCCCTACTCTCACTACAGATTACAATGTCATCCGCGAACATCATGGTCCACGGACACTCCTGCCTGACCTCGTCCATCAGCCTGGCCATCACCACTGCAAACAAGAAGGGGTTCAGGGCCGATCCCTGATGTAATCCCACCCTTATCTCAAATCCATCAGTCACTCCCACAGCACACCTCACCACTGTCTCACTGTCCTCATACATGTCCTGCACCACCCTCACATACTCCTCTGCCAGTTCCTCATACAGTACCATACTTCCTCTTTTGCCACCGTATCATGCTTTCTCTCGATCCACAAAGACAAAGTAGAGCTCCTTTAGACCTTCTCTGTACTTCTCCATCAGCACTGTTAGAGTGAATATTTCATCTGTGGTACTCGTTCTTGGTATTAAACCATACTGCTGCTATCTGACCATCACCTCTTTTCTTAACCTGGCTTCAACAACTCTTTCCTATATCTCCATAATGTGATTGTCACTAATCCACTCATGAAGATTGGGCCACTTGCTGTCTCACCTATGTATCCTGGCTTGGTACTCGGCCTTCTGCTGGGCCATTTGCTGCCAGAGCTTCGCCAGGAGGACCTGAGTGTCCCTGGTCTGTAACTCAGGCTCAGGGTTCTGTGGGTCTGACGGTCCAGAGGGGAGAAAAACCTCTGAGCTTCCTGTGCTGAGAGGGCTGCAGCTTAGTACAGAACTGGAGGCTGGAGAGTTGGGGGGGTGGACGTGATCGTCATCATTTTCATTGTCATTGTCGGCATCACCATCGTTTTCTTCGCTGCTGTCTTTGTGATCGTTTTTATTACAGATTTCCTCATCTGCTTCTGGATTTGAAGGCAATCTCTCATCTCTGATTGGACTAACCACCACTAGATTAGTACTGCTCTCGTTCATTGGTGGAATCTCACATGAAGACCATGAAGACAAGGACTCCCTTGTCTGCCTCACCTCTTCTTCACAAGCTCCAGTGTGGCTTCTTTGAGAGTTTATTTCAAAATGTTCATCAGCAACATCTTCCATCCTCTGATCTAGAGACACTCTGTCCAGGTTGTCATAGGCAGAAGGTGTGCTGTCCTCCTGAGCCTCACTGATTTCACCACTTGCTGTTTCTGGCACCTCATACTTTTCCTTTGCACAAGCACCAGAGCTCCAAAAACTAGAGCCTTCCTCTTCTGGTTCAGGCCAAACCTTTGCCCAGGCCATGACAGCTGGTCTGGACTTAGAGAAGTCTGGCATGGGGTCCTGTAATTGGATGGTGCTTGTAGAGATTTGACCAGTTGCAAAGGATGGTCCTTGATTGCCATGATTCTGGCAATTATCGTTGTTCTGTCTTTCAGAATGCTGTTGGCTGGAGGAAGGCTGAAGGTAGAAGCAGTTCTCCGGGTGGGAAGATGTGTAGCGATGGCCGAAGTGTTTCTTCTGGCCAGTGGACAGCTCTGATTTGGCAGCTGTAGAGTAGGCACAGCTAAAGACAACAAGAAAAGGTGAGCTTCATTATTTTGTCTAAAATAATTTCCTACAAACAAAAGTGAGAGAGTAGTTAATGTTGTGGGCACTGACAATGGAATAATGTAACCAGACTGTCAATGATGGAGTAGATCCCCTGACCTTTGACCCTGACCTAGATGCAGACCAGATTGAGGATCATTGTGCATGAGTTTGTCAAACTTTGGGGCAATTGCTTAGGAGCAACAATTTTCACAAAATCATACAAGCACTGAGATCTACTGACAATTGACCCTGACACTGAGCACAACTTGATGCAGACCCACCTGTGGATCATCATGAGTGAATTTGGTGGCCACTGGGGCAATTGCCTACAAGGAATAGCAATTTTCATGAAATGCCCTAAGTTCCCAGATCTCCTGGCCTTTGACCTTGAGTACAATCTGGGTGCAGACCCCTCTAAGGAACATGGTGTTATGTATGGAAATACCTGGGTGAAGGATGAGGCAAGACCGACTTAGCAAACACAGCTTTATTGATAGAACTAGTATGGCGGTTACACGGCAGGCACCTGGCAAAGGGCACCGGTCAAAGAGGCCACAACATGGTCGTCCCTGCTTTATATAGGGCAGTGCGGTGACGTGACAGGAAGTGCACGTCACCTCACTGCACTTCACAATAAAGTGCCATTTATTATATATTACATTTCCTCACCCCTTTATAAAAGTCCCAAACCACACACACAATTGACCCCCCCCCCCCCCCAATTTAGAACCTGAAACATGCACTAAAATAATGAAAACTAATGTACTAAACTGGCCAAACACATTCACTCAAAACAACCTAGAACAGGGCTGGCGGATGGACTACCGCACAGTCCGCGCAGCATGGTGGATTATTCTGCCACCAATATCTAAAGAAAAGTCCTTTATCAAACTAAAATTACTTGCTGTGCTCCTAAACTAAGATACAAACACCCAAATAACCCCATACCATCACATGCATACAAAACATAAGAACTATAAATGATCCTTTTTACAGCACAGTCACTTGGGTGGGAGAGGTAGAACCGGCAGAGGGGGCCCAGGGCAGCCCCTCAGCATGCACACCCCTGGAAGCAGCAAACCCTTGGGACAATGGCTGATCTTCTGGATGGTGGAGCCCGACTCCTTCACCACCAACAGCAACTCCCATCCAGCCTTGTCACCCAGAGCCTCTTCCCGGACACGCCGAAGCTGATTGGTGTGCCTCGATGAGCCATTGGACAGCCGGAAGTATGCAGCACCCAGCCTTACCACTATGCACAGACACCCTTGATGTTTGCTGGCTGTTGTTTGGCCCATCTTTGCCGTGGATGTTCTTCACCCCAACCCGAACCAAGTCCAAAACCCTCAGTGGGGCCCGGCTCGGCCTGACGTAGTGCTGCTGAGCATGTGGTAACTCCATACTCGTTGGTCTGGCCCCGACCTCTTCTAAAACCATCGTAGTGGTCACCATCGTAGCTGCAGACCTTCCATCCCCCTGCGGCTAAGCTCTGGAGGCATCTGGGGCTAGCACATTGGTGTCACTCACTGACGCAGGTGCCTTGCCACCAAGCTCGGTACCCGCCTCTACCATGTCCCGAGCACCAGCACTGAGAGCCTCCTGCACCAAACCTGAGTGAAACTGGTTCTGCTTGACCGCCATGGTGTCTGTTAGGTCTTCGTCCCACACAACATTCTCTTTGACCACCAGAACCGGAGGGTTCCAGCGTCCACAACCCGACCATTTGTTACCGACATCGTCTTTTATGGCAAAATCCATTCCATAAAACAAATCACAGCCCATGATGTTATCGCCTCACACTGTCACGTTGAATTTGAAGTCAACCATCTTCACAGACTTGTACCTGACCGTTAACTCCAAAGTCCCAACCATGCACAGTTTTCCACCTCCATAACCATACAATGGTGCCAGGTTACCTCTAATCCTGTAGTGGGGGAAAAACTTCCTCACCATGGCCCAATTCACCAACAACTTCTCTGCCCCCGTATTGAGCAGCAGCAGCACCTCCATGTCATCCAGTTCCACTGTGCAGTACGTGTACCCGTTTGTGCTGGGGGACACCACATGGATGGTCATTGGGGCGGGCGGAGGGATTTCTTCTGTAGGCTTTCCGGTTCAGATACACGGCACACTCTAGCATAATGGTTCAAGCGTCCATATCTGCTACAATGTTTTCCCCTAGCCAGGCAGTCCTTCGCTTTATTTTGATGTGTTGCAGGCCCACAACCCTTGCACAGGGGTTTTCCGGGGGCAGACCTTTGGCTGGCAGGATTGGTTTCTGTAATGTCATCATCCAAGCTATCCTCGCTTTCTGAGTCCGCAACACTTGCCATGGTGGGTGGCTCTGGCAGCCGCTGTAACTGGCACCAGGATAGCTCCGAAGCTAGCTTGTTTGTGGCCTCCAGCTGGTGAGCTAGCTCAACAGCTCTGGCTAATGTTAAGCCATTGGGTGCTGTGAGTAGCCTAGCCTGCAATGCGGTGCTGCACGTGTGCTCCGCAAGCTGGTCTCATACCATTTCATCTTCCAACGGCCCAAAGCGACATTCACTAGCTAGCTGCCTCAAGTCGTCGAGGAACTGGTGAATAGGCTCACCTACCCACTGATGTCAATGCTGAAAACGAATCCTCTGGACAGTCATGCTATCTGAGGTATGGAAATGGTTGGCTAGCAGCTCCATGATTTCCTCAAAGGAATCCAAAGCTCCGAGTGTATGCAGGACTCGCTGGCCCTCAATATCCATGTTATGGACGAGAAGCGAATGTGCCCTTAGCTTGTCGAGTTTACCGAGGTCCAGCACGTGATGTAGGTCTGGAAGGCCTCGAACCACATAGGCCAAGGCACCGGTGGTTTGCCCGGAAGCTTGAAAAAGGGATGAAGTGGTATGATACATGTCTCCATGAGTCAATCCTCTATCGCCAAATGTTATGTATGGAAATACCTGGGTGAAGGATGAGGCAAGATGGACTTGGCGAACACAGCTTTATTGATAGAACTGGTATGGCGGTTACACGGTAGGCACCTGGCAAAGGGCACCGGTCAAAGAGGCCACAACATGGTCGCCCCTGCCTTATATAGGGCAGTGCAGTGATGTGACAGGAAGTACACGTCACCACACTGCACTTCATAATAAAGTGCCATTTATTATATATTACACATGGTGAGTAAGTTTGATTAGCATCAGTGCAAATGCCTAGGAGGAGTAGCGATTCCTGTAAAATTTGATGGGTGGACGGACACCACATCATCATATAACTCCTTTCAGCTTTGCTGGAATGATCTAAAGATGATAACAATGGACGCTGGGCATGTTTCAGTATGTGGGAGCCAGTAGAAGAGTGGTGTGGCGGTCTGGACAATTATGAAAGCCTAAGGGAACTTCAGTTGGGGACACAGATATGTTATTAAACCCCATTAAGACAAAAGAAACTGCATTTGTTAAGCTAGCCAAGTACTAGTTCCACTCTGGATTTCATTAGCAGTTTTACCTGGGGTTCACTTCTGGAGCAAGCTGTTCTGCCTCCCTGCATCGCTCTGCAATCAGAGGCAGGGACAGCTGACGAAGGCAGTTCATTGGATGGAGATGAGGCTGCTTCAGAGGACTTTGCGAAGCATGCAAACTTCCAGATGGCCGGGCATAGATGGGTGGAGGCATTTTAGCAAACAGCAACTCATGTTCTCTGATCAGCTCTAACATCAGCATGTGAACTAGAGCTGCACCTAGAACACAGACACGGACACTTAAAAGACGACAGTGTACCAACGTTATGTAATCAGCTAAAGTTTGCAAGATGAAGTACAAAGTTATTGCATCTGTGTGTTTATGTTGGTTTATTGTTATCTGCAGGCTTCCTTTACTCTGAGCAACAATTGTTGTGGTTGAGAGGGTTGTGACCTTCATCAATGTCATCAGAAGGGACCAGTACTTTCCAAAAGTCCCTGTTCTTGTGGAACCTGAAATACTTTCTGATCAAAAAGGGATATTGGCAGGGCAAGAACTTGAACTACAACTCCAACAATAGAAATAGAAGGGTCAGAAACATGAAAGCAAATAGAAATCAAGAACTAGAAATCCCCACCACAGACCTAAAGTGGAAACTCAAGTCCATGACCCCTACCTCCCATGATGCTTTGAAGATCTTCAGCTTTGGTTCTTAGGATGTTTGGTCCAAACACAGTGGCTAAGTTCTGGACACTCATCTTGTTACTGCTGGAGTAACTTTGGACTTCATTGAGAAACCTGTGACACAGACACACAAAACAAACAACTTTTATTTGGTTTTAGATGATCAGACTGAATGAGGTATTGTGGAGCTTACTGGCAGATAAAGTTGAGCAGGTTGAAGTTTGCTACTGGCAACTCATGAAGAAGACGTCTCAACTCCCCCAAACCCTTACAGAGGCAGAAACAAGACAGTGAGATGAGATATTAAATTCAAAGGGGTCTGCAGTGATTTAACAGACTTTTAGTTTTCTGTTACCAGAGTTCGGTCGCTTGACAGCTTTTGACCACACAGCAGGAAGTCCTGATAGTGGCTGTAAGGAACCAGAGGCTCTGGCAGCTGTCTGAGGTAGAGCTTCAGCAGTGACGCCACTGTGTGGACATCTGTGCTGCTGCAGAAAAAACAAACTACCTTCAGAAAATGTTATCAGAAAGCAGTACAGGATCATAAATCAGTGAGATTTCTACCTGTCGAAGGATGGTCTCTCCCCTGAGTCGAAAGCCTCCTGCAGCTCTTTCACCAGACTGGTCTGCCCCGGCTGGCGAAACAAGCCCACCTCGTGCAGGCCATGCTCCTGAATGAAGGTCACACACTGCTCCACCACCAGGGGAACCAATCGGACCCCATAACGCCGTTCATACAGCACCGTTTCCTCCAGCCGTTGACCAAAGACCCCTGCAGGAGAGACAGATATCAGCAATAATACTCCCTCAAGATTTACCTCATCCTGTTAGAAACAATAAATCATTTAACTTACCTGTGAAAGGGATCCAAACTCCCTTGTTGAGGCTCTTCAACCACTCGTCACCCTGACCGGCACTGTTGGACAGGAAGAAATAGGACCCTGGGCTAGCCAGCACATCCCTGTTACCTACAAAGAGACAACCAAGTTTCAGTGTTTTAACATTCCCATATTGTACATTTCTCGGGATTAATTTTAAGTTTTGACATCCTTAAGGACATATGGATGCAATTTTAAAGAGCAAGTCATTCCTGTGTTGTGGTATAGCTCCTCATAGTAAAGTGCTGTTTGAAACAGTGGGTATTCGGCCTACTTAATGTTTTTGAGCCACAAATCAGAGTGGATACATGTTTTTTGAGGGGACCAATCACAGGTAAGGAGGCACCCGGGGTGTGTTTGACTGCTATCCAGCCTTGACACCGCACCTGGCAAGTTAGCTTACCAAGTGCGGTTTAGAATTGATACTTTCATTAAATTTCTGTCACCCTAATGAGCATCCCTGTTTCCACCTGGTTTAGTAATCGACAGTCAATAATATACTGTGTGTCATTATGACTTGTTACTGTATATTTTTGACGTGATTTTTACATTGATCCATTAGTATTATCTTGACTAGGCGGTCAGAATCAGTCATCCAATTGCATCACAGCTCAATTCAGCAGGGAGAGACTGATCGACAGTCCACCTGGCATAAGCTTAACTGTCAGTCTGGGCGGTTTTGATTGCCATTTTCTATAAATTCTATTCTAACAGTTAGCTAGCATCAGCTAGGTGTCTTGGGCCACTATTCCCTCATTTACAAATGTTTCTATGCTTATTGTACTCCTGGGACTGGCCATATCCTATCAACCACACATCCTTGTCCACCAGTGATGCTTTATTTTATTCATTCTTTAAGAAATATTAGTAGTATTAGTTATTAGTTAGCAGTTCGGGCTTGCTATTGGAGCTAGGAGCTAGCCAGCTAAGATTAGCAATAGTGAAGTAAAAGGGAGGGCAAAGTTAATTGTGACTATTAGGCATTTAAAGAGACATGCACTGAAACAACCTGTTCTGAGGAAGGCTACAAAAGATGATTCACAGTGATGCTGCAATAATGAAATAATTAAAAGCAATTTAATCAAAATATGTCACAAACATTTTTTAAGACCTGTTGGAGCTATCAACATGTGGGAAAAGTGCAGTGAATGGGAGTATTATTAGTTCTCTAAAGCCTTTTTCACCCAGGGGTCCTTAAGAAAATGTTCAGGGGTCCTCCAGAAATGATTTAATTTCGCTTCTTAACTGGTCCAAAAAATAACAAATAATTTGTTGTTGTGCATGGGAGGGCAATTGGGAGGGCAAGATATGCTTTCATCACCTTGAAACCAGTTTGGAAATCAACAGCCTTGTCAACATGGAAGAGACTGCGGCTTTTCAACAGCAGTTTCAAGTCTGTCCTGCTCTATGGCTCAGAGACCTGGGGAGTCACCAACACCCTGACCAACAAACTCCAGACCTTCATCAATAGCTGCCTTCGGAGCATCCTCAGTATCAGATGAACAGATGATTAGAAATGAAGACCTATGGTGGAGGGCAAAAGAAGAACCCATTAGCCAGCAAATAGCCAAAAGAAAGTGGAGGTGGACTGGACATGCACTCAGAAAGCCAGCAGAAGATATAACATGACAAGCCCTACAGTGGAACCCAGAAGGAAAGCGACGAGTTGGCCGCGCAAAGACCACCTGGGGAAGATTCTATGAAGAAGAGATGAAGAACTGCGGCTGGGCATGGGGAGAGCTAAAGAAAGTTGCCAAAAACAAATATGTGGTGGAAGACTGTTTGCTGAGGCCCTATGTTCCACAAGGAATCCAAGGCGATAAGTCAAGTAGTCGGTGCATGGGTGCCTGTAGTGGCTCTTCCATGTCAGTAGGTAGGTAGCAATAATAATGTCTACCATCTTCTTCATGTGTTCTCTGAAGCTTAATGACCTTGTCAAGATGTGCTAGAGGTTGCTGTGAAAAGATGAAAAGCAATGATTGATAAATATTTGAAGAGGAAAGAGTCAGACTCTGAACTGAGCCCTGTACTGATGGAGCAGTCATATTAGTGAAAAGAAAAAGATCACCTTTATCTAAGGAAGTGAATAGGAAATTTTATTGATGCCTTGCTCTTGACACTGCAGTCCCTGTGTTTAGTGTTACTCATTGTTGCTGTCATTTTGGTGATGAGGAAAGCAGAAATGGATGCAGTGAGGTACCACCTGAAACTCTTGGGTCTATGGACTGGGAAACATTTTCAGGCCTGAGGGCAATCCCTCAGTCAGATGAATGACAGTTTGGTCACGATATGGGTGTCATATTTTCTTCCAGTCTCTCTCTGGAATAACCATCCAGTGTAAATATGAAATAAAACAAGGTCATGGCTATAGCTGTGCCTCAATAATCAATGACAAAATGACACAATTGATTCTGGGCCACCATCAGCACACAGACTCACAACCTCTATCTCACCTCATCTCTCCTTACTTTCAGACTCATTAACACACATTTGTCTCTTCTCGCCTTTCCCCGTCATGCTTCCATCGTTTGTCCTCTAAGTCACACGAAACACACAGATATGAAGCACAAAAAAACCTTCACACAAACACACACAAACACACACAAACACGAACACACGCCGTCACCTCAGGTAGGCGCAAGAAGCCCCTGACTCAGCATTTTAGCACATGTCACTCAAGGGCAATACACGTAGAGGGATTAACTAGCAATATACTGATGGTGTGTGGGTTTTTGTGTATCACTGTGTGTATTTCTCACCTTTGTGTCCTGTACCGTCATGTTTCCAGGACTTGAAGCAGCTGAGTCCCATGCTGAGTCCTCCTAGTCAGGTTTTAGACATTCGATGCAGAATAATGCACAGCAGTGTTGAAAGTTTTTTTTAAAGAATTTAAAGGCTTAAGATTATTAGTCCTTACATCAGCACACAAATTTAGGAAGTGAGACTTTGAGTGATGATTATGAACATTTTGGTAGACCATAAAGAGTTTGTTTTCACAAGGAAAATCTTTTAAAAAGATGAGATTTATTGGTAATGGTCATTCTTTTTTTTTTTTTTTTTTGATAGTTCACCGTCAGGGATGCATCTTTTTTCAGAGAAGTTCTGGTAGACACGACACCTTCAAATGAGATTCCAGTTGGAGAATTGGCCTAATAGGGCATTTAACCATGAAGACTTGCAGATTTGAAGGCATTTCAAAGAACTTAAGCAAGTAAAAAAAGGAAGTCGGCATTCAGTTGAAGGTGGTTGGACAGTCTGTTGCTTGATGGATCATAGAAAGTCATTCTTGAGGAAAACTCCTTTAAAAACACTGATGTTCAAGGTTTTGGAGGTTGAACTTTTAAGAACAGAAGGAAGTCGTTTCACTGATTTGCAGAAATGTCTTTGGGTGTGTTAAAGCTTAATTTCTTGAAGGATACTGAGTAAAAACTTCCTAAACAAAGAATCTACAGGAAGTTGTACTTTGTTGTGGTGTTGCTACTGAATATGTGAAACTAAAACAGATCTTCTGTGTATATATTTTTTGCCTTTAGTCTTCCTCTTGCTGTCATCTCCAGATTTTGGCTAGTAGGGCGATGAATATAGGATGTGTTGGTTTTTGAACATCTTAGTAGAGCATGGTGTTATTTCCAGTAAGAAAAAGGCCTTCGATAACATGTTCTTCATAGAAATAAGTCATGAAATAATGATTTCTAGACAACCTGAGAATATTTTAGAGGGAAAAACTGAAGAAATGTATTTTGGGCTTGAGGAATATTCTGATTTAAGAGATGTTTTAATTGAGTTAATACATTTATGTAAGCTTTTTAGATTCCTTGTGAAGATTTGCAGAACCTTTTCAGTCCTTTTGTCCTATCAGTCCTTTGTCTTTTTACTTTTACTTCCCACTAACAACTACTTTAAATGGTAGGATTTTGGCTGTTGGTGTTGCACACTGAGGTAGATCACAAGTCCTTCCTGGTGGGAAAAGTGAATGATAGAGATGTTGAATGAGATCATTTTTTTGAACTCTTGCTTTTAAGGGATGGGTTGAAGTCCTGTTGGTGGATAGAGGTGAAGGGTTTTCTTTTGGAAAGGTTAAACCTTAAATTCTTGGACTGAACAAAGAAAAGCTGTGGTCCTCATAGTACCTTAGAATATAAGTTCCAGTTTGAGAATTTGGGACTTAAAGAGACGTCTTAAAGAGAATATGTGGTTGGTTTATACACTTTCTGCTAGTGAGCTGTAAACATATCATAAATTGTACAAAATCCTCCCTGGAAAAGACTTGTAAATTTATCAAAATTGTTTAACTGAAAAGTTTTCCCAAAGAGAAATTCCACGTGAGAAGTTCAGTCTTGCATTGTGATGTCTAGATAACACCAAAAAACAAAAGAGGAGTGTCTGACGGATTCTGTCTCTTAAATAAACATATTTTTAAGGATCTATATCTATGCAGCCCTCAAGTTTGCCAAGATAGACATGAAGGTTGATAAAGGGTGGCTTTCCTATTTGATATACACCATCAAAGGAGCCTTTACTCTGAGGACTTTTATCCTAAAACTGAGCAGTATCCAAAATTATGAAGCATTGAAATTAGATCTTTGTGTAAAAGGCTTAAAATTCAGACCTTGGGGAGAATTTCATGAAAGGTGGACAGTAAATGCCTCATCAAAAAAGCACTTATTTCATCCAGATAGCAGTAGGCATTGGAAGAACAATGATTGGCGTCACAGAAAGAGAAAAATCCAAGACTGATGCAGCATTGTCAGAAAAAAAACATCTGTGAATGGCACTTCAACAGAAACCACATTCCCACATCTTCTTGTAAATTTCTTCTGGTTTTGGATGCAGACATTTTCAGTGAAACATTTTCGAAGACAAATTGGACATCTCCTAGACTCTTCCGCAATCCCAACTCTGATATCTAAAGGGTTTCTGAACAATAAAATGATTACCACATAAAAGGCAATCAAACAAATCCATCAAAAATGTTCAAAGTTGTAGAAAGTTCTCGAGTTAGCTGCTAGTCTATATCCAGCACTCAATCTTCATTTGTTCTTCTGTGTCTTGACAGTCAACCGTCATCATCTATTACCTCCAGTCCGCCAAAGAACCGGGAGCAACATATCTGGCTCTACTTCCTCTCTTTGCAAAGTGTCTGTTATTCCTTCCGTCACTTCTTCTACATTTCTTCTTTTCATGTAATAATTCTCCAACCAGCGTATCATCATACATCTGGAAAGACACTCTCAGCATTCCTCCATCCTCCAAGTCCTCTTTGTCTCTATGTCCTTTGCTTCATTAGCTCTTTATCATGAAATCATGCTCCATTTTCAGAATGTCCCCATATTTGTAGTCTCCGTCCCTCATCCGTCTTTCGTTTGACAATCCATCCTTTTCTGCCTTCTGTCTTGCATCTACTGCTGTCCCTCGCTTTGTCCCCCCGTCTAGCTTGTCCTACTGTCTCATTCCCCCATCTCTCTCTCTCTCTCACTCTCCCTCCATTTCCCAGCAATATGTGTGCCCCCAGTCACCCCCCTCCCCATTTACCTCATCAATAACCATGGACTGTGAGTGTGTGTGTGAAGGCTGTGCATTAGGAAAATTGGTTCTCTGCGACGCAGTGCTGTTTTACCAAAGTAATCACAGCTGATGGCGAGAGAGAGAGAGAGAGAGAGCAAGAGAGTCAGAGAGAGATGATCTGGCTCAAATTTTGCTGCTGCTGAAGTACGGCCTGCTGCAGCACACGGTCACCATGATTCAAGTGGGCATTAAAGTGAGAGAGGCTGGTCGGCCCAGTCAACTTTTGAACTCAATTAAAGTATGAGCTCTCTCTCTCTCTCTCTCTCTCTCTCCTGTCTAATTCAGTAAGCCACACTGCCCCTTTGCCCAGTCCAGTGTACTGCTGCAATCAATGCAAACAATCAAATATGAACACTTGTCCTGCCTATAGGTTAAAATATCCATCAAACTTGTATAGACATGGGAACTTCTGCAGGCTGGAGAAGTCGTCGTCTGTGGGAGTGAGGGTGGGGGGGCTTAGATTTGTTGCTGTGGTAACCAAAATGAAGAATGAGCTTGATGCAGGTGGCAGGAGTTTGCAGTCTAACCACAAATTGTAGCTATATAGAGGGTCAAATAAGTGTTGAACACATCACAATTTTTTTGCAATAAATATATTTCTAAAGGTGCTATTGACATGAAATTTTGACCAGATGTTGGTAACAACCCAACTAATCCATGCATGTAAAGAAATAAAAAAATACATCCCCATTAATTAAGTTATATGACACAGGGAAAAGTATTGAACACATTAATAGAGTAAATACTTAAAAGACTATTTCAAGATACCTCCTTCATGGAGAAACTAGTCGCATGCATTGCTCGGGTGTGATTTTGGCCCTTTCTTCCACACAAACAGGGTGCACCCGCAGCATTAAAATCTGGGCCTTCTTATGAACTCTGATCTTTAGTTCTTTCCATATATTTCCAATTGGATTCAAGTCAGGTGATTGGCTGTTTCATTCTGGCAGCTTTGTTTTCTTTCTCTGAAACAAATTACTTTCCTTGGCTGTGTATTTGGGGTCATTGTCTTGCTGAAATGTCCACCCTCGTTTCATCTTGTCGTCATGATGGCGGCATGTTCACATGCAGCGGCTAGATTCTCCGGACTACTGTGCTCGTTTTTGTGTCTTTTCTGCCTTTTTTGTGCTCCTTCTGTGACGGACTAACTACCTACAGTTGCCAGGAACTTATAAGCATCGGTCGCCAACTTACCTTCGACATCTCCAGCGCTCATTCCAGTAATTACCACCACATCCCTGAGGAGATCACCAGACCCCTGGGCGCTCCGTGGTTCTTTTTGCCCCGCAATCAGCATAGACGATGGGAGATAAAGCAGAAATGAGGCTGCAGGGCTTGCCTCCGTGCCCAGCTGCACAAACTATGCACCAAACCACCGTTACCTTAAATTTTTCTTATCAACGCCAGATCCCTCAACAATGAAATGGATGAACTGTGATCGGAGATTGCCTACAATCATGAACACCGGGACTGATGCATTGTGATTGTGACCGAGTCATGGCTGCTCCCACATATTCCTGACGCTGCTGTGAAATTACCTGACTGAACTACACACCGTTTCGACCGCGACGCTGACTCTGGTAAGGGAAGGGGTGAAGGGCTCTGTGTTTATATGCTTCAGACTTGGTGTAATAACGACAGAATAATTCAAAGCCACTGTTCACTGAGCTTAGAGGCCATGTCCTTCCTGTGTAGGCCTTTTTACCTTCCCCGCAAACTAAATGCAGTAATTGTAACAGCCATTTACGTTCCTCCAGACACTAACATTAGCTTAGCACTCAGTCACCTCCAGCACATTGCCAGCAGGCAGCAAAGGGATTACCCCGACACAGTCCACATTATTGCAGGGGACTTGTAACAAAGCATGCTTAAAAACTGTACTCCCCAAATTCCAATTTCAACATGTTGTGTCCCACAAGAGGGGAAAGAACACTGGATCATGTTTACAGCAACATTAAGCACGCCTACAGAGCCACCCCCCTCCCGCACATTGTATAATCAGACCATCTCTCTCTGCTTCTAATACCTGCTTACACCCCCCTCAGGAAGCAATCACTACCAACCAAACAAACAAAACTTGGCCTGAAAACACTCTCCTCCAGCTACAAGACTTTGTTGCCTGCACAGATTGGAGCGTCTTTGAACAGCAAGACCTGGACTCCTACACCGAGTCTGTCCTTTTCTACATCAAATGATGTGCAGAAAATGTGCCAGTCACCAAACACATCTGGGTCTTTCCAAAATGCAAACCCTGGATGACCAGTGAAGTCCAGACTCTGATCAGAGCCCGCAACTCAGCCATCAGACAGGACAGCTCTCTGTACAGCATTGCTAGAGCTAACCTGAGGAGAGGCATAAAACTTGCAAAGAACACCTACAGGAGGAAAGCGGAGGGCTTCCTCACAGACAACAACCCCTGACAGATGTGGAGAGGCATCCAGGCCCTCACCAACTACAGGGGCCAGGGGCCCCCAACATCAGACAGCAGCTTCACTCTGGCAGAGGAGCTTAACAGCTTCTTTGCCCGATTTTGAGCACATACCCCCCCCCCAAACTTGTCCCCCCCCACCCTCCCCCCTGCTCTCTCCCCTCCCCCCTCTCTGTACAGGTGCACAAGGTGAGGAGGCAACTGAGAGCAGTGAACCCCCACAGAGCTGCAGGTCCAGACGGCATCCCAGGAGCGGTGGTCAAAGCATGTGCAGACCAGTTGGCAGGGATTCTCACCAAGCTGTTCAACCACTCCTTGATGCATTCCACCGTCTCCTCCTGCCTCAAGGCCTCCACCAGCATCCCCATCCCCAAAAAGACTGCAATAGACAGCCTGAACGACTACAGGCCCATAGCACTCACGTCTGTAGTCATGAAGTGTTTTGAGCGACTGGTGTCCCAGCACATAAGGGACTGTCTTCCCCCCTCCTTCGACCCCCACCAGTTTGCCTACAGGGAGAACTGGTCTACAGAAGATGCCATCGCCACCACTCTCCACAGAGCGCTGAGCCACCTGGAGAAGCCACGGAGCTACGTGAGGATGCTCTTTGTGGACTACAGCTCAGCTTTCAACACAGTCATCCCAAATATCTTGATCAACAAACTGCACCTCCTCCAGATCCCCCCACCACCACCACACACACACACATACCTGCTCCTGGATAAAAAACTTTCTCACCAACTGCCCACAAACAGTCAGACTTGCCTCCCCCCCCACTCCTCCACACTGTCTCTTAGCACTGGCTCCCCCCAGGGCTGCATGCTCAGACCTCTACTGTACTCCCTGTGCACCTTTGACTGTACTCCAACCCACCCAACCACCATCCATCCATCAATCCATCTTCTATTGCTTTTTCAGAGGTCGGGGTCGCGGAGGCAGCAGTTCAAGCAGAGAAGCCCAGACTTCCCTCTTCCCGGCTCCAGCTCTTCAGAGAGGATACCAAGGCGTTCCCAGACCAGCTGGGAGACATAGTCTCTCCAGCGAGTCTTGGGTCTGCCCCGGGGTCTCCTCCCAGTGGGACGTGCCCAAATCACCTCAAGTGGGAGGCGTCCAGGAGGCATCCTGATCAGATGCCCATACCACCTCAACTGGCTCCTTTCAATGTGGAGGAGCAACGGTTCTACTCTGAGCCTCTCCCGGATGACTGAGCTCCTCACCCTATCTCTGAGGGTGAGTCCAGCAATCCTACGAAGAAAAATCATTTCAGCCGCTTGTATCCGCGATCTCATCTTTCGGTCATTACCCAAAGCTCGTGACCATAGGTGAGGGTAGGAACATAGATTGACTAGTAAATCAACAGCTTTGCCTTAGAGCTCAGCTCCCCCTTCACCACAACAGACTGGTACAACGTCTGCATCACTGCAGATGCTGCTCCGATCCATCTGTCAATCTCTTGCTCCATTCTCCCCTCACTCGTGAATAAGACCCCAAGATACTTAAACTCCTCCACTTGGGGCAAGAGCCTGTCCCCAACCCAGAGAGGACAATCCACCTTTTTCCGGCTGAGGACCATGGACTCGGACTTGGAGATGCTGATTCTCATCCCAGCTGCTTCACACTCAGTGACAAACCGTCCCAGTAAGAACTGTAGGTCATTGCTGGATGAAGCCAGCAGGACAACGTCATCTGCAAACAACAGAGATGAGATCCTGTGGTCACCAAGCATGACAACCTCCGTTCCCTGGCTGTGCCTAGAAATCCTGTCCATAAAAATTATAAACAGGATCAGTGACAAAGGGCAGCCCTGGCGGAGTCCAACTCTCACTGGGAATGAGTCCGATCGAGTGTTGGCAATACGAACCAAACTCTCACAACGGTCGTACAGAGACCGAATAGCTCGTAACAACAAGCTCGATACCCCATACTCCCGAATCACCCCCCACCAAAAAACAACGAGGGACACAGTCGAATTCCTTCTCCAAGTCCACAAAACACATGTAAACTGGTTGGGCAAACTCCCACAAACCCTCAAGGATTCTCGAGAGGGTGAAGAGCTGGTCCGATGTGCCATGGCCAGGACGAAAACCACAACCACCGTCATCGTGAAATACGGGGACGATACCACCTTGGTTGGGCTCATCACTGATGACGATGAGAAGGCATACAGGGTGGAGGTAGAGAATCTGCTGCTCTGGCGCCAAGCAAACAAGCTGAAACTGAATGTCCAAAAAATCAAAGAACTCATATTGGACTTAAGGAAGAACAGACAGGACCCCCGCCCCCCCTCATAAATGGCGACCACGTGGAAAATGTCCCGCCTTCAGGTTCGACAGCCCTCTGCCCTCCCTGGAAGACATCCCTAGATCCTCCTATCTCAGAAGGACCAAGGCCATCACAGGAGACCCCTCACATCCCACCCAACACCTGTTCGACCTGCTTCCCTCTGGACGACGGTTCAGATCGATCAGGTCCCACACCTCCAGACAAACAAACAGTTTCTTCCTCTGGGCCATCTGAACTGCAAACAGTCAGAGGCCCCACCCTCTTCCCTCTGATTGCTCACATGCACAGAACTGAGGACCTTTTAATTATCACAATAACTCACCTGACTTTGCACTTCTGCACTTTCATGTATACTGACCCATCCGTGAAACCACTACTGTGTATATTTTCCATAATCCTTGGGCCATTTTACACAGTTGTGTGTTCAATTGTGTGTCTGCACTCTGCACTCTTATGTACAGAGTTCCACTCACATAGCCACTGCCATACCTGTGTATATTTCCATAATCCTGGGCCATTTTATTTCATTTTTATTTTTTTTTTATTTCAGTCGTGTGTTTAATCGTGTGCTCTGTAACCATGTTTTATCTAATCCTTCTCCCTTACTTTATAGCGCAGTAGCCTGGTGGAGCACCCACAGTTTCGTTGTACTGTACTACTGTACAATGGCAATAAAGCCTGTTCTATTCTATTCTATCTTCATTGTCCTGGTAGAAGGCAGCAGATTTTTTTAAACAAAAATGTCTCCATACATTTTTTTCATTCATCCTTCCTTTAATTACAGTATATGAAGTTTGCCAGTACCACATACTGAAAAACAGCCCCACACCGTGATGCTACCACCGCCCCTTGTATGGTGTTTTTGGGGTGAGGTTCAGTGCCGTTTCTCCTCCAAATGTGGTGTATATTATGGCAACCAAAGAGTTAATCTCAAATTTATCAGACACATACAGCAGGGGAAAAAATTGAACACATCAACATTTTGCTCATTAAACATGTCTTATGGAGCCATTGACCTGAGATTTTCACCAGATATCAGTAACAGCCCAAGTAATCCATACATACAAAGGACTCAGGCAACTGTGTTCACAAAAGATAAGATAAGATAAGCCTTTATTAGTCCCACAACGGGGAAATTCCAGGATTGCAACAGCACAGGGATAGCAACACTCAGAGCAACAATCAGAAGGCAAGAAAAAAAAAGGCAAGCAAGCAAGAGCAGCTAATATATATACTTGCCTCCATTAAAAATGCACGGGTCAGATTTCTGGGCATAACCAGGGATACATTTATTTGTTTTATTCCAGGAAATACATTATCGAAGAAGGACTTATTAACCCCACGTGAATTAATTTTGAACAAATTTGGATCAATTTAAGACGTTTATTTAGTGCATTGCATACAACCACTCGAAATTCAGAAGTGTCATGAGTCAATACAAGATAATGCCCGTTCGCATTCAGCTCGGCTTACTTTGGATTTCCTGCGCCAAAATGACATCACTGTTATGAATTGGCCTGCTTACTCCCCTGATTTGTCGTCCATTGAGCATCTTTGGGACCAGCTTAAGACAGCTATTGCCCAACGTCAACCAGCTCCACGTACGCAGCGTGAACTCGTCCAGGCCGTACAGGAGGAGTGGGAGAGGATCCCTCAGGACAGGATCATGCGGCTTGTCAGCATTTGCCGGGCAACTGCACTATGACTGAGACCCGCCCTTAACATGCCAATGGCACGTTCTCTCTGCTGCGTCGTGAGTCTCGGCATTTCGAGCTGGATGAAACCTTTTGCCGTTTTTTATACTGGCCTTATATAGGCTATTCACCACAACTCAAAATTTCAGTCAAGCATGACTCTGAGTATGGGATTCTGCTCAACACTCAAATTTTAAGGTGTGGCCTATACACAGAATTCTGTACTTAGAAAGATAAACAAAACACCCTAGCAATCAGACCTCCCATTTCTAAATCAAAATATACAAAATAAAAATTGGGAATACCATTAATGCACATTGTACCATATGTGTATGGGGGGTGCGTTTCTAATGGAGGCAAGTACATACAGTGGGGCAAAAAAGTATTTAGTCAGCCACCAATTGTGCAAGTTCTCCCACTTAAAAGATGAGAGAGGTCTCCAATTTTCATCATAGGTATACCTCAACTATGAGAGACAAAATGAGAAAAAAAATCCAGAAAATCACATTGAAGGATTTTTAATGAATTAATTGGTAAATTCCTCAGTAAAATAAGTATTTGGTCACCTACAAACAAGCAAGATTTCTGGCTCTCACAGACCTGTAACTTCTTCTTTAAGAGGCTCCTCTGTCCTCCACTCGTTACCTGTATTAATGGCACCAGTTTGAACTCATTATCAGTATAAAAGACACCTGTCCACAACCTCAAACAGTCAGACTCCAAACTCCACTATGGCCAAGACCAAAGAGCTGTCAAAGGACACCAGAAACAAAATTGTAGACCTGCACCAGGCTGGGAAGACTGAATCTGCAATAGGTAAGCAGCTTGGTGTGAAGAAATCGACTGTGGGAGCAATTATTAGAAAATGGAAGACATACAAGACCACTGATAATCTCCCTCCATCTGAGGCTCCACCCCGTGGGGTCAAAATTATCATGAGAACGGTGAGCAAAAATCCCAGAACCACATGGGGGGACCTAGTGAATGACCTGCAGAGAGCTGGGACCAAAGTAACAAAGGCTACATCAGTAACACACTATGCCGCCAGGGACTCAAATCCTGCAGTGCCAGACGTGTCCCCCTGCTTAAGCCAGTACATGTCCAAGCCCGTCTGAAGTTTGCTAGAGAGCATTTGGATGATCCAGAAGAGGACTGGGAGAATGTCATATGGTCAGATGAAACCAAAATAGAACTTTTTGGTAAAAACTCAACTTTTCGTGTTTGGAGGAGAAAGAACACCATACCTACTGTCAAACATGGGGGTGGAAACATCATACTTTGGGGCTGTTTTTCTGCAAAGAGACCAGGACGACTGATAAGTGTAAAGGAAAGAATGAATGGGGCCATGTATCGTGAGATTTTGAATGAAAACCTCCTTCCACCAGCAAGGGCATTGAAGATGAAACATGGCTGGGTCTTTCAGCATGACAGTGATCCCAAACACACCTCCCGGGCAAAGAAGGAGTGGCTTCGTAAGAAGCATTTCAAGGTCCTGGAGTGGCTTAGCCAGTCTCCAGATCTCAACCCCATAGAAAATCTTTGGAGGGAGTTGAAAGTATGTGTTGCCCAGCGACAGCCCCAAAACATCACTGCTCTAGAAGAGATCTGCATGGAGGAATGGGCCAAAATACCAGCAACAGTGTATGAAAACCTTGTGAAAACTTACAGAAAACATTTGACCTCTGTCATTGCCAACAAAGGGTATATGACAAAGTATTGGGATGAACTTTTGTTATTGACCAAATTCTTATTTTACCAAGGAATTTGCCAATTTATTCATTAAAAATCCTTCAATGTGATTTTCTGGATTTTTTTTTCTTATTTTGTCTCTCATAGTTGAGGTATACCTATGATGAAAATTGGAGACCTCTCTCATCTTTTAAGTGGGAGAACGTGCACAATTGTTGGCTGACTGAATACTTTTTTACCCCACTGTATGTATATATTACTATAAATATATATATATATATATATATACACACAGACACACAGTGTAGAGCATTGTAGCTGGATGGGATAAATATATGAGTATATAAACACACAGTACGGAGCATTGCAGCTAGATGGAATAAATATGTAAATATATAAACACACAGTGCAGAGCAATGTAGCTAGATGGAATAATATGTAGATATATAAACACACAGTACGGAGCATTGCAGCTAGGTGGAAAAAATATGTAAATATATAAATATAAAAATGAGATATATTTAATAAAGTGGAATGACACAGGGAATAAATATTGAACACGCTTGGTGAAATTAATTTTATATTTAGTAGAAAACCCTTTGCTGGTAATAACAGCTTCCAGATGCCTCCTGTATGGAGAAACTAGGCACGGGCATTGCTCTGGAGGGATTTTAGCCCATTGTTCCACACAAACTGACTTCAAATCATGAAGATTCGATGGGTGTCTTCTTTGAACTTTGATCTTCAGTTCATTCCACAGATTTTCAATTGGATTCAGGTCAGGTTACTGACTGAGCAATTCTAGCACCTTTATTTTCCTTCTCTGGAGCCAGTTGAGAGTTTCCTTTGCTGTGTTTGGGATCACTGACCATGTTTACATGGTCACAAGTAAACCGATTATAATCAGCTTTCTGGAGTTACCTGATTACTCAAACTGTCATGTAAACAGAGTAATCTGATTACCTTTTTCAGTTAAGGGCCATTATTGGTTTATGAGGAAGTGAATTAACACACCAAGTTTATTTGCCCAGTAAACCATTTACTTGGTGCATGCAAACACGATAAGCCATTTATTACCTTTATCTGTTTACTCCAGTAATCAGTTTACTCGTGACCATGTAAACAGGGTTATTGTCTTGCTGAAATGTCCACCCTTGTTTCATCTTCAGCATCTTGGCAGATGGCAACAGGTTCTTATCAAGGATGCCTCTGTACATTTGTCCATTCATCTTTCCTTCAGTTATATGAAGTCTGCCTGTACTATGTGCTGAAAAACACCCCCACACCATGATGAGATGTGCAGTGCCATTTCTCCTCCAAACATATTGTGTTTTGTGGCATCCAAAAAGTTCAATTTTGGTCTCATCTGACCAGACTATATTCTCCCAGTATTTTACTGGCTTGCCCAAATGTTGTGCAGCAAACTTTAACAAGCTTCAGCATGCTTTTTCTTCAGCAATGGAGTCTTGCGAGGTGAGCGGGCATAGAGACCATGCCGGCTGAGTGCATTACTTATTGTTTTCTTTGCTAACTCCAGGTCTTTCTGGAGCTCTCCACCAGTGGTCTTTAGCTCTTGGATAACTCTTCTGATAATTCTTTTGACTACTCTGCCAGAAATCTTGCAAGGAACTCCTGGTCATGGCTAATTTATGGTAAAATGGTGTTCTTTCCACTTCCAAATGATGATTCCAACAGGCTCACTGGAACATTCAGCAGTTTAGAAATGTACCTGTAACCAATGTCATCATTATGTTTTGCAACAATAAGGTTGCAAAGGTCTAGAAAGAGCTCTTTGTTTCTACCCATCATGAGTTCTTTGTGGTGTGACAATCTGATATTCAGAGACCTTTTTAAAGGCTATCAGTAAGGACTTAATCAGCTGAAATTAATTTGCACTGATGGGGGATGGGATGACTTCCTAAATTCTGATGGATTTCAGCTGGTTTCTTGGCTTTCTATGCCTTTTTGCGCCCCTTTTCCTTAATGTGTTCAATATTTATTCCTTGTGTCATTCCACTTTATTAAATATTTATTTATTAAATTAAATTTATTTATTAATTATTTATTTATTATAAATAAATAAATGTATTTATTTATTAAATTGCCTTTACTGTAGGTTTGAAAAGAACCTACAGTTCTCACCTCCCACCCACACAAAAGGTTTATCTGCAGCCCCAGGAACTCCATCCCTCCTCCACTCTGACCTCCCACCAGCACTAACGATCTGTGAAGAGGAGGTGCGCCGGGTCTTTCAGAGACAAAAGATCAAGAAGGCTGCAGGACCTGATGGTGTGTCTCCGTCCTGCCTGAGAGTCTGCTCCAACGAGTTGGCCCCCATCTTCACCCGGATCTTTAACAGATCACTGGAGCTGCGTGAAGTGCCTTCCTGCTTCAAACGCTCCATCATCATTCCAGTTCCCAAGAAACCCTCTGTTACAGGATTAAACGACTACAGACCTGTTGCCCTGACCTCTGTGGTCATGAAATCCTTGGAGAGATTGGTGCTGAACCACCTGAAGGTCGTCACAGACCCCCTGATGGACCCACTGCAGTTTGCCTACCGGTCAAACAGGTCAGTGGATGATGCAGTGAATATGGGACTACACTACATCCTGCAACACCTCGACTCCCCAGGGACGTACGCCAGGACCCTGTTTGTCGACTTCAGCTCAGCGTTCGACACCATCATTCCAGGAATTCTTCATCAGAAACTCCTCCAGCTCAAGGTGCCCCCCTCCACCTGCCAGTGGATCTCCAGCTTTCTGACTGACAGGTGGCAACAGGTGAAGCTAGGGAGATTTACATCCAGCTCCCGAAAAATTAGTACTGGCGCCCCCCCCAAGGATGTGTCCTTTCCCCACTGCTCTTCTCCCTCTACTCCAACGACTGCACCTCAGAGGACCCTTCGGTGAAGCTCCTGAAGTTTGCGGATGACACCACAGTCATCGGTTTGATCCGGGATGATGATGAGTCTGCATATAGGTGGGAGGTGGAGCAGCTGATCCTCTGGTGCAGCCACAACCATCTTGAACTTAACCCAGCCAAAACGGTGGAGATGACTGTGGATTTCAGGCGATACCCCCCTTCATTCTCCCCACTCACCATCCTCAACAGCACAGTGTCCACTGTGGACTCCTTCAAGTTTCTGGGTACCACAATCTCCCGGAACCTGAAGTAGTCCTCCCATATAGACACTGTCCGGAAAAAGGCCCAGCAGAGGTTGTTTTTTCTGCGTCAGCTCAAGAAGTTTGATTTGCCTCAGGAGCTGCTGGTTGTCTTCTACACCACCATCATCCAATCTGTCCTCTGCTTTTCCATCACTGTCTGGTTTGGATCTGCCACTAAACAGGACAAGACCAGACTGCAGCGGATCATTAAGTCGGCGGAGAGGATCATTGGTACCGACCTACCCTCCATTGAGAACTTATATCGGTCCATAACCAGGAAACGGGCGGGAAACATCTGTGCTGACCCATCACACCCCGGCCACAAACTGTTTGAACTTCTATCTTCTGGTCGTCGTTACAGATCACTGAAGGTCAAAACCACCCGTCACAGGAACAGTTTCTTTCCTCAAGCCATCACTCTGATGAACTCCTAACATTCACCTAGTCCTACCTGTTGCTGTACTCATGACTTTTCATCCATTATTACATTGCACATAACTCTCACACTGCTTTTTACTTCATTCACATTATATCACTGAATCTGAGTTCACATTGAAATACTGTGTGACTGTATATTTTTTCATATATTTCTGCAAAGTGTGGTTAGTCTGAGTAAATAACTGCATATATTCCTGTATATATTTGCATCCTTTTATAGAAATGTGGACAGACTGTAATTTACTGTACATACTCTGTTGTCATTGAATCCTTATTTAAATCTTATTTAAATCCTCCACCTGAACAACGAGAGCAAGTTTTTAGCCAGTCAAATTCCTTGTATGTGTTGTGCATACTTGGCCAATAAAGCTGATTCTGATTCTGATTCTGATTGATTCTTTTGTATGTATGGATTACTTGGGTTGTTACTGATATCTGGTGAAAATCTCAGGTCAATGGCTCTATCAGAAATATGTTTAATGAGCAAAATGTTGATGTGTTCAATACTTATTTTCCCTGTCGTATGCCAATTGGTAATGATGCACTCAAAAGCAGGTGTCAACACTGAGTGCCCCTCCCAGGCAGAATTCAAGGCCCAAATGCTGGACGTAAAGTTTTGAAATTCTGAAATTTTGAGCTGGTCAACCCCAACACAGCTTGAATGCTCAAAACACAAGGACAAAATAATACTGAACTTGGCAGGATACAGGCTAGAAGAGACTTTAACAAGACATGAAGCGTGTACTCACACAAAATGACAATTAAGGACACCAGAAAGAATAAAGGCAGACACGGTTTTAAATGAGGCAAGGGGTGATCCATGAATATCGAACACTAATTAAAGACTAACAACTGACACATGGGGAGAGCAGCGATGACAGATACGGGGAAAACAGGACAGGTGGGGCAACACATACGATCACTGATGCCCAAAGACATGAACAGAGGATTAAGGGAGACAAGACCAAGACAACCATAATGATAATAATCATTATTAACAGAGTCAGGAAGGGAAAACACATGAGACCTAAAGAAATGAACAATAGGATAAGACCACCAAAACCTATGATAACCATAATCCACATAATGGCCCACAATAATAACTAGAGGGCACTCAGAGAGTGCATACCTCCACCAAGGCTCTGTCCCTCCCTCCCTTTGTCCTCCCCTCTGTCCCTTTGTCCATCCATATTGCCATCCATGTGTACATTGTGAGATAGGGCCTTGGCAGAGGTATGCACTCAAGGATCACCTCCAACATCTAATGAGTTCGTCTTTGGGCCAAGGACCACCTCAAGTGAAAATTTCATCCAAATTCATCCAGTAGTTCTGGAGTATTGTTGCTAACACTCTATGAGAAGATAAGAGTCTTGGTGGAGGTATGCATTTTGAGATCATCACCAAAATCTAATCATCTGTTCAGTGTGTCATTACACACCTTTCGTGAAAATTTAGAAGAAAGGCGGTACTGTATTTAAATGTAATCCATTATTGTTATTATTATTATTAACAGAGAAAAACAACAACAAAAACAATATGACTGCATTACATGACTACATTAAACTAATCATATTAATAACAAGACCGTTATAATTGTATTGCCCATACGTTGGGGCTGGGCAATTCCATCTTAAATCAGCATCATGGTTTATTGAATTTTTCAGGTCAGTTTTTTTTCCCCTCTGCTCTTCTCCATTACAGTTTACTGACAAGGTTCATAATTATTAAGCAGTATTACACAACAGTGCGGTATCATACCATTTCTTTGCAGTTATCAACTACAAACTGACATAGTTGTAGAGGAGCTGGAAATAATGAGGCGATTTTGTTTAAAAGCAGCGTTTTAATATTCAGCTCTCCTAACTTGTCTCATCTGGTGCAAAGCGTGGCAGAAGGTAAAAGAGGCAGAGTTCTGCCAGCTCGCTGGTTAAATACAGGCACACATCAAAAGACAGGCATTACAAAGGCTGATACCCCTCGTTATCTTAATCCCCCCATTGTCCTGTTATCTCCTCTCCTCTTCTTGGGAGGTGATGGAAATTCCCCTCCTCGCCTTGGGGGGTGAGGGTGACTCCTCGGTGTCCGCCGTCGCGTCCTGGGACGTCTTTGTTCTTCACACGGCGGGTGAGATTCCTTTGTCCTTTCAGAGGTGTGAAGTTCCTTACATATGCAGTCACTAAGCATTTCACATGTTCAGACATATGTAGGTATGGAATATATGAGTAATATAGACCACAGCCCCCCCAAACAACTAGGAAAGGACAACAGAAAGATTCACAGTCTAGAACAGTTACTACGACATACTACGTGTTACAGCTATTGCCACAGAAGAACTTTCCGGCAGCCATGCTTCTAAGATAGTTCAGTGGTAATCATAACAGTATAGTAAAATCATAAGTCAGTCCTAAACTGTTGCAGCACAATTAGAGAGTAATTGTGGAGTGGTTGGTGTCAGTCCCTGTGCAGCTTGGGTTTAATTCTTCTCCCAGAACTGCTGTAGGTTGGTTTAGGCGTCCTGCTGGGACCTTCTTGTGAGGGATCTGCAGTGTGGGAAGGAGAGAGATTATTTGTTCCCTGCCTGGGGGCTGAAACTTTTCCCTTGGGTGGTCTACCTCGCCGAGGTGCTCTCGCCAACTGTGCAGGTTCATCTTTCAACAAGAAGGCAGGTTTAAGTCTGTCAATGCTGACTGTGCTTGATTATGGGGACAGAAAAGAAACAAAGTGTTTGTCACCATGTTCCAGCACTCTGTAAGGGCCATCGAATACTGGGCGTAACGTTGGTTTTAGGGCTTCGTGCTTAACAAAAACGAACTCAGCTTTTTTTAAAGTTTGAGGGACAAAAACCCTTGGAAAGGAGTGGTGAGCTGGACCGGGTAGGGAGTCCGGTCCGTTGCTGCCTAAAAACCTTGGGACTGGTTCTGGATTCTCTGGTAAAAATTCGCCTGGGAGTCTGAGAGGTTGGGCAAAGACTAATTCTGCAGGAGAAGCGTCTAGATCCTCTTTAGGTGCAGCGCGCAACCCCAATAAAACCCAGGGAAGTTTATTTACCCAATTTGTGTCCGTTAGTGAGGCTCTGAGGGTGGCCTTTAAGGACCTGTGAAAACGCTCGCATAACCCATTAGCCTGAGGGTGATAAGCGGTGGTGCGATGAATTGTTGCTCCTAAGCTGTTGGACATGGCTGACCAGAGCTCTGAGACAAATTGAGGCCCCCTATCAGACGTGATGTCCGATGGGACGCCAAAACGTGCCACCCAGTTTGTCAGAAAAACGCGAGCGACTTCCTCCGCTGTAGTTGCCGCTAGAGGAACTGCCTCTGGCCAGCACGTGGTGCGGTCTATCATTGTTAGTAGGTGTGTGAAACCTTGGGAGGAAGGCAGTGGCCCAACTAGGTCGACATGGATGTGGTCGAACCTTCTAGCAGGGATTGGAAAAGGCTCCAGAGGGGCTTTTGTGTGTCTGTGTATTTTGGCGCGTTGACAAGAAATGCACGTTTTTGCCCACTCTTTTACGTCTTTGCGCAGGCCTGGCCACACAAATTTTTCAGCAACCATTTTGACCGAGGCGCGCACACCTGGGTGTACGAGGGAGTGAATTGCGTCAAAAATGCGGCGGCGCCAAGTGGCTGGCACTAACGGGCGAGGTCGGCCGGTTGAAATATCGCATATTAGGGGGGGCACGCCGTCGCGTAACCCTTTTTTCTCCAGCCTTAACCCTGTTGGTCCAGACAAGAGTGCGCGCACGTCCGCGTCGCTGTTTTGTTCTTCTGCTATGGCTGCATAATCTATCCCTTCATGGATAGGTGCTGTGTATGTGTCTGTGTTAGTGAAAAGTTCCGCTGCTGAGGCAGTATAATCTGTCTCCTCGCGCTATGGCGGTGCCACAGCGCGAGAGAGACAGTCCGCTACTACGTTAAGTTTGCCTGCTACGTGTCGAATGTCTGTGGTGAACTCTGAAATCGCAGCCAGCTGTCTTTGTTGTCTGCCCGACCATGGTTCTGAAATTTTAGCCATAGCAAAGGTGAGCGGCTTATGGTCTACAAAAGCCGTGAAACTCCGCCCTTCTAGCCAAAACTGGAAGTGGCGGATGGACAAATGAAGCGCCAACAGCTCTCTGTCAAAAGTGCTGTATTTGCGTTCAGTTGGGTTTAGCGATTTGCTAAAGAATGCTAAAGGCTGCCAGACCCCGCTGACAAGTTGTTCTACAACTGCCCCTATGGCCAGGTCCAAAGCATCTGTGGTTAGTGCGATGCGGGCCGCGGGATCTGGGTGCACTAACATTGTGGCGTTAGCTAGGGCGTTTTTAACCTCCTCGAAAGCGAGTTCGCGCTCCGGGGTCCATTCGACCGCGTTGGAAGCCTTTTTTTTGAACGCGTCATATAGGGGCTGCATGAGCTGAGCTGCGTGGGGGAGGAAGCGGTTATAAAAATTAACCATCCCCAAAAATTCCTGTAGCGATTTGACCGTGTGGGGCCGTGGAAAACCTTCTATCGCACGAACTTTGTCTGGGAGCGGAACTGCCCCCTTCGGGGAGACTTTGTGTCCCAAAAAGTCAATTTGCGAAACGCCGAATTTGCATTTGGCTGGATTGATTATTAGCCCGTGCTCCTCCAGCCTCTGAAAAACGGTAGTGAGGTGCTGCTCGTGTTCCTCTTCTGACGAGCTGGCTACCAGCATGTCATCGAGGTAGACGAAGACAAAGGGGAGGTCGCGTAGGACCGTGTCCATCATGCGTTGAAAAGTTTGGGCCGCACCCTTGAGGCCGAAAGGCATTCGCAAGAATTCAAAAAGGCCGAAAGGGGTTATAACCGCCGTTTTAGGAACGTCTTCAGCTCGGACAGGGACCTGGTGATAACCGCGGACTAAGTCTATCTTTGAAAAAATGCACGCACCTGCTAGGTGCAGTGAAAAGTCTTGAATGTGAGGGATTGGGTAGCGGTCATGCGCTGTAGCGTTGTTTAATCTGCGGTAATCTCCGCACGGTCGCCAAGAACCGTCGGATTTCGGAACCATGTGAAGTGGTGAAGCCCAGGGGCTCTTTGAGCGTCTAACAATGCCCAATTTTTCGAGAGTTGCAAACTCGTCACGTGCTATGTTGAGCTTGGCCGCGTCTAAGCGGCGAGCTTTGGCAAAAACGGGAGGTCCCGTTGTTGGAATGAAATGTTTAACTCCGTGTTTAGCTACAGTGGCTGAAAATTTGGGGGTTGTGAGTGCTGGAAATTGGGTGAGGAGTTGCTCAAACTTACCTCCTGCCGTGGTGACGTTGGCCTGCACAGGTGGTGGAGAAACTCGAGCTGAGCATGGAATAGAAGCAAAAGATAGTGCATTAACCAGGCGCCTATTTGCCAGATCCACTAATAACCCGTGTGCACACAAAAAATCTGCGCCTAACAAGTTAAAACTCACCGCTGCTACAACAAATGTCCATCTGTAGCTGCGGCCGTGGATGAGGAGGTGCAGGCTCTTTTCGCCGTACGTGTCGATGTCAGAGCCGTTGGCTGCCACTGCTCCGTTGCCCCGGGTACCCATGGCTCGATCTGCGTGGGAGGGCATGACGAAACTCAGCTGAGCTCCTGTGTCGATGAGGAACTGCTTGCCTGTGTGTCCGTCCGTCACATACAACAGCTTATTTTTCTCGCCGAGAACCGCTGCTGTTAACGGCCCTCGGCTTTGGCGTTTCCCGACATCGTGAATTTGCAGGGGGGAACGCATTTGTGGGTTTTCTCAGCAAAGCGGTGATGGTAATAACAGATGTCCTGTTTGTTACGTTTGGACCGCGCCGCTGTCACCGTGGGCTGGGTCTGCTCCGTGGGTTGTGGCTCTCCATGGCTCGGGGCGTCAGTTTTGAGGTCTGCGGATGTCGCTGTGGGTGTCAGCTCCTTGCAGGCGTTGACGAGCCGGAAAGCCTCGTTGGCCAGTGTGTGGAAGTCTTGGTGGTTGTTGCACTTCATGCTGGCGAGTGTCCCTCTCATGTGTGGCGGCAGCGTGCTGAGGAAAATAAACTGGAAGAGGAAATTGTCATTGTCCTCTTCCTTGAGCTGCAGCAAATCCTCCATGAGGGTCTTCGGATTGCCCCCTCTGTGGCCGTAGACCGCCAGGATCTTCTCGGCTCTTTCCTCCGCTGACGGGACGTAGTTTGCCACGATGGTCGCCTTGAGTGTCTCATACTTGTCCCGGGTCGGTGGTCGCCGGATCAAGTTCCGCACACACTTCGAAGTGGCGGAGTCGAGTTTGGAGACAATGTGATAGAACTTCGTATCGTCTGCCGTGATGCCCGCCAGTATGAATTGTGCTTCAGCCTGCTGAAACCAAGAGGCGGGGTCTTCTCGCCAGAAGTCTAGCAGCTTGACAGCGACGGCGTTAGTGCACACCATCACTGTTGTGCCCGCCGGGTGAGGGTGCCTTGTTTTGGCTCTCACGGCGGTGCTGGAGCTCAGTTGAGCTCTCTCAATTCCTTCTGCCGGAGGGAACGGTTGTTCGTCCGCTCCCTCGTCTGCGTAGTTGCTGGCGTCTGCCTGAGTCGCCACGGATGAGTCGCTTGAAGAAGAACGCCTCCAGTCCATACTCGAGTCAAGGTCACCAGTGTAGAGGAGCTGGAAATAATGAGGTGATTTTGTTTAAAAGCAGTGTTTTAATATTCAGCTCTCCTAACTTGTCTCATCTGGTGCAGAGCGTGGCAGAAGGTAAAAGAGGCAGAGTTCTGCCAGCTCGCTGGTTAAATACAGGCACACATCAAAAGACAGGCATTACAAAGGCTGATACCCCTCGTTATCTTAATCCCCCCATTGTCCTGTTATCTCCTCTCCTCTTCTTGGGAGGTGATGGAAATTCCCCTCCTCGCCTTGGGGGGTGAGGGTGACTCCTCGGTGTCCGCCGTCGCGTCCTGGGACGTCTTTGTTCTTCACACGGCGGGTGAGATTCCTTTGTCCTTTCAGAGGTGTGAAGTTCCTTACATATGCAGTCACTAAGCATTTCACATGTTCAGACATATGTAGGTATTGAATATATGAGTAATATAGACCACAATAGTATCCATATTATCTACCTCAACAAACTTGTATCAAATATGACCATGACAAAGGCACAAACGCTCACCTGGCACACCGACAGATGTGGACATGTTCCTCCAAGCATTCGCTTTCAAATTTTGATCATGATATTCTTTTAGTGTCGGATCAAAGAGTACCGGGTGGTTTGATGCAGCAAAGTTCAGCCTCCACCTCCTCCACATCACCTACCGTTCTCGTCTTCCTGTACGGGCGTCCTATGTCCCGCCCTTCCTTAATTCTGATTGGCTGCTTAGAAAGGGCTGACATTGACGTGCGCAGCTGTACAGTAGTCTGACAAGTTGAACTTTTTTCAGTCCTGAGCACCGTGACAAAAAGCGGCCACCGCTCATAATGTTTCGGCGCTGAGTGAACGCTGGACTACATAGAGAATGAATAGAAAATAACCGCCCACAGCAGAAAAATGAGTTTGGTGGACACGCCCCCTAAAACTTTTTCTGCAGTGTTTGGCTTCTGGGTTGCCAAGGCACATGGCCCTATGGTGTGACTATGCACATAACTCAGTGGACACATCTTAAAGGAGCAGTACATGAAAAGCGCCAGATTAATATATAAAATAATATTCAAAAATTCCTGCATCCACATCATGACCTGAATCACCACCAAAATCTAATCGTCTGTTCCTCGTGCCATTAAGCACCTTTCCTGAAAATTTCATCAAAATTTGTTCATAAACTTTTGAGTTATGTTGCTAACAGACAAACCAACTAACCAACAGACAAACCATCCAACACACCAACACTACTAAAACATTACTTCCGTCCTCCTTCAGCGGCGGTAATAATGACAACCCAGGAAAGGAATGATAAACACAGAAAATAACAAGAATAAACTTAAAGCATTTTTTTTTTATTTTGTATACTTTATTGATCCCTAGAGGGGAAATTGAGGGCATCCACCTGGATGGATGAAGCAACCACGGTACGGCGCTATCCCTTAACCATTCACACACACATTCACACCTAGGGCCACTTTAGAGTCTCCAATTAACCTAACCTGCATGTTTTTGGCCTGTGGGAGGAAACCGGAGAAATCCCAGAGTAAACCCACGCAGATACGGGGAGAACATGCAAACTCCACACAGATCACTGTTGGTCAGGGGCTGGGATCAAACCAGGGATCCCATGGCCAAGGGTGAGTTGCAGTGCTGGTGCAGTGCTAACCACTGCACCACCGCACTGCCGGTGATCCTAACAGCAGGTGTTTTTTTGATGTCAGAATGCACAGGTTAGTATGGAACTATGTTGAAAAACTGATGGGTGCACTGTAGATGACATGATATCTGGCTCAGGAAACACGCACGCAGGCTCGGGAGAGATTTAAGAGTTTTATTCAACAACAGGTGTATGGATGCGTGAGTGAGGAATGTGAATGTCTTCTTGGGGACTGAAGAGCACCGAGGGCAGAACAGAACACCGTACAGCCAGGCAACCCTGAGGACAGAGCAGAGGACAATGGATGAGCAATTATCACGGTGAAGTGATGAAAGTTGTAATGTGGCTTACTTGCAGGTGTCTTGGTGGCTGGTGTTGGCAAGGAATGCTCCCGCCTGGGAGACAGCACCCTGCTGCGCTCGACGGGGAAGAGACTGAAGAGGTGAGGCGATGAAGGGATTCTTCCGCCGCCGGGAGGATCCACCTGTACACAGGGGAAGATCTTGGAAAGCAGGTAAGTGATAATCTTACGTGAGGATGACGAGTAGTGGCGTTGGCCGAGAAGAGTAGGCGAACACAGAGCTTGAGCATGGAGATGAGCTGACGGCTCCAGGCCGAGGCTACAGGCAGAGCAGGTTAAATAGAGGCAGCCTAATGAAGCACAGGTGTGCGCACGGCTGGAGCAGATGACAGGCGGGAGCGAGTTGTGACAGTACTCCCCCTCCCCGAGCAGCGCCTCCTGGCGCTGGCTTGTTCGGGTGCACCCGGTGAAACTCCTCAACGAGTTGCTTGTCCAGCACAAAGGAGGGGTGCACCCAGCCTCTGTGCTCCGGACCATAACCCTCCCAGTCCACCAAATACTGCAACCCCCGGCCCGATGTCCGGAGTCCAAGATAAGATAAGATAAGATAAGATAAGATAAGATAAGCCTTTATTAGTCCCACAACGGGGAAATTCCAGGATTGCAACAGCACAGGGATAGCAACACTCAGAGCAACAATCAGAAGGCAAGAAAAAAAAACAAGCAAGCAAGAGCAGCTAATATACATATGTACATATTACTATAAAATATACTGTATATATACACACACACACACACACACACACACACACACACACACACAGACACACAGTGCAGAGCATTGTAGCTGGATGGAATAAATATATGAATATATGAACACAGTGCAGAGCATTGTAGCTAGATGGAATAAATATGTAAATATATAAACCCCCACAGTACAGAGCATTGCAGCTAGGTGGAATAAATATGCAAGTATATAAACACACACAGTGCGGAGCAATGTAGCTAGATGGAATAATATGTAGATATATAAAAACACAGTGCGGAGCATTGTAGCTAGATGGAATAAATATATAGATATATAAATATAAACACACCCAGTGCTGAGCATTGTAGCTAGATGGAATAAATATGTAAATATATAAACACACACAGTGCAGAGCATTGTTGCTAGATGGGATGAAACAGCATAACCGTCTACTTAGTTATCCTACATGGTATGATTATGTGCCCATACATATTCTCACCTTCCATAGCGACCGGTATGTTCCTAGTTGTATGCCGGAGAGGACCATTGTGTAAGTCTATTGCATCTTTTGCATTCAAAAAAAACTATATAGATAGCAGTGATGCTCCACGCCGGGTGTCCGTCGATCATTCTAGGAGGGGGCGGCGCCTTGGGGGGAGGGCAGAGAGGATTAGACACCACAGGTTTGACTTGAGAGATGTGAAAAGTGGGATGAACATGGTGGGGGGGGGGGGGGGAGCCAAACGAACAGCCACCGGATTGACTACCTTTGTTACAGAGAAAGGTCCGACGAAGCGTTGGGCCAGCTTCTTCTTTTGCCCCTTCAGGTTAATATTCTGGGCTGACAACCATACTTGTTGACCCACCTGGTAGCGTGGCGCGGACCTCCTGCGGCGATTAGCAGAGTTGGAGTTGCGTGATGCCGTGCGTAACAGGGCCTGGCGCGTCTTTGTCCATAGCCGTCGACACAGTCTCAGGTGAGCCTGGATGGACGGGACTGCCTCCTCACCTTCTTCCTCAGGGAACAGCGGGGGGTCATAACCTAGGGATGCCCAAAAGGGGGACATCCCAATGGCCGAAGACAAGGTGGCGTTATGGGCGTATTCCACCCAGGGAAGATGGATGCTCCAGGAAGAGGGGCTGGAGGAGGTGACGCAGCGCAGAGCAGCCTCCAGCTCCTGGTTGGTGCGCTCGCACTGCCCATTAGACTGTGGATGATGTCCCGACGACAGGCTAACCGTGGCTCCCAGAACGTTGCAGAAGCTCTTCCAGACTTTGGACACGAATTGTGGCCCCCTATCAGAGACGATGTCAGCTGGGATGCCATGCAGCCTGACCACATGCTGCACCAAAAGAACGGCAGTCTAACATGCTGAGTGGAGCCCGGGGAGAGGCACAAAGTGGGCGGCCTTGGAGATACCGGTCCACAATGGTCAAGATGGTGTTATAGGAGTTGAAGACGGGCAGGCTGGTGACAAAGTCTAGGGCAACGTGTGACCAGGGCCTACCGGGGACCAGCAGGGGGTGGAGGAGACCCGCAGGGGGAGAGTTGGACGACTTATTCATGGCACACTGAGGGCAGGCACGCACGTAGTTGGAGACGTCCTCCCGGAGTCGGGGCCACCAAAAGGACCGCTGGAAGAGATTCACCGACCAGGAGACACCAGGATGGCAAGCGAGCGTTGAGGTATGTGCCCAGTGAATGACGTCACCTCAGACTGATGAAGGCACAAATAGTCTCCCCGCTGGCCCGCCGCCAGGGTCGGGTTCGGATTCCAACGCCTTCAGGACCTTGTCTCTGATGGACCAGGAAACAGCCCCCACGACGCACGAAGCAGGGAAAATGGTATGGACCTCCTCTTCCGGTGCTTCTGGGGCGAACTGTCTGGACAACGTGTCTGGTTTCTTATTTTTGGACCCCGGGCGGTAAGTGATAGTGAATCTGAACCTAGCGAAGAACAGCGACCAGCGCGCCTGGCGGGCATTCAGGCACTTGGCCGTCCTGATGTATTCCAAGTTCTTATGGTCGGTCCAGACCACAAAAGGCTGAGCTGCCCCCTCCAACCAGTAGCGCCACTCCTGCAGCGCGAGCTTCACGGTCAGGAGCTCTCTGTTGCCATTGTCATAATTACGCTCGGCTGAGGAAAGACGCTTGGAGAAGAAAGCACAGGGGCGCAGTGCCCCGTCCATCGGGGAGCGCTGAGACAAAATCACCCCAACCCCAGTGTTAGACGCATCCACCTCGACAAAACACTGCAGCGCTGGATCCACAAGAGTGAGGACCCGGGAGGATGCAAATTCCTTTTTTTAGGGTCTCGAAGGTGGTCTCTGCTTCTGTCGTCCACTGGAAGCGCACCTTGGGCGAGGTGAGGCGGGTCAGAGGGAGAGTGATGGAGCTGTACCCTGGAACAAAGCGGAGGTAAAAATTAGCGAACCCCAAGAATTGCTCAACCTGCTTCCTCGAGGAGGGGGTGGGCCACTCGACCACCGCTTTAACCATGGCCGGGTCGGGGAGGAGCTGATTGTGCAAGACAATAAAGCCCAGGAAGGAGGTTTTATTAGTGAAGAATTCACACTTTTCAGCTTTGACGTACAGCTTATTCTCCAAAAGGCGTTGAAGGACCCGCCTCACGTGGACCAGATGCTCCTCCCGAGATCGGGAGAAGATCAGAATATCATCCAGGTAGACGAAAACGAAGACCCCCAGAAAATCACGAAGAACATCATTGATTAAGCGTTGGAAAACGGCGGGAGCGTTGGTGAGCCCAAACGGCATGACAAGGTATTCAAAGTGGCCGCTGGGCGTTCGGAAGGCCGTCTTCCACTCGTCACCCTCCCGGATCCGGACAAAGTGATAAGCGCTGCGGAGGTCCAACTTGGAGAACCAGGATGCCCCCTGGAGGGAATTGAAGGCCGAGTCCATCAGCGGCAGAGTATAACGGTCCTTCACTGTGATGTCGTTAAGGGCTCTAAAGTCAATACATGGCCTTAAGGACCCGTCCTTCTTCGCCACAAAAAAGAATCCAGCACCCAGGGGGAACGAAGAGGGGCAAATGATGCCAGCACTGTGGGATTCCCGAATATAGGCGTCCATGGCCTCCCGTTCCAGGGCAGACAGGCTGTAAAGGCGGCCAGATGGAAGAGGCGCCCCCGTCAGGAGATCGATGGCACAGTCATACGGGCGATGGGGTGGGAGGGACAGTGCCTTAGACTTGCTGACCACAGGACCCAGGTCGTGAAACTCTGGCAGGATTGCAGAGAGGTCCGACGGGGCGGGGTCAGGGGCGGGGGGGGCACAGACGGGTCACAGGCCGCAGACTGGAGACAGGTCCCCAAACAAAAGGTGCTCCAAGCTAGGATGCAACCGGTCTGCCAATCAAAAACGGGGTTGTAGAGGCGTAGCCATGGGTAGCCTAAGATGATGGGTGCCGCAGAGGTGGGAAGGACATAGAAGCTAAGGTCCTCACGATGATTGCCGGAGATGATGACGGGGATGGGCTTGGTCTTATGAGTGACCTTCTCAAAGGGAAAACTAGTGAGAGCGACGAGATGAAGAGGAGTGGACAAGGCTTGGCACTGGATGCCCAGGCGGGTTGCCAGACTCTTAGAAATAAAACTCTGTTCCGCCCCCGAGTCCACCAGTGCGTGAGAAGCGTGACCAATGGAGTTGTGGCAAAGTCTAATTGGGATCTGACAGGGTTACGTCCGCGAGGCCCCCTACAGCGACTCACGGACTTCCCCCTTTTGGCTTCACCGGGTAGGCTTCCAAGAGATGCTGGTCGTCTCCGCAATACATGCAGAGACCCTGCTCTCGGCGGCGCTGTTTCTTCGCTAAAGGAAGTCTAGCCCGCCCAATGATCATAGCGTCGGGATCGTCGGTGACCTCTGGAGGAGGCAACGCCAGGGGGCGAGACTGAGGAGCACGGGTGAGAGCTCTGCGCGAGCGGCTGAATGATTTCCGCTCGGCGGCCCGCTCCCTCAGCCTGTTATCCAAACTGATGGCTAAAGAAATTAATTCTGGCAGCTGATCCAGCTGGTCCCGGCAGGCCAGTTCATCCCGCAAATTAGAGTTTAAACTGCGGAGGAATGGGCTGCAAAGGGCGGCATCGCACCAACCAACCTCTTCCGCCGCCACCCGGAAGTCGACAGCGTAGTCAGCCGCTAAGCGGCTACCCTGGCAAAGGCTAAGTAGCCGCTCGGCCAATACGTTATCGCGATCCGAGTGGTCAAAGACCTCAAAAAAATCTTGCACTAACTGGGCGTAGGTCAGGGTTGCGTAGCTGGGCTTCGCCATAACGGCGTAAGCCCAAACTAACGCTCGCCCTTCCAGAAGATTAGAAATGTACCCAATTCGGCTTTGGTCTGACGGGAAGTCCCCGGGCATGCGCTGGAACACCGTCTCACACTGCAGAATAAACTCACGCGCTCCGCCGAGCTTTCCGCTGAAGCGCGCGGGGGTGGGAATAGGAGTGAGACGGGTTGGCGGACCCGGGGCTGAAGAGCTGGCTTGGGGAGCAGGAGGAACTGACCCACCGAGCTGGGACGGAGGGAGCGCCTGCGGAGGATCAACCCAACCGGTTAGTAATGGTGGTTAGCTGATTGAGGATGGCCTGCTGTTGATAAACAATTAAGTCCACCCGAGCCTTGAGGGTGGAGAGCCGGCGTGCTTACCCGCTGTTCGCTGGGCCGCTGTGCTGGAGCTGTACTGACATGATATCTGGCTCAGGAAACACGCACGCAGGCTCGGGAGAGATTTAAGAGTTTTATTCAACAACAGGTGTATGGATGCGTGAGTGAGAAATGTGAATGTCTTCTTGGGGACTGAAGAGCACCGAGGGCAGAACAGAACACCGTACAGCCAGGCAACCCTGAGGACAGAGCAGAGGACAATGGATGAGCAATTATCACGGTGAAGTGATGAAAGTTGTAATGTGGCTTACTTGCAGGTGTCTTGGTGGCTGGTGTTGGCAAGGAATGCTCCCGCCTGGGAGACAGCACCCTGCTGCGCTCGACGGGGAAGAGACTGAAGAGGTGAGGCGATGAAGGGATTCTTCCGCCGCCGGGAGGATCCACCTGTGCACAGGGGAAGATCTTGGAAAGCAGGTAAGTGATAATCTTACGTGAGGATGACGAGTAGTGGCGTTGGCCCAGAAGAGTAGGCGAATGCAGAGCTTGAGCATGGAGATGAGCTGACGGCTCCAGGCCGAGGCTACAGGCAGAGCAGGTTAAATAGAGGCAGCCTAATGAAGCACAGGTGTGCGCACGGCTGGAGCAGATGACAGGCGGGAGCGAGTTGTGACAGTAGATACCCATCAGGCTAGGAAGACCATGATCATAACGTCAGCCTTCGTGCAACTGATAGATGTGAGATTCCCTCTATCAGGAGCATCCCAATTGTGATGATGATGACAGTGCAAAGAAATTAAAGTGCAAATGGAGCTACAGTAGTCTCTTTGGTCAGCCCAATCTTACCAAAAAGTAGTTACTTTGAAAAACACAGATCATGTACATGTGAGGTTTGAATGGGGGGTGTCGAAGGGTGCTTTCACACCTGCAGGCTTTAGTTCATTTCAATCAAACTCGAGTTTGTTTTCTCTGTTAGTGCGGTTCGTTTTGTCTGGTAATTGCACTCGGGTGCACACCAAAGCACCTGTGCCAAGACCACCTGAAAGAGATGGTCTCGATTTGAATCAACTGCCGAACTCTGGTGTGGTCCTGCAGGTGAGAAAGTGACCATACTAAAACTGGACCAGTGGCAAACTGTAAAACATTTTATGCCACTGTACATACCTGATGGACCTTCAAAAATATCTGTGGCTGAGCATGTCACGGTTCTGGAGGATTAATGAACGTTAACATGGCTGCACGGTGGCGCAGTGGTTTAGCACTGTGGCAGCACAGTTTACCCTCGGCCGGGAGGATCATGAGATCGTGGGTTCGATCCCAGCCCCCGACCAACAGTGATCTGTGTGGAGTTTGCATGTTCTCCCCGTGTTTGCGTGGGTTTACTCCGGGATTTCTCCGGTTTCCTCCCGCATACCAAAAACATGTAGGTTTAGGGCGCTCGCGCACGCAGCAACCGGCAGCCGGTGGCTTGTCACCAGACTGCAAACCAAATCTACCTACGGGTACAAATAAGTAACAAAAAAAAAAAAAAAAACCCAAAAAACCATGTTATTTTCCATCTGTAGCCACGCTTCATTTTCAAACTGCATGATTTGCCAAAAATTGTATATGAAATGAATGAAGGTAAATTTTATTTGGTAATGAACACACAATAAAAACAAAAAATATGTAGGACACATGAAAGAATAACCGAAAGAGTGTAGGCTGAAGCTAGTGCTTATATAGCTCCTAACCCGTTACAATTTTAAAATCAATAACATAAAAATTTAAGTCATACCCAAAAATCAGCAAAGAAAATCAAATAGAATCAGTTAGACAAAAAACAAACAAAAAACATTAAGTTATTTCAAGTTTAGCTCCTAGCATTTACAGTGAGATACTGGGAGATTCTCATCTTTGTACAATTTTTTGAATTGCTTCAGAGTAGAACATGTTTTAATATTTTCAGAGCAACAGCTCCACAGTTTAACTCCAGCGACAGGCATGCAGTGATACTTTATATTTGTTCTGACTTTTGGTTTGTTAAAAACAGAGTTTCCTCTTAGCTCATATTTTCTTTCCCTTTCTTTAAACAGTCTCTGAATATTAACAGGTACTTGATTATTATTTGCTTTGTATATGATTTGAATGATGTTATAATCTACTAGATCTCTAAATTTAAGAGTATGTAATTGAATGAATTTTGGATTTGTTGGTTCATGGTAAGGTTTCTTTGATGCAGTGCGTACAGCATTTTTCTGTAGTAAAGAGATTAAGTTTGTGTTTGTATTGTATGTGCTTCCCCAGATCTCCACACAGTATGTCATATAAGGGACTATCAGTGAACTGTATAAAATGCAAAGAGATTTCGGACACAGGAAACCCTTCACTTTATACAGTACTGCAATGGATTTAGACATTTTAGTTTTGACATAATTTATATGTGATTCCCAGTTTAGTTTATCAACAATGACCCCTGGGAACTTGGTTTCCAAAACTGTGTCAATTTCATCATTGCCTATTTTAATTTTTCTGTGATTGTATAATTTGCTGTTTCCAAATATTATACATTTTGTTTTTCCAAGGTGAATAGATAATTTGTTGGCAGTGAACCATTGATTTGTTTAAGTTCATTTTCTACTGAATCCAGAAGCTGTTAAAGATTGTCTCCAATACAAAAAAAGTTGTCATCTGCAAATAAAATACACGAGCAATTTAGACACAGAACATAAATAACACAGGGTAACAAAAATATTTTTTTTGTAAGTTGTATGTTTTTTTCAACTGATTTAAGACAATTTTGCACTGCTGAATCCGAAAATGACATCCGTTTCTCTCAGTCAGGTGCTAAGTAAAAACCTGTACTTAGTACTTACTTAGTACTGTGCATGTACTTGCCTTTATATAAAGGTAAGTACATGTAAATTGAACGTTACATCATTGTTCAAAATTCAGAGAATTTCAAGACAAAGAATTTTGCATCATATAAAGCAAAAATACCCATACATGTAAACAAAAACGTATAAAACAACATGTGGCCATAATTCAAAAAGTTGACCTGATTGAGCAAAACCAATGTGATTTTTGGATTCAGCACATCACAATTGTCCCAAATCAGCTAAAAAAAACCTTAGACAATAAATTTGGTGTTGACCAGTGTAATATACAAAATAAATAGCAACTGCCCGAGTACAGAACCTTGTGATACCCCACAGTTCATCTTCAGCAACTCAGTCTGTATTATTCACATGAACATATTGATATCTTCTAAATAGCTGTGTAACCAGTCAAAAGCAATTCCTCTGATGCCATACTTGTATAATTTACTGAGGAGTAATTTATGGTTGACTATATTGAATGCCTTTTGTAAGTCCAGAAATATTCCAACTATGTATTCTCTATCTGTAAAATAGGTCAAGGGGTAATTAAAAACATAACTTACAAAGGTTCTTTAAAACCAGGTGAGTCACACGTAGCAGTCAAAGGGAAAACTTAAATGTGTTCAAAGGAATTTATTTACATAAAATATGTACAAATGCCCACTAAAATAAAAAGCCTAAACTAACACCGGAGAATTAAAATTATCCAAGAAGCTAAAATAGGATAAAATACTGCCTAAAAAACCTAAGCTAAAAAAAACTAGAAGTCCATAAAACCTGAGGAGGAGGATCCACTCTTCCAGGCCAGGCTCCATCTGCCACCACGACACCGATACCCTCAGGAAACCTATACGGGGAAGACACTTGCCAGCAGTGTATCCAGATTTCTCATTGTCATCACCATCATCAACAACGTCATCATCATCATCATGGGGTGTTGCTATCTGGAAACCAGATACTTACAGCAAAGGCAAAGCTCCTCACTCTGCCTCTTGCTGTCCTTGGCCTGCAGCACCCCAACTGTTCCACACAGAAATGTCCTCCCCCAAATGCCAGCACCATGGTGGTCCTGGGCCATTACTGCTTCTCCTCCTTAGTCATGTCCTCCTTCAGCCATTTTCCCTAGGACCAGCAGCCCCCTCTTGTCCAGCAGGCTCTCTTCTGGCCGGCTATCCTGGCAGGGCCCTCCTCCGGCCAGGCTCCCGTCCAGGCAGGCCCTCGGCTGGCAGGGCCCCTATCTGGCCAGCACTCCTCAGGTAGGCCTCCCTTCTGGTCTGGCCAGGCTATCCTCCAAACAGGCCATCCTCCAGGCAGGGCTCTCCCCTCTGGACCGCCAGAGCACCTTTTATATGATCTGCAGTCACAGGTGCTGCACATCCCCAATCAACCCAAGTGTTGATGATCACCAATTAAGGGAGGCACAGGCTTGAAGTAGACAAACATTTCCAATTTAAAAACACACTGATTAAATATAAAAACTACAAAACATGTACACTATAAATAAACATGCAACACAAACTTAAAAACGATATAAACCCCCCCAAAACACAATAAAATACCTCCACCCTGTGACATATCTGTTGCATCTGTAATCTGTTCAACAAAAGTCCATGAGTGCCAGTGAGGTGGTCCGGTTCTTCCTGAATCCATACTGTTGTTCGCAGAGTACATTGTGCTTATCAATGAAATCACTTAGTCTCTTAACAAATATTTTTTCCAATATGTTGGAGAACTGAGATAACAATGAGATGGGTTTGTAGTTTGACAATAAGTGTTTGTCACCAGTCTTATACAGAGGAATGACTCTTGCTATTTTCATTTTCTTTAGAAATTTACCAGCCGTAAGTGACATGTTGCATATGTAAGTGAAGTGTTTAACAATACAATCAGTAATACATTTAACGAAGAACATACTGAAACCATTACAATCAGTTGATTTTTACCTCTGCCAAGGAGGTTATGTAATTGGGTGGTTCGTCTGGCCGTACGTACGTACGTCTATTAGCAGGATTACGCAAAACTCCAGGATGGATTTTGATGAAATTTTCACCAGAGGTAGCCCTTGCACCAAGGATGAACCCATTAAATTTTGGTGATGATCTGAGAGTGCATACCTCCACCAATGATCTTGTTTGTAATTGTGCAGCAGGATTACACAAAAACTACTGCATGGATTTGGATGAAATTTTCACCAGAGGTGGTCCTTGGACTAGAGAGGAACCCGTAGCATTTTGGTGATGATCTGAGAATGCATACCTCCACTAAGGCTCTTATCTTCTCACACTGTGTTAGCAAGAATCCTCCAAAACAAGCCCATTACATTTTGGAGGCAATCCATGAGGGATGGGAGGAGCCTTGGCAGAGGTATGTGCTCTCTGAGTGCTTTTCTAGTTTGTTGTTGAATTTGTTAACAATGTCAAGAATTTTTTTATCTGTTTTTCTAATAAACATTGAGTAAGTGTTTATGTTGACGACATTGTTAGCGCCACCTGTATTTGCTGATGATACAGTAGAGTTGGCCGTCTTTTTTTCCTGTATTAACAAAATATTCATTAAATGTGTTGGAGATCAATTTATTTTCACTGATTATTCCATTTTCTGAATTTAAATAAGAAATGTGGTTGGAATTTAGTTTTTCTTTCTATGTTATATCAGTTAACACCTTCCATATATTACATGTATTAGTTTTGTTATTTTCCAATAATTTGCTGTAATATATATTTTTTACCCGATCTTAAGATACTGATGAGTTTATTTTTATAAGTCTTGCATTTTTTTCAGCTTCCACAGTTCTTAGTTTCAGAAACATTTTGTATAGCAAGTTTTTCTTTTTACAAGCACTTTGCAGGCCCTTAGTGATCCAAGGCTTATCTCTGTATTTAACTTTAGTTTCCTTTACCACTAGAGCCCAATGTTATTATATAGTTTGGATAAAATAGAAGCAAATTCTCCATATGCTGTGTCAATGTCTCAACATAAACATCGCTCCAGTCTTGTATTTTTACATCATCTCTAAGATGGTTGATTGCGGTTTCTGTTACAAGTCATTTAAAAACCTTATCCATTTCAACGTTATGTGTTACACCAGTGTGTGAAGAAACAAAAACAGGCAGATGGTCTGTCACATCATTGATAATAAGGCCAGCAGTTACATTCCCCTCAGTGACATTTGTGAAAATGTTATTAAGTGTTGCTGAATTTGTTATTATTCTAGTGGGGTATGTTATTGAAAGGTAAAAATTATTAAAGGGTACCATAGCTGTGGAAACATGGAATTTATGAATTCACTTATTTGGATATGGTCATTTGGATTTAACAAATCAATATTGAAGTCTCCACAAATAAATACCAGCTTCTTATTACCTACTGCACTGAATAGCTCAGACAATTTCTCTTTGAAAATGTCAATATTGGTACCTGGTGCTCTATAAATAAGATAAGATAAGCCTTTATTAGTCCCACAATGGGGAAATTCCAGGATTGCAACAGCACAGGGAAAGCAACACTCAGAGCAACAATCAGAAGGCAAGAAAAAAAAAAAGCAAGAGCAGCTAATATACATATGTACATATTACTATAAATATATATATATATATACACAGACACACAGTGCAGAGCATTGTAGCTGGATGGAATAAATATATGAGTATATAAACACACAGTACGGAGCATTGCAGCTAGGTGGAATAAATATGTAAATATATAACCACACGCAGTGCGGAGCATTGTAGCTAGATGGAATAATATGTAGATATATAAACACACAGTGCGGAGCATTGTAGCTAGATGGAATAAATATATAGATATATAAATATAAACACACCCAGTGCGGAGCATTGTAGCTAGATGGAATAAATATGTAAATATATAAACACACACAGAGCAGAGCATTGTTGCTAGATGGGATGAAACAGCACAACCGTCTACTTAGTTATCCTACATCGTATGATTATGTGCCCATACATATTCTCACCCTCCATAGCGACCGGTATTTTCCTAGTTGTATGCCGGAGGGGACCATTGTGTAAGTCTATTGCATCTTTTGCATTCAAAAACTATTAGTTTGTTACGTCTTTTTGCTATCTCTGCGAGCAGCCCTGCTTAGGTTGTACAGTCTGACAGCCGTTGGTAGGAAGGACCTGCGAAACCTCTCGGTTGTGCACCTGGGATGATGTAGTCTGCTGCTAAATGAGCTCCTCAGTGCATTCAGTATGTCCTGCATAGGGTGAAACTCGGACTCCAGCAGAGATGACAGTTTAGCCACCATTCTTCTCTCTCCTATCAACTCCACCAGGTCAAGGTGCTGCCCCAGGACAGAGCTAGCTTTCTTGATCAGTTTGTTCAGTCTCTTCCTATCGGCTGCAGTAATGCCACTGCCCCAGCAGACCACTCCAAAAGTGATGGCTGATGCCACCACCGTGTCATAGAATGTCTTCAGCAGCGCCCCTTGTACACCAAAAGACCTGAGTCTCCTCGGTAGGAACAGCCTGCGCTGTCCCTTCTTGTAGAGTGCGTCAGTATTGTGTGACCAGTCTAGTTTATTGTTCAGATGAACACCCAGGTACTTGTAGGATGTCACCATCTCAATGTCTGTTCCCTGTATATTTACTGGTGCTGAGAGGGGTTGTCCATGCCTGCGGCAGTCCACCACCAGCTCCTTAGTTTTCCTCGCGTTGATCTGGAGGCAGTTCCGATGGCACCAGTCCACGAAGTCCTGGATAAGCCCTCTGTACTCAGCTTCATCTCCATTGGAGATGAGGCCAACGATCGCAGAGTCATCAGAGAACTTCTGTAGATGGCAGTGTGTTGTGTTGTGTGAGAAGTCCACAGTATAAAGAGTGAACAGGAAGGGAGCCAACACCCGTTCCCTGGGGGGGCCCCCGTGCTACCGATGATCGTGTCGGACACACAGTCCCGGGTTCTCACAAACTGAGGCCGGTTCATGAGGTAGTCCAGGATCCATGATGAAAGGTGACATAAATACAGTTTATTATGATGTTTTTTGTCGTTGTGATTAATTCCACAGTTACACACTCCATGATGCTTTCCATTTCAAGACATATTATCTACAACTTTGCTTTGGTAGCAGGACCTGATACATAAACCAACACCAACCCCCCTTTTTTTCAAGTTTGTCATTGTTTAGCCAAGTCTCAGAAATTGCAACAATAGAAAAATGTATGTTATATTGCAACAATTTTTGAAAAATTAATGTTGAGACTTCTGCTATTGAAGTGTATTATTGACAATATTTGGTCTGAAATTGTATTTTTTTAGTTGGTGTGAGCTTAAGTATTTACACATGTTTTACTACTGTTGAAAAGTGATTTTCAGGATCGGTTTTCATATTCATCATAGTGTGGGAGGCAGCTTTGGATCCACGTGGTGAGGACATCGACAGCCTCACACACCATCACAGACTACATCAATTTCTGTGTAGAGAACACCGTACCCACCAAGACCATACGGTGTTTCCTAACAACAAACCCTGGATCAGCCCTGAGATAAAGTCACTGCTGAAGGAGAAGAAAGGATCTTCAGGTCAGGAAACAAGGAGGAGCTGAAATCCATACAGAGGGAGCTAAAGAGGAGATCAGAGAGGGGAAGGACAGCTACAGGAAGATGGAGAACAAGCTGCAACAGAGTGACATCAGCAGTGTCTGGAGAAGCCTCAAAACCATCTCTGGGCACCAGAATTCCTCCTCCCAGGCCACGGGGGGTAGGTAGTGGGTGAACAACCTGAACCTGTTTTTTGTAACAGGTTTGACCAACTGCCCTCCTCTCCACCTGCACACCAACCACCCCAACCTGACCATCACTAAGACCCAGATGAGAGCTGAGTTGAGAAAGATCAAGGCAAGGAAGGCTGCAGGTCCAGACGACATCGGCTCGAGGCTCCTCATGTCCTGCGCAGACCAGCTATGCGAGATCATGGGGCACATCTTCAGCCTGAGCCTGAAGCTGGGGAGGGTACCACTGTTGTGGAAAACATCCTGTGTGGTACCCGTACTGAAGACCCCTTACCCCAAGGACCTGAACAGCTACAGACTAGTGAAGAATCAGAATCAGAATGAGGTTTATTGCCATTGTTCATGTAGTACACAAACTAGGAATTTGTCTCGGTGCAATGCTGCAACATTAAACATGATAAGATAAAAGAAATAAACTATACATGCAATAAAGTGTAGAATAAGAGTAAGTGATACTGGTCAGCAGTTAAAATATATTAGCGAGCAGCAGATACTGTGGAGAACTATATAGTGCAGTCGGTAATGCAGGAAGAAAACAGTGATGATTGACATGAGTCTGGTTGAGCTGCTGTACATGGTGCACGAGAGTCAATAAGTCACTTAGTGTTCAGCAGTCTGATGGCAGAGGGGAAGAAGCTGTTCATGTGACGGGAGGTTTTAGTCTGGATGGACCGAAGTCTTCTACCAGAGGGGAGGGGGGCAAACAGTACGTGACCAGGGTGTGAGGGATCGGCTATGATCCGGCCAGCACGCCTCCGGGTCCTGGAGATGTACAGATCCTGGAGAGATGGGAGCTTGCAGCCGATCACCTTCTCAGCAGTGCGCACGACGCGCTGCAGCCTTAGTCTGTCCCTGGCAGTGGCTCTGCGTACCACACGGTTATGGAGGTGGTGAGGATGGACTTGATGATGGCTGTGTAGAACTGCACTAACATCTTGGTGGGTAGCTTGAGCTTCCTCAGCTGCCGCAGGAAGAACATCCTCTGCTGGGCTTTTTTTGATGAGTGAGCTGATGGTCGGCTCCCATTTGAGGTCCCTGGTGATGGTAGTGCCTAGGAAGCGGAAGGAATCAGCAGTGGTGATGGGAGAGCCTGAGAGGGTGAGGGGGGGCAGAGGGGGTAGTGACTTTCCTGAAGTCTACAATCATCTCCACTGTCTTCAGAGCGTTCCAGCTGCAGGTTGTTATTGTTGCACCAGGACGCCAGCTGGGCCACCTCTCTCCTGTAGGCGGACTCGTCGCCGTTGGAGATGAGCCCGATGAGGGTGGTGTCGTCCGCAAACTTGATCAACTTGACAGACTGGGTGGCTGGAGGTGCAGGGAGTTGGTGTAAAGGGAGAAGAGTAGGGGGGAAAGTACACAGCCCTGGGGTGATCCGGTGCTGCTGCTAGTAGAGTCTGAGACAGTCTTTCCCAGCCGCACATGCTGCCTCGGTCCGTCAGGAAGTCGGTGATCCACCTGCAGAGGGAGTCAGGCACGTTGAGCAGGACAGCTTGTCCCGGAGCAGAGCGGGGCGGATGGTGTTTGAATGCGGAGCTGAAGTCCACAAACAGGATCCTGGCGTAGGTTCCCGGGGAGTCCAGGTGCTGCAGGATGGAGTGGAGGGCCAGGTTGACTGCGTCGTCTACAGACCTGTTGGCTCGGTAGGCAAACTGCAGCGGGTCCAGGAGAGGGGTGGAGATGGACTTGAGGTGGGGCAGGACCAGGCGCTCAAAGGACTTCATGACTACAGAGGTGAGCGCTACAGGTCTGTAGTCATTAAGTCCAGTGATCCGTGGCTTCTTGGGGACAGGGATGATGGTGAGGATTTGAGGCAGGACGGCATGTGGCATAACTTAAGGGAGGTGTTAAAAATGTCTGTGAAGACAGGAGCCAGCTGTTTCGCACAGTGTCTCAGGGTGGAGGGAGACACGCCGTCCGGGCCGGGGGCCTTGCGCGGGTTCAGTCTGGAGAACTGTTTGAGCACGTCCTGCTCACTGATGATAAGGGCAGGGGGGAGGAGGGGGGGTGCCTTTAATGAAGTAGGGATTGTGGAGGCTGTGGAGCCTGGAGGGAGGGGGGGAGTTGGACACAGATGACGAGGTGTCAAAACGGGCATAGTGTTGGGACAGTCTTTGACAAAGGGCTTTGTCATCCTGACCTTGTCAGTGGCCTTCACATCACACCTGTAGGGGTTTATATAATTATTAGGTACAAAGATTATTTAATGTACACACACACACACACACACACACCACCAAACGTATATATGGGTGTGGGTGTCTGGGTGTGGGTGGGTGGGTGGGAATGAGGTTTCACTTCATCACCAACACATAAGCTTGTGGGGGCACCAGTCCAAAAGAATGGACAATTTTATTAATAATCATCTTTGTACCCTCTATGAATCAGTCTCAAACATTCGTGAATTCATCTGCGTGACTCTAGGGGAACAGACACACACAAAAAAAAGCAGAGAACTTCCATATCTCGATAACAGTTTAAAGATCAAACTCAGCTTAGATAAAACATTACATTCAAATGACTTGTAGGGCAAGGTGAAATTATAACAAGTATCAAGCATCACATTAACTTGTAATGGATTACTGAGCATAAGTAGATTATCAAACATTTGTGGAACCAAGGAGAACCATAGTTTGAATTTGTAACTGTGATAGAAAATGGAAACAGTAAAATAACTAACAGAAGGTGAAGGAAATTGGATGCAATTTTATGAAAGTGATAAAAGCTGATTTATATAAAAAGGAAATTCTGGGTTACTCTAAAAGGGAATGGAGGTTAATGAAAAGATGGATATTACTTTTCTTCAATTTTATAACTCCGTTTGGAGCTTATGAACTAGACCTTAACGTGAGAAATTTTGACCTACTTAAGTTGTGATAGACATCACATTTAGCCCAGCAGATTGAAAGTGGATCTTGCTTACGTGAACCATTGACTGGATGACATCAGCTGGATCTGTAGCTGATCATTAGATGGCATAGAAAATTATCTGCCCACACATAATTTCTTCCCACAACTCAACTGTCCAAGTTGAGACCCAGATACGTTAATGAGGTGCTGCTGGCACCGCTGATTTGTGTGCCATCTAAATGGGACAAAACACGGGATTCAGCGTGTCTTCTCCCTGGGTCCCTGAAATTGGTAGGTCATTCAAAGTCCAATCAAAGTCACAAATTTGGAGAAAAGAATAAAAATATTTAAGCCCACAAAATCCAAGTTCTTCCAGTGTTGCAGTAATTGGGTGAGAGTAGCTTCTAGTGAAATGTTAGAAAATCAAGATCAGTCCACTTGACACGGTGATTTAAGGAAAAATTGGAGAAAGTTAACAAATTATTAAAAGGAGTCTGAGGAGAAAAAAACAGTTTTACTCCAGGTAGTAAAGGAGATTTTTGAGCTCAAAAGAAGGAAGGAAAAAAAGATCTTCCTCAGGACAGAGACAAGAGCTTAGACGCATACAGGATAGAATGGAATCAGAACTGGCACAGGAACTGGGAGTTCCCTATTTTTAAAGAGAGCACTTTTTCAGAAGAAAAAACTTGACTGGCAGAAGAAAGAACCAATTGCCTTCTAGCGCGGGAGACTAGAATGGGCTCTTGTCTAATCAGGAAGAGTTTCTTTGTCTGAAACCAACCAATAGGGTGAAAGGGGGCATCACACAAACAAGGCTAGTTGGTTATTGGCTGATACCAGTCAGATGGCTTGCGTGAGCTTATGAAGGGAAAAGAATTGATTAACTGGAATTCACATTATAATTAAGCTAAACTAAGCTACAGTGATCCATGATATCTTTCATTATTACTACAATACATGCATTTCCACAAACTGCCCTTCTATATTGAACATGCATTGAATAAAGGTCATTTAACATATTTTCAAACATACAGTACACTACCTTTAAACCAAGGATTAATGAAACATTTCAAACCAGAATGGTATGTCACAGTCTACTCTTAATCTTCCAGTGTGCCCTGAAAATTGTCTTCTGAAAAATGAGAGTCTCGTGAAAAGAGAGTCATTTTTGTTCAATTCAGTTCAACTTGCAGAGAGAAAAATATTCCTGAGTTATCCATTGGAGGGCAGTGTTGGACTTTGAGCTTCAATGAGGAATTTGAGTAGGGTATCTGGACAATGTCACACAGCTGTTAAACATTCAACTGTCTGTTTTGGGAGTAAACATGAATTTATGATAGGAAATCCAAGCCATTCCTGGCACTACCCAGGATTTTTAGGAGTCAATTGACCAATGGAATGTGACTTCAAAGCTGTGGGTTCTTAGGTGAAAGGTAAGGAGTGGGCCTTGGCTCTCCTCCAAGGAAGGGATGAAACTTCTCCTTAGTAAAGATGATTTTACAAATTGGGGCCCAGCGGTTAACGTTACATACCTAATGAAGACCCTGGAAAGGCTGCTCCTTGCCCACCTCCGCCCCATGGTGGGACCAGCGATGGATCCACTTCAGTTTGCCTACCGGCATGGCATCGGGGTGGAGGATGCAGTGATCTTCTTCCTACATCGTTCCCTGTCCCACCTGGAGAATCCTGGGAGCACCGTGAGGATCATGTTTTTTGAATTCTCCAGTGCTTTCAACACCTTCCAACCAGTGATCCTGAGGACAAGCTGCTGAGCTTTTCAGGATAAAGAATAATTTAGCTTATAACACCTTACCTCTTCACAGCAGCAGTGTCCTGGCGAACTTCTCTTCCTCAACGTCAGACGAACGCGACGCTGGTCCCTTGTTAGGGACTCGTGGTTCTGGTCTCGGCGACCCGGTCAAAACATAATTCCATTATTGCGGTTTTGCGCTTCCATGATTGCGGTTTTGGCGAATGATTTACGACCTTCGTCGTCGGCCTCCGTCGGTCTATGATGACCATGGAAGAGAATCCTAAACGTCTATTCTGCTCGAATAAAAAAAAAAAAAAAAAGCACCCCCTGTGACTGAAGAGGCCGATGCGCGAATGGCAGTCCCTGTCACACAGGTAGCACTTGTGGGTGGTCTCCGTGCTGCTGGGTCTGTTGCAGGTTCTTTCTGCGGGTCCTTTTTTTCATCTGCTGCAGCAGTCAGTCTCTCTTCACCCAGCCCGAACTTCTGTGCTTCAGTTGGCTCGCAGCATTCACAGCGTTGGTAGGTGGGTCCTTCTTGCTAGGTTTTCAGTCATTGGTTCTTCAAGGTTTCAGAAACCCAATTCAAGGCTCTTATTAGTCGAATGAGAGGTCAATCATATCTGATCTGTTCGCGGCTGTGTCTGTAGTGGAAGAACTTTTTTTTTTTCAGTGCGCGCTTGGACGCAGCACCCTCATGTGCTCTGGGACGCAGAGACGTGCCCGTCCGCGGTACACCAGAGTGCAAGAGGTTAATTTATGTTTTAACAGGAGGGGCAATCACTTTTTCACGCAGGGCCATGTGGGTTCGAATTTTTTTTTTACCCTTAATGATAAACACCTTAATTTAAAAACTGCATTTTGTGTTTTCTTGTGTTAACGTTGTCTAATATTTAAATTTGTTTGATGATCTGAAACATTTAAGTGTGACAAATATACAAAAAAATGAGAAATCAGGAAGGGGGCAAACACGTTTTCACACCACAGTAAATGCATACAACAATGAGAACAACTATGAACTATGACATGGCAGGCCATCCAATATATAAGAGACGTGGTGACGTCATCCGCAGGATGCTGCACCACTCCCAAAATACCCAGTATTCATACACCACAGTGTCCAAAAACTATTGTGTGAATGGTCAGAAATTTGAATTTCCCCGGAGTTCTGCACTTGAGTTTCTTGTGAAGTATGAAATCTTTTGGTTAGAAAGGACCTTGTTCTTGTCCTTGCCACCTCCAGAACAAATTTCTGTTCTTGTGAAGTATGTACAGGCCTTTATGAGTGAACATACTGTACTGAATGACTTGCCATAACTGTTCTAAATCACTTCACCCAGAGTGTGAGGCCTGCTCTGTTTTGCTGCCTCTCAGTTCAGTGAATGTAATTGTACCCTATTAACAAATAAATAAAATTAAACAATAAACCACAGTTAATTTATGTTTTAACAGGAGGGGGCAATCACTTTTTCACACAGGGCCATGTACGTTTGTTTTTCTCCCCCTTAATAATAAACACCTTTATTTAAAAACTGCATTTTCTGTTTACTTGTGTTATTGTTGTCTAATCTTTAAATTTGTCTGATAATCTGAAATATTTAAGTGTGACAATCGTACAAAAAAATGAGACAAACACTTTTTCACACCTCTGTATATGTGTAGTTTATAGTGTATCATCAATAAACTCATGCAGTACCAATAACAAGACACGTTTACAAATATTTGAACCCATTGCCAGTGCGTCCTTTTATATTTTAGCAGTATTATAAGTACAACACACCAAACATTATTATACACAGCAAAATGACCCGCTTGGCTGCAACTGTTGCATCAGTGTTGCCCATTTATCAAATATAAAAACTGATTTATTTTGTTATTTGGGCAGTTTTTGTCACAGTCGTTGTTTAGACAAAGCGGTGCATATGTGTCCGCATATGATATGCAATTAATCTGGCCATTCCGCTCCACAATCATGGTGGTGTTATTATTAACTTTTAATTTTTAGACAGCCGTGCACCGGGAGGAGCACCATGTTGAACCCATGGTGCCGCAAAGGACAGCTGTGGCACATGGGTGAAGCAGCAGCCGAGACTCCCGTTAACCGGGCAGGCTGGGCTTGGCTGCTGCCTACCCCCCCCATCCCAGTGCACTGTGCACCTCGTGTTCTCCACATATGCCGAGTTATCCTTTAAAGCTATGCAATCATGGCAACATTACAGTATAATTTTTTAAGCATTAAATCTTCAGTATTCTCTTTTTCTGGTCAAATTTGTCACTTTTCACTTCATTGTTTGTTTATGGAGCGCTGTGGTGATTGGTCGTGATGTTGTGTATTATCCAGTCAGTACGGAGTCAATCTGAAACCCTGTCCACACTTCTAGCAGAAAGAGCATGAGGAAACGGAACTGTGGCTAATCTTTTATTGATAAAAATTACATATTTTGACTGAGCAACTCCATACTCTGGGATGCACATTCTCAAAACCTCAGCAAAGCACTTATAAAATCTGAGGCCAGTCTGACGAATGGTTTGAGAGTTATCTGAGGAACACAGACAGGCAGACAGACACACAGACAGAGATCTGTTGCATTTATAGATAAGATTTGTTGCTGAAACTTGGCATTGTGTAATATTCCATCTGATATTGCACACGGAAAATACAGTATTCCAATAAAATAATCCTCTTGTCACCAGAGAAGGCCACTTGTGCTGTTGATGGGCTCATGTTCTTTACCAGTTGTTAAAGCTGGTGGATATTTTTACTTTTTATGTTTCAGAATGTAATTCAAGCCTGTGGGCTGGGTAGTTGTGACGGTAAAGTGACTGTTAACATTAAATCTGCCATCATGCCAAACAATTTTCATATCTCTAATTTTTTGGTGAAGAAAGAAAAGAGTGGATGTAACTGATATGTCAGACAATGGCTTTTTATCAATTGTATATTTAAATGTATTTTGCATTGCCAAATTAGATTGACTGACCTTCACATCTTCTAACGGAGAAACACGTGCTGTTATTAAGCTGTCAAAAATACAAAGTTACATAAGCAGACTTCACTGGCACAGGTGGTAGAGTATCCAGAAATTGTACTCATATTAAAGTAAACTTTACCTTATAAAAATTATTACTTGAGTATGAGAGTAGTCACCAAAGAAATTGCATGAGTAAGAGTAAGAATGTATAGCAGTTAATGACTTCAGTCTCACCAATTTTTGAGATTTTTGTAAATTGATATTATTTTCCACATAAAATTGATACTTTTCTCTTGGAAGGTTTTAACTTTTTTTCTTGCAAATAAGTGACATTTTTCTTAAAATTCTGTTACTTTTTCCTCATAATTTTTTAACTGCTGCTTTTTGAAAATTTCTTTGACTGTTTTCACACAGATTTGAAGCTTTTGCAATAAATTAGCAACTCTTTTCCTTGTACATTTGCAACATTTTTTACACAGCAAGGACTAGACGGCTAATTATTACTCTTATTTTGTGGTGAATTCATATACAGTGGTGTGAAAAAGTGTTTGCCCCCTTCCTGATTTCTCTTTTTATGAGTTATATTCACAAGTGCTGTATCTTGCACTTTGGGGAATGAGAGCTGTTCAGTCATTATAATTGTTTTAGTTTACAGTGGTGTGATTTCTCTCTCTTTTTTTTTTTGTATGTTTGTCACACAAATGTTTCAGATCAAACAAATTCAAATATTAGACAAAGATAATACAAGTAAACACAAAATGCAGTTTTTAAATGAAGGTGTTTATTAATAAGGGGAAAAAAAAATCCAAACCTATATGGCTCTGTGTGACAAAGTGATTGCCCCCTAAACCTAACTGGTTGGGCCACCCTTAGCAGCAACAACTGCAATCAAGCGGTTGCGATAACTGGCAATGTGTCTTTTACAGCGCTGTGGAGGAATTTTGGCCCACTCATCTTTGCAGAATTGTTGTAATTCAGCCACATTGGAGGGTTTTCAAGCATGAACCACCTTTCTAAGGACATGCCACAGCATCTCAATCGGATTCAGGTCAGGACTTTGACTAGGTCACTCCATTTTGTTTTTCTTAAGCCATTCAGAGGTGGACTTTCTGGTATGTTTTGGATCATTGTCCTGCTGCACAACCCAAGTGCGCTTCAGCTTGAAGTCACAAACAGATAGCCGGACATTCTCCTTCAGAATTTTTTAGTAAACAGCAGAATTCGTGGTTCCATTTACCACAGCAAGTCTTTCAGGTCCTGAAGCAGTAAAACAACCCTAGACCATCACACTATCACCACCATATTTTACTGTTGAAATGATGTTCCCTTTCTGAAATGCTGTGTTACTTTTACGCCAGATGTAATGGGACACACGCCTTCCAAAAAGTTCAACTCTTGTCTCGTCAGTCACAGAGTATTTTCCCAAAAGTCTTGGGGAACATCAAGATGTTTTCTGGCAAAACTGAGATGAGCCTTTATGGGGTTTTTTTGCTCAGCAGTGGGTTTGTCTTGGAACTTTGCCATGCAAGCCATTTAGTCTCTTTCTTATGATGGAGTCATGAAGACTGACCTTAACTGAGGCAAGTGAGGCCTGCAGTTCTTTGGATGTTGTTGTGGGGTCTTTTGTGACCTCTTGGATGAGCCGTCACTGCGCTCTTGGGGTAATTTTGGTCGGCCAGCCACTTCTGGGAAGGTTCACCACTGTTTCATGTTTTCACCATTTGTGGATAATGGCTCTCACTGTGGTTCGCTGAAGTCCCAAAGCTTTAGAAATGGCTTTATAACCTTTACTAGACTGATAAATCTCAATTACTTTGTTTCTCATTTGTTCCTGAATTTCTTTGGATCGTAGTACGATGTCTAGTTTTTGAGGATCTTTTGGTCCTCTTCACTTTGTCAGGCAGGTTCTATTCAAGTGATTTCTTGAATGAGAACAGGTGTGGCAGTAATCAGGCCTGGGTGTGGCTAGAGAAACTGAACTCAGCTTTCCAAAGATGTGATAAACCACAGTTAATCTATGTTTTAACAGGAGGGGGCAATCACTTTTTCACACAGGGCCATGTAGATTTGTTTTTCTCCCCCTTAATAATAAACACCTTCATTTAAAAACTGGATTTTTTGTTTACTTGTGCCATCTTTGTCTAATATTTAAATTAGTTTGATGAGCTGAAACATTAAAGTGTGACAAGCACACAAAAAAAATGAGAAATCAGGAAGGGGGCAAACACTTTTTCACACCACTGTATCGCTGGAGCCTTTCTTTTAAACTGGTGTTATATAAAAGCATTTGTTGCTGCTGCTGTTGCTAGGCTAACTTATTTTCAATCATTAACAAATGAGTTGTCAAACTGTTGCACTTCTGTCCAAATCCAGTACTGATAGGCAGCCAAGTTTGTTTGGCTGACGTCACAATCTTATTAGTGTTTAGATGTTTATTTTAGAGCTGTATGTGGATTTAGTTCTGTTCCATGTTGTAAAACTAAAGATAGTTTATTTGAATCACTTTCAGTGAACGTGTGTGTGACCTTTAGCTGTAAATGCTTTCCATTTTAGAGGAGTGTTACAGGCTGATTTTTTCCTTTGATTACGTACCCAGTTTATTTCATTTTGACCTGAGGTCAGTTATGTCAAACCGTATTCATGGCTGAAAAGTTTCCAGCCATGAATACAGCTTTGATAAATATGATTTCTTGAAAAGAGGCCCATTGCGGCGGATGATAAAATAAAGGCAGCGTTGGGGGTTTTAAGCAGAGTTTATTATATCATACTGCCGTCACGAGCTCCGCTCCCGGCGCGCATGCACGGCGCCGGGAGCGGGCCCAGCGGCTCTCAGCAGAGAGGAAGTGTGTGTGTCCAGCAGCAGTTGAAGAGTGAGTGAATGAGAGAGTGAGTTACAGAACCTGTGCAGTATTTATACCCAACTCAGACAATACATGAAAGAGTGTTCACAGCAGTTGGTACGATCAAAGGGACTGCAGAACAGGCATGAGACATTTGCATCTGAGAGACATACATAACCATAGGCAGACTGCTCGCCTCTGCTCCAGCTTGCAGGGCAAAGAGGTTACAAGGCCATTTACATATTGATCTGTCTCTAGGTCACAGTAGTAGTAGTAGTAGATTAGTTTATTTGACAGGGACAGTGCAATAAACATAGACAATTAATCAAAGACAATCAATCTGATGTGTTGCACATAGAGTGTATAGCTATTAGCTAATTTGCAACTCTTGTCCCTGTAAGGACAGGACACATGAACACAATGCATGAACGGCAACATTAACATCACAGTAGAGAGCCAGAAGAAGCGGGGCTGCCTGTAGACATTAATACACACATTTCACTGTTCTGTTAATTGCTCTAGCCGAGCGCTGTGTCTGTCCAGTCTGTTTGTGGGGGTTTACACCAAACCGCCACACCCATAGAGGAACTGAAAAACGTTTGCACACTGTGTTTTATGAGCTGCTGTAATACTGAGATAAAATGTGGGCCAAGGAATGAGCTCTGAGGGACACCACAACAAGAAATGAAAAGTATGAGTTGCTGTCGAAGATGTGGAGGACACACCTAGTATCAACAACTATTTCAGACAGTACTTTAAGATTCATAATTATGAATATTATATACTGTACACCCTATATGAAAGACTGAGATGATTTTCATATGGTCACTTGAAACTGTCAGTAGACAGTTACCTAAAAAAGAAATATATCTTTATTCCACATTATACAACAGTTAGTTCAGACCAAGTAATTTAATTGGACAATAGGCATATTAGGAGATGCTGTATTCTCTGGTATGTGCTTGAATGTCTCACCAGTATCACCCTACTTCTGTGGTGTTCTAATAATTATTAATTACAGTAAATGTTGGTGACTTCTTACAATGGAAGAAACAAGCTATGTAGTGTACTGTTACATCTAAAGTGGGGAGATGTTTGATAGAAGACTTCACAAACAGGATGTGATGTTTGCTTCCTTTCTGAGTCATGCTAAGTGTTCGCCCATTTGGCTGCATTTTTGTACTTTTGAGATGAGTTCCCCTGCAGTTTCTATTAAAGCCTCACAGTGAATCAATGAAAGCCCCACAGTGCAATGCACGCTTCTCACTACTTCATCTGAAAATTCCGAGAAACAGCCAGTGAAGTGAAGGTAAAACAGAAGTAGGGATGCCTGTGGCTTAGGCTACGAGGCTCACACAGACCACCACTCCCCACTCTTTATGTTGCAAATATCTGGTCCTTTACCAGCAAGATGAATGAGCTGAAGTTGTATTTATCATCCTGATCAGCCCCTCAGACCAGCTATATATGATGATAACAGTAGAATAGTGACTTCACTCAAAAATGCTGTGTGAAACAATCAAGCGTTAGCTAACTAGCTACTTAGGAAGCCAGTTGTCTAAAGCTGCTATAGCAACAGACTCTGGCATGTACAGTGTAAACAATGACTGGTTGACAAATTGTAAGTTAATAGTAGAAGAGTTTTTCATTTTTACACTTGGTCATACAATGTGTGGGTTAAATAAGCACAAGAACCCCATAAATTACCTCAGCTTTGTATTTGGATATTGATAATGAATGTCATAATCTTGGGCATGATGTCAACGTCAGGGAAAAGAAACATGGCCTTAATTCCAAGTAGGTTTAAGTAATGCTGGTGTCTTAGGTTTTTTTTTCTGCCATGAAATCAGGTGCAGGAACTTGTGAAATGCAAAATCTTGACAGACCACTCACTCTATAGTATGCTACAAATGGGGATAATTACAATTTTTTGGTATTCTGATAAGGCTGTTTGGAGATACTGTGGCAATGCACAGTCTCAGCACATATTAAAGAGTGCAAACATCACCATAACTTCTTTTGATTCTGTGGACCTATGTTTACATCGAACCACAGCTGTGGAAGAATTTGACGGGCTGAACGTGCATCCTGTGTCATTAATGAAGAACAGCTCACAATCTCCTGAATCACCTTGGGTTAACAGGTCAGACACGGTACATCATGTTTTCTCCTGCAGGATGAAAGAAGATCCAGAGAGAAGGGTCAGGGTACGAGCAACACCCCGTGTCCTTTTACACTGCAGCTGGTTAAGGGTTTTACAGCCTAGAAGAACATTGGAATGTTGTGGCTTGGTTTCATGAAGGACAAAATATTTTACTGGAGCACAGATGCCATTTCTGCCACTCCATGTTTGGAAGATTGGCAGTGTGGGTGTGTTGTTGGTAGGAGGAAGCTGAAGAAAAGGAGGATTCATGCAGGACACTAAACAGAAGTCAGACAAGAAGCTACAACAAGATACAACAGCACCAATAACAAAAACAGGTAGGCAGAAAATGTACTGGAATTTGAAAGCTGAAGAGGGTATTTTAACAAAATTTGGGTCCAAGTGCAAAGTATTTAGGTAATGGAAAAGTAAAACTAATTCAGTCCAGCTCTTTAGTTAACCTGAAGCTGCTGTAACTCTTTGTTGTGGAAGTGAGCCTTATTTATTTTTCTTAGAGCTTAAACCTCTTCGCAACTTCTACTGGCTTTGGGTATTTCCCGGGTTTGATAATGGTACACCTTCCCCATGCTATTGTTTGTCACTCAGCTTGCCTACAAATGTGTTTTAAATAAAATTCCTCTTATAATTCAATCTCCTGTTTATTTTTTAACCACTGAGAAAGGTTATCATAATTGGGGGTTCGTCCAGGATATGATCTAGCCTTTTTGGAGACTGAGTGTTTATTAACTTTCCCCATCCTATTATTTGTCACTTCTATAAATGTGTTTTAAATAAAAATCCTAGGGTATTATCTCATGCAGCTGTGAATGATAAGAAACATTCACAAACATTGTCATTGTTTTGGTTTCATCAGGATTTGTAAAAGGCGGCACAACAGCAAGTAAGTTTTTAATTATTTGTAAGAAAAAGTGGTTGCAGCCATAAAAACTGATGGTGAACTGTTATGCAATCTTTTATAAATGCTAATGAAACCCCAACAATTGCAATGTTCATGAACATTGTGACTGTTGGGGGATTTTTGGATTTGCTAACTTTTCTGATGAATGTTGGCGAAAATCAAACTAGTATTATAGCATAGCGATTTGTACCTTTGGGGTTGCCGTAGCCTGGTCTGGGGGGGGGGGGGGGGGGGGCGGTGTGATGTCAGGCGGGCTGTGGCTGTACATATAAATAGGGGAGTTCCTATTTATGAATAAAAAGAATGTTCCTTCCACATCTTCTCCGATTTGTCATTATTTCAGGACATAAGTATCTCATGGAGTGGCGAATGCTGAGGAATGTTTATGAACACTGCAGTTTTGGGGTTTTGTCAGGGTTCGTAAAAGTTTGCAAGACAGTTTGCACACAGTTTTTAAGGTCCCAAACAGTTTTGTCATAAGGATCTTAAACGGTTCCTAGTGTTCACTACTCACTGAGGAGCTCATTTAGCAGTAGGCTGTACCATCCTAGGTGTGCGACCAAGAGGTCCTTCCTACCTACGGCTGTCAGACTTTATAACCTAACCAGGGCTGCTCATAGGGGTCGTATTGAATGCACAAAACATAACGACCTTGCACAATAAATGGTCCCCTACATTATACAACTAGGACAATATCAGTCATTACATAGGGTGACAGCACGGCTGAGTCAAAGATGAAATGTACTGTATGGGTACATATTCATATTCTGCAGAGTAACTTAACAGACCGTTATACTGTAGATGCCATCTAGCTGCAATGCTCCCGCACTGTGTATATATCTGTGTACATATGTATATTCATTTGTTCTTATTATCTTATCTTATTAATTATTGCTCTGAATGCTGCTGTCCCTGTGCTGCTGCAATGTTGGAGTTTCCCCATTGTGGGACTAATAAAGGCTTATCTTATCTTATCTTAACTTAGCTTACTACTAGGTGAATCAAAAAAGAACGTTAGCGATATGCATTACAACCATTTTCAAATGTGTTACATCCATTTGCAAATGTTTTCAACCATTTGCAACTGTTTGCAGAAAATACATTTGCAAAAAAAATTTGAACATATTCAAAAGGTTTTGGAGACAAGAAAAACTGTCAGCAACCTTCAAATCTGTTGGTGAACTATTTGGCAACCTTTTTTGAACCCTGATGAAACCCAAAAAGCGCAATGCTCATAAACGTTCCTCAGCGTTCGCCGTTCCATAAGATACAGGGCTAACTGTTTAACTCTGTTTTTATACATTTATTCAGTCTATAGTTTATTTTGCGGCTTCAGAACCAGGTTGTAGGATAATTGGAATCTTGTACGGGATATGAATTGGCAGTTTGTAGACTGAATGTATATCTGTAGGATTAGCTGGTGTTTACTGTGTTTAAGAGAAAATTTTCTTTAGTGAGTATTTCAGCTAGGTGGAAGTACTTGTTTATTTTGATTTGTTTTAGTTTATTATGTTTGGTTGGTAAAGCAATTGACTGAATATTTCCTCCATCACCACCCTGCAGTCTAAAATGAAAAACTGGAAGTAATGAGTGAAGAAAACTGTAGATCCATAATTAAGGACAGAATTAAGCCCCTTTATTGTCCTGATGTACTCTGGAACATAGTGGAACAAAACTAACATCACTTCTAAACAATATGATGTCAAACTGGCAATTGGCGCCCTATAAACAACCTTGATGGGAAGTCATTTTGAGTATTTTATTAGTTAAATATACAACTGTATCTCTTAAAAATCTGTGATGTTTCTTGTAAATCTGCAATATTTTTTCCTGATAAATCTGTATGAATTTCATCATTGCTTTGCAAGATATTTTTTTTTTTTGCAATAAATTCATCAGTAAATTGTCAACATTTATAAACATCAACCAGTCTTTTTCTTCATAGGCGTCAATCCCAGCAGACTCCTTTTGTAGCCACAGGGTAAACCTGCTGGCCATCAGATAAAAAGCATGTCAGACAGGGAGCTTTACAATATATTTTATATTGGAATTTACTGGGTATACACAGATTTCTTAGGTAAAGAAAAAAAAAGAGTTACGGTACAGCCAGTCTAAAACAAGCACATCTCACAGTCACAGGGCATCTAACTGATGCTGAACTGTCGGCTTTGTACGCCTCATGTCAGCACGTCACTTCACAGCAGCAGGAATAGTGCTCATTGATGAGGGTGTGTGGGCTGGTCAGCTTTGAGAGCTCAGCCCTGATGTTGGATTTAATCTTAAATGTATTTTCAGTCCTATCACATGAGCTGTTTATGCTATATAATCCATCCAATTAAAGCCATCAGTCAGCTATTTCAGCCATCCAAAGTGAATCTAATACTATTACATAAAGGCTGAAAAAGGTACAAAGAAATGGAATTATGCAAACTGAAAAGTCAGCTGTACTTATTTATGTCAGTTTTCAAAAGAAAATATCAAATTCTTACAGGCTTTGAATATGCAGTATCTTCTTACCATTATAAACAAAAGATTAAACAGTCTGACATCATGCAGCAGCTGTCTTTAGAGAGCTGAAGAGTGGTGGAATTAAAGGTTATGAAACATCAAAGTCTGACACCGGAGACGAGGTCAAGCAGGAGTCTCCATGGACTAGGATGTCTGCAGATGACAAGGTGATCTGTAGTGAGAGTAGGGAGCAAGTGGAAGAAAACCTGGAGAGCTAGAGGTATGCATTGTAGAGGAAAGGAATGAAAGCCAGTCGAAGCAAGACAAAATACATGTGTGTGAATGAGAGAGAGGCAGTTGACATGGTGAAGATGCAAGGGAGTAGAGGTTGTGAAGGTAGATGATATCATGCTGGCCCCTCTGAGGTGTATAAGTGGATTCAATTGCAGAGTGATGTTTAGACATACTTTATTATAAATAAGTGCAGCACGAAGGCTGAAAACAGAACACAAAGCAAGAACGGCAGACAAACTTACTATGTAGGCAAACGCCGAGACAGTGGTGTGGATAAACGTGTTGGAACATGGGTAGAAGTAATGTTTGGAACACAAATGGGTGACAAGTGATGAGAACGCAACAACGAAGGTGAGAAACAGTGGCAATAAATAGAAACAGAGATAATAGCAAACACAAAACAGCCGTGACCAATAATGAAGGCTAAACAAGGACGAGCTGCGCTAAAATGGCAATGAACAAAGGATGCTGTCAAAATTAAAGCCAAACAGAACCCGAGACAGGAACAATAATGCAAACATAACGACCATGATAATAACAAGAAACCAAAGCGAGGAAATGGGCTGTGCTCATGTCAATAATAACTAAGGGCGAACATAAAACAAGGAGAGGACATGGGTGCAGCCCTTTGTCCTGATCCTGGCAGATGAATTTAAATACTTTGGGGTCAGACATCCAAAGCAATGGTCATTGCACAAGAGAGGTGAAGAAGAGAGTGCAGGCAGGGTGGAGTGGGTGGAGAAGAGTGTCAGGGGTGATTTGTGACAGGATAGCAGCAAGAGCAGGGGTGGGCAATAAATTGATTTTCATTAGGGGCCACATAAGAGACCATGACTGTTGTGGAGGGTTGCAGCCAATAAGCTCTCAGTTCTGCTTAATATGAATTTTATCACTTCCTACATTGTGGAACTAATTAAAGTGCAGTTTCTTTTTTCCTCTGTCATAACAAAACTCACATTTGTACAACTGCGGACAATAAACAGGAGCTTCTTGGTCTGAAGAAATTATCACATTTAACCACAGAAGTAAAAATACTGTGACATTGCAAGGGTTCACACAATAAGGAGAGATGACTGACAAAACAGGCTTCATTTATACACACACTCACAGCACAGAACGGAGGGGAGGTCATTTACACAGACCCTCATGAAGCTCATGGTGACACAGACACATGATTTGGCACATGATTTGGCAACGCTATCACAACTGGTCTTATTACACAGTTATAATGGCACACACGAATAACGCTTAGAACACACAGATACAGTATTTGAATCCTCCGCGGCACAAGCATGCTGGAGACTCCTGCCCCCTTATCACAGCCCCAACGTTACACTGTCCCCCCCAGACAGGTTTCTGTCCCCAGAATAATAAAGTCCAACTCAAAAGTCCAACACAAATACATCCAGGTGTCGGAGCGGCCATCATTGTCGGCGACCAGCATGCACAGGCCTGTTATTGTCCATTCGCACCTCGTCCGGGGTATCCGGTCAGACTGAAGCCTCCAGCTCGACCACCCACAGGGCAGATGGCTGGTACGGGGTGAGACGGTCACGGTGAAGCACCATGACCCGGTTCCTTTTCTGCAGTCTCACCCTGTACACTACATCTGACAGTCTCTGTAGGACCACGCATGGTCCCGACCAATGGCTCGCTAGGTTTGGCGACAGTCCCTTTTTGCGCTCCGGGTAGAAAACCAAGACTCAATCCCCTGGTGCAAAGTCCCTCCCCTGGCAGCAGGAGACATATGCCCACTTCTGCCAACTCCCCGACGCTGCCAGGTCCTCCCGAGTCAGTTCGTGCATCGTGTGGAGATGTTCTCTCAAGCAAAACAAATAATCCAACCCTGGTTTGCCCTCCACCTCCGGGGGATGCCGAACACCAAATCCACCGGTGTACGCAGCTTGTGTCCAAACATCAATTCAATTCAGTTCAATTCAGCTTTATTTATAGAGCACCACATCAAAACAAAAGTCATCTCATAGCGCTATCAAATGCAGGGAAAACCCCACAATTTCTGAAAGACCCAGCAATCAGACGATCCCCTGTGAGCAAGCACTTAGCGACAGTGGAGAGGAAAAACTCCCATTTAACAGGAAGAAACCTCTGGCAGAACCAGGCTCAGGGAGGGCCAGTCATCTGCCGCGACTGGCTGGGGGTGAGGGGATAGAGAGGATGAAGAGAACAGACAATTAGACATCAGCGCTGCAGGGGTGCACCGGGTGGATTACTGAGTTGCCGTCTGGTATGCCCACAGAACCAAGGGCAGATGCAGGTCCCAGTCTCGCTGTTGCTGGTCCACTAGGACGGCGAGCTGGGTGGTTAGGGTCCAACTGAAACATTCACCCAGGCCGTCACTCTGTGGATGCAGTGGGGTGGTCCGGGTCTTCCAGATGCCCAGCCACCTGCAGACCTCCCCGAAGACTTCTGCCTCAAAGTTCCGTCCCTGATCGCTGTGCAGCTCCTCCGGTGCGCCGAACCGACAAAACATGTCGTCCACCAGCTTTGATGCTGTGGTGGTGGCGCTCTGATCAGGGACCGCATACACCTCTGGCCATTTGGTGAAATAATCCATTGCGACCAGCACATAGCGGTTCCCCCGATCTGTGGTCGGGAAAGGGCCCAGAATGTCCACTCCTACCCGCTCCATGGGTTCTCCCACCCGATATTGCTGCAAGGGGATGTGGGATTGTTGAGTCGGCCCTTTCTGAGCTGTGCAGGTATCGCAGTGGTGGACATCGAGCTCGACGTCCTGGCAACATCTCGGCCAGTAGAACCGGGCCCGAAGACGCTACAGAGTCTTCATCGCCCCAAAGTGGCCTGTCTCCACTGACCCATAGACCAACTGGAGCACGTTGGGACAGAGCCACCGGGGAACCAGCAGCTGCCAGACGTGGCGCTGCCAGCTAGAGCCTACCACTGCCGATACACAGCACCCTTGTGACAGTGGAGATTGGCCCACTGGGAATGTAGGGCCTTGGTCTCTGGGTCCAGCTCAAACACAGCCTCCCATGTAGGCTGCTGGACTGCGTCCGACCACTGCCGAACCCGGGAGATGATTGGATCTCTATCCTTCTCGCTCTGCAGCTGCTGTGCACTGAGGGCCTCTGTGACATCATTGCTGGGGAGAGCTGACTGACTATCCAAGGAGGAGCTGTGCACCGCTGTGTTGTTCCTGCTCACAGAGGTCCGGAAAGCAGCAGCCCATGGAACTGCTTGGTCTCGATCCTCTGCCCGCTGGCAGTGCCAACAGTCCTCCACAGCACAGGGACGCCGAGACATCACGTCAGCATTGGCATGGAGGCAGCCTGCTCGATGCACAATCTGAAAATCATAATCCTGCAGTGCCTCCAGCCATCTCGCCAACTGTTCATCCAGCTCTTTAAAATTCAGTAGCCAGGTCAGGGAAGCATGATCCGTCCTGAGCTGAATCCTCCCCCCTCCCGTACACATAGGGGTGAAAATGGCAAAGTCCCTGGATGACAGCCAACAGCTCTCGGCAAGTAACACAATAATTCCTTTCGGCTCTGCTGAGAGCGCGGCTGAAAAAAGCAACTGCCTGCTCTCCGTGTTCTCCCTCCTGGGATAACACTGCCCCGATGCCCTGGTTGCTGGCATCCATGTCCACGATGAAAGGGTGGTTTGGGTCGTGATACTGCAGCACGGTGGCTCCGATGAGCACCGAGGGAAGCCGGGAAAAGGCAGCAGCACAGTCCTCACTCCACTCAAACGCGCGGCCGTTCTGCGTCAGCTGATGCAGCGGGCTGGCGAAGGTGGCGAAATCCTTCACAAACCTCCTATAATAGGAGGCCAGCCCAAGAAAATGCCGTAACTCTCCCATGTCCCGCAGCACCAGCCAGTTTTTCACTGCCGCCACTTTCTCCCGATCTGTGGCGACTCCTGCTGTGCTGACGATGTGGCCCAGAAAGGTGAGTTCTCACCGAAATGAGTTGCATTTCCGCGGGTGCAGCTGCAGCCTGACCCGTCAGATGGTGCCTAATATTTCCTGGAGGTTGGACAGGGCACCATCAGAGTCAGCTGTGTGAACCAGCAGGTCATCCAGATAAACAATGCAGCGGCTCCGGGGCACGTGAGCCAACACTCGTTCCATCAGATGTTCAAAGGTGGCCGGGGTGTTGCAACGTCCAAACGGCATCACCTTGAACTGCCACAGTCCCTGCCCGATGGAGAAGGCTGTTTTCTGACGGGCCTCCGGTGACAGCTCTACCTGCCAATAGCCGCTGCGGAGGTCCAGCAAGCTGAACCAGCTGGAGCCGGTGATGTAATCCAGCGCGTCATCGATGCAGGGCAGAGGGTAGAAATCCTTGCGGGTGACGTCATTCAGGAGCCAGTAATCCACACAGAACCACCACAAACCGTCCTTCTTCTTAACCAGAACCACCAGCACCACCCAGGGGCTGCTGGAGGGCTCAATAACATCTGCCTTCAGCATTTCCCGTATTTTTTGTTCTGCCGCCACCAGCCTTGAAAAAGGCAGACGGCAGGGGTGGAGCCGGATCGGTCTGGTCTCCCCAGTGTCAATCTGGTGCTGCACAAAGCTGGTTTGGGTGTACTCCTCATCCTTGGCAACAAAGACGTCAGTGTAGCAGTCCAACAGCTCCCGCAGCTGGCGTCTCTGTCCTGATTCTAGTCCGCTGCAGCTCTGCTGGAACAATTCCTAGAACCGCCTGCTGTGTTTCTGCTGACACACTGACCTGCTCCGCTGTCACCCCCCCTTGCTGTCTCTGTCGGCGATTGCGCTCCCTCTGCTCATGTTGGTGGCACTGCTGTGTTCAGTTCTGGCGACGACCCGCGCGATTCGGTCTGTTCTAGCGGCCCCACGACCACACAGGCCCCCGGGTCCCTCTTCTGGGTCCCGCTGCAGAGCGTGATGGTCCCAGCCCTCAGCAGGAAAGATGATTTGGCGGTGTCAATTGTTGCACCCCATGCCGCAAGAAGATTGAGTCCAATAATGCAGGGATCTTGAATGTCAGCCAGCCAGAACAGGTGGCTTGTATTCTGGCCGGCCACCCCCACCACAAGAACTCTCTGCCCTCCCAGTCTGGCACGCTCACTGGTGGCCGTGGTGATGCAGCGCCCAGTGGGTTCCCACCCCTGTGGTTCTGCCTCATCCGTACCGGGAAGCACTCCGGGTCGGACCAGGGAGATGGTAGAACCGGTGTTGATCAAGGCCCAGATTGGCGTGCTGTCCAAGTTGCATTGTAGGTACATCCCTAGCAAGTGTACAATTTGGCCCAAACGTGGTGACAGTTCATTGGGGAAAATGTCTGTGGGAGGCGGCAGGTCCCCGTCCATACCACCTCGCTCTAGTTTAAAGCCGGCGAGGGGGCGGTTTCTCACGGGGTGGGTGCCAGGCAGGTACCACACGATGTGTCCTGGCTCCCTGTAGCGGAACCACCCTTCCTTGTGCCGCCGTTGTCGTCTTCTCACTGGCCGTGCTGCTGTGGTCCGGTGCAGTTCTTCCTCCTCCTCCTTGCTGTCAGCTGTGGCCTGGAAAGCTCTCTGTCTTGGTGATGACACATCAGCTGCATAATCCATCAACGGTCCCACCTGCTCCGCTTCTGCCACAGCCATCTCCCAGCTGCTCGGGGCGTGAATCCGGGTATGGTCCTGGAGCCGGGCCGAGCGGAGCCCCCGGATGAAGTACTGGAGGGCAAGCTTCTTCACCGCCCCCGGCTCAAAGTCCGGGTAGCCACGCTGCGTCAGTAGCCGTATGTCCGCTGCGTAGGCTCCCAGGCTCTCTTGGCTGCCTCACCGGCAGTTGGCCAGCTGTTCCTGATCGTGCTCAGCATTGGCCGCTCTCTCAAACCACCTCCGGAGCACTCCTTGTAGCGCTGGCCAGCTGCGACATTCCTCAGGCCAGAGGTCAGACAGCGTGCAGAGAGCCCCACCCTCCAGGGCCAACACGACCTGCACGGCGGTCTCTTCGGGTGTCCAGCCATTCAGCGCAGCAGCCAGCTCGACCTGGACCAGATAGTCGTCCAGCAGGGTTTCACCGCCAAAGCGGGGGAGTTTGGCCCATTGGCGGATTGGTGGGACAGTCGCCTCTTGGTCGATTGCCGCCCCTGGTCTCAGTGGAATCACCGGCCCATCCTGCCCTGAAAAGGGCGGGAAGCGGGGCCGGTTTGCTCTGCTTGGCCCGCTCTGCCTTGAGAAAGGCAGAAGGCGGGGTATGCTGACCCCGTCAGGTTCGCTGTTCCATTCATCCTGGCGAGCAGCTCCGGGGGTCGGTGTGTCGGCTCTGTTGTCCATCTCCAGCTGAGCGATGAGCCGCTAGAGCTGCCAAGTCTCCGTCCTAATTCTGGCTTTCATCTTCTCCATGATTCCACTTCTGACACCAGTGTGACGTTGCAAGGGTTCACACAATAAGGAGAGACGACTTTGATGGAACAGGCTTTATTTATACACACACTCACAACACAGAACGGAGGGGAGGTCATTTACACAGACCCTCATGAAGCTTATGGTGACACAGACACATGATTTGGCACATATAGAGAAACAACGCTATCACAGCTGGTCTTATTACACAGTTATAATGGCACACACAAGTAACGCTTAGAACACACAGATACAGTCTTTGAATCCTCCGCGGTGCAAGCACCCCGGGAGACTCCCACCACCTGATCACAGCCCCGACGTTACAATACTAAAGTTTCCCACACATTTTTCTGAGAGTTGTGGGGATAGAAGCACAGACTAAATTAATGTCTAATCACCACTGGTGGGAACAGTGATCTGATGGCCGCAGGAACTGGTGTGGGTTGCAGGTGCATGCTAGAGCAGTGGCTGTGACTACTCAGCTGTCACCTTCAAAATAAAAGCAATGTGGTTGCGTGGAGTGCATTGATTTATTATGTTTAATTCAAAATTTCCCACTTACTTAGCAGGGCTGGTCAGGACCAGGCAAAGGGTCAGATGTGGCTCATGGGTCATACAATTCCCAGGTCTGAGCTAGAGTGAACGGAAAGATGTATAAGACAGTAATGACACCTGCTATAATGTATGGTTTGGAGACAGTGGCACTGACAATAAGACAGGGGTCAGCGCTAGAGGTGGCAGAACTGAAAATGCTAAGATATAGTGAAGGAGGACATGGAGATGGTCGGTGTGACAGAAGAGGATACTATCACAATGGGTGCTCCTGTGGAGTACAGGATATACAGGGGTGTGAAAAAGTGTTTGCCCCCTTCCTGATTTCTCATTTTTTTGTATGTTTATCACACTTAGATGTCTCAGGTCATCAAACTGATTTAAGTATTAGACAAAGATAGCACAAGTAAACACAAAATGTAGTTTTTAAATGAAGGTGTTTATTATTAAGGGTAAAAAAAAAAAAATCCAACATCCTACATGGACCTGTGTGAAAAAGTCCCCCCCCCCCCCGCCATTAAAACATAAATTAACTGTGGTTTATCACATCTTTGGAAAGCTGAGTTCAGTTTCTCTAGCCACACCCAGGCCTGATTACTCCCACACCTGTTCTCATTCAAGATATCACTTAAATAGGACCTGCCTGACAAAGTGAAGTACACCAAAAGATCCTTAAAAGCTAGACATCATGCTGCAATCCAAAGAAATTCAGGAACAAATAAGAAACAAAGTAAGTGAGATCTATCAGTCTGGAAAAGGTTATAAAGCCATTTCCAAAGCTTTGGGACTCCAGCAAACCACAGTGAGCGCAATTATCTACAAATGGTGAAAACATGGAACAGTGGTGAACCTTCCCAGGAGTGGCCGGCTGACCAAAATTACCCCAAGAGCGCAACGACAACTCATCCCAGAGGTCACAAAAGACCCCACAACAACATCCAAAGAACTGCAGGCCTCACTTGCCTGGTTAAGGTTTGTTAAGGTCAGTATTCATGACTCCACCATAAGAAAGAGACTGGGCAAAAATGGCCTGCATGGCAGAGTTCCAAGACGAAAAACACTGCTGAACAAAAAGAACATAAAGGCTCATCTCAGTTTTGCCAGAAAACATCTTGATGATCCCCAAGACGTTTGGGAAAATATTCTGTGGACTGACGAGACAAAAGTTGAACTTTTTGGAAGGTGTGTGTCCCATTACATCCGGTGTAAAAGTAACACATCATTTCAGAAGAGGAACATCATACCAACAGTAAAATATGGTGGTGGTAGTGTGATGGTCTGGGGCTGTTTTGCTGCTTCAGGACCTGGAAGATTTACTGTGGTAAATCGTCGGCCTCCGTCGGTCTATGATGACTTACTGTGGTAAATGAAACCATGAATTCTGCTGTCTACCAAAAAATCCTGAAAGAGAATATCCGGCCATCTGTTTGTGACCTCAAGCTGAACTGCACTTGGGTTGTGCAGCAGGACAATGATCCAAAACACACCAGCAAGTCTACCTCTGAATGGCTTAAGAAAAACAAAATGAAGACTTTGGAGTGGCCTAGTCAAAGTCCTAAACTGAATCCGATTAAGATGCTGTGGCATGACCTTAAAAAGGTGGTTCATGCTCGAAAACCCTCCAATGTGGCTGAATTACAACAATTCTGCAAAGATGAGTTGGCCAAAATTCCTCTACAGCACTGTAAAAGACTCATTGCCAGTTATCACAAATGCTTGATTGCAGTTGTTGCTGCTAAGGGTGCCCCAACCAGTTATTAGGTTTAGGGGGCAATCATTTTTTCACACAGAGCCCTGTAGGTTTGGATTTTTTCCCCTTAATAATAAACACCTTCATTTAAAAGCTGTATTTTGTGTTTACTTGTGTTATCTTTGTCTAATATTTTTTTTTTTTTTTTAATATTTTGTTTGATGATCTGAATTGAAAGGAGTCAGTTGAGGTGGTATGGGCATCTGATTAGGATGCCTCCTGGACGCCTCCCACTTGAGGTGTTTCAGGCACGTCCCACTGGGAAGAGACCCCGGGGCAGACCCAGGACTCGGTGGAGAGACTATGTCTCCCAGCTGGTCTGGGAACGCCTTGGTATCCCCTCTGAAGAGCTGGAGCAGGTGGCTGGGGAGAGGGAAGTCTGGGCTTCTCTGCTTGAACTGCTGCCTCCGCGACCCGGACCTCCGGAAAAGCGGTAGAAGATGGATGGATGGATGGATGGATGATGATCTGAAACATTCAAGTGTGACAAACATAAAAAATGAGAAATCAGGAAGGGGGCAAACACTTTTTCACACCCCTGTAGGTCCCAAACACAAGATTTAAAGTTTGCAATGATTTATTGAAGAAACACAAAAACCTCAGCTTGTGGGCTGAAAACAAAGGCAAACGCTGGGCAGGAAAAACCACAGGCTTGGAAAGGCTAAGGCAAAACGGGACTGAAGCGTGTGTGAAATGTCGATAAGGTGGAAGGACGCCGCACTCATGTAAGGGGTAAGACCATATAAGACCAAACCCAATCAAGCCGAAACGCAAACAGCCATGGGCAATTAACAACCAAGGATAACACAAGGAAAATTAGAAATAAAACATGACACATAAACTTGAACCCAAGACCCAAATAAAGGCAAACATGACTATGCCAAAGACAACAGAGAACTAAGGCAAGGATACGAGAATATAACCATGACTATGATGATAACAATACTAATAAACAGGACTAAGAAGATAATCATAACAAACAGAGAAATATATGATAAAATCTATGGAACATAAATAAGGACACGATAATGAAAATAAACACAATGACCAAACTAAAGCTGAGGCAGGGAAAACACAGAACCGAGATAATCATAATGCACAAGAACACAGAAGACAAAAATTCATACAATAATAAACTCAAAGCGAGGACGTGGGCTGGGCCCATGTCCTGGTGACCAGGAGAAATGAACTAGAACCTAAAGTGAGGGCATGCGACCAACCCACCTCCTGACAGAGTCAGGGGTCAGATGGAGGCAGATCATCCGCTATGGGCCAAAGAGGAAGAAGTGTCAATCCAAGTTTACATAGCAAGTCTTATAATACAAAGAGTATGTCTATGGTTCAAGTTCCTGCCTTTCAATAAGTAGCATGGCACTCTTCACACGCCTGGCAGCAGTTGGTGAGCAAGGAGTGTTGGAGTCTCTTAAGTGAGTGACAGCAGTCCTGTATGCTGTCAGGAGTGAGCCACCCTCAGTGCTGATTTACAGTCGATGGGAGATAGCTGACCCAGTCGACATGATCTGTTTCTCTGAGAGGGAGGAGGAGAAGGAGGAACGGGAGCAGACGTCTGCCTGGGAATAACTTACACACTCCTTCACATTATTGGCTATAAAAAGCAAAGCCTCCTGTCACCTCATTGGCTCCTCAACCAAAATATATAAACAAATGGGTATATCTGAACACGTGAAATGCCGAACCTTTAATGTTTAACCTATGTTGCTACGATATAAAATATACTGTATATGATGAAGGCAGAAGAGGTGATGAAGAGGTGAATTAGGAAATATCACAGAAGGTGACAAGCCCCCCCTCAGTGAGTGGCACGTCTGCTATTTGTGGAAACAGGATGAAGGGTGAGGGTTTACGTTGCATGATGGTACTGTACAGAGGTACTGGTGCTGCACCAATGAATCTACATGCCATCGCATTTCCTGCTGCAAACCAAAAACTTGTGCACATGCTGTTGAAAGGTCAGTCGCTTCTGGAAAAGTTCTGTTTTACTAACTTTGCCAATATTTACCAGCTCCATCAAGTCATATTTCAAGATTATTAAAATGCAGCATCAGGGTTTAGTGTTTATCTACTGTGCTTGGACAATGGCTGCAAAAATTATTCAATCTATTAAAAGCTGCATTTATACACATTTAAAGTTGGGTCTGATCCTTCATTTTCCCAATATGGACTGTTAATAATGAATCTCTCATACACACTACTGCACCTACGGACATTTTGTATATTATAGTTAGTTATTCTTTTTGTTTTCCCCAAGTATGTCTCAGGGATGTGTGAATGGATGGGGGGGTGGGGGTGGGGGGGAGCTATGTGGGAATGTGTCTTAATCATGCTGCTTCTTATATGGATGCCGAGAGAAACGCAATTTCATCTTGCTGCACTACAGTTGTATGTACAGCAATATGACAATAAAGTTTGATTTGATTTGATTTGATTTGATTTGATAATAGCGAGCCGTGTCATTTTCAAACCTTTAAAACTCCCAAAAGGCATAAAACAAACCAATTGGTTGGCTTTTATGGTGTAACACTGTGCAGACTTTGAAAAAGAGGTTTTAGTGTTTGGAGGTTATACAGAATTGTAAAGGTCATACAGTTCTGTCAGTGACCAACTGTGACTTTTAAGATTTTTTTTTCTATGTCAAGGGCCTTCTTTGGCATAGCAACAGTCCCTGCTGAGGGGCACTATGCTGCCTGGAAGCACCAAGGAAAGCATGTACTTCACACATGAACCTCTGTCCACCCTTAGAGCAATGTCCTCCGGAAAATTCTTCCACAGGTGGATGGTAGCGGGAAGAAAAGTACTCTTATGTCCTGATGTATTAGACAGGGGTTCTTCAAGGGCTGCACTGTGGTGACTTGTGTTCTGCCAAGTTGTACGTCTCACCACTGGTGGTGGGGGCAGCATGCTGTTCAGCATGGCAGGTGTCTCCTTATAGCACATCCCGTGAAGCAGAGTCAAGGCACCCACCTTACAACAGTGGTCTAGAGGTTGAATACCTTTTTTATGGCAACCTAGAGGGAGGTCAATTATCTTGATTGCTCTTTTTTTTTGGATAGCATCAAGTTGAGCAAGGCATGTTGGTGATCCACCAAACCAAACTGAAGAAGCATATTCCATTGTGGCTCTCTGTGGAGGGTCCAGGTACCTAGCTACTTTTCTCAGAAGGCCCAGGCTTTTACCTTCCTCAGTAGCCATCTTGGTAATAAGATGGGACCAAGAAAGTTCTTTCCAGATTGTAATCCCAAGCAATTCCCCTTTGTCCACCTGTGTTAGGTTGGAATTAATAAAGGATTGTCGTTGCTCCTCATCAAATATTTCTGCCTCCTAAAAATCTAGATAAAACATTGATTAGATGAACAAAATAAAAATTTTATTCCATCTTGCCTGTCCAGATACCATCACCGAGACAAAGGTTAAAGAGGAGGCTACAAAGCATCGTCGCTTCAGTACTATGGGCAGAAATGACAATGGCTGTAATCACTGGAGAGGTAATAAATATTTCTACTGTTGGTCAAAGGTGAGTAGAAGAGACAGAATATGTGTTCAAGTCAAAGTAGCATTACCTTATAATAGAAACGGATTACTCAGGTATAATTATGAGTAGTGTAGTCTTATTAGTACAATCCGGCCCTGGCAATGAATCACCGAATCAGCCTCAAGTCCTTCAGTGGATTCATTCATCTAGACTTATCTGCCACCTGGGTTATCGATGAACTCGAGCTTTCTTACTTCTGCATTTTTGGTGGTTTTCTATGGAAGCAGACACCCGATCTTTTGTCTCAGCCTTTACTACTTGCACTCAATGTCATGAATCGCCCCTTGGGGCAGAGAGGAGAAACCCACTTGCTGGGCTGCAGTTTGTGAGGTTTATTGAAAACAACAAAACACAATGTCCAAAAACAGTGCTCTAACACAAAATTCAAATAAGCAAGCAAACTTACAGATTAGTGCACCAGAACAAGGGCTGGATTCTGGTGGAGATGAGGGGAGAGAACTCAAGATTCCGGAAAAGAGAAATGAAAATTGCAGCCCTTAAATAGTATCCGAAACAATTAAACACAAATAGAAACCGGTATGAATCACATGAGCGGGCTGAGGAGAAAATGACAATCAGTTGTGAGTCATGAGGAGAGGTAACGGGGTTGACAGTTTGACAGGAGCACCGCCCACCACCTGGCAGTGCCTCTGACAACAGCAACCCCCGAGAGAGAAAGAAAAAGAAGACATTGGCAAAAAAATAAAGTGGAGACAAGTAAACCTAAGCATATAAATAACAAACCTACACTGAACAAAAACAGGAAAATAAATCATACAAAGCAACAATACTGAATACGTGAAAACAAACTAGAAATAGCATCACAGACAAAGAACTCCAGAATACATTATACAAATAAGGAAAAACAAAAAGCAAAGAAACAGAGCATGGTGAAATCCCCCTGTGCACAGATCGTGACAGAGCCCCCCCCCCCCCCCCCAGGGGTGGATACCAGACACACCGGGCAACATCCAAAGAAAATCATGGGCCCACCCACACTAAGAACCCACTCCACCAAAAGACAAGAAAACAACCCCACCCCGGGCGGGAGGAGGGGGACCCAGGCACAGAGGGACCGAAACAAATCAGAGAAAATAACAAGAACTCCTATGACTCACACCTCAACAAAACCCAGGCTAGGGGAAAACAAAAAATAAAATCCTCCCTCAGGATCCACACCAGGCAAAACCAGGGACCTAGGCCCCCTGGACCAAGGAGTCAGACTGTTCCGGTGGCCAGCCGAAGTCCCAGACCTGGCAGACGGCGAGGTGGTAAGAGTCGGGTAGCCTGTCGGAGAATATGGACCACACAACCCAACGGCACAGTCTATCAGGCAGTCGACCAAAGTTTTTTAGCCACCTAAACAGAAGGGATGGCCCCGGAGGTGGTTCCCCCACGTGGAGGCCCAATGAAAAAAAGGACAGCGAAGTAGGGAGAATCACAACGATGTCGGGCAGAGGGGGGGGGGGGGGGAACCACAACAATGTCAGGCAGAGGAGGGGGAGCCACGACGAGGCCTGGCAGAGGAGGGGAAACACGACAATGCCTGACAGAGGAGGGGGGACCACGACGGTGCCTGGCAGAGGAGGGGGCACCATGACGGCGCCTGGCAGAGGAGGAGGGACCACGATGGCACCTGGCAGAGGACGGGAAACTACGACGGCCTCGGGCAGAGGAGAGGGAACCATGATAGCCTCGGGCAGAGGAGAGGGAACCACGACGGCCTCAAGCAGAGGAGAGGGGACCACGATGCTTTCAGACCGCTCTGCCACACTCACGGTGGTCCCGGACTGGGAATGTTCTGGCCTACTTCAACCCCTGCTCATTCCCACTCGTCCTCAGTCTCATATAGATGTTGTTACCGGCTCGACACCCTCTCATTGGTGAAACTGTCCTCCTTACAAAAAACGTTACCTGCTTCCATGGGTGGTATGTCTACAATACAATGCCAAATGCCATTTTGGATGTCCCATTTTTTATACACTCAGGAGCATGAGTTAGCTGTATCATCAGTCCAGGCCTATTTACGTGGCAGTTTCTAGGTGTAGCAGAAGGTTTGGGCTACAGTCCTCCTTCCGTATTCGTCCCTCCTTTCAAGTTTCAGTGATTAAGCCTGTGGCCGCTACATTACGTCTTTCCTGCCCTCCCCCGCTCCACCTCAGACAGTCATCCAGCTTTTACTCTCTGGCATTTTCTTGGGGTCCATCGTCAGGGTCGTGGCCTCCAGTTCCTTGTGATTCAGGAGGGGTAGTGTGCTGAGGAACAGTCCCAAGTTCCCCACTGTCAAATTTTGGACCCTTCAATTCACTTATTCAGGATTGGTGAAGTTACTTGAGTACATGTAACTTGTTTACCACCTGCGTTTATTGGTGGTTTATCTTCATGTGAATAATTTCCTTAAATCTAACATCTCTGTTTTCCGATAGATGGCAATGACCCTGAAACAAAACCCCATACCAAGACTGAAAGTTTAAACCTGTGGACTACCCAAACCTCCCTGGAGTTCTATAAGTTGGTAAGACAAGGTCAAATTCTACAAGCTGCACAAGGGTCTACAGGAGAAAAAATATGCATTTGATGTAGAAATCTGTTCAACTGCAAAAAACATTCAAGACACAATAGACCCTGCTTATAGATTACCAAAACACAGAAATGAAAATAATACTTTTACATAATGAATTCGGCTTTATTAAACTGTGCAGTCTTACCTGATACAGTAAGTTAATTTTTATAGGGAGGTAAGGAGAGATTTGGTGCAATATTGTGCTGCACTGGACATTTCCAATTGCATTTATGTAGAGGTCGGTAGGGTAGCAAGATATGTACTCAAGTTAAAGCCAAGATTTTCTTGCTCTTTGAAATTGTTTCCAAGTTCATTTCACTGTCCTGTTTAGATTAGATTCCATGTCAGGGGAATGAAAGTATTTTTTTTTCCACTAACCCATAGCCTGGTGACTCTACGCCTTATCTTGGACCTGTCATCAGTGGTGATGGAGTAAAGAAGAGTCTGAGCTGTGAGGATGATGAAGAAGGTCACCTGGTTTACCAAACCGGCCTTGTAATGAAAGAAAGATGTACTTAATATTTAATTTTTTATGTTTATTATCATATAGCTTTCACTCTTGCAGAACTATCAACTACCCATTTTGTTGATGTAACTGGAAGTTAAGTTTAAATGCCCATGCAAAATAAATGTTTTGCAATTAACTGACTTCTATAAAAACTAAGTGAAATGGAAGAAAATGCATAATTTTGGTTTAAGCATACAGCGCATCCAGAAAGTATTCATGGTGCTTTACTTTTTCCACATTTTGTTATGATACAGCCTTATTCCAAAAGGGATTGTATTCATTTTTTTCCTCAAAATTCTACACACAATACCCCATAATGACAATGTGAAAAAACAGTTTTTGAAATTTTTGCAAATTTATTAAAAATAAAAAAAATTAAGATATCACATGTACATAAGTATTCACAGCCTTTGCTCAATACTTTGTTGATGCACCTTTGGTAGCAATTACAGCCTCAAGTCTTTTTGAATATGATGCCACAAGCTTGGTACACCTATCTTTAGGCAGTTTCGCCCATTCCTTTTTGCAGCACCTCTCAGGCTCCATCAGGTTGCATGGGAAGTGTCGGTGCACAGCCATTTTCAGATCTCTCCAGAGACGTTTAATTGGCTCCAAGTCTGGGCTCTGGCTGGGCCACTCAAGGACATTCACAGAGTTGTCCTGAAGCCACTCCTTTGATATCTTGGCTGTGTGCTTAGGGTCGTTGTCCTGCTGAAAGATAAACCATCGCCCCTGTCTGAGGTCAAGAGCGCTCTAGAGCAGGTTTTCATCCAGGATGTCTCTGTACATTGCTGCATTCATCTTTCCCTCTATCCTGACTAGTCTCCCAGTTCCTGCAACTGAAAAGCATCCCCACAGCATGATGCTGCCACCACCATTGGCGTGGTTATGAACAGTGCCTGGTTTCCTCCAAACATGATGCCTGGCATTCACACCAAAGAGTTCAATCTTTGTCTCATCAGACCAGAGAATTTTGTTTCTCATGGTCTGAGAGTCCTTCAGATGCCTTTTGACAAACTCCAGGTGGGCTGCCATGTGCCTTTTATTAAGGAACGGCTTCCATCTGGCCACTCTACCATACAGGCCTGATTGGTGGATTGCTGCAGAGATGGTTGTCCTTCTGGAAGGTTCTCCTGTCTTCACAGAGCAACGCTGGAGCGCTGACAGAGTGACCATCGGGTTCTTGGCCACGTCCCTGAATAAGGCCCTTCTCCCCGATTGCTCAGTTTAGACGGCTGGCCAGCTCTAAGAAGAGTCCCGGTGGTTCCAAACTTCTTCCATTTATGGATGATAGATGCCACTGTGCTCACTGGGACCTTCAAAGCAGCAGAAATTTTTCTGTACCTTTCCCCAGGATTTGCACCTCGAGACAATCCTGTCTCAGAGGTCTGCAGACAATTCCTGTGACTTCATGCTTGGTTTGTTCTGTGGGACCTTATATAGACAGGTGTGTGCCTTTCCAAATCATGTCCAATCAACTGAATATACCACAGGTGGACTCCAATTAAGCTGTAGAAACATCTCAAGGATGATCAGTGGAAACAGGATGCACCTAAGCTCAATTTTGAGCTTCATGGCAAAGGCTATGAATACTTATGTACATGTGATTTCTTAGTTTTTTATTTTTAATAAATTTGCAAAAATCTCAAAAAAAAAAAAACTTTTTCACATTGTCATTATGGGGTATTGTGTGTCGAGTTTTGAGGAAAAAAATTAATTTAATCCCTTTTGGAATAAGGCTGTAACATAACAAAATGTGGAAAAAGTGAAGCGCTGTGAATACTTTCCAGATGCACTGTATTTCAGTCATTTGTCTTGCAGTGCTTTTAACTTAAGATACTGATGCTTATTGTGCAGATGAGGAAATAATTTCTGTCTGTCTTTGTCAGATGAGGTGGTTTCTACTCTTGGAGAGGGAGCATTTGCAAAAGTGGTGGAGTGCATTGACAGAGAGAAGTAAGGATACACGCTGACCAATAACTGACTTTTTATGTTATCCCATCTGCTTGTAGCTGTGACCTATTATTTTCAAGTTTTTGAAGCAGCCCCAGGCTTCAAAAACAAACAAACAAAAAGATTTCTTAGAAACCACAAGAGATACAAAATTAGTTTTAGACATTGACACCCAAATTTAATGTCCTATATAGTAAATTACTAATCATAAATTCCCTACATACAACCAGTTCTCCACATACATAGATTTTTTCAATTCTTTCCATCAATAAACGCACACTGTTTTAAATTATGCCTGTGGTCACTACATCAAATGTAGCTTAGTCTCTCCATTCATATACACAGCAGAGCCTGAAGATGTATTCAGACCAAACACAAAGCAATTTTTTGTGTAGTGTGATTACATGTTAACTCAAAGCAATCACATGAATACACGCTGTGCAATAGCTAATCAGCCTTGAGAGTCCGCTGTCACTGGACTAAAAGTATCAACACGGTAGAGTAAACTGAAAATGAGACTGCCACTCACCTGGAGACAGATGGACCAGCAGCTCTGCAGCTGAAACAGAGTGTCGGGAGTTTATCCACTCATGTACTTCTGCTACGGATGTGCTAACGAAGGGCCAGTAGGCTAGCACTGTAAACAAACAACTGTCATTCAGCTGCAGTTTCTGGCAGAGGCAGTGATATTTTCCCAGCTGTGTGCCAAAAGTACAGCTGTAGAAGTTATGAAGGCAACCCCGCCCCTCTGCAACCACAAATTAATGATGTAACGTTTGCAGAGGATTTGTTTTTATGGGTAAATGTACTGAAGCTCTTACCGGAACTGTACTGGAAGCCAGCGATCACCAGCTGAATCACCTGCCTGAGCAGTGAATGATAACTGCCTGCTCCTTTCAGCCGACTCTCAGTTCAGTGAGTGGGAGGCAGTTTGCACTCCAGTACAGCACTAGTGGTTCAGTGTACAAATATTTCGGATGGATCTTTTTAGCTAACAAACTAGAAGTGGCTCAATACGTTTTAGTGAACTGTAGATCCCATCACGAGTGTGATTGCATGAATCTTTGCATTGACTTTTACATGTAGTAGTGGCAGATGAAAAATTTGTGTTTGGTCTGAATGAAATTTAGAATGCTTTCACACCTAACCCATTTGGTTCAGACTTTTGGACTTTTCAGTTTGATTTGGACCAAAATTTTAGGTGTGAAACCTCCATTGAATGACAGTCCAGACTAAAGAAATAAAATTTGGTCCCAGAAGAATAGATAATTAGAAAAGCACTCGGAGAGCACATACCTCTGCCAAGGCTTCTTTCATCTCTCATGGATCACCTCCAAAATGTAATTTCATCCAAATATCATCCAGTAGTTTTTGGGTAATCCTGCTGCACAAATACAAACAAAGCCCTTGGTGGAGGTATGCACTCTCAAACCATCACCAAAATCTAATCATCTGTTCCCTGTGCCATTACACACCTTTGCTGAAAATTTCATCAAATGGCACTAAGATTTATTTGATTGTGTGAATATTAATTACAGAATACCTAAATATTGAAAATGAATGGGACATCCAGTATCAGCGACTGTTTCAGATCAGTTATTTGTGTGATCTTTTATCACTTATATTCAAGATAATAGTGTATCTTGCACTTGGGGGAATGGGAGGTGTTCAGTCATCATTATAATTATTTTAGTTTATATCACTGTTCAGTGATGGAGTTCAGTGTAATATTGAATTTCTTCTGTGTATCGTCAATAAACTCATGCAGTACTGTAACAGGACACGTTTACACATATTTGAGACCCATTGTAGTGCATCATGTTATATTTTAGCAATATTTTGTCATTAAAAGGTTTTTTAAAACTGTTATCAATCGAATTAACTACAAAACACCCAACATTATTATACACAGCAGATGGATCCGTTTGACTGTAACTGTTGCATCAGTGTTGCCCATTTGTCAGTAAATATTTAACTAAAAATGGTTTATTTCATTATTTGGGTGTTCTGCTCCACAATCATGGTGGTATTATCATTAAGTTTTTAATTTTTAGATACTCATGCGGGAGGGGGCACTCGCGGTCCTGCAAAGTACAGTGGTACCACACGAGTGAAGCAGAAGCAGGGACTCCTGTCTACCACTGCCTGGGCAGGCCTGGCGTGCCTCCCTGCAAAGGACCATGGTCTGCCCGGTCAGCCCGCTGCTTCTCCCGGCATGTTCTGTGTTGGATACACCGGTGTTCTTTGTCAGACCTGGGTCCCCACTAACGCTCCGCCCAGTCTGTTCGCACGCCTCATGTTCTCCACATATACCGAATTATCCTTTAGACCTATGCAATCACGGCAACTTTATGGTATAATTTTTTAAGCATTAAATCTTCTAGTCAAATTTGTGGCTTTTTGCTTCCTTGTTTTGCTCACGGTGTGTTGTGGTTACTGATGCCGTAATGTTGCATATTATCCAATCAGTTCGGAGTCAGTGCAAAACCCCACCCTCACCTCTAGAAGCCAGAGCATGAGGAGAGAGCGATGAATAAACTTTTATTAATAAAAATTCCATATTTTGACTGAACAACTCCATACTCAGGGATGCACACCCTCGAAGCCTCAGCAAAACTTATATAAAATCTTAGGTCAGTCTGACGAATGGTTCAAGAGATATGCATGGGACAGACAGACAGACAGACAGACAAAGATTCTGTGCATTTATAGATAGATAGGCCATAGGTGTCACTAGAAACAGACCCCCCCCCCGCCCCCGGCCACAGGGTTAAGATGACATTTTAAGAGTTTAGTAATTAAATTCTTATGAGATGTAATGAAAGGAAAATAACCTCTTCAGCATCACAGTAGCTTTATTTGTTATTTATATATCTATACATATGTTATTTGTGTTCAACAGAAACCAGCATGTAGCCGTGAAGATCATAAGGAACATCAAGTGTTTCCATGACGTGGCGAAATCTGAGATCGCAGTGCTGGAGGAGATCATCCGCCTGGATGACGACAACACGTTGTGAGTAAAACTGAATTAATAAAAGTGAAATGACATGAAATAACAGAAGATATATCACTTTTGTTCTGGGCATGGTAGGACAAAATGTTAAATTTCCTTTTTTTTTAAGAAGACAAAGCCTTTTTCTGACTGAATGCAGTGGTGTTTTCAATCATCAGTTTTTCCTTCCCACCTGATTTGAAATTATTGCTTTTATATCCTGACTGAGGAAATATTTGACTGAGTTCAGGTTGTTTCTATGATGTTGAATATATTAAAGGGTCTTTTTCTTCTTCTTTTGGCTTCTCCCTTTAGGGGTCGCCACAGTGGATCATCTGCCTCCATCTCATCCTATCCCTTGCATCTTACTCTGTAACACCAACCCTCTCCATGTCCTCCTTCACTACATCCATTAATCTTCTCTGTGGTCTTCCTCTTTTCCTCCTGCCTGGCAGCTCCATCTTCAGCATCCTTTGTCCAATATGTCGACTATCCCTCCTCAGCTTTGCCTCTCTTAGTTTGTTTCCAAAGTGCTCAACCTGAGCTGTCCCTCTGATATACTCATTTCTAATCCTGTCCCTCCTCGTCACTCCCAATGAAAATCTTAGTATCTTCAACTCTGCCACATCAAGCTCCACCTCCTGTCTTTTTGTCAGTGCCACTTTCTCCAAACCATACATCACAGCAGGTCTCACTACCGTCTTGTATATTTTCCCTTTTACTCTTGCTGCTACCCTTCTGTCACAAATCACCCCTGACACTTGTCTCCGCCCACTCCACTCTGTCTGCACTCTCTTCTTCACCCCTCTTGTGCATTTTTCATTACGTTGGATGGTTGACCCTAGGTATTTAAACTCATCTACTTTCACTACCGCTACTCCTTCCATCTTCACCGTTACATCTGCTTCCCTCTCATTCACTCTCATGTATTCTGTCTTGCTTCTACTGACTTTCATTCCTCTTCTCTCTAGAGCATACTGCCACCTCTCCAGGTTCTCTTCCACCTGCTCCCTATTCTCACTACAGATCACAATGTCGTCTGCAAACATCATGGCCCACAGAGACTCCTGCCTGACCTCGTCTGTCAGCCTGTCCATCACCATGGCAAACAAGAAGGGGCTCAGAGCCGATCCCCGATGTAATCCCACCCCCACCTTGAAGACATCTGTCACTCCTACGGTGCACTTCACCACTGTCTCGCTGTCCTCATACATGTCCTGCACCACCTTCATATACTTCTCTGGTACTCCTGCCTTCCTCATACAGTACCACACTTCCTCTCTTGGCACCCTATCATATGGTTTCTCTAGAGCCACAAAGACACAGTGCAACTCCTTCTGACCTTCTCTGACAACACTCTTAGAGCAAACATTGCATCTGTAGTACCCCTTCTTGGCAGGAAACTGTACTGCTACTCGCTGATTGTCACCTCTCCTCTTAACCTGGCTTTAACAACTCTTTCCCATATCTTCATAGTGTGGCTGATCAACTTTATGCTTCTGTAGTGACTACACTGCTAAACATCAACTTTGTTCTTGAAAATGGGTACCAAAACACTTCTTCTCCACTCCTCAGGCATCCTCTCACTCTTCAACATTGTGTTAAACAATCTGGTAAAAAAGTCCACTGCCATCTCTTCTAAACATCTCCATGCCTCCACAGGTATGTCATCTGGACCAACCGCTTTTCCATTCTTCATCCTCTTCAAAGCCGCCCTCACTTCTGCCTTGCTAATCCTCAGGACTTTCTTGTTCACCATCTTTCCTTCATCCACCCTCCTGTCTCTCATTTTTTTTATTCATCAGCTCTTCAAAGTACTCCTTCCACCTTCTCAACACACTCTCATCGTTTGTTAGTACATTACCATTTCTGTCCTTAATCAACCTAACCTGCTGTACATCCTTTCCAGCTCGATCTCTCTTTCTCGCCAATAGATACAAGTCCTTTTTTCCTTCCCTAGTGTTTAGCCTCTCATACAACTCACAATATGCCTTTTCCTTTGTCTTTGCCACCTCTCTCTTAGTCATGCGCCTAAATTCCAAATACTTTTGTCTACTTTCTTCATTTCCCTGACTATCCCACTTTTTCTTTGCTAACCTCTTCCTTTGAGTACTTTCCTGTACCTCCTCTTTCCACCACCAAGTCTCCTTGTCTTCCTTCCTCTGTCCACTGGATACACCATATACCATTCTACCTGTTTCCCTCAATACTTTTGCTGTACTTTCCCAGTCATCTGGTAATTCTTCCCTACCACCCAGAGCCTGTATCAACTCCTTCCTGAACTCTGTGCAACCTTCTTCCTTCTGTAACTTCCCCCACTTAATCTTGGGCTCTGCCTTCACTGTCTTCCTCTTCTTGCTTTCCAAAGTCATCCAACAGACTACCATCCAATGCTGCCTAGCTACATTTTCCCCTGCCACCACCTTGCAGTCGCCTGTTTCTTTCAGATTCCTCATTCTGCATAAGATATAGTCCGCCTATGTGCACCTTCCTCCACTCTTGTAAGTCACCCTATGTTCCTCTTTCTTCTTGAAGTATGTGTTCACCACAGCCATTTCTATCCTTTTAGCAAAATCCACAACAATCTGTCCTTCTACATTTCTCTCCTTAAGACCATACCTACCTAGAACCTTCTCATCACCTCTGTTCCCTTCACCTACGTACATGTCCATTAAAATCTGCTCCAATCACTATTCTCTCCTCCCTGGGAACACGCTGTCCCACTTCATCCAGCTTACTCCAGAATTCCTCTTTCTCGTCTACCTGACATCCAACTTGTGGGGCATATGCACTGACAACATTCAACATCACAGCTTTGACTTCTAGCTTCAAACTCATGATTCTGTCTGACTCCCTCTTTACCTCTTGAACACTCTTCGCATACTCTTTCTTCAAGATTACTCCTCCATTTCTCTTCCTATCTACACCATGTTAGAACAGTTTAAATCCACCTCCAATGCTCCTAGTCTTGATTCCCTTCCATCTGATTTCTTGAGCACACAGTATATCTACCTTTCTTCTCTCTATTATATCAGCCAACTCTCCGCCTTTGCCAGTCATGGTCCCTACATTTAACTTCCCTACTCTCACCTCCACATTTCTACCTTTCCTTTTTTCTCTCTCCCTCCTAACACACCTTCCCCCTCTCCTTCTCCTCGATCTTCGACCAACAGTAGCCCAATTTCCACCGGCACCCTGTCGATTAACAGCACCGGTGGTGTTCGTTGTTAACCCGGGCCTTGACCGATCCGGTATGAAAGTCTCATTCGCCATGATCCACATGCTTGATTTGGCAAAGGTTTTATGTTGGATGCCCTTCCTGACACAACCCTCCCCATTTACCCGGGCTTGGGACCGGCACTAGGAGTACACTAGCTTGTGCACCCCCTTTTCCTGGGTTATATTAAAGGGTAACTTAGGTAAATTTTTATTTGACTTTATTAAGACTTACACATCAAAGTGCAAAACCTCAAAAAATTGGGAGAGAAGTTACAAATTTACAAAATGATAGCTGTAAATATGAAAACATTTATAAATTAGTGAGAACAAAAGTTGTCAAAGCCCCAACAGCACACATACATCTGGCCTACATCTGCCCAGTGTACAAAGTTTGCATTGGGAATACATCTTATAGATGTCGTTTGCACATTGGCAGGACATTGGCTAGACATCATGCCGACGTCTAGCCAAGGTCTTGTCAATGCCTTGCCAATGTGCAAACGACATCTATAAGATGCATTCCTGATGCAAACTTGCTGACATTAGTCCAACGTATGTGTGCTGTTGGGGAGGTGTCACAAATTTGCAACAAAAAGCTGAAAAATATATTTTTTAAACAAACATATTGGAAAATGACATTAATTATGAAAAGAGTTATAAAATGGACCTCTTGCACATACTGTACTTTGACCTCCCCCCACCTCCATTTATATTTGCCCATTATGTAGTGCTTTCTTGTCAATAAATGAATGTTATCACTTTCACTTATCATTGTACATGTTGGAAATAGTGTTTTGGCAGATTGTTTTCCTTGACAAAGTTTGTGTTTCACTTTTGATCGTTTTTATCCCCTGCTGGTCGAAGCCCAAAGTAGCTGAAGAGCCCTTTGGACGAAGACTGAAGGGGGATTATATTATGGGTCAGTTCCTCCGTCCGTCCATCAGTCTGTCCATCTGTCCATCCATCTGTCCCACTTTTGTGAAATCAACTCTTCCTATAGTTTGGTTCCGATTGTTTTGAAACTCTTCAAAAAAGGGGACCGGAGGGTGTGCTCCAACTTTAGAGGGATCACACTCCTCAGCCTCCCTGGGAAGGTCTATGCCAAGGTACTGGAGAGGAGAGTCCAGCTGATGGTCGAACCTCATATTCAGGAGGAGCAATGTGGTTTTCGCCTGGCCGTGGCACGTCAGACCAACTCTTTACCCTCTCGAGAATCCTCAAGAGTTTATGGGAGTTTGCCCAACCAATTTACATGTGTTTTGTGGACTTGGAGAAGGCATTCATCCACGTCCCTCGTGGTTTTTTGTGGGGGCTGCTTCGGGAGTATGGGGTATTGGGCTTGTTGTTATGAGCTATCTGGTCTCTATACGACCGTTGTGAGAGTTTGGTTCGAATTGCCAACACTCGGTCGGACTTATTCCCAGTGAGACTTGGACTCCGCCAGGGCTGCCCTTTGTCACAGATCCTGTTCATAATTTTTATGGACAGGATTTCTAGGTGCAGCCAGGGAACGGAGCCAGGGAACGGAGGTTGTCATTCTTGGTGACCACAGGATCTCATCTCTGTTGTTTGCAGATGATGTTGTCCTGCTGGCTTTATCCAGCAATGACCTACAGGTCTTACTGGGATGGTGTGCTGTTGAGTGTGAAGTGGCTGGGATGAAAATCAGCACCTGCAAGTCCGAGTCCATGGTCCTCAGCCGGAAAAAGGTGGCTTGTCCTCTCCGGGTTGGGGACAAGCTCCTGCCCCAAGTGGAGGAATTTAAGTATCTCGGGGTCTTATTCACGAGTGAGGGGAGAATGGAGCGAGAAATTGACAGACGGATTGGAGCAGCATCTGCAGTGATGCGGACATTGTACTAGTCTGTTGTGGTGAAGAGGGAGCTAAGCTCTAAGGCAAAGCTGTCAATTTACCGGTCAATCTACGTTCCTATCCTCACCTATGGTCACAAGCTTTGGGTAATGATCAAAAGAATGAGATCGCGGATACAAGCGGCTGAAATGAGCTTTCTTCGTAGGATTGCTGGACTCACCTTCAGAGATAGGGTGAGGAGCTCAGTCATCCGGGAGAGGTTCAGAGTAGATCCGCTGCTCCTCCACATTGAAAGGAGCCAGTTGAGGTGGTTTGAGCATCTGATCAGGATGCCTCCTGGACGCCTCTCACTTGAGGTGTTTTGGGCACGTCTCACTGGGAAGAGACCCTGGGCCAGACCCAGGACTCGCTGGAGAGACTATGTCTCCCAGTTGGTCTGGGAACACCTTGGTGTCCCCTCTGAAGAGCTGGAGCAGGTGGCTGGGGAGAGGGAAGTCTGGACTTCTCTGCTTGAACGGCTGCCTCCATGACGCGGACCTCCGGAAAAGCGGTAGAAGACGGATGGATGTATGTTTTGAAACTTGGTACCATGGTTTACTATACACTGAGGATGCACATTTTGTAATTTTGTTCTGATTGGATGACTTTTGCAGGAGTTGTAGCCCCTGACCTATGACCCCCTATTTCACCTCACTTCATAGACGGTAACTGTCTTGTGAAATCAACTCCTTTGACAGTTTTGTTCTGATTGTTTTGAACCTTGGTATCATGGTTTGACATGCTGTACATACTGCAATTTGACTGTCTTTGGATGACCTTGAGGTCAAAGGTAAGAGGTCAGATTTTCCCTAAATCTTCTAAACTACTGAAAGAAATGACGTAGGCTTTTCAAATCAATACCGTAGTTGTATCTAAGACGCATCTTGGATGACTTGCATCCTGCTCTGACTATGGGTTTGGGGTCAAAAGGTCAAAGGTCAAAGTTAACATTCCATTTGCACTATGGTAAATGCTAAATTTACTATTACTATAAAACGAGTAAAGCTTGGGCTACCAAACCTGGTACACAGTTTCACCTTGGGATCCTGACCTCTGACTCTGGGTTTGGGGTCAAAAGGTTAAAGGTCAAGGTTAACATTCCTTATGCCTTATTACTGTACAATGAGTAAAGCTAGGGCCACCAAACCTGGTATACAGGTTAACCTTAGGGTCCTGGCCTCTGACTATAGGATTGGGGTCAAAAGGTCAAAGGTCAGTGTTAGCATTCCATTTGCATTATTACTATAAAACGAGTTAAGCTAGGGTCACCAAACTTGGTACACAGGTTCACCCTGTGACCCTGAAATGTGACTATGGTTTTGGGATCGCAAGGTCAAAGGTCAACATCAAAATGGCTTATAAACTATATCGCAACAACAAAGAAAGCTAGGGTCACCAAAGTTCCTATACAGGTTCACCTTAACATCATGACCTCTGAATGAGAGTTTAGGGTCAAGGTTCGCACTCTATTTGCACTATTACTATAAAACAAGTACAGCTAGGGCCACCAAACCTGGTGCACAGGTTCACATTGCGATCCTGACCTCAGACTATGGGTTTGGAAATGAAAGGTCAAAGGTCAAGATTAACATTTTCTATGTCTTTTTACTGTACAATTAGCAAAGCTAGGGTCACCAAACTTGGTACACAGGTTCACTCTGAGCCCATGCACTCTGACAACAGGTTTGGGGTCAAAAGGTCAAAGGTCAAGGTTGGCACTCCCTATGCTCTCTTACTATAGAACGTGTAAAGCTCTTTAGGATCACTAAACTTGCTACACAGGTTCACCTTGGGATCCTGCCCTACAACTATGGGTTGTACTGTATACTTTGTTGTATATTCATGGATAATGGGTTTATCATAATTTGGTTAGTCCACAGTAATTATATTGAAAAGTTGAACACTGCTCTCCATCTGTAAAGACCTTTACATACTCCGCAACAACAGAGAAATTTTTCTCTTTTTCTTGAGGTGGCAAGAACAAAGTCCTTTCTGACCAGGACATTTCATACTTCACAAGAAACTCAAGTGCAGACCTCCTGGGAAATTTACATTTCTGACCAATCACATAATAGTTCTTGCACACCACACAAGAAAAAAGCTCTGCCACGATGATGTGTTGAGAACAAGCTGCAAGAACTCCCAAACCAGGGCTGCAAGAAAAAAATGATGTCATTTTACAAAATGATGTCATTTTGTTCTTGCAGCCCTGGGAGAGAGAACAAATTTCTCTGTTGCTGTGGAATATGTATAGGCCTTAAGTATTGGAATCTTCAAAGAAAATGGAGGTGGAGGATATTGCACTTGTCTCAGTGCTCTTGTCATCATACTGTGCCATTTCATTGTTTGCCCAGTTAGCTTAGCATAGCCCAGCTATCGTGCTATGTCTCTCAAATTCCAAATATCACTGTATCCTCTAACGGACCTGTGAAACTCACCAACATGTCTGACTCCCAGTTGTTACCTGACTTTTTTTAAATATTAATTTGTGTATGCAGAATCGCTTGGTCTTTGTTGTTAGCATTACTGTTATTGTTATGAGCCTAGTTAGCTTCCAGATGCTAGTGTTTCACATATTCTTGTAATAAACTTTGACTCACACCTACGTAAACGGCATTGCATGGACTCAAATGAGCGGGGGAACAACGTCACTAATAGCTAGTATGTAAAGACTGATTTTTTAAAATAAGAGAATATATAACACACTAAGAACTGGAAGCTAATAAGACTAACAACAGTAATAAAAAACAATAACTAAGGGATGCTGCATACATGAAGTAATGTTTTATTTATTTATTTATTTTTATTTAACCTTTATTTAACCAGGCAGGACAGATAAAGAAAACATTCTTCTGTACAACTTAACCTGGGGGGAAGGGGCAAGGGACAACTCACATTCATACCTCCCCATTTGATGTCAATTAACCTAATGATATTAAAGTGAATCTTCACCACAAATCAAGTTTTTTTCTGTTGTTAACATGTAATGTGTTTTTTGTGACTTACACGACATATCAAGAGCAAATTCAGTTCCAGCTGAGTCTGTGTTTTTCTCCTGTGAATTTCCAGTGATCCCCCCCCCCCCCCCAAAAAAAGTACAAGTTTGGGAAGAGCATTTCCATAGCCATATAATTTGCTAGTTGCGACACTCTTTGATCTCGCCACTGCCCAGTCACGTGGTTCATGGAGCTCCAAATAGTTGCAAACAATGGCCTTTCTATAATGGTGTGTGAATGGCAGCTGTGACAATCTGCGGTATTAACAGCATTTTTTTAGCCATATTAGGTAAATATTCAGAACACTTATCAGTAGGTACATTGTTTAAACTTTTAATGAACAGATTTAAATGGATTATGATATAAAGAGCAGCTTTCAAAAGACAGTCGGAGTATGTTTTGGAGGGAAGGAGAACTGCTGCTTCGCACTGATGAAAGCTGCAGCGTAAATTTCACTGCCTAGCTGTGTAGCCTTACCTTATATTATGGCAGGGGTTCCCAAACTTTTCAGCCCACGACCCCCGAAATAACGGTGACGGAGACTGGTGACCCCCACTATCCCCGGAGGCGACTGAAACATAAAAAAAACGTACGCACAGGACTCACGCACTAATAAGCGTAAACAAACACGGGCATAACAACACAAAAGAACAGAACAGCCTGACAACCATATGATTTTACATATAACAATTTACTAACCGATTAAAGCAGAATACATTAAAGTAATTTCCATGTAATAAAGGAGTGAACATTGTTGCTGTCGTGCAAACTTAATTTTGACACAATGCTCTCATTTCCATGTTAGCAGAACAATCAGTCAAAGTAACAGCCATAAACTGTAGCATTGCGTAAAAATGTGAACATTGTTACGGTGCAAATGTATATTTTGGCAAACTATGTTTCAGCGTTAACCTCACCTAATGAGATGGGTGGGCAATAAGTGGAGCACAACAAGTCAATTCTGGGTTTAATTTTGGAGATGGCCACTCGGAGATCATCCTCCAAGTTTAGACGCGATCTGTATTTAATTTTGTGGTAGACTGCAAGTCTAATTTAAAACATTACTGGCACATGCCTCTAGGGGGAACTACCTGTATTGTTCAGCACTACTATTAAGGGGACACATTAGAATAAGAGTGTGAAAACCCCGCGCAGAATCCATGTTCAGTCATATTATGTGTGTTGCAGAATAAATGGCAGAGTTAGCCAAAGAAATAACTCAAGTGTGATCATTGCTACACGGTAGGATATCACACAATTGGCGACGAGGATTAAAAGAAAAAAATCAGCGGCGAGAAACAGAGAACATTGCAAGTGTGGCGAACTCAAGTGACTCCAGTAGTTCGAGTGCAAGTTCAGAGGAGGAAAAACGAGGTTTCCCCACCACGACGAGCAATGGCGGCTGTAATCGGAACGGTAACCCCTTTTGATAACTCGACTCAGTCATGGGAAGAATATAGTGAAATGTTGGACTTTTTCTTCCAAGCTAATGACATTGAGGAGCCAGACAAAAGGAAGGCTGTACTGTTGAGTGGAGTTGGTGCAACTACTTACAGCTTGTTGAGAAATTTAATAAGCCCTGCATTACCGAAAGATAAAACGTACGACCAGCTTACTGCTGAGCTTCAGAAGCACTTCAGCCCCAAACCGAGTGAAATCGTACAACGATTCAAATTTAATTCACGCATAAGGAGGAACACTGAGTCCATAGCAGAGTATGTGGCAGAATTGAAGAAATTAACACTGCACTGTGATTACAAAGACTCATTGGAAGAAATGTTAAGAGACAGACTTGTGTGTGGAGTGAATGATGACCGAATGCAACGGCGACTTTTATCTGAAACAAAACTCACTTTTGCGAAGGCTTTGGAATTATGCCAAGCAATGGAAACAGCAGCTAAAGATGTGAGAGAGATGCAAGGGAAGCTAACAGAGGACACAGCAACGCATGTTCGTGTGCCTAAGACCCAAGTAGGTGTCCACAAAGTGTCAACTGATAAAAATCATCGCAAATTCCCCAGTTGTTATCGCTGCAAAGGCCAGCACAATGCCGCCGAGTGCAAATTTGCCACTGAGCTGTGTCATAATTGTGGCAAGCGAGGGCACATTAAGAAAGCATGTAGAATAAAGGTGGACAGCGCACAGGTGCTGAAAGCAACAGTTAATGGGCAAAAGAATAAAAAAAAGGGCCCAGGAAAGGAACAGCGAGCGAATCAACTGAGAGGGGAGGGAGAAAGTGATACAGAAGACATGGATTTTCACACAATTTACAACACGTCAGAGGAGCTGACCAAGGTAGCGCCCATCACGCGTACCATGAATGTTAATGGAATGAAAGTAACATTTGAAGTTGATACAGGCTGTGGAGTAACCATATTAAGTAAACAGCAATATACACAACTGTGGAAGAAAACAGACACAGCAGAATTAAATCCCTGTTCATTAAAATTAAAAACATACACAGGAGAGAAGCTAGACGTGCTAGGCATGGCACAAGTGAAGGTGCAGCACGAAAACAAAGAAAAGGACTTACCTGTAGTAGTAGTTGGGAGCGAAGGACCAAATCTACTAGGGCGAAGTTGGCTACAAGAACTGGCCATGATTGATCAGTTGGTGAATAAAGTGGAATCTCAGCCCAAATTGCAGCTGGAGGAGATCCTCGAAAGACACGCTGAGGTGTTCAAAGAAGGCGTAGGACAGCTAAAAGGTGTCACTGCAAAGATTAATGTGGACAAGGAGGCCCAACCACGATTCTGCAAACCCCGACCGGTGCCCTATGCAGTCAAGCCACTGGTTGAAAGCGAGCTACAGAGGCTGCTGGATGACAAGATCATTGAGCCAGTGCAGGTTGCAGAATGGGCGGCGCCCATAGTCCCAGTGAGAAAGCCGGATGGCTCCATTAGAATATGTGGAGATTACAAACTCACTGTCAATCGAGCATCACGGGTGGATCAGTATCCAATTCCTAAAGTGGAGGACCTCTTCGCACAGCTGAATGGCGGCCGACACTTCACGAAATTAGACATGAGTCACGCCTACCAACAAGTAGTCCTGGAAGAAGAATCAAGAAAGTATGTAACCATCAATACACACAAAGGCTTATATACCTACACACGCTTACCATTTGGAGTAGCTTCCAGTCCTGCTATATTCCAGAGAACTATGGAGGGCATCCTAGGTGGAATTCCGAATGTTGCCGTTTATTTGGATGACATCCTTTGTACAGGACCAAATGAACAAGAACATCTGAAAACGCTGAAGGAAGTGCTTCAACGGTTGGAGAAAAGCGGTCTGAGGTTGAAAAGAAGCAAGTGTGAGTTCATGGGAAAAGAGGTGGTGTTCCTAGGCCACAAGATCAACGCCAGTGGTCTACACCCTCTAACAGACAAAGTGGAAGCCATTGCGGAGGCGCCTGAGCCACAAAATGTTACTGAGTTAAAAGCCTACCTGGGCTTGTTGAACTATTACCATAGGTTCCTCCCAAAGCTCTCCACGCTGCTGGCACCACTACATACCTTACTTAAGAAGGAAGAAAAATGGTCATGGGGGGTCAAGCAGCAGAAGGCGTTTGAAGAGTCCAAAGCGCTACTTCAGTCCTGTAGTGTGTTAGTGCACTATGATTCAAACAAACCACTCATCCTGGCGTGTGACGCATCACCCTACGGTGTGGGTGCTGTACTCTCTCATCGTATGGAGGATGGCTCAGAGAGACCCATAGGGTTCGTCTCAAGAACTCTTAGTGCAGCTGAGAAAAACTACTCCCAGCTAGACAAGGAGGGCCTTGCAGTAGTATTTGGTGTAAAAAAGTTCCACAAATACCTGTATGGGAGACAGTTCGCTATAGTGACTGACCACAAGCCACTAATTTCACTGTTCAGTGAAATGAGAGCCATACCCCAGATGACATCTCAGAGAATTCAGAGATGGGCCGTTACATTAGCAGCGTATGAGTACACCATCGTTTACAAAGCCGGACGGGACCATACGAATGCTGACGCGATGAGTAGGCTACCCTTGGATGGAGGAAGAGACAGCACGCCTGAGGAGGAGGAGAGAGTGCTATTGTTTGAAGATATCGGCGTGCCCCTGGTGAACGCACAACAAATAAAGAAGTGGACAGACAAAGACCCTGTTCTAGCAAGAGTGCGAGAATACATCTTGCGAGGATGGCCGAAGATGAACAGTCCTGAGTTCATTCCCTATGCCCGACGACAGGATGAGCTCAGCACCCAGGAAGGTTGTATCCTGTGGGGAGGACGTGTGGTTGTTCCACCACCTGGTAGGAATGCCTTACTGCAACAACTACACCAAGCACACCCTGGCATCACTCGCATGAAAGCGTTGGCGAGGAGTTACATGTGGTGGCCCAACATGGATGCAGAGGTGGAGGCGCTTGTGAAGTCATGTGCGGCATGCCAGGAGAACAGGAACAGTCCTCCAGCAGCCCCACTACATCCCTGGGAAGTTCCAGATAAACCGTGGAGAAGAATTCACATTGACTACGCAGGTCCATGGATGGGAAGAATGTTCCTGATCATAGTTGACGCATACTCAAAGTGGATCGATGCATATTCTGTGAGTAGCTCTACTTCTACTGTTACCATTGAATGTCTTAGAAAGAGTTTCAGCCAACATGGGCTACCTGAAATCATAGTATCAGATAACGGTACATGTTTTACGAGTGAACAGTTCCAAGAGTTTTCTGAAAAGAATGGCATACGTCACATCACGACTGCGCCATACCATCCTTCTTCTAACGGCTTAGCCGAGAGGGCCGTGCAGACATTCAAGTCACTCATGAAAAAGATGACAGGAGACTCTATTGAAACCCGAATGTCGAGAGCTCTGTTCAGCTATCGAATAACACCCCAATCTACAACTGGCAAGTCACCAGCTGAGCTGTTGTGTGGAAGGAAGTTGAGGTCAACATTTGACTTAATACATCCAGACTTCAGAAACAAAGTGCATGATAAACAAGAGAAACAAAAAGGTTATCATGACATGCATGCTAGAGAGAGAATACTGAGAGAAGGAGACGTGGTCTACACCCGCAACTTTGGCTCAGGACCAGCCTGGGTACCAGGAGAAATAACAGAAAAGACAGGCCCTGTGTCATTCAAGGTGACATTAGGTCATGGACAAGTGGTGAGGCGACACATCGACCAAGTTCGTGGTAGGAGCTCCATTCCCCTGCCGATGGCACCAGAGGTGTTGTCTGACACCCATCCTGAGGAGAGCATCAACGAACCACCACTTCAGGTGAAACCTGAGGTAACCGTCTCTGCAGATTCTACGGGCAGCACTGCAGCAGCCGAAACAGTGGAGCAGTCTGAGTCTTCACCTGCAGTTGGCTCACCCGCCGTGAGAAGATCTCAGCGAGCTAGGAAAGCTCCAGACTACTTGAAGGACTATACTTAGTCAGTAGTGAGTTCCCCAGCCACAGGACAAGAATGCGTCCTGGAACCTCACTGGGATGCGGTAGTCAAACCAAATCCCCAGTTAGACTGTTATGTGTGTTATACATGTAAAAAAAAAAAAAAAAAGAGAAAGAAATTATGTGTATGGCACATGTGTTTAAGAAGTTAAAAGTAACTGTGATTGTTTAGGGTTAAATGGGAGTTCCAGGATGTCTAGCATAATTGGCTAGTGTAATTAAAAGTAGTTTAATCTAGAGGGGAGGGATGTGGTAGACTGCAAGTCTAATTTAAAACATTACTGGCACATGCCTCTAGGGGGAACTACCTGTATTGTTCAGCACTACTATTAAGGGGACACATTAGAATAAGAGTGTGAAAACCCCGCGCAGAATCCATGTTCAGTCATATTATGTGTGTTGCAGAATAAATGGCAGAGTTAGCCAAAGAAATAACTCAAGTGTGATCATTGCTACACGGTAGGATATCACAAATTTTAATATATGTCAGTGCCGAGAAAGTCTTTTTGCACAGGTGTGTAGAGCCAAACGGCATCAGTACGTCCATCGTGGCCCTGGATAGCTGTAGATATTCTCTCAACTGAAATCCAGAACTCAGCAAGCATTTTTGAATGAAAAGCTGTCTTTAAGGTGCGGTCACTTGACAGCTCAATCAGTGCGTCCTCCATGTCAGATGGCAGATGACTTGCGGCCGTTACAGTGAATGGTGAGCTTATCCAGTCATATTTTTCCAGAGTTGTTTCCTCGGGGAAAAAACTTGTTAAAGTGTTCCAGGAGGGCTTGAAGGTGGGTAGTGATGGACTTCTTCACAGTGTGAACACTCAGATTATTTTCCTCCATGAACTCCTGCAGCTCAGGAAACCTATCAATCCTGCCCATCTCAACTCGCGCAGTCCAGCGATCCACTTTCCCTTTGAATGGGCGGATTTTACCATTCAGCAACTTGATGCTTGTGTTTTCACCTTGCAATGACATGTTAAGTCCCTTCAGTCTGTCAAATATGCAGGACAAATACGCTAGCCTTGTTAACCAGTCAGGGTCATCATACACAGATTAACACATTTGCACCCCTGCGTCCTCAGGTGTGAGCCTGGCACAGCGGGGGCGAAAGGCGCATCTTTATTTACTACATACCCCCCCGGTGCTCTGGCCCCTGGCTAGCACCCCCAACACCCCGAAGTACTGGGTGGAGTGTTATCTCCTTTGTGTCACCACAGTGTGTTGATTTGAGCTGTTGAGATGAAATCTACTGGTGTGCACCGACCTGCGTGTGACCTGTGACGTTTACTGTGGCGCAGTTAAAGTGACGTGTCACCTGAGTAATCACCGAAGGATTCTGAAAATCATCTCACAACCCCCCCCCCCCCCCTCAGCATCTCAGGACCCCACCCCCACTTTGGGAATCTCTTTAGTATGGCTTCAGTGGACTAATAACTGAATTATCAACTTTTAAATACAGTGGGGTTTTTTTGTAAGATTAGGCAGAATTATCTGAATTGAAAATATGTAGTAAAAAAAACTGCTGTCTGTCAGTTTAATGTGATTTAGCTAAGTTACTAGGGGTTGTCCACTTTACTCCTAAACCTTTCAAGTTAGGAAAGATTTTCTGTGTGTGAATGTAAATATAACACATTAGTGCCTCTCAGTAAATTTGAATATTGTGAAAAAATTATTTTTTTATAATTCAAAAAAATAAACTTTCATGTGTTCAGTATTCATTACAGACAAGGAAATATTTCAGGCCTTTTTTTAAATTCAATTCTGAGTGTAGTTTTTGAAATTAAAATGTAAATTATTATATTCTATTTACTGAGATGTACTAGTACATAAACATTACACTGTACTCTGAAAACTAGTGACTAAGCAGGGTGGAAAATACTAAATAAAAGAAGAGGCCTTTGTAACACAATGTAGTCAAGGTGCAATAGTCTGTTTTATGAAAATATTCAGTGTAGCACAAATGCCATGAAATTGTGTTTTTTAAAATAAAAATTAATAAAAATGCAAAGACATGCTCTCATTTTCTCATTTTTTCAATCTGAACTTCTGCCTGACAAATTATTGTTAGCTAATACCAGTGAGCAGCATGTTGGCACCATTGCCTCCTCTTCCAGTTGGGATTGTGGTTACATGATTGAATTTAAATAGATAATAACAACACCAGTGATTCAAATAAAAGCAAACCTTTTTTCTGTTTTTTTATTCATCCATATTGTAACATCACATAATTGTAGAAAATGAATATTTTCCTCGAGTGTCAGAAGGGTTTGACTTCATAAATTGTACTTTGATGCCAAAAACACGGAACTCCTAAAATGTTCTCAGATCAGGTTCTCAGCATGATTATCTGTGCAGCTTATGGATGCCAGATGTTTGGGTTCCCAGCACACACAGAAAGAAGAAAAGATGTCAGCACATCTTTGCACACATTGCAAAGATGTGTGCAAAATGCACACATCTTTTGTGTGCATTTTGCACACAAAATGCAGCACACACAGAAAGAAGAAAAGATGAGGGGCCTCTTGGCCCCTCTTGGCCACTGCCCTTTTATAGCCCTGGATGGTGGCGGAACCGGAAGATGGAGCCACCACCCATACCACACAAATAAGAGTCCAAACTATGCACAACACCCCTCCCCCCAGAAAAGTCCAAAACACACACACACACACACACACACAGAGACAATTGAGACCCTCCCCAATTTAGAACCTGAATCATGCACTAAGAAAACTAAGGTTCCTAAAAGGGGCCTGTCACAGTCACACAAAACAGCTAAAAACTCGGGGAGGACAGGTGGACTGCCGTCCAACCCCCACACGGCAAGACAATTTATTCTGCCGTCTATACTAAAAGAAACAGACCAACAAAAGAAAATAACTGCCATGTTCCTAAATTAAAAGAAAATGCACAAAATAATACCCAGAAATATATACAATAAACAAACAAAACAATTAAACTATATACACACAGCAAGGGAAGATGACCCCATGAGCCCCCTGGACCGTCCTTTCATTAGACCGCCCCTGGAAGTGGAGCGCCTCCCAGGCCAGAGCAGGTCGCCTCGGCACCGATGAGCCTCCTCTTCTTCACCCTCGGATGTCTCACTCGTCCAGTCTCACCACTCACAGTATCTTCCACCTGCCGTGGTTTCACCACCCCCCAAACCCGAATCCAATCTGCGGCTCCCAGAGGGGTTCTGTTTGGCTTGCAGTGTCTCTGCTTGGCACTCGCTCCCTCAGTGCCAAAAGATCCTGTCCCGACCTCTTTTAACTTTGCCGCCGCCATCGCCGTTGTGACCCCCTGTTCACCAGTACCTTCCAGCCGAAATCCAGAAACGGATGGAGCCAGCCACTTGGTGCCACCTGCGTCACAGGCGTCCCACCGTGCTGCCCAGTTCCCTAATTTAGGGCTACTTGGGCTCTGGCACAGAAACCCTCCTGTGATGGCCCTGGATGGTATTGGCCTTGCTCACTCTCCAGGGTGCCAGGCAGTTCCTCATCCCACACTGCGCCATCTGCCATGCTCAGGATCGCACGGTTCCACGTCTCATCCGATTCGCGCCGAGCCGTCAGTTCCAACGTTTCCACCATGGCCAGCCGTCCTCCTCCACAACCACAAAGTGGCGCCGGGTCCTTCTCAATTCTGACGTGCGGGAAAAAACATCTCACGGTTGTCCAATCTGGCATGGAGCCCACTGCTCCTGCATCAGTCCACAACAACACTTCCATCCCGTCCAACTCCATCATCCAGTCTGCATGACCGTTGGCTGCTCGGCGACACAGCATGAACAACCGTGAGGGCGTGAGAGTCCACTTTGTGCCACGGACCTCCTCACTCGGATCTGTGGCATGCCCTGGTGACATGAAGCAAGTAGCCACACGTGCCGCTGCGCTCCGCTCTTGCCAAACATCTCTTAGCCTTGAAACAGTACTTCGTGGACCCACAGCCCTCACCTTTGGGCTTTCCCGGGGTGGACCTGACATTCACAGCGCTGGCGTCATCCTCCACGCTTCCCATACTGATGGTGATCCCAGATGTTGGTGTGACAAGCTCTCACTCTGCTCCCGTGACAGTTCATCTGCAGCTTCCAGCCACTGAGCTAACTCGATGGTAGTGGGCAGCAGCAATTCACCCGAAAACGTAAGCAGCTTCGACCCGATCGTAGCGCTGTGGTTATAATCTGCCAACTGGTCGCAAATCATCCCTTTCTCCAATAGTCCAAGCTGGAACCTGCTGACCAACAGCTCCAAGTCTGTCATGAACCGCTGAATAGACTCGCCTATCCATTGGCGGCGCTGTCAAAACCGAATCGTGCCAACCATGACGTTTTCCAGGGTGCGAAAATAGCACGCCATTAGCTCAATCCCTTCATCAAAACTATCACAGTCACCCAGTGTGCTTAGAACACACTGTTCCCTCACTGCAAAACTGTGCACCAATGACTCACGTGCCTTCCACTTTCCCAGCTTCCAAAGGTCCAGCGCCACCCTGCATGTCTGGAAAACGCCACACCACCCCGGCCATAGGATCGGTGGCACACTGGGGAGCTCCAAAACTGGCCGAATTTCAAACCCGCACACTTCCATATCTCGTTGTAATCCACTTTTATCCTCGTTGCCAAATGTTATGTATGAATATGGAGCCAAGGACGAGGCCAGGTGTCGAACTAAACACAGGTTTATTAAAGAGGCTCTTTACAACACGTCACGACCGTTAGGCAGAAGAGGTGGCCAAGAGACCTCCCCCCTTGCCTACTGCCCTTTTATAGCCCTGGGTGGTGGCGGAACCAGAAGATGGAGCCACCACCCATACCACACAAATAAGAGTCCAAACTATACACAACAAGCATGACTTTAATGAAAGAGTACAACAAGAGAAAACTTAATGCAGTACATTTATTTCCACAAAACATTTCCATCTCCAAGCTCAAACATTTATGATGGCACATAAATTGTGATTTTTTTTATGTTGAAGTAAAACAATGATATTAATGAGGAAATTAAACTGAATCAATGTGCAGGTCCATTCTAAGAGGGAATAATTCACAAGAACCAAAACTGACAAACCCAGACCGAGAACTGATGCTGTCCCCCCAAACACGAGACGAGGAAGAGTCCAACAGTAACCATGGTTACAAATAGATTTTTCTCTTAAATGTGCTCACATGAGGAAAAAAATATCTACATGTAGCATCTCATACAATTCAAATTATATATACTTAAAAAGTCAAAATTAACTGTTTTCTGGATTACAATATAGAAATTAGAAAAGAAAGAAACCAGATATTCTTAATGTTCATAGTTCAGTTACAGTTAGTTTTTTAAATTAATTTCAGGTGAGCTATTTGATACAAGAGAATATTTTGAATTTATAAATATGCCAGCTGTTTCCAAGATATTTTTGATTGGTTTTAGCATTCAATTCTTGATTTACTGTTAAAATAAACACACAAAATTAACATTACTTCTATTCCATTAAGTTGTGTGCAGATCTGAACTGTTTCCACTTTGTTTCCAACTGCATTAAAAAATTAAACTAGTCTTCATCCTGAGGACCTTTCTTATTGTGTTTCTCACAACAGTTTGTTCAAATAAGTATAGGCTATTTCAGCAGAATCATAAAACATTAATAGTGCTAATTTATGGATGTTAAAAATAACATTGCCATTATGAAGTTTGACACTGATGAGGAGGACTTTGGAGGATGTAAAGAACTGTGTTTGGAAATTTCCTACCTTGTTCCACATTTCCTCCTCGTAGAAAGCAGGTTTGCTAGTAAACATGTCAGTCTCTCATGGTTTCATGTTTTCCTCTGTAAAAAAGTAGAACAATTTCATTTTTGTAAGCCGTCTTTTCAATCCACCACTATAGTGGTGGATATAATAAATGCACTTTTTTTTATTAAAAAGGCTAAATCTGAATATTATTTGTCTGTCATAACTGAGAGTCTTAATAATCCACAGAAATTTTGGAAAGTGATCAAAGGTTTTTCTGTGAATAAAAGCTCTCAGGTTCTTCCTACTTTTGTTTTAAATGGCTCAGTCCCAGTTTATGATAGAACTAAGGTTTTAAATTGCTTCAATAAGCATTTTGTATCATCTGGTTTTCTGTTTAACTCTACAGGAGCTACATCTGTGCCTCACTGTACTAATTCCCAAATGTTTTTTGGAGAACCTTTTAGACTTGTACCTTTTACTGTACAGCAAGTTCATAAGGCTCTCAAAACTTTGAATCACAGAAAACCTCCTGGACCAGACTTGATAGAGCCTTACTTTTTGAAAATGGCTGCCGATTTTATTGCACAGCCTCTTACAGTACTTTTTAATTTATCAATTGAAAACAAAGAGATTCCTGTAGTATGGAAGTCAGCTTTTGTGGTTCCTCTCTTAAAAGGAGGTGACCCAGCAGTTCTAACTAACTACAGACCAATATCAAATTTGTGTGTCTTGTCCAAGATTCTTGAATCTCTCGTGTGTGATCAACTTAAAGAGTTTTTATACTCAAATGAACTTCTTTCAAAACTGCAATCGGGCTTTAGAAAAAAGCACAGCACTATTACTGCTGCTACAAAAGTGGTCAATGATATACTTGTTGCTCTTGATAAAAAGCAGTACTGTGCTGCACTTTTCATTGATCTGTCAAAGGCTTTTGACACTGTGGACCACACAGTTTTAAAGCAAAGACTCATCAGTTTTGGTCTGTCGGAACATGTAGTCTCCTGGTTCGCAAATTATTTGAGTGACAGGACCCAATGTATTAAATATGATGGTTTGTGTTCTGAAATTGTCAGTGTCCACAAGGGGGTGCCACAGGGTTCTGTATTAGGACCCCTCCTATTCATTATGTGCATTAATGATCTAGGACAAAATGTGTCTGATGCTAGTTTGCATTTTTATGCCGATGACACAATTATTTACTGCTTTGGCTCTTCCCCTGCTAATGCTGTTGCTTCTCTGCAGAAAGCTTTTAATGGGGTGCAGCACACACTTCTGCAGCTAAAACTAGTCCTTAATGCTGACAAAACTAAACTGATGTGGTTTTCAAATTTTAGGAAGAGTCCACAAATTTTTCCCACAGTGTCCACTTTTGAGGGAAATGAAATTGAGGTGGTTCACTCATACAAGTATCTTGGTATCTTGCTTGATGACGCTCTGACTTTTAAGCCCCATGTTGAAAAACTTGTGAAGAAACTTAAACTGAAACTGGGTTTTTTATTTCGAAATAAATGTTGTTTTTCTTTTGAGGTTAAAAAGCGTCTTGTTACTGCAACTTTTTTATCTATTTTAGATTATGGAGACCTCTTGTATATGAACGCTTCAGCTCAGTGTCTGAGTAAGATTGACTCTGTATATCATGCTGTTTTGAGGTTTGTTACAAACTGTAGAGCCTTGACCCATCACTGTGAACTGTATTCTAGAGTGGGATGACCCTCTTTGTCCACCAGGAGGTTGACTCACTGGTACTTTTTTATTTACAAGGCCATGCTTGGACTGTTGCCCCCTTACATTTGTAATTTGATCACACTGAGAAGTGTTGATTCTTATGGTTTGCGTTCTAATGATCATTTATTGCTTTCTGTTCCATTTGCCCGTACTGAGCTGGGAAAAAGAGCTTTCATGTTCTCAGCCCCCTCTACATGGAACATGTTGCAAAAAGACTGGAAACTAACGGAATTTGTTTCATTGAACGACTTTAAAACCAGATTGAGAACACTTGAGACGGCCTCACTAATTTGTAACTGTTTTATCTGATTTGTATGTCATTGTAAGTGTATTTGTGATTTTTTTGCTGCCTCTTGTCCAGGTCTCCCTTGAAAAAGAGGATTTTAATCTCAGCGGGGTTTTTTCCTGGTTAAATAAAGGTAAAATAAATAAAATAAAAATAGTCCTGTTATGCTGCTAATGCTACTACAATGGCTATGAACAATAAGTCACATCTGTTCTGTCACAGGTTTTCATGTCATGTCCCATCCTGTAATGCTACTACCAATCTCTAATGTCTCTCAGAAACTGTGCCTTCACCCAATAACTGTACAAGAAATTTTTGAAATAAGGGCTAACCCGGCTTGCTAGTTGAGCTAGCACAGGCTAATAACAAGTAGCAAGTTTATGAGCTTTTACTGCACATAAACAAGAAAAAAAAAAAGCTGGCAAAATAAAACAGGATCACAGACTACAGAATCTACATGTTAATTTAAGTGGTATAATGACCAAATTCCATTCGTTGCCTTACCCGGGATTATTAAGCTGACATTCCGTGAAATGAATGGTGGTCTATGTGGAAAAACTCATTGTTTGGAACTATTCACTGTTCCATGACCCACTTGACTTCTGCATTCCACAGTTTCTATAAAAGTCTATCGGAGTGTCACAACTATCATATTATATGGCTATATGCTAAGTTTAAGTATGCTATTCGTCATATCTCTAAAAATGAGCAGCTTATGAGAAGTAATTCCCTGGCCAAGAAATTGTTAGATAAGAATGTCACAGAATTTTGGAAGGAGCTTAGACGGATTAGTAACAGTAAAACGCCTTTGCCCTGTACTTTGGAAGGCATTTCAGGTACAGAAAATATTGTGGATCTTTGGCGGCAACACTTTTACTCATTATTTAATTCAACTAAGGATGAAACTTACAAGGTAGGGAAAGTAGAAAGGGACGATTCGCTCCTGATTGACACTCATGCAGTGATCAAAGCCATTAGAGAGCTATCAGATAACAAAGCGAGTGGTTTAGACTGTATTTCTGCTGAGCATCTTAAATATGCCAGCTCAAGAATTGCTCCTCTTCTTGCAATCTGTTTCACCAGCTTCATGATTCATGGGATGTTACCAGAATCATTATTGTCTGTTGTGTTGGTACCAGTCATTAAAGATAAAGCTGGCAAGCTGTGTAGCCTGGATAATTACAGACCCATAGCTTTAGCCAATATAATATCTAAAGTACTGGAAAAAATCATGTTTGAAAAATTAAATGTATTCATCAAATCTACTGATCATCAATTTGGATTCAAACCCCATCATGGAACAGATCTGTGCATATATGCCTTAAAAGAAATTATAAATAAGTACAGAAATCAAAATTCTTCAGTTTTTCTGTGCTTTATTGACGCCTCCAAGGCGTTTGATCGTGTTAATCACAGGATACTGTTTAGGAAAATGATTGACAGGGGGGTGCCCAAGTACTTAGTACGTATCCTGATTTACTGGTACGCACATCAGAAGATGCTGGTGAAATGGGGGGAAGAGTCATTCATCACCATTTGGTGTGAGCAGTGGTGTCAGACAGGGCAGTATATTGTCCCCTATTCTATTTAATCTTTACATGGATGAGTTGTCAAAGCAACTGAATGCCTGTAAAACTGGGTGTTTAATAGGGAATAAGTTAGTGAATCATTTTATGTATGCTGATGATCTAGTTATTCTCAGTCCAAGTAGTGCTGGTCTTCAGGAGTTATTAAGAGTGTGTAGTGCTTATGGAGAGGAAAATGACATAAAATATAATACAAATAAGAGTTGTGTACTGATCTGCCGCACTAAAGAAGATTTGTTAATGAAATTCCCTGTCTTTGAATTGGCAGGCAGGGAATTAATTGTCAGGGATAAAATTAAATATCTGGGACATGTTATTAATGATAGAATGACTGATGATGATGATATTTTCAGACAACGCTGCAAAATCTACATGCAAGCAAATATTCTTGCACGCAGATTTGGTTTTTGTTCAGATGAGGTGAAACTGGTTCTTTTTAAAACCTATTGTACACCTTTATACACTGCTCATTTATGGATAAATTATAGGAAACTAAGTATGCAGAAATTACAGGTTGCCTACAATGATGCCTTAAGAATTTTACTTAAAAAGCCTCGATGGTGCAGTGCTTCCGAGTTATTTGTCTCATCACGTGTAAATACTCTGCATGCAGTAATAAGGAATTTTATGTATAAATTCATCTGTCGGCTTGATGTATCTAGAAATGAAATCATTCAAGTCATGTCTAGCATTAAGCTCAGTTCTATTCGCTGTCAGTCACAGTTTAGAAGGCACTGGTACAGTAGTCTTTTTAAGTCTTTTTAAAGTCTGTACTGTCTTTGTACTTCTTTAAGCAGTTATGTCTTAGTGTTTCTTGTAACTTTTTTGATTGTTTCAACTGTCTTTTTTTTTTTTTTTTTTTTTACTCTACTTTTTTTTACTCTACTTGTTTATTTTTTCTCTTGATGGACCTTGAGTCTGGAATAAAGTCTTTGATTGATTGATTGATTGATTGATAAGCATTTCTAGCTACATAAGCGTTCCTGCTTAGCCTGATTGGTTATAGCATTAACCAATCAGGCTAAGCACTGGGCATGACTACAGACCTCAGTTCACTGCAGAGAAGAGGGAGGAGCCGAGGAGCAGCAGGAGCTTTTACCAATTGGGAAAGATGGCTGATTATACCTGTTCAATTTTTGGCTGCGTGAGCAAGAAATCCTCTTCTTTTAAATGACATGTCTTACCCAGAGACATGAAAATATGACAGCAATGATTAATTTTATTTGGAAAAACCTCAGTGTCCCTGCTGAACTACTGGAGAGGACAGGGGTTTGCAGCCTACATTTTACCCTGCATGCCAGGGGAGACGGCCCAGGGGTGTGTGGCACAACAGCCAGGGCGAGCCAGCTAGTATCATCATAGGTGAACCTGCGGAAGGATCATTCTCAGTAGAGCAGGGAGTCGCTGCCTGCCACCACGTGGAGGATGGAAGGGTCCCCGCTTGTTTCTGGTTGCCCACTCTCCATGGATCTCCCCATCCGCTGGCGAAGCAAGCTCGCTGTTGGCCGGCAGTCCGAGCAGCTTGCCGGTGAAGCGAGCTGCTTGTTGGTCTGCTCGCTGGGGGCCGGCGGTTCGGTGCGCCTGCCCATCAGCTCACTTCCTTCACTCCCACATGGGAGAGACTCGGAGTGAGTTGGGGAGATCTATGGCAAGTGGGTAACCAGAGACCGGCGGGGAGCCCTCCAGCCTCCGCGCAGAGCCGGGCAGTGACTCTCCGCTCCACCGAGAATGACCTTTACACAGGTTGACCTATGGAAAATTTGTTATGACTTTTACTTCCTGAAGTTAGATCACCTTCTCAGAGCCTTGTACAATATCCTGGTCTTCTTCCAGCTACTGGTGGGCAGGAGTGTGGGTGGAGCTAATTAGAATATTCATAGATCTGCACATACTTAAGTAGGTGGAAGATGTAAAAACTCTTTCCAAGCAATTCTAAGGCAATGAAAGCTTTTTGTGTGTAAAAAGCCACAATATACTATTTTGGGCAATACACACTGGTTTTTGAAGGGGTTTTAGAGTCGTCGAAGTGTGTCTTTAAAACAAGTCAGGTAACAACTGGGAGTTTTGGTACGTTTCACAGGTCCATTGGAGCACATGCAGTGGTATTTGAAATGGGAGAGGCATAGATGTGAACAACAGGATAGCTATGCTATGGTAAACTAATTGGGCTAATAATGAAATGGCACAGTAAGACTACAAAAATGATCAAAATGTGAAACACAAATTTTGTAAAGAAAAAAATGATCTGTCAATACACTATTTCCAATATGTACAATAAGTGAAAGTGACAAAATTGATTTGTTGACCAGAAGTGGGTATATATAATGGAACTGAAACTGGACCTGCGGGGGGACCAGAAAGCAGAAGTACACCACCCTACATTGTGCAAGAGGTGTATTGATAAGAAAAATGTTATGAGTCTATGAGAAAAGCGTCACGACTTGGTCAGAAAATCATCAATTATGAGGTAAACAAGTCACAAAATTACATGAAAATGGTAAGTTTCATATTCTCGAGTCTGACTTCACTGCTTACAATTCACATAACTTTTTCTCTTACTCCTTCAATTAATGCTTTTACTTACATAAAGCAGCACTAGTTTTACTTGAATAAAATGTCTGGCTACTGTACCCACCTCTGGAGCAAACACAATAAACCAAAAACAGCACGCGTCAGGACTGTGTGTAATAATAATGATGCCCTTCCTCTATGCTATCAGTGCCTGTGTGCGGATGCTGGACTGGTTTCACCACAAAGGCCACACCTGCATCGTGTTTGAGCTGCTCGGCCTCAGCACCTTTGAGTTCCTCCGGCAGAATGACTTCCTGCCATTCACTGTGGAGCAGATTAGACACATGGCCTTCCAGATCTTCAAAGCTGTCTGCTGTGAGTCTCTCACACCTTTGACTGATTTTTTGCTTTCTTTCCTGACCAGAACACTGACTCATTAGTGAAGTGGCCCGCTGGGATTTCTCCCAAATCTTTCGATTGCTTAACTAATAGTGTGAAGAAAGTGGTAGTTTATTAATTTGAAAGTGGATTTTTGTTTCTTTCTTCTCCTTTTTTTTTGTAGTCTTACATCGTAACAAACTGACCCACACAGACCTGAAGCCAGAGAACATCGTGTTTGTCTGCTCAGACTGTAACTACAAATACAACAAGAAGACGGTAAAAATACCAACTTTTAAGGTGTTTTCACACCTAACCTGTTTGGTCCAGACTTTCAGACTTTTCAGTTTTATTCGGACCAAAATTTTCAGTGTGACACCTCCTCCGAACCCAGTCGGTGATTGGAAGGGGAATGAGGAGAGATGCCACCCCCCATGTCAACAAAACAACACAGAATCATCCTACTTGTTAACCTGTCATCCCCCCATCTACTTCCCTATTCATAGATGTGAATCAAGGGGGAAACAGGCACAATCACACAAGTGCACAATCCCCCCCAACCTGAAAAAAGAGAGAATTGTCCCCCCATATCATCATAAACATGTCTATAATCCTTTAATCCTTTATTAGTCCCACAATGGGGAAATTACATCCACCTAGATGGATGAGGCAGCCATGGTGCGGCGCCAATCCCTTCACCATTCACAAACACACATTCACACCTAGGACCACACTAGAGTCTCTAACCTAACTTGCATGTTTTTGGCCTGTCGGGGGAAACCGGAGTACCCGGGGTAAACCCACGCAGACACGGGGAGAACATGCAAACTCCACCCAGAAGGGTCACTGATGAGGTACTTCCCACAGGAAGTGGGATCGAATAAAACTGATGCTCTACCACTGATGCTCTAAAACTGATTCTAAAACTGATGCTCTACCAACTGAGCCACCCCACACCCGGGAGGCAGGGGTTCAAATCCCGGCTGGGTCATGCCGAAGACCATATAAAAGTGAAACTTCCTGCCATCCAGCTTGGTGCTCAGCAATAATGGAATGGAGGAGGGAAATCTGTGGCGGCGCCTTGCATGGCAGCGACCCTCTGATTCTACACTTGGGGTGTGTGTGATTAACACTGTAGATAGGTAAAACACAATTTCATTATACTGTACATGTATGGTTGAATGACAATAAAGGGTGATTTAATTTAACCCACGATGGTCAGGGGTGGAATCGATCCCGTGACCTTCTTACTGTGCTGCCACAGTGCCAACCACTGCCCCACCTATATCATGCTACAGAACTGAATAAAATTACTTTGAACCATCAATTCTAAGCAGACATGCGAAAAAATCTGTAAAATTTTTGACTTTTTCTCATAAATCTGCAACTTCTTTCTCATAAATGTGTGAATTTACTCTTCTAGATTTGCTGTTTTGTGCTCATAATTTTTGCTACTTTTTCTCAAAAATCTGCTACTTTTTTCTTGTAAATTTGCAGCTTTTTCCTCATAAATCTGTGAATATTATCTTGCAAATTTACATTTTCTGCAAAATTTGCAACTTTTTCATCTAAATTTTCAACCTTTTCCTCATAAATTTGCAACTTTTTAAAATTTTCTCATTGTTGTCATAGATTTGTAACTTTTTCTCATCAATTTGTGATTTTTTTGAAAATTTGCAACTTTTTTCTTATAAATCTGCAACTTCTTTTCTCATAAATTTGTGAATTTTCTTTTATAAATTTGCAACATTTCCTCCTAATTTTTGCAACTTTTTCTCAAAGATTTGCAACTTTTTTCTGATGAATTTCCACATTTTTCTCATAGATTCGATTCAAGATTCAAAGATTTTTATTGTCAATATGCTATATGTACAGGGCATACAGGAGAATCGGAATACCATTTCTCTCTCTCAGTAGTGAAGGCCTGTTCAGAGTCCCTCCAAGGGGAAAACATTTGCCTTTTGCAGACTGCGTTTGCGTACACAGCAGTATTCAGAGTGGTTTTAGAGCCACTGCAGCTGCCGCTCAGCAGCCGCGTTTCACAAACGCGCAGTGAATATAATCTGCAGTTCATATGCCCGTACTGTCGGCGACAGCCAAGAGTCACCAAACTGATTTCAACAGTTGCAATCCAAACACAAAAGAAGAGCAGGGTGGCAGATATTTTAAATGGCGGAAACGATGGAGGTACATGAATACAATGACAATCAAGTCGAACAGGAGCTTTTGCTGTTTAGTGGCAGAAGACGAAAACAGATGAAAAAAAGACAAAAAGGCAAAAAGACTGACATTTATTCAGCCAGTATTGGCAGATTGCTCAGTATTTCCCTCTGGCGGGAGTTTCCAGACACATGCACAGTTCACTGCGACCATTTGCGTACTTCTACGTGCTTTCACTTTTTGGGGGCTGCATGCACTCGGTCAGCACTTACCCTCTGTGTAGAGCTTGCGCACAAATGCGTCCACTGCGCTAGTTTGTGTACCAACGCATTTTTGCCACCATGAACTGGGCTTGAGACATAATATATACTGTATTTAAAAAAGGAAGAAAGATAAAAACAATCCTATGTACAATAAAAGTATGAGTAGTGCAAATTCAGTGCAGTAGGGGAGGTGCATACAGTGACAGTCTGGAATGCACATGAGCAACAGTGCAATATAAAACAGCAGCAGCTGTGACAGTAGTGCAAATGGTTGTAGTAAAGTGCAGACATACAGCAGCAGATGTAATACTGTTGGTGGACTGAGTATTTCCATGCAAACAGCTGAGGTAGAGTTTTTGTGTAGATGAGTGTGTTACAGTCCGGGGAGGGGGCGGGGGGGGAGTGAACAGAGTTCAGAGTGTTCAGTGGTGAATGAAGCTGTTTAACAGTCTTGTGGAGTGGGCCCAGAGGCTCTGAAACCTTCTCCCTGAGGACAGGAGGCTGAAGAGGGAGTATGAGGGGTGGGAAGTGTCACCTGCGATGATGACGGCTCTGTGGGTGAGGCGGGTGTGGTAGATGTCCGTGAGGGAGGGCAGAGGGGCGCCGATGATTTTGCTGGCTGCGTTCACTGTGTGTTGTAGAGTCTTCCGGCAGGAGGCAGGGCAGCTTCCGTACCACACAGTGATGCAGCCAGTGAGGATACTCTCAATAGTGCCCCAGTAGAATGAGCACATGATGGGAGGTAGGACTTCCGCTCTCCAGGTTGCAGAGGAAAGAGAGGTGAGCCTTCTTGGCCAGTGATGTGGTGTTGTTGGACCAGGAAAGGTCCTCAGTATATATATATATATAAACTGGACTAGCCTGCCACAATTTCGATATCCAGCTTATTTTTTCCCATTAAAATCTGATGTGTTTTCAAAGTGTTCCCTTTATTTTTTTGAGCAGTATATATATAGTGGGGCAAAAAAGTATTTAGTCAGCCACCAATTGTGCAAGTTCTCCCACTTAAAAGATGAGAGAGGTCTCCAATTTTCATCATAGGTATACCTCAACTATGAGAGACAAAATGAGGGAAAAAAATCCAGAAAATCACATTGAAGGATTTTTAATGAATTAATTGGTAACTTCCTCGTTGAAATAAGTATTTGGTCAATAACAAAAGTTCATCTCAATACTTTGTTATACTGTATACCCTTTGTTGGCAATGACAGAGGTCAACACGTTTTCTGTAAGTCTTCACAAGGTTTTCACACACTGTTGCTGGTATTTTGGCCCATTCCTCCATGCAGATCTCCTCTAGAGCAGTGATGTTTTGGGGCTGTCGCTGGGCAACACGAACTTTCAACTCCCTCCAAAGATTTTCTATGGGGTTGAGATCTGGAGACTGGCTAGGCCACTCCAGGACCTTGAAATGCTTCTTACGAAGCCACTCCTTCGTTGCCCGTGCGGTGTGTTTGGGATCATTGTCATGCTGAAAGACCCAGCCACGTTTCATCTTCAATGCCCTTGCTGATGGAAAGAGGTTTTCACTCAAAATCTCACGATACATGGCCCCATTCATTCTTTCCTTTACACGGATCAGCCGTCCTGGTCCCTTTGCAGAAAAACAGCCCCAAAGTGTAATGTTTCCACCCCCATGCTTCACAGTAGATATGGTGTTCTTTCTCCTCCAAACACGACAAGTTGAGTTTTTACCAAAAAGTTCTATTTTGGTTTCATCTGACCATATGACATTCTCCCAGTCCTCTTCTGGATCATCCAAATGCTCTCTAGCAAACTTCAGACGGGCCTGGACATGTACTGGCTTAAGCAGGGGGACACGTCTGGCACTGCAGGATTTGAGTCCATGGCGGCGTAGTGTGTTACTGATGGTAGCCTTTGTTTCTTTGGTCCCAGCTCTCTGCAGGTCATTCACTAGGTCCCCCCATGTGGTTCTGGGATTTTTGCTCACCGTTCTCTTGATCATTTTGACCCCACGAGGTGAGATCTTGCGTGGAGCCTCAGATCGAGGGAGATTATCAGTCGTCTTGTATGTCTTCCATTTTCTAATAATTGCTCCCACAGTTGATTTCTTCACACCAAGCTGCTTACCTATTGCAGATTCAGTCTTCCCAGCCTGGTGCAGGTCTACAATTTTGTTTCTGGTGTCCTTTGACAGCTCTTTGGTCTTGGCCATAGTGGAGTTTGGAGTCTGACTGTTTGAGGTTGTGGACAGGTGTCTTTTATACTGACAACGAGTTCAAACAGGTGCCATTAATACAGGTAACGAGTGGAGGACAGAGGAGC